>CM031235.1:523051988-523664488 GCA_018340775.1 Taxus wallichiana var. yunnanensis
CCAAAAATTGTTTGACAGGTGAGTTATCACACTTAGTTGTGTGAATCAAGACTCACACTTAGAAGTGCAAGTCAAGACTCACACTTAGAAGTGCAAGTACTTGCACTTAAAAGTGTGAGTTGAGAGAAGTGTGACCGGACGTTTGCACTTAAACATGTGACCAATCACACTTGTAAGTGCAATCACTCACACTTATACACTACTTACAAAATTTATAAATGGCAATTCCATTTTTTTAACTAAGATTAATATATATATGAATAATTTTTTTATATAAATGTATATAAAAATTGATGGTTACCTTTTAAACATGTGAGTCACAATGTTGGTTCTATTAAATATTTGAAAGTATGTTACGTCTAAAATAACGAAAAATGTCTAAACATTCGTCAAATTTAACACCATTCAAGGATGTTCAAGGATAGGATTTTCAATGTCAACATTTATTGATTTGAATAAGGTATGCATAAATAGTCGTATATGTATGATGATATTAAGATTGATATGTGGCATAAATGACAACAATCACTTACACACTATCTTGAAGTTAGTAGTTGCTTGGCTTATGTAAGTTAGTAACCACTTGGCTTATGTAAGTTGGCGGATGTGAGGCTTATGTGGGGGAATCAAATAATAACAAAATATAAATCCTAAAATAGCGAAACTAAAATCCAAAAATTGGGATTTAGAAATTGGATTCCATTAGTGGAAAAATTGGAATCCATTAATTACGTTATTGGAATCCAATAATAGTGAAATTGGAGTCCAATAAAAGGGAAATTGGAATCCAATAATAGCAAAATCAGAATCCAATAATAGTAAAATTAGAACTCGAATAAGTCTAATAATGACAATATTGGAATCCAATATTGCTACTAATGGAATCCAATAATAGTAATAATGGAATCCAATATAGCCAAAAATGGAATCCAATATACACAAAAATGGAGATGGATTTCTTCTAATACTTGTAATATTGGAGTCCAAATTCACTGGAATATGTCCAGATTTAGTGAAATAAGCATTTTCATTAAATTTTTAGCCTTCATTAGCAAAAAAGTACATAGGAAGGTATATTATATAGTAAGAAATTAGGTCACCCCAAAAAGTAACTTCTCAATGAAGAAATAGAAAATGACTTAAAGTAAAGTTCCCTTTAATTGCCTATTATGACCTAAGCAAGTTAAATTAGACCGTTTTGGAAAATTCCACAAGGTGGGAAAAATTCTACACCAACTTGTTTTCCCATAAAATTAGGAGGAATAGATGAAGTTTAAGCAACCACTTGTCTCAATTTTCTATGATTGCACTTTGGACAACTGAAAAATTGTTCATCCTTAATTAACTATTTATTGTAACTCTTTCTTTTCATTTTGGTATGATCAAGAGGTTAAATTTAGCTTGAAATTGTCTTGTCCGAAAGAGATAAAAATTACCTAAAATCATAAACAAGTGATTTGGAAACCATTTGACCAATAAAACAAGTCAAAACTACTCCAAAATCCTCTAAAAACATTCTCTAAGTGTAACTCTCTTCAAGATGTTTATAATAGTGCCATGTGTAGGTGAAATGGAGTCTCCAGTTTAAAGTTACAAGCAATAAACTAAGTCTTTCTCTTACTTCTATGTGACATCCTTGAGAATTATTTTTCATTATACTAATTCATCTAATATAAACCCATTAAATTTTAATTTAGTGAATCCCATTAATCATGGATCTTCACCACATGTCTCTTAAGCCACATGTTGACCCTAGGCATTTTGTGGGCATATGGAGCATAGAAGCAAGGCTATAATATTCAAGGGAATCCCACTTAACCGATGCCTACCAATTTTTGTTCATCAAAGTCATGAAACAAATGAACTCTTCGAGATATGACAATGCATTGATGAGTGCCACATGTCTCAAACACCACATGTCCTTTATCAATGATTTATAAAGTTCATAGGTTTAACCAAGGTCGAGGATAATAATACTCACTAATCACTTCCATGTGTCTCTCTAGACACCTATCACCAATCGAATCTTCGGAGACTCTGTGGGGCAAGGGGAAAGCTTGAGAGCTCATGGCGAAGGGAAGGTTAATTTAAGCCAAGTGTCACCCATCACCCAAGGAAATAAATTACTAAGTTAAATATTAAGAGAACACATGGTAGTTCATCATGTGTCCCTCCACCTACTTGATTAATTTTGACAACTTTTCCTTAAAGGAAAAATTATTAAATGAATGTATTTTGTACGTATATAGCCCAAAACATAATATTTTGACTAAGACCTACCTATTTTTCCCTATAGACATGCGTAACAAGGAGAATGTGGTATTGTGACAAGTTTAAACATAAAGGGTGTGCCAATATACATTATTGATACCTTTAAAGGCTTATAAGTTCTTAAAGTAAAAATCATTGACATAAATAGAGAAAGGTACATATTTTGAAAACAACATGAGGCCAAAAAAATGGAAGAATTGTTGGGACTAGAGATACATGTAAGCATTTATGGTTCAAAAGGAAAATATTTTGTCCCTTATTCTGAAATTCACTATTTAAGACGAATTTAAGCTAATGATCTAGGAGGGTCTCAGCTTCTCTATGAAATTATTTATAGTTCTCTATAAAATTATCTAAACCATCATATTCTCCTTTTTGTTGGGTGTTTTTGATCAAACATTCTATCCTACAATGGAAAATATTTCCTATCTTCTCCTTATTTTTCCCGATATGGAATTTCATTCTAATAGTCTCTACTTTCTACTTTCTTCTCAATTTACCAATAAATTAAATCAAATAAAAACTACTTACGAATATAAACGGTATGATAGAAATATTATCACTTACACATGTCAAGATATTTTTATAAGGATTTGGTCATTTTATTGTTATCTATATATGGTGTTTAGTTAAATTTGTGTTTTAATGTAATAAGTATGAATTTATTATGTTTGAGAAGGTTAAAGATGTTTTTAAAATTGTTTGAATGTTAATTTATTGTTTTGAAGTTGGATAGAAAATAGATATTTCTATTAGTAGTTAAAGGTGGCATGGTGTTTAAATTGTGTCTTTTTATTATTATTGGAAAATAGTTTTTGAAAGGGACTATACCCTTGTACAATAAGGCTCAAAAGCCAAATTTTACAATTAAAGCATAACAAAAAGATAAAAATATAGATAGAACATGGATTCCCAACAATAGAAAGTAGTCTTCTTAGAAAAGAACTAGCAACCAACAATATATCGGAAAGAAATAGTTGATATACAACAACCAATCTGCAAAGTGGCATGACAACACCATTGTATTAAAGAAAGTTGTTTCCCAACAAAGACAAATGAATCAATATAGACTAGACAAACAACATCAAATAAGAGAATCATCTAGGTGGAGAAGTGGAATTCTTAGAAATAATTGTTTTCTTTTTACGGGCCACTACCCATCCTGATGAATCCTCCACGAATGGAGGATTAGATAAAGAGGATTATTTTCCTCACGCATTAATTCCAACTGGGACAACAACATTGTTATCTTGAGATAAATCTTTAGCATTTTCCTTGCTACCACCAATCTTGTGTGTTTTCCTTGTTGCCAACAATTAGAATTTCAGATAAAGGGGTTTCCGGGATAGAATCAGCTTTAGCTTATGTATCTGCATTTGAGTCTAGATCCTCTTTTACACCGAAAATCAGGTGTTCCAAAAGGACGTCTTTCTACTAGTTGTGTTGCTCATGTTGATGCTTTGTCATCCCACAATCAGTAGAGGTGTGTCCTAAACAGAAACACCTTCTACAAAGTGGAAAGATGGGCCTTCGTAATCTAAAGGTTGTGACCAAGTTATATTTTTCACTCTAAGATCAATGGTTGTAGGAAGGTTTTTAGCAGTATCAAGTTCCACCAAGATCCGGGCATAGGTAGTATGGGTGTAATCAGAGGTTTGAGAATCTATATAAAGTATAGTTCCCAAGGTGTTGCCAATAGATATCAGACAATCATGACTCTAGAATTGGAGGGGTAGATGGGGCAGCCTGATCCAAATAGGTTTTCATGAGAATGATTTAGTGAGTGGGTTAAAGGAGGGGAACCAAGGTTTAATGACCAAATACTTAGATTGGTAGACCCAAAGCTTGGATGCAATTTTTTTATCATCTATTGAAGAGAAAGCCACAATGAAAATACCTTTATTACACGAATACAAGTCTAAATTTCTAGCTATTAGGAGATCCATGCATGAAGTGTAGGAAGGCTGGGCCATAACCCCGAACCTATATATTAATGTGTGTTCCTTGAAGTAGTTCTCAAATGAAATGACCTCTTCCCCAAATGTAATTCATAGGGTAATGTATTTAGGTTTCATCTGATATTCCTTGTCATTTAAAGCATGTTTTAAGGAGGTCATAATAGGGCTATAGTTATCATCACTCGATTCGGTGGTGGCATAGCAGAGCATCGTCATGATAGAGGCTCCCAAGCCGGGCCCGTTAAGAGCAGAGAGAACTCCCAAGATAGCCCGAGAGGAACCAAGGTGCCGATGTAGCCACGAAACTCGACCTACACCATCGAGGGATCCTACGAAGCATCATTAGCTTCACATGTACCCGATCCACCATTACCATCCATTCTTTGAGGCCCACGGCTAGGGTTTGTGCCACTACCCTCGAAATAGAGGTTGAGAAGAAACATTGGAGTTCCCAACACATAATACGGTGAGAAATATTGTGTTTAAATTGTGTCTTGATGATATATAGAAATTCATTATATTTGAGAATAGTTTCATCTATATATTTCAATCTATATAAAACTATTATACTTATCTTAGATATCTATGTAAAATATGATGAGAAATATTGTTCTTGAGACGTTTACATTAAAATGTGTATTATTTGTGGAGTAGAATTCTTTAAAAATTGGACATGTGTTATTACATTAAGAGGTGTTCTACAATAGTAGGTAAGGTTGTAATGGAGTATGTTTTTCAATTTTATTCTTGACATTAAATTTGACGTTCATTTGACCATCATGTGATAGTTCATTCACAAATTTGAATTCTATTTGACTGTCACTTAAATATTTTTGTTTCTTTTTTTAAAGAATTCAATAAAAAAATAGTAATATCTTGGCCATGTAGTAATGTTTGGGATTTTTTCTTAAATAGATATTTTTGAGACCGACACAATCACATAGCTAAATGATTCCATTTACCACAAATCAACGTGAAATTGATAGATAATTTAATGAAGTTGATGATTAAAGAGGTATGTAAAAAATCAAACTTAAGAACCTTGAAATTGATATCTATCAATGTATTTCATATAGATACATTGAGTATACTATACTTATTATATTATATTTATTTTTAATTGTTTATTTTTTGGTATACTTTTACTACACTTGCATAATTAAATACATTCCTTGTGATTGATATCTCTCAGTGTATTTTAGATAGATGCGTTTAAGATATCTATACTAGTTTAAAAACAAAAATGTTATAAATTATAAAACTTAAGCCTTTCTTTGATCCATAGGATTCCAAAAACACACCACTTCATCAGTTCCATCAGCACCAAGAAGGAGAAACAAGAAAAGTGAAAAATTGAGGTAAACGAAGGTTCTAGACAGAACTGTCACTTTGTGTAGAGTAGCGGTTTCAGAACCACTGCCCAGCCAAGGTGGCAGTCCTAAGACCACCGGTCTGTATAGCGCGGCGGTCCTGAAACTTTCAAACAAAAGAAGAATGAAATGTGAGTGGATGCGTTCTTGAAGTGCCCAGTGTGTCTCTTCCCTTCCATGCCCTTTCACATCCTCCAGTGCATGGGAGGACATGGGAAGGCCTATAAATACATGAAAGGAGCAAGAGAATAGGCATTCAAAGATCCAGAGAGATTAAGAAGTAGAGTTTAATGAGAGCAGTGAGCAAGATCTTCAATGTTGGAATGGAATTGTAGGAGTAAGGTGTAGAAATAGAGCAAGCAAGTAATTGGAGAGAAGGTTTACATTGTTGCTTCTTTTCATACTTATTATAATCTATAATTATCTATGTTAGACCAATAAAAGTGGGAAGAAAGAGTAGTTGCCCTTCCCAACTGGTTTTCCTCCTTGGAGGTTTCCAGGATAAAATTGTTGGTGTTGAAGTTTGAATTATTTCCTTCTCTGTAATTTCCTTTCTATAGCACTAGATAATCAGTCACAAAGCTCTAATTTTCAAGAAATTCTGTCATTTTCCAAAGTTGAAAGTAGAACAACATAGTTGTGTGATTCGTAGAGTTCCAAAGTAGAATTTTACGGATCATTTTGGTATCAGAGCTGATTATATATCCAAGATTGTGGTATTCAAATCTTTCTTGTGATTTTGTATGACAGTAACAAGGTCCAAAGGTGAAAATTTTTTTACCTTGCGAGCCAAATATTTCTATGAAGAAGTGGAAACAGAGAATTCAAGCTCAAATGGAGGAAGATAACTTGGTCCGTAGAGTCAAGATGCTAGAGACCATGATGGATAGATTTTATAGAAAATAAGAAGAGATTTCATATATACAAAATACAGCTTCAGTTAATCAAGATTCCATGGACTCGGTGGTTTGAGCACTAGCCAAAAAAATTAATATCAGAAAGAGCCACAAAGAGGAAGGATGGGAAGAGCATGAAGAGATGCCAATTATAAGCGAGAAGGTAAAATCTGCACATACACCTTTTAAAGTTGAAATGAAAGTGGAAATAAAGAATTTTGAAGGAAAAGTAGATGTAGAATTACTAGATAAATGGATTAAAAATTTAGAAGTCTACTTTAGTGTACATAATGTCACTAAGGCACAAAGGGTCACCTTTACATGTCTCAAAATGGAAGGTCATGCTCTGGTTTGGTGGGAAACCCATCTAGCCACTTGTGAGAAGAAGAAATGTCCTATTGTCAGTACTTGGAAAGGTTTTAAAGAATTGATTAGAGCTAACTTCTATCCTATTGGCCATAAGACTGACATGATGATTAAGTGGTAGTACTTTAGATAGGGCAGCGGTCAAAGCGTGCAAGACTACACTATGGAATTTTGGAGACAAGCCATGTTGCTTAATATGGACTTGGAGGATGAGGACATTCTGACCAAGTATTTGGGAGGACTTCACACTCACCTTCGGAGGAAGGTAATCTCCATGAATCCCAAGGATCTCAATGAAGCTTGTGTACAAGCATACTACATTGATGACAAGAAGAAGCAAGGAGAAATAGAGCCAAAGGGAGACCAACAAGTAATGAAAGGGAAGAAAGAACAAGGGAATATAAGTAGTAGAGGTAAATGGAAAGGTAAACATGTCGCTACTTCTTTTCATACTTGTATATATCTAATAATTTCTGTAAGAATTGTGATGTAAATGGACATACTGACGCCACATGTTGGAAGTTGCATCTAGAATCGCACCCAAATCACCGAACCAAGGATTCCAAGAAATCCATGGCCACTTTGTGAAGATAGAAAGAGAGGTGGAGATTGAGGATGATTCAGATGTAGATGAGAGGCTAGGATGTATGGCCACTAACATGTACAGGGTATCGAAGAAGAAGAGATGAGTAAGTTATTTCAAATCAAAATCCAAATCAAGAAGACTAAGGTAAATGCTTTAGTAGATTCTAGTTCTCAGTCAAATTTGATTTCTGATGTGGTTGTAGAATAGCTTGGTCTAGAGACTTACGTGCATCCACATCCATACCCACTAGGATGGGTGAAGAAGGGTGTAGAAATACAAGTTACAAGGAAGTGTAAGTTTCAGTTTGGGATAAATACCCAATACATAGATGTATTAGAGGTTGATATTATTCCACTTGATGCATTTGACATTGTCTTCGGAAGTCCTTACTTTTATATCAGGGATGTTGTGTTCACAAGGAGGGAGAACCAGTTCAGATGGGTCAAGGATGGAGTCAGTTTTAACATCCGACACACTAGAGCAAATCAAAGAAGGCTATGGTAAGTGCCAACCAAGCACCAAGACTTTTTCAAGAAAATCATTAGTTTTGTTTGCTTTCATTGGAAGAAAATCAAAATGGACATGAGAGCATGGATATTTCTAACCAAAGGATGGATAATTTGGATAGCACTTGTCAGTTTTTGTAGAAGAAGCCACCATAGGAATTTCTCATTCAAGGAGCAAAACAAACTTCCATTATGCAGTCACCATATCTACCTATGAATTCACTGGACCTAACCATGGGGCAGCAAGAAGAAGAGGAGATACAAGGAACGATGGTGATTATAGCAAAAACGTACTTAGAGGATTCAGCCAATCCATCTCAAGAGGTAGAAACAAGAAAGGACTAAAACACTACAGTATGGGATCTTCACCATACTTGATCAAGTTAGAGAAGAAACCTTTAGGCCATACTTCATGCAGATGCACGTGATAATAAGTTGCAAGAGCTCGCATCCACTAATGCCATCTATGCATGAAAAAGAAGGAAAGATACGAAGTTACCTTCCAAAGAGGATTGTACTTGAGGCATCTCGGAGGAGGATGTAGCACTAGAACAACAAACTAGAGATCCACAGGAGTCTTGGCAGGTTGGACGAGAGAAGACACCAAGGTAGACCCAGTGGTACTCGAATGAGCACGAGAGGGAGTTGATTCCTCTACCACTCCCCCACTAAGATTTTGTGGGACCAAAAGCCTCCTAAGTAGGGGAGGTATGATCCATAGGGATCCAAAAACACACCACTTCATCAGTTCCATCAGCACCAAGAAGGAGAAACAAGAAAAGTGAAAAAAATGAGGTAAACAGAGGTTCTAGATAGAACCACCACTCTATGCAGAGCGGCAGTTTCAGAACCGCCATCCTATAGGGTGGCTTTCTTGAAACCACCACCTAGCTAAGGTGGTGGTCCTGAGACCGCCAGTATGCACAGGGTGGTGGTCCTGAAACTTTCGAACAGAAAAGAAGAATGGAATGCGAGTGGACGCGTTCTTGAAGCACCAACCATGTCTCTTCCCTTCCATGCCCTTTCACATCCTCCAGTGCATGGGAGGACATGGGAAGGCCTATAAATACATGAAAGGAGCAAGAGAATAGGCATTCAAAGATTTAGAGAGATCGATAAGTAGATTTTAATGAGAGCAGTGAGCAATATCTTCAATGCTGGAATGGAATTGTAGGAGAAAGGTGTAGAAACAGAGCAAGAAAGTAATTGGAGAGAAGGTTTACATTTTTGCTTCTTTTCATACTTATTGTAATTTTTAATTGTCTATGTTAGACCAATAAAAGTGGGAAGAAAGAATAGTTGTCCTTCCCGACTGGTTTTCCTCCTTGGAGGTTTCCAGGATAAAATTTTTGGTGTTGAAGTTTGAATCATTTCATTCTTTGTATTTCCTTTCTATAGCACTAGATAATCAGTCACGAAGCTCTAATTTTCAAGCAATTTACATGTCATTTTCCAAAGTTGAAAGTAGAAACAATAGTAGTTGTGTGATTCGTAGAGTTCCAAAGTAGAAGTTTACAGATCATTCTTAATCACACACATAAACTTGTACTTTGTGATATATTAATTTTGATCCATTCAAAACTAATATAGTTTTTAATTACTTTAAAGTATTAATTATTTTAATTTATTTAAAAATCTTAAATAGTTTAAATATGTAAATTAAATATGTATTAAATTTAATATATAATAAGAAAATTTTAATATATATACTATAGTGGTTATAATTATATTAATGTTGGTATTCTATATTAAACATAATATCTAATAATGTTACTATATATAAGATTTATACAATAATGTTGTATATCTAATAACCTTAATATATTACAAATATTTTATAATACATAATCTTTTATTTGTAGATATCTAATATATTTAATTTCATTAAGATATATTTCTAAATATTTGAGATAAATTATTTTCTATTTAATGTATAATATTAATACCATATATTTAATATTTAAAATATTCTTTAAATGATATATAACATATATTTAATATGTTGAATGAACAAAATTTTCTAAATGGTAAAATATATATTTTAAAAAATCATATGTTCTAATAAATAAATTATAAACCCTATAAATCTATAAATTTAAGAAACAAAAACCATATTTGCACATAGTATCAAAACAATGTGAGGGGGTGTGAGGATGGGTTCTAGGGACGAGCGACCAAAGGCCTAGGTTTGGAGATGATAAGGTTTCTTTAAGTTATTAAAAATGTATAAGGATTAACAAATGGAAAGTTGAATTATTAAATGTAGTACACTAATCAAAGAAAATGTTATATGTATGTGTGTGTGTGTGTGTACACACACACACACACACACACACACACACACACACACACACACACACACACACACACACACACACACACACACACACACACACACACACACAGATATAGATATATAGATATTTAAGCACTAAAAAAACTATAAATTCACCTCACACTCTCACTCCAAATCATTATCAAAAATTGAAAATATTGAATATGCTTGCAAGAGAGAAATTGAGAGCATCAACAACAAGAGGAAGAGAAAGTGTCATGGCTTTTTGATCAACCATTCAAGTTTCACCACAATCATCAAGATAAAATTCCTCAAGCTTAGAGACATTGGACCATTGGCTAAATGTATTTAAAATTTGAAAATAATCATCATTTGCATTATAGCTTATATACACACACACACACACACACACACACACACACACACACACACACACACACACACACACACACACACACACACACACACACACACACACACACATTATATATGTATATGTATATATGTATATGTGTGTGTGTGTGTGTGTGTGTGTGTGTGTGTGTATCATAAGCTATAATGCAAATGATGATGATTATTTTCAAATTTTAAATACATTTAGCCAATGGTCTAATGTCTCTAAGCTTGAGGAATTTTATCTTGATGATTGTGGTGAAACTTGAATGGTTGATCAAAAAGCCATGACACTTTCTCTTCCTCTTGTTGTTGATGCTCTCAATTTCTCTCTTGCAAGCATATTCAATATTTTCAATTTTTGATAATGATTTGGAGTGAGAGTGTGAGGTGAATTTATAGTTTTTTTAGTGCTTAAAATGTGGGTGGGGGCCATAAACTATTATGATTACTCTTGGGAGCACAAACATCTAAAAAGGGTTTTTTAATTTTAAACATCACTTTTTGGGGTTTTTGGCGAAAGGATGGCCAAAAGTTTTGGGTACACCTTGAAGTTTCCCAAAATCTCATCTCTAAAAGAAACATTCCCTTTTAAGAGGCATCTCTGATCTTGAGGTGTGGTGATGGTGTGAGAAAAGACATTTCCCAAGATTCTCTAAGTATCAAATATGTCTCCACCCCCATAAACATAACATTTTAGGGGGATGCATCCATATGGAACACTAACAAAAACACAAAAACAAAACAAAGTTATGCCTTTGAATTACATTTTAAAAATGATTATATTTGTCTAAATGAGGTAAAATATAACATATGTTCAAAAATGCATTCATATCCTCTAGAATTTACTAAACATTGAGAAATAGAGAATGGTCATTAAAAAAATTGTTTTAGGACCTAATATATCTTTCAATAAATGATTTTTCTATTCATTACAAATATATATAATACTAAAAAAATAGTTATGAAAATATGTATATGGACTCACAAATGAAATTTTGAAATAATAAACACATTTCATTGAAAAAGAAAATGTTGAATATTAATATGTATTAATATTTATATCATAATTTATATTCAAAATGATTATTACATTTAAAATTCAAATATAGTTGGTCAATGGCCCAATTCCTCTAAGCTTAAGGTATTATTATTTAATGCATGTATTGGAACTTGAATGGTTGAACAATGTAATGCCCCTCCCATTACCACCTCTCAATCAGTAGTTTAGCGTGGGCTCGATTCACCCTTGGTAGGAGTGAGCTCGTTATTTTAGTGTCATGCTCATGATATGAATAATTTGTAGAATAAAACAACTAAATATAACACAAATAAAATAGTAATACCTTTTAAATACTAGAATATTTGACGTTAATAAAAGATTAAATTAATTGTGTGGATCTTTTATCTCTTTTGGTCGTCATTCCTAAGGTCAATAGCGAGAATTATGTATAATTAAGAAAGCTCTAAAAATCAAGATTCAAAGACTCATACAATTGGACATTTCTTTTAGAAACATATTTTCATTATGTAACCCCATCTTGTGAAGGAATATATATAACTATTCATTGTAACTCAATCCCCTCTACAAAGTGAAAATTTGCTCAAACATGTTATAGTTGTATTCCCCACCATTGTCTGTTAGTAGAATCTTGATGAATTTCCTAGATTATTTATTTATAAGGCCCTTAAAGTCCTTAAATAGGTCATAAACATCTGACTTCTGATGAAGAAAATATACCTAGGTATATCATGAAAAATCATCAATGAAAGTGAGAATATATTGTTCCCTAGTGAAGGAAGGTTTGGGAAAATGCCATGAGACATCACTGTAAACCAACTCCAATACTGTGTGGCTCTACAAGATTTACCTTTGTCAAATATGGCCTCTGGATTTTTTACAAGGGTACAACCCTTGTAGATACCTTTATAGAAATTAACTTTATGAAATCCTTCGACCATTCCATGTTTACTCAATTGTTCCAAGTAGCGATAGTTAAGATGGCAAAATCGCTCATGAAATTTTTGTTAACCCCATCTAAATGATTTGTCAGAGTAGTTAGATAAGAGTCTGGAGAAAAATGAGATAAGGTATACAAGTGTGCTTAGTGGTCTTCCCTTCCCTCTATAACTGTAGTGTCACTATGCAGCTCTTTGATGATAACTAAATCTAGATTAAATTTAACTCTCATGCCCTTCCCAATGTGAGTGATATGGTAAAAAAACAATAGATTGGTGGAATTTTTTTGGAACACTAAGAACATTGTTGAATCTTCCACCATCTACTTCTATTTGATACAAACCCTACAAATACTACAAAGGTTTCATCACTCGGTGTGATAGAAGACATATTGCATGGTTTCACGAATAAAATTAAACTTGTGAGGAAAAGATGTGGTTTGAAGGACCAATCAATGACCTACGATGAATTTAGAGCCACTACTATCACTAAATCATTTCCATTCTTCTTCTCTAAATATTGTTGTCTTTTTTTCCTTAGAATTTTTGTTGTTGGATGAATTATAATTGATAGATTCAAGAACCCTATGTTTTTTATCAAGAAGATAAGTAAGGTGGTCGATCTTATTTTTCATACACTTGTGTTCATCATGACCATGTTTCTTGTAATATGCATGTTTTACCTTAAACTTGTCGGGTTTAGCTTCATGAAGGAGGATTCAGTGTTGGCTTTTGGTTGGGATGGTTTCTAATCCTTCTTCTTTCCTTGATCCTTTTTCTTATTTCTTCTCCTTGTTGTTAGAAGCCTTAGGTTTCACATTCCCTGTAATCAATGCATGTGATTTGGAAGACTTTAAAGTGCCCATTTGTATCAACTTATCTTATTCTCTAGTCATCTGACCAACAAACACATAAAATGAGCCCGCATTTTCCATGATGCTCCAAGTGCATCCTTGGTGGCATGGAAGGTGGAGATAAAAATTGAGTAATTTAGACCCAATTTAGAAAGGATAGAAATAATGAGTTGAGATTCTTTCTTATCAATTCCAAATTCTTTTAGTTACAATATTATTGATTTGAATTTTTGAAGAATACGTGGAGTATGTCAAATTTGGTGGGGCTCAAGCTAATGAGCTCATTTTCCATTTCATGTGCTCTCATTTCCTTTATTTTCCCAAAAAAAAATTCCAATACGATACACACATGGTTGGGATATGTAGCAGCTTCAACATGAAAGAGAAGATATTTAGACATTAATAGACGCATAAACCCAAAGGCTTCATCACAATGGTTAAACAATTTCACTTTTTCTGAATCTGAAGTTGTTTCTATTTAAATCCCCATTATTATCTAATGTATACCTTTACCCCTCAAAATGAGTTATTTTTTTACTTTCATTCAAGATACTTAAATTGTGTGAGTGGTGTCATAGATTTGACATCCATTGTCAAACAATTGTGTAAAAGATAGAAAAGAAATCATGAGTATAAAAGAGCTCACACAAGACACCCTTAAACTTATATAGGTTCAAATTTTCAAAGAAAGAGGATACGTATAATGTGAAGAGCAAGAAAAACATGCACTTCCAAAAGAACTCGAACCTAAAATAGAGCATCCAATTGAAATTTATTCCAAATCATATTTTTGACCTTCTTAGACACCTCCAAAGGCCCAAAATGTAGTGTTTTGGGGTTTAGGTGATGTAAATTATGGGGAGGAACTCACAAGAAAAAATCGGGGGTCATAACCCATCGTGTGCAAAGCATGGTCAAAACCCGACAAGTGCAAAGTAGGGGTTGGAACACGACAACAAAAAGTAGGGGCTTGGAACTCAACAGTGAAAATTAGGGTCGAAACCCAACAGTGCAAAGTAGGGGTTAGAAATGATTATACTAAAATATAAATACTAGCCTAATCTAAATGTTATAGCAGGTAGTAATTAAATAAATAATTAAGTACATACATTAACCCAAACAACTAAGAAATAAAATATGAAACCCTAATTATAAATAGGGTTAGAAGATCCTTAGTTGATTTTCATAGGTTGTTGGCCAATGTTGCAATGGTTACCAACTAAACAGAGAGATGGAACATCGTCAAATAGAATCTCGGGAAATGTATTATTGACTAGATTGGGGTGCCCGAAGAGGGATGGGGAGGCTCTGTTGGCACCTTGGTCTTGATTTTGGGTGCGTTAGTCTACGTATATTCTAAAAAAACTTCCTCTGAGGTGTCACAAGAGGTTCACACTTGTTCACATTTTTTCATGTGTATGTCATACTTAGATCACCGAGGTACCTATAAACCTGTGATGAAGAAAGCACCTACAAAATCCTCAAATAGACATACAATCCTATAAAAGAAAGATGTAAAATGAGGGGTTGGAATGTCCTCATCTTCCACAATGATGAACTTACTATTGATCATTGTACTACATATTAGACCCAATGTAGTTATCTTTGTATATGTGTGTGTGTGTGGAATTATGCCCTAGGTTTCTCTTTTGTGTGTCACACTTGAGGTTGTTATAAATTACCTAGATGTAGAATGCAAATAATGTGTGCATGGAAATAATAAAATCCCTCCTATGAAGTGTGATGCAGATGAACCAACCTTTTTCCTTGTAATGGATCTCCTATGGGCACCCTAGGTTATAAAAATCTCTATAAACCTCCTTTGAAGTATCGCTAAGTGATCTCCTGTTTTCACTTCCTTCGCACTAAATTTGCTAGACCACACAATATGTCATTGGAAATCAGAAATGAAGATGATACTTGCAAAACCCGAAGACAAACATCAAAACCCTAAAAAATAAAGATGCATATGAAGGGGTTGGACTATCCTCATCTGCCATAATAGTAGACTTACTAACTAAGCACTACACTACATCTCGTACTTAATGTAGTTCTATGTGTGTGTTTGAACATGCCCTAGGTTCTCGTATTCCATTCCCACTTTGTTGCCACTTTTTGGGCTCTTTCTAGCAATTTTACATCTTTATCTTTTTGTGGTTGGCCATTTTAGGGTTAATTACAAAATTAGATCAAGATAATCCTATAAATATAAATTTATGAGACTATAATGAGGGACCTAGTATCACTTATTACTATCACTCATCTAGAGTTACATCCATATAGTGTATTAGAGATCACTTGTATCCACATAGCTCCATCATCAAGGAACAAGGCTAGGACATCTGCATCACACTTCATAGGGGAGGGATTTTATTCTATTCCATGCTAATATTCTCACATCACATAGTTATTACTCGTTACTTCACAAAGTGCAACTAGCACAAGAGTAACCTAGGGAATTTTCACACACACTTGCACATAGAGCTACATCAAGTCTAAGATGTAGTGTAGTGATCAGTTAATAAGTCCACCATTGTGGCAGCTAAGGTCAGTCTGACACCTTCATATGCATTATTATTTTTTAGGGTTTAATGCTTGTTTATGGGTCTTACAAGTCTTTCTTTCATCTTGGATTATTGGTGACATATGAAGGAGCACGGAAAATCTTATACGACATACAACAAAATTTCCAAATCTCTTTCTATCCCCGCAAAGATCGGTTTCAAAGCTTCGTACATATCGGGGCACCTAGATTGTAGACCAGAGAACCCATAGGCACCCCAGTTCCTCTCCAAGTGCTCCATTCCAGCTAGATCCTCCAGATCCACCCTTTTTGGACTTCTTCACACTCATTCCCGCTTCGTATTTTATGGTCTTCACTATGACACCATCCCGCAAGCATATTTTTTTCAGTTGTGTTATTTCCTCTTAGTTTTTCAACATTAGGTTTAGCATTTCCTTTTTCATAGTTACTTATATCATTTACATGCTTCCTTTTATTATATTTATTTACTTTATTACAATTTTTCATAGATTAGATTAACTATCCCATTACTTTGCATTGTTCATTATTTGTTAATTAGGTATCATAAAGTAGATATATGTGTGTACCTAATATCCATGTAGATTGATGTAGCAAGCATGCTAAGGGACTAGACAAAGAGTGGAGTGATACAAAGATGAAGCATGGAGACTAAATATGATAAAGTGTAAAAGGTGATGAAAATGAACCTAGTGTAGAAAAAGCATGTGTCGATGTGGTATTATACCTGTTGTTGGTGTCAATTTGCATGATGTTATTTTTGATGTTGATGATGTTGAATACCTGTTTCCCATATGCATGGACCTATAAAATATAATAAAATCAAGTAATCAAATATGCATGTATATGTATAAAAAACATACAAGGAAGTATGTAAAAGAAAATGTTTAAAATGTGAAAAAGGAACATGTGCACCTAAATGTGATGAGGAAAGAGTGTAGAAAGGATCCTATAAATGATGTCGATGCGTGTGAGTTTTTTAGGTGATCTCACACCAATTTCATGGAAGAAGTGTAGGGAGAAATTATTTGTTGTCATCCTCCATCCTTTAGCTACTTCACGTTGTATAAAATAACACTACATATGGATTGTACTAGTGCTAAGGATTGTCTCCACTCTAAAAGACATTATTTATGGATTTTTGTAGACTTTTATGAACTATCGATCTTTGTGTGATATGCCCCCTAGTCTTAGGTAATCTAGGTAAGGTCATTGTGTGATATACCCCTAGTTTCAAGAAATCTAGGAAAGGTCATTGTGTCATGGACCCAAGTCTGATTCTAAGCCCCGAATCTAAAAAATTGTATTGTATCGATATTGTGTTGTGTTGTGTATACTCTGTATGGGGTGACTGATTCACCTATATGATTCCCCCTCATTTAGGGTGCATGTGACATTTCGAAGGAGAATGCGGCCAAAAGGACTGACCACCGAAATTATGCTCTACGGGTGGAAAAGGGATGTGCTTGGTAGAAACCAAGGCACATGCAAACAAGTTGCTAGGAAAAAAGTGTTAGTACAAGAAAATACAGACATATATGTATAAGAAAAAGTTTCAGCTAAACAAATAATGTGTAAGCTAGAACACACAAGAAGACAATGGAGACCATGAAAAATAGGTTGTAAACATGGGACACCACTCACGGTGTCTCAAAACAATCAAGGTTGTAGTGGTTGTAAAAAAATAAGTGTGCACACAAAACAAAGGGAAAATCTAGCATACAATGGAAAACAATGACAAGAAATTACAAGCAATGTAATAGATAACCATGGTGGAAATTGTCCTAAAAAAAATATTTCACATAAAGCACCGGTAGTAGATTAGAAAGATAAATTTGAAGTAAAAGTGTGTATAATCTGATAATATAGTGTGCTATGAAATAAAATGAAATAATAGCACTTGTAGTGTATGAAATTGGATGCCCCTAGGAGCCATTATGGGACTGCTATGTGGTACTGCACCAAGCATCCATGCTACATGTAATGGATTTGTATAATCTGCAATCACAACTAGAAAAAAAAGTGAACATGCATGTGTGTATGATAAATATAATGACATACAATATATCTATCTAGCATGTGTAATAAAGTGAACATATACAAGTAAATGTAAGCAAAAGTAAATGCAACCAAGATATGTAGTATGTTGTGGATGGATGGAATGGAATGTAGAGTGAATGATAGGAGCCGTGTGCCCCTCGAGTGAATGGAATTGTATGCAGTGAGGTTCATTTTTTAATGCCCCCTCAAAAGTCAAGAATGAACCGTAAACAAGAGTGTGTCATCGGAAAATGGTTCGAATGATGTATTATGTGCAAGTGTGATGTGACGAATTTATAGTGAGGATATGTGACATAGAAATGAGGTGTGAGAATGTGGGATGATTTATCCTAAAGTGTATATCACAATATGAGTAGGATAAGTGATGATTTATCTTAAAGCATATATCACTAGATGATGCTAGAGGAAGTGATGATGTAGCCTATGGCATATATCACTAAATGATGCAAGTAGAAGTGATGATGTAGCCTATAGCGTATATCACTAAATGATGTAAGTGGAAGTGATGATGTAGCCTATAACATATATAACTAAATGATGCAAGAGGAAGTGATGGGGTAGCTCAGTAGCGTATATCACTAAATGATGCAAGTGGAAGTGATGATGTAGCATGTAGTGTATATCACTAAATGATGTAAGCGAAGTGATGATGTAGCCTATAGTGTATATCACTAATCTAGGAATGTCGCATGAGAAAAATATTGAATGGTTGAATATGTGAGTGTGATGAGGTCCATTTTTGATGTATACCCTCAACAGTCCAATATGGACCGTGAGAATAGAGTGCATCATAGGGTAGTGAGTGTAGCACGTATAAGTAGATGAGTAAAATGTGTAATATGTGTAGTAAGTGAAGAATATGTCATTAGTATGTGATGTGTAAATGGTGTAATGTGTAGTGTGTGAGGTTCATGTGTATAATGGGCCCTCTAAATTCAAGTGTAAACCAAATCACAAGAGTGTTTCATCACGTAATTTTGATGCTAGTGTGTGTCAAAGTGTGAGTGTTGTGAGTGAATGTTTAATTGTAATGTAGTAAATAGGTAATATATGTGTTTTTTGATTAGAAGAGGTAGGGGAAGATAAGCGTGATGCCCCCAAGTGTGTGTAGGATAGGAATGATCAAGTGATGTCATCTAAAATATCATCATTTTCAAGATCAAAGCCAAAATGTGTTGCATCAAAAACTTGATAAGAAATAGTGTCGGGTTGGTTGTGTAAGGAGCCATTGAGGTGTAAATTATACATGCCCATAGCATATTCCTCATCAGTGAATGGTAGGAGTGGAAAACCGTGTGCATACCAATGAGTGAGGTTTTGTGAATAGCCAAGGAAAGAACTATTGCAAATGAAAACATGACCAAAGGGCATAGGAAATGAGATATCAATATGGTCTGGATCTAACATGCCCCTAATGTAATCAATCCAAGATTGTCCTAGCGTAAGCAGAGAAGTATGAGGATCACGTGTAAGAAAAATTGTGAGATGAAAGAATCGAATACCATAAGCAGCAATGATACGAACAAACCCATGGTAGAGATGAGGATCATAAGGTGGAGGAAAGATGTCATCAAGTGCAAATCCTAGCCAAGTTAACCCATCATGTGTGCATATAGACTCAAATAGATTAGAAAAAAACAAAATATGTTCCAAGTATTAGTCATTTATAAAAAGTGTACATGTAAATGGTGGGTGCGCTAATGGATGTTGTACATGTGAAGGCATATGGGATAGATCAATGTCCATAGACTTGACAAGCCCCCGATAAAGAATCATAGCAAAGATAGTAGTAGCAGGTGGAGGTGATGGTGTGGAGGAAATAATATCTATCATGCAAATAACACCTTCAAGTGGTGGAAAATGAGGTAGTTCATCCATAGGTTGAGGTTCATTAGTAGTATCAATTTGTGGAGTAGGAAGTGTGGTATGAGGATCATGGTCACAATATTTGTATGGATGACAATCACGAAAAATAGTATATTCGATGCCTTCATGTATGAATTTGACACAATGATGTACTATAGAGGAAATGACTTGCATGGCATGGAGCCATGTCCTACCAAGTAAATAGTTATATGAGACCAGAAATTCAATGACAAAGAATACAATGTTAAGGTTTTTGGCCCTATAGTGATAGGTAGAGTAATGTGAATGACGCATGGACAAATAGAACCATCATATGTATGGAGGGAATGACATGATGGACTTGAAAGACCTATCTTTTCAAGGAATGACATAGGACATAGGTTGAGCTTAGGTCCATTATCAATTAAATTACGCTTGATACCCATATTGTAAATGTGAATCATGATATGAAGTGGTGGATCATTGTCAAAAATTGTAAAATCAGCCAGAGGATTAGGTGGGAATACATAATGTTGAGAAAATGCATCAACAAATGATTGATAAACAAATTCTAGATGCATGTCAACATGAATGTGAGTAATAGCAAGGAGATGTTGGACTTTATGCCTTAAATTAGGATTGACAAGTAGAAAGTCATTAATTGAGATACTTGTGATGATAAGATTCTAGAACATATACGAAAATAATGAGGATCCTAAGAGTGTGAAGATCAAGTTCAAGTTCACCATAATGATTAATATAAAATGTAAATAATAGCCTAATCTAAATTCTATGGAAATGGTAAATAAATAAATAATGAAGTACAGAAATTGACCCAAGTAACTAAGCAATAAAATATAAAACCCTGATTAAAAAGAGGTTTAGAAGAGCCTTAGATGATTTGAAGAGGTTTTTGGAATGTGTTACGATGGTGAATGGCTGAATAAAGATGGAAGACCATAAAAAAATCTTTAAGAAATGTGAATCGACAGATTTGACAGATCTGGGGCACCTAGAGAGGGATGGGGGTGCCTATGCATGCCCCGGTCTTGATTCTAGGTGCCCTGGTCTACGTAGATGCTTAGAAAACCTCCTCTAATTTATTGCAATAGGTTCTCACTTGTTCACATTTTTTCATGTGTATGTCACATTTAGATCTCCAAGGTACCCGTAAACCTTCACTAAAGAAATCGCTTGCAAAACCCTCAAATAGACATCAAATCCTAAAAAAGAAAGATACAAAATGAGGGGTCAAACTATCTTTAGCTACTAGAATGATGGACTTACTACTCTATGTTACACTACATCTCAGACCCAATGTAGTTCTCTCTCTCTCTCTCTCTCTCTCTCTCTCTCTCTCTCTCTCTCTCTCTCTCTCTCTCTCTCTCTCTCTCTCTCTCTCTCTCTCTCTCTCTCTCTCTCTCTCTCTCATTGTGCCCTAGGTTGCTCTTGTGTGTGTCACACTTGAAGTAGCGAGCAAGTAGCTAGATGTAGAATGCAAATAATGTGTGCATGGGAACAATAAACTCCCTTCTTATGAAGTATGATGTAGATGAACCAACATTTTTCCCTTATGATAGAGCTAGATGGATATAGATGGAGCTATAGATTCCTTAATGGATGCAACCTTAGGTAGTGATAAGTAGTTTTTAGTGCTTGGTCCCTTATTATGATCACATAACTTTATATTTATATGATTCCCTTTCTTGAATTTCATAATTAACCTTGAAAAGGTTGACTACGAAAAATATAAGATGCTCAAATGGCTAAAAGGACCCAAAAAGTGACCAAAGTACAAAGAGGAAAAGGAATCCCAGAGGGGATTGGGGCGCCTAAGATCAAGGCGTCATGGCTAGGTGCCAATGTCCGAATGAAAATTTATGAAAGGTGAAAAGATAGATTGAGCAAGTAAGAGTGCAAGACTGAAAGTAGAAGCATAAAGCAAAGAAAGATGGCCAAAGACATGGGTTAATCATTACTTTTTATACTTAGGAATCATGTAAATAGTAGTATGTAATCGAGACTAAATAATTACCCAACGTACATGATTTTGTGTCTACGGGAACCTGATAGGTGCAAAGTAGGGATCGAACCTAATATGTACAAAGCAAGGTAATAAACCCAACACATTGCAAATAAGAAAAAATCAAGGAACCTCCAAATTTGAGAAATTCATTATTTTTCATAATTATTTTTTCATACAAAACAACAAATACCCACCAAGTTATTTTAGAAACCCGAAAAACCTAGAAGGTATTTTTCTATTTGAGCCCAAACTTGCATGAATTTGCTAAATTTGAAGAAAAAACCTTCAAACCCTCAAAAATCAAAAATACATGTCACATAGAACTAGGTCGAGTAACAACTTGAATTTGGGGATTTTTAAGTCAACAAGATCTTGTCAATTTTTCATGTAGAGACTCGGAGGAATAGATTTGCACAAATTTTCTAGAAACCCCACCAAACCCTTTAAAAATAGAAATCAATGAAAAATACATAAAGATCTAAAATGTTAGATCTCACACAAAGGCTATGGCATTCAGCTAACAAAATCAATTTGATACCATATAGAAGAAGGTCAAAATCAAAGACTGGTACTAGATAGGATTGAATGCACAAATAAATTTTTATGTAGTAATAAGATCTCAAAAATACTCGAACGATGAATTATCAATAATTCTACAACAAGAGGAAGTACATGAGCAATATAACTCTTTAAACGCTTATTTCACTAAATTTGGACTTATTCCAGATCCGAAAGCGAGCAAATAAAATATATAGCCAATATTGGAATCAAAAACTACTTTTTTTGGATTCCAAAATGTTAAATATTGGAATTATCTGGACTCCAAAATCACACATATTGGATTCCAATATCACATATATTGGAATCCAGAATCACATATATTGGAATCAAAAATCACATATATTGGAATCTAAAATTAGATATATTGGAATTTACTGCACTCCAAAGTCCTATATATTGGAATCCATTATATGGGCTAGTGTCCATTAGGCATTATCTATGCTTTGGACTAAACAGAACATGTATATGTTTTATATGGGAAAGTAACTGCTAGGCATTATTTATTCTTTGTTATATACATAACATGTTTCTATTTTATATGGGATAGCAGCCGTTAGGCATTCTTTATGATTTTTATAAAAAAATGTTTATGTTTTAAATGGGCTAGCGATTGCTAAGCATTATTTATGCTTTTTTATATACATAACATGTTTCTGTTTTATATGGTCTAGTGGATGTTAGGCATTATTTATGACATGTTATGTACAAAACATGTTTTTGTTTTATATGGGATAGCGGACGCTAGGCATTATTTATGCTTTGTTATAAACATAAAATGTCTCTATTTTATATGGGGTATCGACTGCTAGGCATTATCAATGTTTTGTAATAAGGTTCTTATCAGTGTTTAAATGTATTTAAGATTAAACTATGAATATTTGAATAATTAAAACACCTTGTGGCCCAGACTTATGCTAGGCTAATGAAATTCAAGAGATTTGAGACACTTCCATGTTCATGCAGTATGATGTGATTGAACCTCAATGTAACCAAAGAATTACTAAAGATATTCTGAAGAAATTAGAAGAGGGTGACTATTTAGAGTAGGAGAATGTAATTAACTATAAAACCAATCTAGATATATTTGCGTATTCAATTATAGATATGAAATAAATTTAAATTTCTTTACTAAAGATATAAATGTAGAAAAATATTTTAAGAATTGTTTAAATTTTATTATAACACTATTCCTGAAGATCTGGGATCCCAAATTAACAAAATAAATCATAGTAAAGCTCTAAAAATAAGCTCCCTCAAATTTAGTTTTTGATCAAATATCATCCCGAACATCTTCTCTTGTCCTTAAATGGTTGCAACAAAGGCCATACTGTGGTGTTAAATTTGATGCTGTTTACACATTTTTATTGGTTTTATTTTTAAAATAGTTGAAATTTTTGAAATAACCATCACATATGAAATGCATATTTTATATATAAACATCGATTTTTAAAGAGATTTATTTATATATTAATTATATTTAAATATATTTTTAAAAAATTATGTGTATACATTATAATTTTATAATTATTTTATGAATAGTGTAAAAAAATACTATTTTACAATTTTCAAGGGCAATTTTTCTCGTAATTCACCACATAATTTATTCAATCATATTTTTAGCTTATAATCGGTGAAATTTATAAATCCTCCCATCTTATATTTCTACAATTTGGCCATTATGTAGATAATTGAACACCCTTCACAAGTTTTTAGAGAAAATATAAAGCTTCGAGTGTGATTTCAAAGAGAATTGAAGATGTGTAAGTAAATTTAGGAAATAAAATCTCATTTAGGAGAAATTTGTTTAAGACCAGGTTTTCAGGTGTAGGGAATAAAAGCTAAAATGGTAAAAGCTGACTTCTCTAGATAATTCTAGGACTTCGGAAAAACTTGGGAAACAAACTAGGAATTGGAAGGATATTAGAATAATCTATAAAGTGGAATAATCAACATTGATTCAAGGATTAAATATTTTTGTAGGTACTACAAAACTCTTCAACTGCCCCTCTAAGTTCAAAATGAAATAGGACCTAAATTTTGAGTTGTAGGTAGAATTAGATTTTTATAATAGTTTCATTGATCATAAAATGTGATTTGTAGTGTTTTAGTGAATTATGGAGGTCAATAACATGTAACTCATACTCAAATTTCATTCAAGGATTCATCCCCTATCTAGAGGAGGAAACCCATTTCCATGAGGAGAAACTTGAGAAAAAGGTGTCCATGTACCATAAGCATGCTTACACCCAGGTTTCATCTTGGTCAATAAATTGAATTGTGAAGGATTCATCATATTTAAAGGTGAAATGTGGAGCTCAAGGAGTGAATTGATGATCATCATATCCTGAATTTTCATTGTACCCAAATCTCTCCAAAGAACAAGCTAAAATGAGCTAGTCATGCCACCAAGGTATCTAAGACCATCATGTGTGAAGTATTAAGGAATCATCTATCTCCATGAGATACATATGAGCAAATAAACATATGAGAATCATGAATTTGATTCCATGAAAGGATGGTTTTAGAGCCAGGAAAGGTGAAGGGGTGATATTTATATGGAGTACCATATTTCTAATAATGAGCAATCGTCTAAATTCACTTGATGAAATTCACTTGGTACTATTCATATAAAAAATCATTCAACGCCTAGTAGTGTGATCAAACCTTAAGGAGTAGGCTCATTACAATCATGTCATTTTTCATAGGAAAAGAATCCCATTCAAGGAGAAACCCTCTATCTACAAAGTGAGGATCTCATTTTAGTAAAAGTAGATAGGCATCATAGAGCTTATTCATGGTCACTAAAGTGAATTATGGACCAAATTTCAAAATTGGTACCAATTCAAGAAGTGGTAGGGCCAAAATCCAATCCGAATGTCAAAAACCTACAAAGTGACTATATGTTTTCCCAAAACAAAGAAAAACTATAATATATATGGCCTTACTCGTCATATCTTGTCCTCGGTGATGAGCCCATGCTTATTACTGGTAGTGTGAGGAAATATGTGGGGGTCTTGTCAAACAAATAAATAAGTTAGAAAATAAAAATTGATTTGAAACCTTAAAATTCCCAAGAAAATGAATTAGATGTGTATGTTGTAAGAGAGTCAAATCCTTAAAACCAGATTTTGTCAATCAAAAGGCCATCTACGGATCTAATTCTAGATAAAATTGCAAGCAAATCACATTCGGAATGAGTAGTTAATTGTGGTTAGGGTTGATTTGTAGGATCCTAATTTGATCTTTGTAAAAAAAAACTCTTCTTGTCACCATTTTCATTCATCAAAACCATATAACTCATGTCCCTTCTAGCTCTTGGTGTTGAGCCCTCGCATCTTACTAGTTGCATGGAGTTAGGAGTGGAGAGAGTTCATTTTCTTATTATATCACATTCATCACATTTTTCCAAACAAAATAGAAGTGCTAAATATTGTTTGAAAACCAAAGTATCTAATTACAATTTGTTCTCATGCATCATTAAAAAAGGTAATCATTATGTTAACACATTTGCATCATCATCATCCATAGCATACATCTATAAAAGCATATAAAAACATCGGATATTCTAAGCATCTAAGAGTACATAAGCAAAGAAAACCATCATTGATTCAACTCTTACACGAAATATTTGAACCAAAAAGAGATGTATATATGTGTATATAATAAAGTCCATGTCTCGTGTACAATGCCATCACACTCTAAGTGTGGTCAAAATGCTCATCTAGGAGCCAAAAATTAAAAAAATCGATATACAATCAAAAATAACCCAAAGTAATAAAAGTCTATGGCCTATCCCTCTCTATGGGATCCCTAGGAAGGTGCATGGCTAGGAATCCTTTTCCAAATCTTGTGACAAGAGTGAGAGCCTCCATGCCTAGACCTATGGGATTGATAATGGTACAATTTACTAGGTGATCTGTCAGTTGTAGCCTCACTATGGGAATGATCTTTTCATTGTCTCCACTCTGCCAGTTGGAATCCGGTGAGCTCACTCTCTCATCTTGGTCATGGATCCTATTTCATTCCACATCGATGTGAACATGTCGGTGTGTCAAAATTTTCTAAGTCCACAAGAATCTCATCTTGTGTCATGCCTATGGGATGTGCAGAAGTATCCACTAAAATCCCAAGAATAATATATATCCAACCGTCTGTGGTAGCTGATAAACACAATTAAACAATGACGAGTTAGAAAAACCTTTTAAACAAAAAAATAATATATACATAGTTTGGTCCATAATTCGCTAACAAGTCTAGTCGAAGAAGTAGATTCGATAGAAGAGTAGTCTACTTACTCAAATCTTCTAGCATCCAAGATGGGTCTACTAGTGCTGGTGGTGGTGAGGGATCTATTGTAGGAACCTCCTCTACTCTGACATCCTTTACGGCCATCTGTCACCCTAAAAATGACTACTCATCCCCTCCCCTGATGGCAGTCAAAGGCTCTTCGGTATGTAGTGTCTCACCTCAAAATTCATCCTCGGTCATGGCTTTCATGGAAGCCCTAATAGTGGCCCACTGCGTGTCGATCTCCTCCTATCCTCCCTCCTCGTATCCCTCTTCCTTAACCTATCTTTGTCGCATCCTCATCCTCTTCCTCCTTCTTCTCCTCCCTATTATGTATGGGAACTTCCTCGATCTATAAGATCTTTTCTCACTTAGTAGGGTCTTGTACAATTTTTCAAGTGTCGATTGTAACCCAGGAGTAACAAAATTCCACTCAATCTTTCCCCTTGAGCTAGCTCTAGCCTCTCGTATCCCCCGTATACCATCAATATTGCTAGGAAGGTATCAATGTAAGTAACTCAAACTTCTGGGGTACCCTCTAAAATGGATGGACCTCCACTTTATTGGTCCGATCCACCAACTATGTATTGGGCCGTATGAATCCATAATAATAGTGCCCTCTCCCCCTCTCCCCATAAGGTGGTCATGTCCAGGATATGGTTATGTAATCATATCATCAATGGTAAGTTTAGAAATTTATATGTGTGGCCCCTTGAGAGGAGTCATACTGACCCACCTCACTACTCTGATAGTCCCAGGATATGTTATCCCAATGCCCCTCTGGTAGGGGATCATCCTCTCATAGACCCAACTCATCACTAGTGTAGGATGACTAAGGGCCTTTCCCTTTATTTGAACAACTCTATATAGATTGTGATAAGTGGCACCAAGGATGTTGATGCTTCATGGATAGGTGTCGTCATAATTTTATATGCTCTAAATAATGGGGGCCTAATAGTAGAGTAAATTTTCTCCACCCTTATCCCCAACCAAGCATGAAGCCAAAATACCAATGATGGCCTTGTGTAAGGTGGGGCTAGGTATGGAGGTAACTTATAGTAATACCATCCCACATTTGGCACTTATGTTAGGTGTTTACACTTCTCCCATATATGTGGCCCATTGTCATGATTTTGTTAGACCCACACTAGATATAGTCAACCTCCTTCTAGTGACAAGAACACCTAAAATCCTATAGACATCCTCCAATGTAATCGTCCACTCTCCTCGACTCTAGGAAGCTAGAGACATTTTTGGTTTACATCCCAATAACTCAACAAGTCACATAACAAATGGCTAGTTGGTGCTACTAGTTGTGTCTGGGATATCCTCCATATCTTTGTGTAGTAAGTCCCTCTCACCCCGAGTCAATGAATCCAAGATGGGGTTAACCGGTTACACTCTGTATGCTCCATCTAACATATGGGCCTTGCATTCATAAACATAAAAATAGCAAGTTAGAATCATAAAAATGCATAATAAGCTCACCAAAAACATCATAAAAACATTTGAAAAACAAAAATTTGTTATACTTAGTCAAATCTGAGTTCTACCCTAAAAATTACATGACCACCGCTCTGTGCCACTTTGTGTAGAGAGGCAATTGTGTAATCATCCTTTTGTGTAGAGTGGTAGTTATGTAACCACCACAGTAATCTTGTATTTACCTATGTCCTTATGACCATTGCATAACCGATGCGGCGATTACACAACTGCCACTCTACATAAAGTGGAAGCTGTGCAATCGACGCGGCAGTTCTATCCACCAAAATCAATTCATACCCTAAGGCCCCATAACATCAAAAAAGATAAAAAAATATTCCTTTTCTTGTAAAACAAATTATGGGTCCTACTAGGCGCCACCCTTATGAACATTTTGACTATAAAATTATTTTTAAAAACCCCCCCTGAGTTGAATTTTTTACATTTTATATTTTTTACGGTAAAAATGAATGAAGGAAAATAAATCACATGTTCATGACCAACTTCTCCTCCCACTAATTGGGGTGTCATCATGTCGAAATGCTTGTCATTTTGACTATACTCTCGCTCAAAACTGTCACAAGTAATCTAGAGCTCAAAATCGCTAGGTGGGTAAGTGCAAATGATTTCTAAAAATAGTAATTTTGATATATATAGCATGTTTTAACTCTATTTTGAGTGTGTGTGTTTTATAGGGCTGGAGCATTGCATTGGTGTAGGTATATTTCTATCCCCGAGATATGGTAAGTCCTCTTGTCATTTTATTTTCGTATTTCTTGTTGATTATGTTTTATCTACACTTGATTCTCATTTTCTTCTTGCAGTAGCGAAAAATTGGATTTGTGTACTACCAACACATGGTTGTGTCAGGTATAACTTCTAACCTTCCCATTTTGGAGTGTCATACTCAAACTCTACGTTTTATGCCTCTTCATGGCTAAAATACTTCTCCAAGGGTACAATATGTTCGCACCCTATTTTACACAAATATGCGGCATTGTTAGAAACATTAAATCCCCAATAATGAAAAATTATCTTTCCAATGATGTTCAAACCTACTTTTAGCACATGTTTTTTAACCAAATTGGTTTTTCTTTAGCTTTTTAGATGCGTCTGAAACCTCCTCTTCCTTACTTGTTGTTTTTAGCAAGTTAACTTCCCCTTCTTTGAGTGAGGTGGAATTTCTTGGCTGCCAAGTGGGTTGGACCACTTATTATCCAAATTTATATAAAATCCAAGATTCTTCCTGAAGCATTGGTTGGATTTTCTTGATTATAATTGCACTGTTATATTGCCAAAATCCCACAAATAATTACACAAGAAAACTTGTTCTTTTGCCTTGTTGCTCTCTTGCTCGCATTGTTACCAAATTACTTGCAAACCAACCAGCTCCAACATTCTCCCATTCTTCCTACACATTTTCTAGCACAACTCTCTGGATACATTGAACACACATTAGAAAAGAAGCTAAGGGGACATCAAGAAGAATTTCCAGCATTAGATTTGTCTCTATACAACATTTCCAGGTTGGGGGTGTCTTTAAATTCCTGCAAGTTTCTTTGTTTATTTTGAATAGATTCAAAGCTTTAGTCTAATTAAACACATTTCTTTAGAAAGATTCAATTGCAATAGTTATTACAGTATATTTTCTTTGCAAAATTTCTGTTGAGGATTTCCTCTCATCTTATCCCTGTGGATTTTCCTAAGAAGGATTCAAGAAAGTTTCTACTATAGTGTTTGTCATAATTTCTTCATTATTAAATTGTTTAGGAAAGTTTACTGCATTCAAAATCTATTATTAGTTGCACACGAGCAAAGATTCTATGAAAAGTTTCTTCTTTACCTATCCCTATGGATTTACATGGGAAGTTAGCTTTACAAGATTTTGTGTCTGTGTTAGATTTACATTTCTTCATTAGAAAGCTTCTATTTTACCAAGGAAGTTTTAGGGGAAGAATTAATTCTCGAGAAGATTTTCATTCTTCCTATGATTCTGAGGTAGAATCAAAAGAAGTAGCATCCACAATTACAAATAGGAAAAATTGTTTTTTTATTAGATTAATTAAATCCTCAGCACGAGGAAATAGCCAAAGTTGGCTATTTCACTTTGTTTTAACTTAGTTTATTTTAGAGTAGAAGAAATTTCATTTAATTAGAAGTTATTTTATCTATGCACATTTATTTTATTTTCCAGTAAACACAAAATACAAAAACATTAGATTATATTAAATTAATTAGTTTTCTTTTATTTGTTTTATTCCCTTTTGTTAAAATAATTGGAAAAGCACAAAAACAAATAGATTAGCTTTGTTTTCTTTGTTTAATTAGTTATCTTTCATTTTTAATTAGTTGGTAACACATAGATTTAATTAAATTCAAGGAAATTAATTGAATTGATTTAATTTAAATTTGTTTGTTTCCATTTGTTAATTTAGGAACATAGAGTTAATTAGAAAGGAATTAACACATCTCCTCATGTATCCTTAGTTGGCTTAGGTTCCCTAAACATTGACCTTTCCCTCTTGTGGATTTCTTTGCGAGTTTGTTTGTTTCTTTTCTTTAATAGTTTACATATCCCACATGACCATCCAAGGCCCTAGGCAACATAGATTTGGTGTGTGATCCATGTGTACCTCAACCAAACCTAGCTCCATAATTGACAGACGTTAACCAAGGCCTCAGACACCTCATTTTCCAAACCACCCCACTTCCACCCATTATTATCTCATAGTTGAAAACTTGGAACTTAAAATTGGACAATGCTTATGTGTTCTGGCATAGTCAACCCGGTCGAGATTAGATCCCATAATTCACCCATTTGTCCTACCCACATGTTTCCTCTCACACCTCCATGACCTTGTCTGGAGACTTCTATGAGGAAAACATAGGACAATTCCCACACATTCCATAGCCAGTTTAGAGGGTTTTTGGTGACATTTATATTGATAGAATCCTTTATGTGTCCATTATCCTCGATTTTTCTATTTCACCCACCCAAGTTAGGCGAGGCATTCATTTTTTTATATGAGAAAATTCACATTGTTCTGGGAAGACATTTGATTACCTTTATTACTTGTTAGTCACTTTCATCCATTCTCACATATTCTACCTATTCACTCTAGTTATCCATTCCATAGCCATCCTCCATTTCATATCAGTTTCCCCAGCACAACCTTTGGGAGGTCAAGTGCATCATAGAGTCATGTGATGATTCTTAAATGTATTGATACCAAACATAAAATGGTATACAATAAAATTAGAACAAACAAGAGCTAATAACATGGTTCAAAATAATACTTGGGCCAAAATGATTACAAGGAAAAAATCACCCAAATCAGATAGGATCGGTGGGTTATAGTGTCCCACCTTCTTGGTTTTGTCTTGGGGAAGAAACATGTACATGATCAACGGGTTTCAGGTGATAGGTTTCTCCAAAATCTAGCAACATGTGCTTAGTTACAAGTTAATATTAGGTACAATAGGAATAAAATCAATGGAAAGTTATATACTTTGAATAAGGGAACTAATTACTTACTTTTATTGGGATCAAATAAGGAATGGTACCTAGGAAATATGTAGGACAATGATATGTTAGAATGATGTGTCATCCTTGACCAGTTTCTACTGGGTTTAGGACCATCTACAATGGTGCTCATCGATGGGGAGGTGTTAACGGTTGCGAGTCAAAGCCCACAACTCTCCCAATACTCTTCCTTTAGCAAGAGGAATCTTAAATCTTCAATATAGCGATAGGACACTTAAATCCCATTTTGGCAATAGGATACCCGAATCCTTAGTATTATTCCAACCATCTCCAAGGTAAAAAACATACAAGAACAATTTTATCTCTTCTCTCATGGCATTTAAGTGTATTTTATCCTTGATTCACTTATTTTTCAATAAACATTTATATTTTCACATTTACTAAGTTAAATTTTAATTTCATTTATCATGAGCATTGACTACACTTATCTTATTTTGTAGGTTTGACCTTACTCCAAAAAAAGGTAACAAATAAATTGAATAATAAGCAATATCAAGCACAAGATGCTCCAATAAAGAAAATATTCAAGGAACAAACACAAACATCATTTCTACTACACACACAAAATCACCCATGTGATCTTTATCCTCTTCTAGATTCCACAATACACATTTCACAATCTTCATTTAGCACGATATCAAGTACAATCTTCATTCAAAGCATGTTATTAGTTATAATTCCCTTCAAATCTCCATAAGGTACGCTCTTCTTATCTACTTTATGCTATTGAATATTCATTCACTAGCATAAAGTGGGGAAAATGTAGTCATGAAATCACACACTTACTACTTACATCACACCTCTAAGTATGTTATTATATGCATGATTCCTAAGTAATAAAACTAGACATTAACAACACTTATTTTAATTTTACATTGCTTTATCTTTTTGATACTCTTATCATTTACTTCTCTCGAATGGATAATTTACTTTTAGACATTGGACAATATATGACCCAACTTTGTATTTTTTATTATATCCTCCAAGCATCCTAAATGCTACCACCCATTAGGAATAGGAGCACCCAAGTGTTATTGTCCCCTTTGGGAGCTTCTATGTTTTTCCCTCTTTTTCTCAAATTTGAATTGCCACATCATTTGATATATTTTATAAATTACTACCCATCACTTTAGGTTGGCATTTTCAATTATTAATGACGAAATTCAAACAAGTGAATCATATATATACACATGCACACACGCACGCACACACACACACACACACATTAATTACTCACTATTATTAGGGGTTAGATAACTAGGGATATTAATTATTATCTAATACTTGGGAAAAGAGAAATATTCAAGGTTGCATTTAGGCTACATTATTTACTACATGGGAGGGGTTATTTCTAAATTCCATCTTACACATTCATCTTGGCGAAAAGGTAATTATAGCCCACTATCTTGGTACAGGCTAGTACGAGGGAAACCTAGCTTCAAGGGACACAATTTAATCACACACACATTAAAACTATATAGATTCTAAAATTTAGTGTAGTTCTTGATGACAATCACATAGTGATCCATAGGGATCCAAAATGAATCTACTTCATCAAAATAGTTAGCATGAAGAAGGGGAAATGAAACACGGAGATTCTATCTTTTTAGTAACAGGTTTTTGGCCACCAAACCGGGGTGGTAGTCACAGGGACCATCGTTATGCATTAGGCGGCAGATCCTGGATCTTTTGGGTAGAAAACAAAAATATGAAATAAAGAGCCTAGAATTTGGAAGGTTGTTCATGGCTCTTCTCCTCCATGAATTTTCCCATCCTCCAGTGCATGGGAGGACATGGGAGAGGCTATAAATACATGTTTGTAGAAGAGAATAGGATCATCGAAGTATGAAAGCAAGTGAGCAAGAAGTTCTTAGTGCCGGAATTGTGTTTTGTAGAAGAAAGGAGAGTTGAGACAGAGCAAGCAAGTATTTGGGAGGAAGTGTGAGATATTATCTACTTCTCTTTCATACTTATTATAACTTTTGTACTTGTTTATTTTGAATTGGCCAATAAAAGTGGGAAGAAAGAGCAATTTCCCTTCTGACTAGTTTTTCCTCCTCTGGAGGTTTCTAGGATAAAATTTGTTGGTGTTTATGAGCTTAAATTATTTCCTTTCCTATAATTTTGGATTCTAAGAATAAGCATAATTCATTCACTAGCTATCTCTGTCATTTTCTAATAGAAAGTAGAACAACAACGTTTATTTGTGTTTTTGTGGATAATTCCAAAGTTGAAGAGTTTACAGATCATTTTGGTATCAAAGCTAACAATTATCCAGGACTGTGGTATTCATTCTTGGATTTGTATGACAGTGATGAGATCTAAAGGTAAAGAGGATTTACCTTGCGATCTAGAAATTTCTACAAAGAAGTGGAAACAAAGAATTCGGGGACAAATGGAGGAAGAGAACTTGGTCCGTAGAATCAAGATGCTAGAGACCATGATGGATAGGATGTTTAGAAGGCAAGAAGAGCTTGCTGATTTATAGAAGACAACTTCTATCAAACAAGACTCCATGGAATCAGTGGTTCAAGGCTTAGCTGAAAATTTTGGCATAGGAAGGAGCCACCATGAGGAAAGTTATGGGGAAGAGCATGAAGAAGAGACTTATAACATAAAATCTAATCATATTCCTTTTAAAGTTGGGATGAAAGTTGATATTAAAAGCTTTGAAGGACAAGTAGTTCGGAGTTGCTTGATAAATGGTTAAAACAGTTAGAAGTTGACTTTAGCATCCATAATGTCACCGAGGCACAAAGGATCACCTTTGCACATCTCAAAATGGAGGGACACACTCTAGTTTGGTGGGAAACCCATCTAACCACTTGTGAAAAGAAGAAGCATCCTATTGTGAAATATTGGCAAGAATTTAAAGAATTACTTAGAGCTAACTTCTATCCTATTAGCCACAAGACTGACCAAATGATTAAATGGTAGTATTTTAGACAAGGCAGTGGTCAAAGTGTGCAAGACTATAATACGAGTTTTGGAGGCGAGTCATGTTGTTAAAGATAGATATGGGGGATAAGGATATTCGACTAAGTACTTAGGAGGACTTCACACTCACCTTCGAAGAAAATAAATCTCCACCAAGCCCAAAGATCTCAACAAGGTGTGTGTATAAGCATACTACATAGATGATGAAAAGAAGCAAGGAGAAGCCAAGTCGAGGGAAAAGGTCAACAAATCAATAGAAAAAGAGTATGGGCAAACAAGTAACAAGGGTAAGTGGAAAGGGAAAGGTAAACAAGATGTCACTACTTTAAATACTTGTAAAGATCCCAATATTTTTGCAAGAATTGTGATATTAATGGTCATACTGACGCTACATGTTGGAAGTTGCATCTAGAGTTACATTCGAAGAACCGAACCAAGGACTCGAAGAAGTCCATGATAGCTGTAAAAATAGAAGGGGAGGTGGAAATTGAAGATGACTCTGATGTAGACAAAAGGCTTGGATGCACGGCCACTAACATGGACATCCAGGAAGAAGAGATGAGTAGACTATTCTAGATCAAAACCCAGATCAAGAGAACTAAGGTAAATGCTTTGGTGGATACCGGTTCTCAGTCTAACTTGATTTCTGAAGTAGTTATAAAGAAGCTTGGTCTTGAGACTTACGAGAATCCACACCCTTATCCTTTGGGTTGGGTGAAGAAGGGTGTTGAAATTCAGGTAACAAGAAGATGTAAGGTCAAGTTTGGGATAAATTCCTAGTATATTGATGTTTTAGAATCTAACGTTATTCCACTTTATGCTTTTGATGTTTTATTTGGGAGTCCTTACTTGTATATCGGGGATGTTATATTTATGAGAAGGAAAATTGGTGAGATGGGTCAAGGAAGGCATTAGCTACAACATCAGGCACACTAGCATAAGACATGGGTTCTTATGGTGAGTGTTAACCAAGCAAAATAAATTATTTAGGTGAATCATAATCAATTTTGTTTACTTTTGTTAAAGGATAAACAAGATGGGATAGAATTTTCAAATATTTTTAACCGGGAAAGCATGATTTGGATAGTATTATTTAGTCTATTCAGGAAGTATTTCAGGCTCCCAGTGGGTTACCACCAAAACAAGAAGTAGAGCATGAGATTTAGCTATTGCCAGAGTCTCCTCTACCGAACATTAGGTTATATAGGCAATCCTTGCTCGAGAGTAATAAAGTAAACAAATAACTCCCGTAACTACTAGAATAAGGAATGATATGTTTGAGCACCTCACCATGTGGTTCACCTATTGTGATGGTGCCAAAGAAGGATGGTTCTTGGAGAATGTGCATCGACTACCGTGCTTTGAACAAGATCACCATAAAGAACAAATATCCACTTCCCCACATAGATGATCTCTTGGACTAGCTTCAGCATGCCAAATTCTTCACGAAGTTGGATCTCAAGTCTGGTTATCACCAAGTTAGAATGAAGGAGGAGGATATATGGAAGACTTCCTTCAAAACAAAACAAGGTTTGTATGAATGGTTAGTACTTCCTTTTGGGTTATGTAATGCACCCACTACATTTATGAGATTGATGAATGATGTATTACGAGGATTTCATAGATTCATTTTCATTGTATATCTAGAAGATATTCTAATTTTTAGTGCCACATGGGAAGAACATCTAACTCATTTACAAAAAGTCTTGCAAGTTCTCGAGAGAGAAACAAATACTTTGTAATATGAAGAAATGTGATTTTGTCAAACAATCACTTGTTTATCTTGGGCACGTGGTTGGAGGAGGAGATCTACAGGTGGATTCAAAGAAAGTGGAAGCCATCACTAAGCGGCCAACACCGGCGCATGAGCCACACGAGACTAGGATTTTTGTGGGAGCGGTACATACATGTAGAAGTTCATTCTAGGCTTCTCTGTAATTGCAGCACCTCTACACATAGTGGCCGCAAAGAGTAAGGGTTTTGAATGGGGTAAGGAACAAGAAAAATCCTTTAATTTATTGAAATACAAGATTATTCATGCTTCAGTACTTGCTCTTCCTAATTTTCAGTAGTCTTTTGAAGTAAAGACAGATGCTAGTGATTATTCCATGGGCACGGTGTTGCTTTAAGAAGGTAAACTTTGTATGTTATCATCTTTGAAACTTTCACTTCAGCAATTAAAGGATATTCAATATATGATACGAAAATTTATGCACTAGTTCGAGCAATTAAAAATGAAAGCATTATTTGTTGGGTAAAGAAATTATTGTGCACACCTACCAAAAACCTCTCCGGTATTTGCAAGCACAATCTAAATTACAGCGGGCAAGACACCACAAATAGATGGGGTTCCTTGAGTTCCATCGGTGATCAAATACAAAAATGGTAGTACAAACTTGGTGGCAAACATGTTGTCTAGGCCACCCACATGGGAGAATTTTTCCTATTTGGCCACTATCTCTTAGATCGATCCCTTCTTGAAGGAAGCTTATGGAGAGGCATATGCCCAGGACAAAGACTTTGGGTGACATTTTAGCGGTTGTAGTCCCGAGTGAAAGGACGAGGGATTGAAGATTCTTATCTCAAGGACGGGGTGCTCTACTGATGGGGGAATCTTTGCGTGCCAAAAGAAGAAATAAATCTATTGATGAGGGAAGCACATGCCTTGAAAGTAGCGGGACATTTCGGTGTTGGTAAGACCCTAGCCCACTTGCAAAGGTACATATATTGGCCCAATATGTAAGAAGAAGTATCAAAATTTATACGTGGATGTAAACTTTGTTGTACTAGCAAGCCTAAGACTAGGAAGGAGGGTTTTATATTCCTTTGCCAATACCTACTCGTCAGTGGGAGGAAATTTCTATGGATTTTTAGGAGGATTACCTATGTATAAATATGGCCATGACTATCTATATGTTGTTGTTGATAGATTCGATAATATGTGTACTCTTATTGCATGTAAAAAGATAGTAAAATCATGTGAGGAAGTAGATATTTTCTTTGCTAATGTATCTGTGCATTTTGGTTTGCCAAAGTCTAATATTTCGATAGGGATTTTAGGTTCTTAGGTAAGTTTTGGACTACTTTGTGGGACAAGATGGATACCGAGGTTACGAGAGAGGAGCATGACTTTCCATCCACGAGATAGATGGACAGACAGAGGTGGTAAATAAGACTTTGGTACAATTGATTAGAGGGTATAAAAACAAATATCTAAGGAATTGGGATGATTCCTTAACCTACATTTAGCATTCCTATAACCAAGTAGTACACACATCCACTGTGAAGTCACCATCCGAAGCATGCTTGGGATATCTACCTAAAAATATCTTGGACATAGCGGTTAGGCGGTAGGATGAGGAGGATACACGAGACACGAGAGGTGACTAGAGAAAACAAATTCATTGAGAGGGTACTGGAAAATCCATCTCAAGGTCAAATAACAACTAGATAAATCTCAAGTGAAGTACAAAGCTAGGCACAATCAACATAGGAGAGAACATAAGCTACATGTTGGAGATAGATTTTGGCTTTACTTGAGTAAGGAGAGATTACAAGGTCAAGCACAAAAACTCAAGCCACTACGATATGGGCCCTTCACCATATTGGAGCAGGTTGGAGAAAATGCTTTTCAACTTGACTTGCCACCATTTATGAGGATGTACTCTATAGTAAACTATGAGAAATTACACCTATATGAGCCATCCATGCTAGATGAAGATGAAGGACTATAGTTGCTACCTTCCATTGAGGATTGTATCTTGGACTCACGAGGTGAATTAGAGGAGGATGTAGTGCTGCAACAGAAGGTCAGAGAGACTAGGAGAGGCCCACAGGAGTCTTGGCAGATTGGAATGAAAGGGAAGACACCAAGGTAGGCCTAGTGGTACTCAAAGGAGCAAGTGAGGGAATTATTTCCTCATCTACTCCCCCACTAAGATTTTGTGGGACCAAAATCCTCCTAAGCAAGGGAGGTGTGATCCATAGGGATCTAAAATGAATCTACTTCATCAAAATAGTCAGCACGAAGAAGGGGAAATGAAACATGGAGGTTCTATCTTTTTAGTAACAAGACCGTTGCTCTGTGTAAAGCGGTGGTTACTGGAGAACCACTGTCCCAACTAGGGTGGCAGCCCTAGGACCACCGATCTATATTAGATGGCAGTCCTAGCTCTTTTGGATAGAAAACAAAAATATGAAATGAACAGCCCAAAATTTGGAAGGTTGTTTGTGGCTCTTCTCCTCCATGACTTTTCCCATCCTCTAGTGCATGGGAGGACATGAGAGAGGATATAAATACATGTTTGTAGAAGAGAATAAGATCATCAAAGCATGAAAGAAAGTGAGCAAGAAGTTATTAGTACTAGAATTATGTTTTGTAGAAGAAAGGAGTGTTGAGATAGAGCAAGCAAGTATTTGGGAGGAAGTGTGAGATATTATCTACTTCTCTTTCATACTTATTATAACTTATGTACTTGTTTATTTTGAATTGGCCAATAAAAGTGGGAAGAGAGATAAATTTCCCTTCCCGATTGGTTTTCCTCCTATGGAGGTTTCTAGGATAAAAGTTGTTAGTGTTTATGAGCTTAAATTCTTCCCTTTCCTGCAATTGTGGATTCTAAGCATAAGCATAATTCATTCACTAGCTATCTATTTCATTTTCTAATAGAAAATAGAACAAGAAGGTTTATTTATGTTTCTATGGATAATTCCAAAGTTGAAGAGTTTACATATCACATTGGGGTGACCATCAGGCCATCTTGACTCAAGCATATGCATTATTTATTTCATCTAATGTTTGTTTGAGCCTTGTGCAAGTAGTTAGGGTTTGTTTTATAGGTTTAGGTGTGATAGTGAAACCCTACAATGAAGTGGATGTGATAAAGAGATATAGGAAAAAAACATCATCAAACCCTAAAAATATTAGATTCAAAGTTGTTTTCTAGACACTAGCGCCTCGGCGGTCCTGTCCTCATTTGGGCGGTCTTTTCCAAAAGAGTTGTAAATCACATTTTTCTAGAAGAAGCATATCCAATCTAGATCCATCTTGTTTCACTCAATTTCCAACCCAAAATAATTCCAGATATTTGAATATAAGCTAAGTCATTCTTATCTCCCTATTGTACACACTTGTTTGTTTCTTACATGATAGATCTTTCTTGTTACTAATATATTCATTTGATCTCGGTTATCTAATTAAGATTTGAATTTCATTAAATCAATGTCCTATACACGATGTCTTTTACCATAATACTCCCCATAATATGTGCATGTTTACATTTATGTGTTCTCTCATATATAATCGAAGGATATTTACTTGATCCTTAGAAACACATGGGGCATATTTTCCTCCCTCTCGTGATTGGACCTTCTACCTTTACTATTAAGTTCTTTATGGCATCCTATCTTTGATAATATGAAATGATTCAATGTTACTCTTGGGTTTTCACCTTCACATCCATGCCCTTCATACTTCATCAACATGTTAATTTCATTAACAATAATCAAGTGGTTACAATTAGAGGTATTTCATTTGAGGATCATATATTTTTGTAGATCAACACAACATATGTAGTTATACTTCTAGTACTAGTGTATCTACAAATCAACCTATTGTTTCCCATGTTATTCCTCATAAGACATATCCCTCAAGTACATCCATGTGTAGGTGCAGTCCACACATTGATCCTAGTTATTCACTCACTACCTCTCATAAGAAACCTTCTCCTTAGCCCTTTGTTTGGTCATCTAGAACATATACTACTTATCACAATATATCATCTCCTAGGAATCATACTATCACCTTCAATGTATACTACTCATCATAAGCATCCTTACTCTAGTCCTACAAAACATATTATAGCTCATCTAAAGATTATACATGCACATCATTTATCTCTCTTGACACTTTAAGGTCATGTCTCCTTCACCATATGAGTGAAGGGGGAATATTAATGGTTATCTCATTAATTAGATCTTGTGCTAGCTCCTTTCTTGTACATTACTATTTTAAAAATAATTAAAACATATTCAAATAATCATATAATATTAAAACTGTAAATATGTGTAAAAATTCAAAATAAAGACTTGTTTATGGTTTTCTTGGCTAGCTTATTACTTTATACATTTTGTTTATCACATTGGTTTCATAGATAACATAATTTACTCTTTATATGCATACATTCACGAGGTAGATTGAGCTTGAATCAAGACATACACAAGTTGATACATGATGAGAGGGTCATCTTGGTTCCTTACACTACTCTCTTTGGGGGCATACTCATGTTATATATATATGATTTTGTTTCATTATGCATTACTTTATGTTAGGAAATCTATGGTTAGTGCTCCATATGGGTGAATAATAATTACAAGAGTAATTATTATCTTGGAAGAGTAAGTTAGTAAATGTGTTAGTAAATAATAATTACATTAGTAATTATTATTATGAGTTAGTAAATATTTGTTATATGTTGTTATATTAAACAACTATAACAAATATATTGTTATGTGAGTTTGGAATACTCACATAGATAGCTTTGAGATGGTTTGAGAGGTTATAGCTACCTCCTTATTTATAGGGGAGCTATTACCTATATATGTGGATGTATGTAATATTGAGTATTGATTGAATGAGATTGAATATAAATTATTATTGTGTTATATTGTTCATAAAAAATTCTTCTTCTGTGATATTTTTGTAACTCCATTTGGATCATCCTCCACATCTGTATCAGATTAGGTGTGTCACTTTGAAGAGATCAATGAAGGGGCAAATATGTTGTAAGTTATGGTTGTCCCACCTATGTGAATCTTTATTAGTTGTGAGAATGAAAGTTTAGTATTTAGAATTTTTAGCTATCTTTATAGAAGTGCATGAACTACTATATTATTTATGTGAGAGTGGATTGGTAAGAAGTGTGCACAGATTAAATAAAGGAGATAGAGGAGTGATTTTTTTTTCTACATTCAAATTTGGCATCATCCTTCTTCAAATTTGGTGTTCAGATTGCATCCAATAGTTTTGATTACAATTCTTAAGTTGTTGATTCATCTAGAAAATATTTTTCATATTGGTGTCTATCTTAGGAAGCAATCCAAAGTTGAACATGATTCAAACATGTGTAAAAATGCATATATGGAAAGATCTATTGAATTTTTATAGTGATTGCCAACAATTCTAGACCTAAAGAGTAATGACCGAGTGATTAGGGAAAATCACCAACAATTTCTCTAAATCTCCAATGATTCCTTAAAATATCTAGCTATTCCTAGAACCATTGGAAATATATTGAAACAATATTTCGATGCATTTTACTGTTTGTAAAATGGATCTCTGGTTCTCAAGTTATCATCAAAACATCATAAGTGGGTTTTTTTGTCAGATTCAGAGCTTCATCATCAACAATATTTACATCATGAGCCTCAAAGATAAATCAGGTTGATTTAGTAGTGTGATAGTGGAGGTGGAGGAATCGAGAGTTAGAGTTCAATCGGTGACCTCTCATCATTCACGAGCGATGAGCCGCATTTTGTTTTGGTGGCATTTTTTTGGTGTGAGTATTTACTTTTAGTGTATGTAGTGTGATTTACATTATGTTTTTAGAGTTCCAGTTTCAATGATCTTGTTGTTCTTGCTTGGTTTGAATAAGTGGAAATTTCACATTAAGGGGGAATATGATCCCAATGTTATATTTCCTTTATGTCAGCATTTTTATGTGTGTATGAGCAACATAATTCATTATATTTTCATATGTTATCCCCTGCAGTTGGTGAGATATTTGTGAGGGATAATAATAGTACTTAGCACATCATGATGTGGTTGTAGGTAAACCACTTGAAAACCTTCATTTTTTGGTTTGTGGTAAACCACTTTATAAAACTACCACTTTTGGTTGTTGGTAAACCATATGTAAAACCATCACCTTTTTGTGGTACTCCACTTTGTAAAACCACCATTCTCGGTTCATGGTCAACCGTATGTAAAACCATTCATCGGATTTGTGATCATCCTATGAAAATATCCTATTCATGAAAGTAGGTGCAAGTAAAAGTTAATTTTTCCCCATATTCACACTTGGGGGAGAATGTTAGGGTTAATGCCCCATATGGGTGAATAATAATTACAAGAATAATTATTATCTTGGAAGAGTAAGTTAGTATATGTGTTAGTAAATAATAACTACATTAGTAATTATGGTTATGAGTTAGTAAATATTTTTATAAGTTGTTATATTAAACAACTATAGAAAATGCATTGTTATGTGAGTTTGGAATAATCGCGTAAATAGCTTTGAGATGGTTTGAGAGGTTATAGCTACCTCCTTATTTATAGGGAGCTATTACCTATATATGTAGATGTATATAATATTGAGTATTGGTTGAATGAGATTGAATGTGAATTATTATTACGTGTTATATTGTTCGTAAATAATTCTTCTTCTATGATATTTCGTAACTCTATTTGGATCATCCTCCACACTTTACACCTTTCTCATCATGCATGATTTCATACAAGATTTTATTGTTTTCATTTGAGATAACACAACTAACATATGTGTCTTGTAAAATGCTAATATATCTTACTATTTTTTTCTTTATGTTTACTTCCCATAGTATTATCACCACTTTTTATGTAGATTTTTTCTTTGATTGGTTATTTTGTGGATTCACTTTATTTTTGTAGGATTACAATGTTATAAGCATTTTCTTTATACATCTTAAGGGCCTTGATTTTTTTATGAAACCATTGGTGTCTCATGTTTATGGCTCCATGTCTATCTTGCGTGTATACACTTATTTCTCTTACTATGGAATTGTGTCTTTTATCATGTTTTTCTTATGACATCGTGGGTGTCCCATTTTTTTCTACATGCCTACATATAACTATGTCTCCATATATTGTTTTTAACTTATCTCTACAATTTTTTTCTATTGTTATATTATTCTAGATTATATAACACTTGGCTTATACTCATATGATCACATTATTGTGTTTACTATGGATTTAGACATGTTTTTGTTTGCTATTTTATTTCTATTATCTTACTACTTTATACTATGGCATGATAGACACTTGTCTTTGTTGTTTTTACCATTATACACATGTATTCTTAATTGTTGCATGTTGTGTGTTTTTTTTCTCACACACCATGTTTTTACCATGCACAACCCCTTTATAGGTACGATATCTTAATGGTGACCATCATTCTAGCCTTGTACATGCTTCTACATAGATTATCAAAATCATTACAAATAGGTATACATCTATACTTTTTATTTGCATGCTCAAATGTTTTATCACATGTGCCTCAAAAGAGGGGGTTCATCATGATATTTATACATCTATAGACATATTATAGAATACATGAATAGATTTTTATAGGGTGAAGATCCTCAAAAAAGGTCATAGATATTGAATTGTTTTATAATCCAAACAAGTTAAAAATTATACAATATAGTCATGACCATGGAACAATCTTCATTTTGATGAGTGTTCTCGGATAAGGAGTATATTATCTAGATTTTTCAACTACTCCAAATTCTATCAACTATTTATAATATTTTTATACAATTTTAAATATTGAGGAGACAATAAAAATCATGATATATGGAGTATGGGTAATTCATTCCTTCTTCACTATAATATTATGATTCGAGTTGTAGGAACAGGGCGAGGGCATGAATTTACTTCTCCCTTAAGATTTTTCACTATTCATTTGATCGAGTATCGGTAAAAATAAAACCTTATGGGGCATAACAATGTATATTACCTTAATTATTTGATTTTACAAAATAGTTACAGTAGTATAATGTGGACCTACATGCATGTGCAGCATTGTGGTCATGGGATTAATGAAAAAGTTGAAGTGGATAAGTTATTTATAGGCTATATTTTATTTTCTCTCACCAAATTCCTAAAATGATAAGGCATGAAAGTAGATAATTTCTTCATAGGATAGACCTTACTCTCCATAAAGTTTCAAAAATGGCGCACTTTGGATCCTCTTTTCACTCTTTTTGAGTACGGGGTTTACTCAACACTTTAGTCTCTCCTTTGTCACAAATTAAGGGACTGATTACCCAAATCCTCCGGCATTTCTACAACAAATTCCAAATCTCAAAAGTATGGAAAGAAGAGGAACTCCTCCCTCTGTAAAATGAACAAGTGTATCCCTTTCATCTTTTTATCTCCTATTACTTACTTTTTGCAAAGTTCAAAGTTACAAACATTATTTATATTTTTGTTAAAGTTTAGTTTCTATCATAGACATTGACTACAATCTATTTTATAGGTTTCATCATGGAGCATGCCAACACCAACACATCAAAAAACCAATATCAGGTAAAGATAAAGTGTGTACGCATAGTCATGTATGTTTTTATTTTAAGCATGAAATTTTTAGTTTCCCACTTAAAGGGGGTAATTGTATACAATAAAATTTGATAACATGTCCTTATACAATACCAAGTTTGACAATGTTCCTTTGCTAAGACAAATTCTCACAATTAAAATCTAGTTAGTTCATCTCTCTATCTCTTTTGAGAATTTACTATCTTCATATTGCTATGTTATCAAAAATTAGGAATATTATCTAATTAAAGTAGTAAACAAACTATGTTCTTCATGTCCAAACTTCTTGTTTCAACTTTCTACTTTTCTTTCCAAAACAATATGGTTGGGTTAATATGTGGGTTTTGTTATTATCCAACTTTTATGGTCTTGGATCCTCAAGTTCATTGAATTTATTCTCTGTTTTAATATCTTCTTTGATTCATATCATCTTCCTAGAATCAACTTTATTAGAATATTTCACCTATGGAAGGTTATATAAGCAATTCAATGTCACTTTATAACTCACCTAACACTCTTATAAGATCCTATTGTAAATATCACTCCAAAAGCACTCAAAGGGTCCCTAAATATACATTAATTAGAGTATTCCCTACTATATGTTCAAAACAATCAACTATGTCAAAGATTCTAGTTTCATCCATTTTAAAACATGCAAAGGTCATAGATCCATGTCTTAGTAAGATAAAATTCACTCCAATAATTTTTCAAGGGTTTCAAAGATCAAAGTTTTAGGTCATGCGGCTAAGGCATACCACATCACACTAATACCACATTAGATACATTCTACACTATACATATAGCCCATTATCTTTGTGTTAAGATAATGAGGGAACTCATAGGGGGTTGGTTAATTATTCACACTTGAACAAGAACCTAGGAGGACTACATGAGGTTTGATCCCACAATGAGGGAATGTAGTGTAACACTTGGATTGGATCAACAATTAGGAGTCTGACTTCCAAGGGAAGTCTAGACTCAACCACTAACACATGTTTTACCCTTTACTAATACTTTAATGAAGTGTTCTATAATTTTATAGATTTTCTAATTTAATGCAAATGATTATAGGTCATCCTGAAGTACATGCAAGAGTGTCATACAATAAATATCTTTTCTAGATAATAAAATCACACAAGAAGTAGAGTAAATTTTAGGGGCGGATATTTGTGAAAAGGTGAATATAAGGAATTTTGAGTTTTTAATTTGGTGAAATTTTTCCCTCTTTTGTATAGTAGTGCATTCGCCAAAATTTTACAGGCCTAAAAAAATTTGAATATAATTTCACCTTCGTGTTTCTCGCCAGGGCCAACTGATGTTAGTATATTTTCCTTCATGTTATAACATTATAATATATATAGGATTAATTCGCCATAGTATAGTCATATTATTTACATTATAAGTGTGTGAATAATCTAAAAGTATAAGACCGTGGTGTAAAGAATTAAGGAAAAAGTGAAAGACTCAAGAGGTAAGTGAAAAAGAGAACTTTGTATGTAGACTGGCAAGTTTATTTTGTGTTGATGGATGGTAACAATTATTTGTGTTACCGCTCGACAATAAATTATGCGATGATGGACGACAAGACAAATGTGCAAGTGTTACCATTTAGAAACATGTATAATTGTTACAGGTCGATAGAATGATATATATGTGTTACCAACTAATAATAGATATGTGTTACCGAACATTAACAAATATATGTGGCACCCGATAATGAGATATATGTATTACCGAATGATAACATATATATGTGTTACCAGATACGTGTAACAGTTAATTGTGTTACCAACTAGTAGCGGTATTTCTCTGACCACCACGCATATTACTTTTTCATTCAAGTACTTGTTATTGTTATTGTCCTTCATTCTTAATTTGTGTTGCCTTTTGTTTGGATAAAGTTGTGTTTCCATCAATATTTGAAAGTTATATGTTTTTATCACATGTGTAGAATTCAAAATCATTAACACAATGGCCCTTATTATAAATGAGAAAAGAACTCAAGGAAAAATAAAATGTAATATGGACATTTCAAAATATTTCAGTCAACCAACAGTAACCCCAGTGGAAAGAGGTAAGCAAACCAATTTCTACTATGATAATGTTACTTTATTTTTTTATTTACTTAGGGAAGTTGTAAGCAAACCAATTTCTCTCAAATGCAGAAAACCCTAGCAGTGACCTTACTCCGATGAAATTTCCAATCACCAAAGTAATACAATTCAAATTGACAGTACTAATAATCCCATTTCCCATCCAAATCAAACTTCTAATAAACATTCCAGAAACTCACATCAGAAACGTAAGAGTGGGAAGTGGACTATAGGAAGGACTTATAAATTTGAATGGTCAACCAAATATCCATTCATTGAACCTGTTAAACCTGAAAAATAATACTAATACTCTTATAGAATGTAGATGTACTATCTGTAGTTAGAAACTAGAAGCGACCACAAAATGTAATTGAAGTTGGACACAAAAGAGAATCGTTGTGGGAAGGTATATGAGTCTAAAAATAAATATTATGGAACAGTTATAAAAATATCTAGATGGAAAATTGAGGAATATTGTTTGCATATGAGATATGATGCAGAATATGATAATCATCATAAACATCTTCAGGACCTAGTTGAGAAAGGTGGAACAATAAAATCTATATTTGAAAAAACTATTGACACAAGTCTTCAAGTAAAACTCATTCAATTCAGAATAGTATTTCACCTTTTAAAAAAGGGCAGACTAGTTTCAGATCTCATTGATTATAAGACATTGTTTCAATCTAATGGATTTCTAAATATTCCAACAACACACTAGTCAAATACTAGTGCATGGGAGATGGCAAAGTGTATGGGAGAAATTGAAATCATTGATTTGAGAGAGAAGGTAAAAATGCAAATTTTATCACTTTGTTGATTGATGAGGTCACAACAGTAGATAATACATCTTGGGTGTGCATGCATGTCTACAATTTTAGTTTCAGTAACCATTTTAGGGAAAATCATCTACTAAATATGCACAAAATGATGGAGAACTACAATGTTGAGAACATCTGTAAACTTGTTATTAAAAATTTGAAGGAAATAGCTAGTATGGATGATCATTCAATCTCTACAAAGCTGATTTGTGTAGGATTTGATGGTGCATCTATCATGCAAGGTCACAAAACTAGACTTTTTATTCATCTACAAATAAGTGTAGCCCCTTACATGATACATATTCATTGTATGGCTCACCAAATGAATTTTTCTTACAAGATTGTAAGTAATTTTGAAACATTTTCTAAGGTGGATCAAAGCAATCAACTAGTTTTGCATAGAGAAAATACACCGAATAATGATATTATAGATTCAAATGATTCGGGATATTTTATTAGACAAGGGAGATTACAATATATAGAAGATTGATCTCCTTAATACAAGGAGTCAACTTCAATCTCAAACAATTCCCTAGAATATCTCATGATCCACTAATCACTCAACATATCTCAACAACTCTTATCTACGTGAGTTACAACTCACTTACATTATTTACTCACACAATATATAATATATATTTGCACACACACAAATATATAAATATCTAATGTTCACAATAACAAGCTAATTCCTAACATTCACCCCCTTAGTGTGAACATGGGAAAAACATACACACTCTCATCTACAGTATGCTCACCTCTGTGGAGCATGTCAAACTATGTGACTCATGACCTTGATACTAATGAAGGGAGCAATGCTCAACCTTCTATGGTTTTATAGGTTTACCACAAACCTTGACGTGTAACAGATCCATCACCTATCCACCTCGTGTGGTTTTCTGGATCTTCCACAAACCTTTTCAAGATCCATGAACTGTCTTACACTGGTGCTTTTGCTCACCTATTTCATTACATTGGGAGTTACATTCAGGAATGTTTATACATTACTTTTGAACAATCATTTGTTCTTATTCTCACAAATGTACACTGAAAGCAAACACTCAACAGAAAAAACTTGGCCACCAATTCAGTTTCACGGCCTCGTCGATGGTGCCTGATGAGAGGTCGCTATGTGCCCTCTTGCCTCCATCAATGTCGTGCTAACTCTTAACTCGAAAAAATTATAGTCAAGGATGATACGCGTTCCATGTCGCGATACAGGGCAGGGTCAAGGCGCGAGCCCCAAAGCCGAAATGGTTTTCATTTACGTTTTCTCTTAAAAATTTGAGTGTCGGATTACACCGAAAATGCACTCATTTGTCCTTTTTTTTTTTAGTAACAACTTTTCAACTCAATATTCCGACTGTTTGACAACAAAATTACTGATACAAAATAATAACACTTAAAGACTAAAACAATACTTTTAACGACATTACAATTAATAGAAGACTTTTGACACTTATCCTAAACAAAGCACAATGACCCTACCAAGATGAAAATGACATTGTCTTTATACCGTAACATGAACACTATAGACCTCACGTAAGAACTTATTTAGATGCATTATAAACAAAGTAACACTTAAAACTATATAACCGACCTGCAACATATATGATTGTATTTTAATCACACACCCGAGTCAATCTAACATTTTCATTACACCTGGCAATGAGAGATCTACGTGCACCTATTTTTCGGTGGAAGATTGATTTATTGTGAGTCGACGTGATGGCAAGAGGGAATTAGGAAATATACAGCCCGTAGGAGGAGACATGGAAAAATACGTGTAGGGAGGCCGAATGAAGGAAATATGGTACGTTTCCTACTCTTTACCATTGCCCTTTTTGAGTTTCTAAATCAGACGACTGCTTGGAGATGTATGCAGACATGTGAAATTCAGTGCCATCATCATTAATCTGTTGCTATTTAATCTGTTGCGCACATATATTCTCCTCAAATCACAGAGATAAGATATGGCATTTTGTATTCACTTTCGTTCCTCAAAGCTGGCCTGAGTGTTGATTTGTAGTTCAAGTTGAAGGTGATCATGCTTTGTGCAAAGCCAACAAAGTAGATCTCTGAGCTTGTAAGATAGAAGCGGCTCCACTTATGAAGATCACATACTAGATTTGAATGCAGTAGATCAACATGCAGACCATTAACAATGATGCTTCTATGCTATAATGTGCCTCTAGAAGAACGTCCTTGATCTGTACTATGATAAAGATGCTAAGCACCGAATTTCCAAAATTCCCGATTACTCCTTGTCAACACATCACAGATCAATGTGAATGCAAAACATATGTATGCATAACTATAGGAGGATAGAAGGAATCTTCTGTAATTAATTTTCAATTCCTCATTTATAACAATGCGTCCTCTCAGAATCACCACTCCTGAGACAGACGAACTCTATTATTGTGTAACCATCAACCTGGGAAACCTACAAATTTCAAGATGCCCTGGTAAGAGATTATTCTTCCATTATATGACCATATATCCATGCTTTGATTTTTGTCAAATGATTCACTACTCGATACCAAATCAAAGCAATCAAAACGATTTTTTCACATAGAAAATACACCAAATAATGATATTATAGATTCAAATGATTCATGATATTTTATTAGACAAGGGAGATTACAATATATAGAAGATTGATCTCCTTAATACAAGGAGTCAACTTCAATCTCAAACAATTCCCTAGAATATCTCATGATCCACTAATCACTCAACATATCTCAACAACTCTTATCTACGTGAGTTACAACTCACTTACATTATTTACTCACACAATATATAATATATATTTACACACACACAAATATATAAATATCTAATGTTCACAATAACAAGCTAATTCCTAATAGTGGAGGAGCTGATACGGGACTTCCATTCATATATATCAAGAAACCTAAAATATTTATGGAGTTTCAGATGTTTTTGTTGGAATAATAACAATTCAAATCATAAAAAATTGCTAAAATATTTTGACACGAGATAGATATCCTTGTATGAACCTCATAGAGCTTCTAGGATTTTTGAGGAATACAAGTCTTTGGTAGGTTATATGTTCAAGAATCAAAGATAAGTAGACAAGGCCAAAGATTTTTTATATTGCTTGAAATATTTAGGGACATTATTAACTTTATGTGGTATTTTTTCAATGTTGAAGGAAATAAATAGCTTGGTGAAACATGCTCAAGAAAGATCCATATACATTGTTGATTTTCTAAAATTAAAGAGACAAGTATGTATGATTTTAGATACCTTGTATATCACCCAAGACTAGATTCAAAATCCAATTTTTAGTAGCTTCAAGGTTTTGACAGACACCAAAGATCCAAACAGCTATTTAAAGTTCAATATCAGTGGTCATCTTTGTATTTTGTTGATGGGAAAAATATTAAAATGCACACTTTATACAAATATCCTTATGTAATAGGTTTTGAACTTGAGGAAGTACATGTCACGAGCTATCTTTTTGATGTTGTAGTTTCTAATGTATGTAAAAAATTGATGAAAATATCTGAAACATTATCTTTTGAGATCAAAGAGCATTTTAAAAACAGTGATCTATTGGAGGCCATGGGAGTTGTAAATCCCATTTTCTAGAACCTGATGATTGATGAAGAACAAAGAGCTATAAACTTTGGGAAATCCATGACTACACTTATGGAGAAGTTTTACAAATCCTCATATGTTGATGGAGGGGAATTAAATGGTATATTGGACAGAAAACTACTCATATCACAGTCACAACATTTTTCATATACAATTTCGATCAATATAAGTCTATTGTTGACCCAACAGAAATGGGAGTTGTCACTCTATTATGGAGAAATATGTATCAAAGTAGCATTCTGAGAGAGAATATAAGTGAATAATTAAAAATATATGAACTCATACAGATAATGATTCTTGGTTTTGTTGAAGATGAAAGGGTATTTAATGCACTTACATTTGTGAAATCAAAACTTTGCAACATATTAGACAAGAATTTGGAAACTTGTTTGAGAATCTATGTTTCAAGATATAGGGTGGACACATTTCCATATGAAAGATCACTAGCTACATGGAAATCTCTTGTAGATCCCAACTATTAATAAAATAGCAAACAATGAAGTCTCTAATAATGGTGAAATTGACTTGGAATCTGCTAGACAAGAAACTACACCAAATATAAGAAGTGATGAAGGACCATCCAGGATAGGGTTGTTTCAACTACCAAACAGTTGATTGTATTCATATTTCATTTTCTAAAATATAAATTGTTACTCAATATTTTTTCATTTACATATATTGCACATATAATGTTTGTAGATTGTTTTAATCCCTTCTATATTTTAAATAATGTTTGCAAATAATCATAATGAGATGGTAGACAATTCATATTTATACGATATGTAAACTAGAAGTCTGGATGATGTAATAACATTAAAGTTCATAAAATATTATAATCCAATATCACTATCACAATTCCACAAGCACAATTGTTCACAAAAATATTATAATCCATATATGATATATAACATTGTGATTATTAGGAATAATCAAAAACATATTTGAAACTAAATTCTAGAATCCATGTGTACTATTCCTAAATTATAGCATGTTTTCACATAAAGATAATAAACTATTTCACATGAGATCTCATAATAAAAAGATCAACAATTTCACATAAAGATAATGTTTTCAAATTGCATTTGTCATAGTCAAATATTGAATACATCAATAGTAACATAGATAAAAGTTTCAATTGAAGTTAATTGGACCCTTGTCCTTGAATAGATTGAACAACAGCTACAACATTTTAACTATCTTGAATTACACCAGACTCTACTAATTCTTTTGTAGTAGCATTAATATTTTCTAAATTTTCTTTATCTTCATGAGTTGCATCTCCTACCGAAAGGATAGAAGGATCCTCATCATTTTTTTCTTTAGAAGAATTTCTAGACCTAGTTTATGTTCCTTGATAAGCTTCCACAAGGTATTGTTCTACTTGTTTAGCAAAAAAAAATATTTAAACACAATAGCCCCGAGGACACTCTATCTTGCTTTTTTAAGGTGCTCATTTAACACCTGCACCTCTATCTTCAAATTCTGGTATTTTTACTACACTTAAAAAAATCCAATAATTATTATTTAGAATAAGACAAAGGATAGCTATATATTTATCTATCAATATTAAAAAAATACAACTTACCACGACCAAGTCTTTCTCTGCATTAGCAATGTGACAAGGTTCTTGCCAGGATTCCACTTGTTGTAGTAATATTGTGCCTTAATATTCAAATAAGCCAAACTATTCAACAGTATTATCAAACGTCATCCTTATTGTTGACATTATCGGTGATCGCACCTATTTTTTACACTTGAGCAAGAATAACGTCAATCATCACCAGTTGATTTTTAACCAATGAAAAAAGTTTTTCCCTGTTTTCAAAATTATGATATCTATCATTGATTTCTTTTATCAGATATTTCACTCTGACCTCCCACATATTCATCTCCTTAATGTTAGGAATAATATTTTCCATGCAAAGGGTTGTAGCATTTTCCAACACAAGGATTTCAAGTGAAAACCTGGTCTTTGTGGCATCATCCATTTTTTCTTGCCCAGTTGGGGAAGGAGGATCTGAAGAGCCTACCGGTTGTGCCACTTGCTTACAAATAGATTGTACTATATCCTCAAAAAAAAATTCAAACCCGAGATACTCCTCATCCATTTCTATATTATTTAAAATAGAAGTGCCTCTAGCACTCAATACGCCACCAACTAAAAAATTGGGGAACTCAAATGTCATGAAATTATGATTTTCCTTACTCGTAGTCATTCTAGGGTTGAGGAGAATAAGTCTTTTCCCCTACCATAAGCAGGTGAAGGAGATGGAAGGGGAGCTCAAACTGATGTACTCCTTGTGTGCTGAGATAGAGTCAAAGCATATAAGGTGGTCATGGGCATGGCCGGGGGATTAATTTCAGATTTTAAAAGATCTGTGAGCAAAAATAATTTTACATTATCAGATTCAAGAATTAGTATGTTAAAAATATAAAATTAAGAAGATAAACAAGAAAATATTAAGAACTTCATTAATAAGATTGAAATCAATAGAGATTACTTATGCATGAATTTTGTTTGTAATCAACAGACTATGGATGTGGCACTTGGTGTTGGTAAAAGGGTCTGGGTTGTGGTGGTGCTAGCCTAGAAATCCTGAATTTAAAGAAAACCAATTAAAAAGAATGATAAATTCATAAGAGAAATTAAAAATACTAATATAAATAAAGGTTAAGTCACTATTAGTATTTATAGGTTTCTTTGTACCAAAACTTGAAGGTCCTGGGCGATGATATAGTGGTGGTGTGGTGATACTCTTCTTGTTCTTATTTACGTATGTATGTCATGTCTACGAATGTGACTAGTATGAGTAGACAATCTCGATTCGTTGATGCAATTATGTTGGAAAAGCCTACAAATTAGGATAATGAAATTAGAAATATGTCATTGTCAAGAATTGAAATGATTGTGTAGTATGTAAAACTCAAAACCTAGATTTTCCTCTGGATTAGAAGTAGAGTGTGTTATCTCCTTGCTTTGGGATCGGGACGAGTGGGAGGAATCCAAGGAACCACGCATCCATTTGTCTAGTCTTGACTCTATAGCCAAAGATTCATCGGAAATGGTGACATCATGATCACCAAACCCCTCATGCCTAAGCAGGGTTATGCAAGCAAAATTCCGCATGACGGTGTTCCAGTGTTTTTATTATTTTTACCTATTTATAACAGAATTATAGATTACATATTTATAAGAATTAATTTAATAATGTGAATGAATTTTTTTAAAGGAATCAAGATTAAATGTTTTTAAAACAAAATACTCACCAATTGTTCATCCAAAGAAATAACATGTTTATCCATATTCTCGTGAAGAGCTATTGGAATAGCTGTGGATTTGAGTCCATAAAACCCCTCATAATAAAAATCAAGAACATAACAAGAAGAAAACATAACTGTAGTAGGATTCAGTTTAGCTTTGTCAAGTTCAAAATGAATCTTCGATGTAATATATAAGCACCGATCGAATCTAATGTTGGAAAGGGTTTGAAGAAGGTAGTGCATTTCCCACTGAGGAATGTTAGTGTATCTTCCTTGTAGAATGATACAAGACTAGAAAAATTCCACCATTGCCAGGAGAAAGGGGTCTTTGATAGATTGAGAGTTGATGCCTCTTTTGGCTGGAGTATTTACCTCAACCTCAATAGAGAGATTGTAGTGAGACTCTAAAATGTTATTTTGATCATCAAAAATAATGGATTTTGTGATTAGAGACAATACGTTTTCATGGGGGAGTCCTTTTAGATGATAAATATCTTCAGGTGTTATTTTGATGTGAAATTGGTGGGATGGTAATTGAACTGTGAAACTTCCATCCGAAGTATTATACACTTGCATTAAATTATTTAATAATTTTTGGTATGTCTAATATCGGGGCATGTAAATAAGTCCATAGAAACTTGACTTAGGAATCCAATCAGATTGACTGATTATTTCATGGTTTTTGAGTAGTTGTAGTGACTGGGGATATAAATGTTTTAGTAAACATAGGAAGTTAGCTTAATGGTCTTTTTTCTTGGGTCCATTATTCCTAAGCATCGATTTCTTGAAAAAATATGAGGTTGGAAAATGAAAGATAAAGATACATGTATATGAGCCTTGAGGATCGTAGAAACAATCGTGTGGCGGTGGCATTCGTTAATATCTAATCTTTGGAAGACTGTAAGTGGACGAGAAGGTTAGAACTCTCTGAAAATTTCTATCTTAGAGAAACTTGCATGTGAAAATGGGACAAAATTAATGGGGATGGGTATATATATAGGAAAGGAAAGTGTATTAAATGTGGGGAGTAGAAGACACGTGGCATATTAAATTCTAGAACACCATACATGTTACCGTCTAGAACACAATATCTATGTTACCATCCGGTAACACCATGTATATGTTACCATCCGGTAACACCATGTATATGTTATTATCTGATAACACCACGTATATGTTACCAATTAGTAATACCATGTATATGTTCTTGGTTGACAACACCATGACACCTATCGAGAAAACGTCACCGGCCGATGACAAAGAATGTTATGTTAGCTATCAACAACACCATAGTCTAGATAGGAAAACATGCGCTACCGGTTGGTAACACTAGCATTTTGTTGTCATTTGGTTTCATACCGTACATGTCATCCAAGAACATATTGATTTTTTGTGCTTTCGATCAAGAAAAACCTTATTTACAGCTTCCTCCGCCATTTTTGAAAAATGACATCCTTTTTTCGCCATCATGAAACTCATTTCTGAACATTCACCTACAATGTGAATGGATATTTCATCAGATTCACCACCCATTCTATAATATTTTTGAGGGGGGGTCTTAAAATGAACCCTGACAAGAATTTTCAAGTCTAAAATTTTAAAGGGTATAAGACCATACAATTCTAGGTCGGAATGTAAAAATTAGGTCTAAATTATATTTTAGTTGTATGGAGTCTTGTTCTCGCTATTTCTAGTTCTAGGGTCCATACCGAAACATTTATAGTTTCTCATTTTCCTATTTCACTATTATACACATTCGTATCCTCGTTTTTCTACCTTATACAACTAAGTTTCTATTTCCTCTTATAAATTTCAGCAATTACTTATCATTTATAGAGCATTACAAATTTGAAAGCATTATCTTGATTATGAATGGTTAACGTTGGAAGCTAATTAATCATACTAAGATACTTATTACAATACTTTACATCCTTATTATTTTTATGCATTTCTATAAATTATAATTTACTATATATCTTGATGGATCTTGAGTTACTTTACCATCTTTACAACATCAATCTATTAAAAATCTATCTTAGCAATTGGATCAACCCTTTTGTTACTATCATTGCATATTTTTACATGACACTAATCATTATAAGGACCTCATAAATAACATTAATATGTTAAAGGTTGACAGTGTTGTAACCATACTTCTAGAATAACCCTTGTGGTTGAAAGGTTCATATTCACTTGATGTAACTACCTCTAGCAAACAACCATGTATTTGTTCTCCCATTAACATACTTATTGGTCATGGATAGAACATGACACTTAGTCCACCTACTATGGATACTAACATGAACATCACTCCTCTTATGAGTATTACTCCCTTAGATCTCATTGAATCCAACCCTAACACATGATATTCTCAATAATTGGTAGAATCTTGTGCTACCACACATATCTATTTTCATAATAATTCAAAATATTAAAATAATCACATAAATCAAAAACATGCAAAAATACAAAATCAAGACCTACATATGATATGATTGACTAGCTTTTTCTTTATACGCATTGTTTGTCATTTTTTATAGATAGTATATTTACTCTTTAAATGCATGTATCACGCAAAGTACATCAAGCTTGATGCAGACACACACAATTTGATACATGATGATAGGATTCAACTTGGCTCCTTAAACTACTATTTTGGGGGAATCTTTATACACTATATAGTTTCTTTGGTTTCATTATATGATTCTTTACACATTCCTCATCCTAATTTATTCTATACATAGTGTTTATTGTTATTTTTTTAGCTAACAAGTACTAACACATGTAATCTATGTAGTTCTAACCTATTTTGTTAGTTTTTTTCTATTACTATTTTCTATGCTTACTTTAGATAGTTTTTTCACTAATAGCTTATATAGATTACTTCCTTGATTTCATACTACATGGTTTAAATTGATTTTCTTGTTTTATTATAATTCTTTTCTCATTTTATTTATATGGCCTAATGGCTTTGATTATCTTATGACATTATGGGTTTCTTGTGTTTATGATTCTATGACTATCTTACATGTATGCACTTGTTTCTTTGATTGTGGCACATTGTGCCTTCTACTGTGATTATCTTGTGACATGGTCAATGTCCCATGTTTTTGGCTTTATGCTTACATATGACTATGTTTCTAAATATTATTGCTTACTTACACTGTTATTTTTAGTTTTTATTATGTTAGCATATGACACACTTTCGGTTTATACTCTAATGATTATGCCACTATCTTTATTATGGATTATAACATGTTTTTTATTTATTGTGTTATTTCTTTGCTCATACTACTTTGGATTATGACATGAGTAACACTTTTTATTTTCTTTTTTTCTATTGTTATATGCATGTGTTCTTTATTTTTACATGCTACATGTTACATGTTTCTTTTTCTCCATGTCATGATATCCACCATGGGAAACCCATTTTGTAGGTACAAGTTCCCAATGATGGCCACCATTCTAACCTTTTATGTTATAATGTGTAGATTATCATATGTATTACACATGGGTTATGCATACCTATTTGAGTACTTCAAACCTACAATAGGGATTTCTCTAATTGATGTACAACTAATTTCGGTATATTTAGGGACCCTTTGAGTGACTTTGGAATGATATTTTCAATAGGATATTGTAATAGTGTCAAGTGAGTTATAGAGTGATAACTACTTGCTTATATAGCATTTCATAGGTGAAATAATATAATAAGGATGACCATGGGAAGATGAAACAACCCAAATAATATATTTAATTTGAAAATAGATTTGAAGGACTTGAATATCCAAGACCCTACATGTCATTAAATACTAGACCCTACATCTTGACCTACGATCCTAGATAAAGAAGGAGAAAAGTAAAAAAATGGGCATGAAGCATAGAGGTTGTTTACTAGTTTGATTGGATAATATTCTCAAATTTGACAACATATCGGGTGTAGAGATAACCAAGTCATAAAATAGATATAAATATAACTTGATTATATATGTTGAATGTGAGCATTTGTCTTAGTAAGGGAGCTTAGTAAAACATGGCATTGTAAGAGGATAAGTTACCAAATTTTAGTGTCTACAATTGGAAATCAATGTTTTCACACCATATAGAAAGTATGTCTAGATTATATGTATTGATCCATTCATTGTTATGGTTGGGGATATATTTTGTTCCCTAATACATCTATGCCAAGGAAGAATATTTTTATAGCTTCCAAGGAGTGTTATAATGACAGGTTTCGAGAGATACTCTTCTTTTGTAAGCATTATGTTCATTACATTTTGTGTGACACTACACTTTGTTCAAGATATTTTAATATTCCAAGTATGAATTTGATGAAATAATTATATTTGTGTCAAGAAATAAAGTGTTATCATCAATCATATGATGAATTCATGTAGAATATTACAAAATATGTTTTGTGTTCCATGTATAAATGTACTTGTCAAAGAATAAATTTGCAGCTGCAATAGCGAGAATTTTATCCTAGTTGAACGCATCTATGTTGAGTGCATCTTGTAACTAAAGTAATCCATGGATATTCCTAGAGCCATGATGTTGACATTCCTACCTATGCAAGTAAATAAAAGGTATAACAGAAAGTATAATAATTGAAGGATACGTTTGCACCAAGAGAACATTTTTTGAATGATGAGAGGCTTATACCGATAATCAATTTTATACATATATTTATACAAAACTTCTCCCTAGAAGATTTTGTATCATTGATTCATGTAGAGAGAAGTGAGTTGTGGATTATTAATGATTTAAATATTGTAAAAGATTAAATGAGGGGAACTAGGCATGACTCTATGTAAATATAACCATTTTTTATCTGTAACACTTAGTGTGAAGAATAAAATTTATGCTTCCTATTTCATGCATCATGTGTATCAATTTAATATGAGACTTATTCCAATATGAATGTGTTCCTTAAAAATTAAACTTGAACTCGCATTTAGTAGTCTACTAATTTTCGATCATGCAAATCTTGGAGGTGGCATCGCAAATCTTCGATTTTTTGGGTAGTCGTTCCTTAATTTTTTTGACAAAAACAATTATTGTTTCCTAACTATGATGTCACGTCAATTTTAGTAAGAAATATTGAAATCATGGGTGAATACCAAATTTATCATCATAAAAACACATTGAATGTAGCGTATATTCATGCATTTGAACCTCTTTGATGCATAATTGTCTATACAAGGACTTATTTTAAGGGAAATGACAAGGAAATTCCATTACAAATAAGCGTTACGTAAATAGTCAAATTTTGTAACTTATCCTTTGACAATGACAAGTTTGACTATGTTCTCTTATTAAGAAAAATGCTCACATTCTAAGTCTAATCAACACATATGCCTAGCTCTTTCTTGACTTGCTCATCTCTATAATTTTATTTGTCTTTTATTTAAGAATTATTAATTAACCAAAGTAGTAAATTATATGTGTGCACCTTTCCATAACTTCTAATTTTACATCACTACAATCCTAAGGAAAAACCATACAGTTTGGTCCTTAGTGGACTATAGTCCTACCCCCTTTTATCTTATGACATTATTTTCAACTTTAATATCTTAAGGGTGTCATTTTATCTTCATAAGGTCCAACTTAGCATAATATTTTACCTATGGAAGGGTATGTAAGAAAGTAAATATCATAACATAACTCACTTGACACTTTCATAATATCCTATTGCAAATATCAATACAAAATCACTCAAGGATCTCCTAAATATTCCAAGATTATTTTTGTGTCACTTAGAGTAACCATTTACATATGAAACACTCAACCAAGTCAAAGAGTCTATCTTCCTCCATTCACAATCATGTAGAGGTCCTAGATCCATATCTTAGCAAGAGAAAAGTCACTCCAAACATTGTCAAAGTTATTTAAGGGATAAAAGGGTTTAGTCTATCAACTAAAGTACAACACATCACACTACTACCACGTTAGGTACATTATCTAGTATATATTTAGCCAAATATATTCATTTCAAGAGACACAAGGAACTCATATGGGGTTAGCTTACATCACATTCACACTTACACATACACCCATTAGAACTACATAAGGCTTGATCCCACTCGATGGCATGTAGTGGAACACTCGGATTAGTTCAATAGGGGTTGACCATGATGGGTAGTCCAACCTCACCACACATTTATTTATCCTTTTTTATTTAATGTTTTGATCAATAATATTGTAGGTATCTAGGTTTTCTACTTGTTACAAGTTATTATAGGTTATGTCAAGGCTATGTGAACAAGAGTGACATATAACGAATCACATTTCCAAACAAGTTAAGGGTATATAAAGTTATAGAACCTCACTTAAATAAATTATAAGATCGTTAAGTAGAATTAAAGACCATACAAAATAATGGCAAGGTCATACATTAGCTATATGGCCATGCACCAAAGAACTTTCCAATTGTAGCCTCATTAACGAAACATGTTGACTTCTAGATCATCATGTTTGTCATATTTACACATTCATATATCCTTTGTTTCACTTTATACATCTAATAATTCATCTCCTCTTGTGTATTTGAGCTATCATTCTACTATTTATCATTCTTTAATGGTTAATTGTAAATTATTTAATTTACAATAACCTCTTGTCATGAACCCTTACAACCAATATTTTTTTTTGTACATTACATTTACACGTTATATTTTTAAAGGTGTAATAGCCTTTAGTGTTGTATTCATTCGCATGCATAAGAATTATAGAAGGCTACAACATAGTAGGAGGAATATATATTGGTTGGGGTTTAATTAAGGCATGAATGGTTTGCATTTTATTAAAATAATTAGGAAGTATATTAACAAATGAAGAGGATTATTTCTCAAATGTGTTACATAATTTCACATAAATACCATCAAATTACTCATCATTGAATGATTCTATGGTAAAATCAATAGATTATTTCCACATAATGGAAGACGCATTTGTGGCCACCAAAGGTAATTCCAAGATTGCATTTTCATCAATGAGAACATCCTTTTATTAAGGGTCATGTGCTGGCTTGTATTTCAAAATTTGAACCATGAAACTTCTACAACCATATAAACCATGTCTTTTGATTTGGGCCTTGTTTTTTCCTAATTAATATGTCTAGGTCCCTTATATCATGTGTAAAATTATTGGTTATTTATTATACATCATGTGGGAAACTTATTTTGTGTTCATTGTATTTAAATTATCCACCTCGAGCATGTGAAACTTGAAACTTTATATTAACTCTTAAAATTAACATTCTTATAGTTGAGTGAGTATGTGAAGAACATGTGCCTATTCTCAAGGATTCATGTTATTTTTATATGTAAAATGATGTACACCTTACTCTAATAAACACCCGCAATGTACATGTATTCTATAGTGTCTTCTATTTTTGATCCTCATATATTTTTCCAATAAAATGGAACATGTTGTGATGAAAGAGAGTTCATATAATTTTACACATAACTGAAATTGGATAATAAGAAAATCACCACTCGAGTTATGGACAAAGTTTTTTTAGGACCATCAGTGCGATTAGTAGATTTATCTCTTTGATGTAAATGATACATTTGATTTTATCTAAGCACTTGTAAGTTTCTCTTTTTGTACCTACATTTATTTATGGCATATATGTTTCCTTGGTAATGACTTCTATGCAATACATTTTTATGTGCTCTACTATATGTATCGGTTGAGCTTGAAGGTTCCTTCACCACAAGAGGAAACATTACAAAGTGTTGAGCTTGAACATGTATGGAATATTAGAAATCATAAAATAAAGTAAGTGAGATTTAGTTTTTGGTCCTTGTGGAAAAGGCTATGTGGAGTATTTTTAGAAATTCATGGAAACTTTGTATGTTTTCACTCTAATTGTTTCTATTTTCTCAAACATTAAATAACCACAAAGATTAAACATTACAGAAAATAAAATAAAATCAATCCTATAATTAATTTCAATAAAGTCTATAGTGAGAAGCACAATTTAAATGCGAACAATAACAATTCAAATACATGCATACATTTTTAAGAAATGTGGAGCATCTAGAAAAAGTAACAAATTTATGGTATAAAAAGAATTAGAAAACCATATCAACTATACATTTTTATATTATTTTGATGCAAATCTAAAGTAAAATAAATTTACTTCAGATTGCATTATCAAAACAATATATATACACGAGAAAATTAATATTTAGAACAATATGTTTGATAATTTCTAAAGCCAAAAATAGAATATGTACTTAACAAGGAGCACTAGATGACAATAAAAGCTACAAGTAGTAAATACTATTTATTTTTTTATTATTGGTAAATAGTTTTTGAAAGGGACTATACCCTTATACGGGAAGGCTCAAAAGCCAGGATAGAATCATGGAAGCCCAACAAGAGTAGAAAACAATCTTTCGAGAAAAGTACCAACACCCAAAGATTAATCTAGCAAAAAAAGTGAAAAACAACAACCAGTCTGCAATAACACCGTAGCACCATGGCAGATCCAAAACCACCTGTCGGCAAAGACAAGGACAATGTAGAACAGCCGAACAACAAAAGAGAAACAAATCATCTAGGCGGAGAAGTGGCATTCTTTAAAATAAACTTTTTCTTTTTACGGATAGTTACCCAACCTGATGATGCCTCCACAAATGGAGGGTTAGAAAAAGGAGTATTTTCCATAGTTGCAATAATTCCAACTGAAACAACATCATTGTTTTCTTGAGATAATTTTTCCTTGCTGTCAACAACTAAATGAGATAAATTTGTTGCATTTTCCTTGCTGTCGGCAATAGGATTTTCTGATAAAGGGGTTTCAGGGACTAAATCAGATTCAGCCTCTGCATTTGAATTTGATTCTAGGTCCTCTTTTGCACCGAAAACCAAGTGTTCCGAGAGGGCATCTTTCCACCAGCTGCGTTTCTCATGTTGGTGTTTTGCCATCCCACAATTAGTAGAGGTGTGACCTAAACAGAAACATCTTCTGCATCGGAATGGAAGACCTTCGTAATCTAAAGGTTGTGGCCAAGTTCTATTTTGCACTCTGAGATCAATGGTTGCAGGAAGGTTTTTAGCCGTGTCTAGTTCCACCAAGATCCGAGCGTAGGTAGTATGGGTATAATCAGATGTTTGAGAATCTATAGAAAGTGTAGTTCCCAGGGTGTTTCCAATAGATTTCAAACATTCACCACTCCAGAATTGGAGGGGTAAATGGGGTAATCAGATCCAAACAGGTTTGCATGAAAAAGACTCAGTGAGCGGGTTAAAAGAGGGGAACCAGGATTTAATGACCAGGTGCTTAGATTGGCAAACCCAAAGCTTGGAAGCAATGGAGTTTTTGTCAGCTATTGAAGAAAAAGTTACTATGAAAATACCTTTAGCACACGGGTATAAGTCTAACCTCCCAGCGATCAATGGAGTCCAGTGCTTGGAGATCCATGCGTGTAGATCGGAAGGCTCGGCCAAAGTCCTCCGAATCTACAGATGAGAGCATGTTCCTTATAATAATTTTCAGTTGAAATGACCTCCTCCCCAAATGTAATGCATGGGGTACAATCTGCAGGCTTCATAGGAGAATCCTTGCCCCTTAATGCATCTTTGAACGAGGTTACAGTGGGGCCGTGAATAGGTGCGCCATGGCCAGTCCGTCAAGAACAGAGGGAGCCTGACCGGTGAATGTGCCGCCATCCTCAGAAGAAGTAATAATGGAGCCTTCGCGGGTATTGAAAGCAAGATTGATCCAGGACAGGGCCGAGTCCTCATCCCCCAAAGCCATGTCGCCTCCAATGCTGGTTGTCTCGAAGTTTCCTGATGTACATTGTTGGATCGTGCCCGGAGGTCGCTGCCACCATGGAAATGGATAGAATCCATGCCCCATTTAGGGTTTGTGCAGGGACGAATAGGGCTCGCTGGTTTCTATGTAGAATGGGCACGCGTGGCGACCATTTTCTAGGGTTCACGCAGGGTTCGCGTAGGATGAATATTGTTACAAATACTATTCAAACCTTATAAATTGTTACATTTTTTCATCTCATCAAAAGCATATTTCTTTTTGAGACAAATTCTATTTTAATTGCAGATAACAAAAAAAAATCATTTCCTTGTCTTTCTATTGATCCTTTTTAGTAGATAATGTTAACAAAAATTGTCTAAAAACAATGCGCGTTAAAAATTCATGTGTGAACTCTATTTTGATAAAAAAAAATTGAATTAATTTTGTGTGTATTTATTCCCATGAGTGATATGGAAACATTATAAAAAAAAATGACAAAAGATAAACTTCTAGTATGATCTTGAAGCTCCACTTTCAATATGTACTTGTATTCACATTCAATGAGATCAACAACACATTTCATGTAATAGTATGAGCCAATTATCATCCCAAAGAATTTCCTTTTATATCTCCTCCCACAATTTATGAGAGGTCATGCAAGTTATATGAAATTTTCTAAATCGATGGATGTAACCATGTAAAATTTAACAAATAGGGTCTTTTGATTAGTGATTTCCATTTCATGAATTATTGAAATATGGGTCCTTAGAAAGCAATACTAGCATGAGCATACTTTTAGATGAAAATGGAGAGGGGATTCAGGAATTATTTGTAAGAAACCATTATTTCAAACTTTTTACTTTTTGATGTCGATAATTATGAAAATATTTTTCATTCCAAAAATATCTATGGAAATTGCATTCCATGTAGTTTTCCTCCCTAATTTGATAGCAAGCACCACATGTGTATCACCAAAACATCACTTTAAAATAAAGAAGCCTCCATCATCGCAATGGTGCCCCCATAATGTAGCACTTACATAGTATCCCGACATGTTGGCGAGTTTGCTTATTCATTTATTTTTCAAAGTTCCATCTTTTTCCGCACAATGAAAATTACAGAAACAATAGATAACATACTTGATGACATCAATTGTGAAAGAGAGGGAGAATTTTTATCTCTTTCAAAGTGGAATTAAATTGAATGCATGGAAAAGTATGTTTTAGATTTTACAATGGAAGTGCACCATTATTGAGGAATGGTGCATGAAGATCTCCTATTCAAATTCAAATAATTATAATTTTTATTCACTATCTTCACTTAGCATGTTGGAAATAATATATATCTCAATGCATTAAATGTGGTCAAAGAATTCATCAACAACTTCATTGAATCGTGTTACATCAAATTCTGCATATTCATTGTCAATGAAATAAAACCCAAAGAATCTATCATGACATTTTTTGGTATTGTTCTTGTAAAGTGGTATTTTTGGCATGGTTATGCCTTTGACTAACCATTGTTTCAAGTAGTGGATTAATGCATGGAGGGGAACCAATAGTAACTTATGAGCCATGTTAGTGTACATTTTTTATTCCATTTCATGGTTTTTCCTACATATGTATTTAGTTTTCTTATGTGTCATGAGGATAGATTGGAGTTACACTTCTCCACCTTTTTAGGTAGCAATTACACTTCCCCAATTCCTATTTATAAACCTCTTTTAAATCTATCTCTTAATCCATTCTAAATAAAATCTATCTTTTGGCTTATTTTTGGTTCCTCTCTCACAACATTACTCTCTTTGTGCATTAGTATTTTATCATTGTTTGATCTTGGCCCACATTATCACATTGTATCGAAATCATTTTGATACTTGAATGACATTGTATTGTTTTTTCTATTTTGTTAGAATATTGAGTTTTTTCAAGCTTGCTATTACAGATCATTTAATCTTTGAGTATTCTCTTCTCTTGCGTCCTTGCATGATCTAGAGAATTGGAAAAGAATGAAGGATATAGGTGGTTTTGTAGGATAGACTTCATTATGTACATTCTCTAGAGAAACAAATTGTGTCATTGATTCTTGATCATTTCAAAATCTTAGGATTAACATTTAACTCAAGTATGTTTTGATGTAGGCCAAATATGGCCTTTTTTAGGTTTTTCATGGTCATATTTAGACTATTTGGTTTTATTTTTTACCGCACCAAAGTTTGAATTTTTTTTATTTTTCTAGAAAACCAGTGGGTGTTTTTCAATTTGTGAGATTAAGAAGAGGAATTCACTATTAAGGCTAGTCATTATGTGTATTTTAGTATGGTAGTTGTTTTTTGTACCTATCTTGATAGTCATACCCAAACTTTTATTACATGTTTCATTTGTGTGAAGAAATATCTACTTGTACCTACATTCGTGCTGATCATGGACACTACGATGAGGGGGGATTTCTTCTATACCTATGCATCCATAGTTAGGGCCACATTTTGAGGTGGTGGCACTATTCATTGTTGTGGCTCAAAATCTATATGGGTGACCTAACCTAGGAATTTTTCAATGTCATTTTTATAAGCAGCACAATAAGCTATTAGATTGGTCGATAAGGAAATTTTATACACTAAAATATGCACAAAATAATTATTACACCATGTTTATAGTGAGATTTATATATTTGGATCTTGAACAATGAAATTAAGTCTTAGTGGCACAAGTCCTTTTCATTTTACTCTTATACTATTTGATCCATCTTTTGATTTGACTTTATAAATGTTTCTCATGTTTTATAGGGAATTTAGGGTTTCTATTTGATATTTGATGTGGTTTGTTATCATGTTTTAAAAACCACAAGGGTTATTATCCCTTTAATAAGGTCTAATTCATTTTGGGTTTCAAAAGTAGGATCTCTATATATACTGATACCCTGATATGTTTACTTTTACTTTAGTTGTGGATTATAATTATGCTAATACATATTAATCTTATTTAATTAATATAAATTATGGGTGTGATGAATCATCATATGATCTTGATCCTAGGCTTCAAAATCCACCTAATTTTTGACTCCTAGTGAGCCTTGTACTATTGGGATGCCTTATACCAAAGTCTCTTTGCCCATTTTAGAAGTACCTCATAATCCCATTTCATATCAATCTTATCATGTTATCCAACCTCTACCTTCTTATAATAACATGTTCAAATGTATTTTTAATGATGACCTTAGCTCTAAGTATGCTTCTAATAATAGTGAATGTCCTAATGGGGATGAAGCTCCAATATTCAAGTTCCAACTAAGCTTCCCACTTTGCTTAATCCTTCACCCTCTATTGATATATAACCCACTAAGGATATAGATGAGTCCATTTTAGATGATGATGAATTTCCATGGAAATTTCCCACACAGATTGATTATTGATTTCAATTTTTTGAGGATTGAATCATGTCATTCATTTTTAAGTATTAAATATTTTAACTAACATACATAAAAATGATGAATAATGTTACAGTGTGGATATTCTGATTTAATTAACTTCCAGCATTAATTGTAAAAATTATAATAACGCTTTCCAAAATGATGATTGATCTATAAACTATCAAAAAAGGAAAATTTGCACTTAGATCTTTTTGTGGTGTGAGTGAAGGAACAGTTGATCGAAATTGGAAATGCTTCGTTAATAAAGCAGTAACTCAAACTAGGCCTAATCAAAACCATACAACTTAGTCCAAATAAATCATACGGTATTTACCCTTCTATACAGTCTTAGACATTCTTGGAATATGGGTCTACAACTTCCTAAGTGTTTCACCTACCTAGAAATGTATGTCATTGTGTGTCGGTCTTCTTTACTCACCTTCAAATTGAATCAGAAATTATGCTCAAACCCTCAATCCTTGTAGTGCAAGAAGGAGTTCCTACAAAATAAATTTAGGTGGGTTTTGGGAACCCCTATGCACCACTAACATCACCACTAATATGAAAAGGGATCAAACCACACGTTATTCTCCTAGCATGTGATATCTATTGTAGTGCAATCAGACTTGACAATCATGCTTTTCTTGAGTTTCACACTTTCTCAAATACTTAGGAAGGGTCATTTTTCTTTCTTGTAGGATGAATATGGAGACTCCTATACCTAAAAGGAAACTTTAAACCAGTACAAGGTGCTTACGTAATGGATGTTCATGAGTTATTTCACAATTTAAGGAGCTTTTAGTGCCTTTAGTGCTTGCTTTTACATGAGTAGTTCTTAAAGTGCTAGGTTATCAAATGAGGTATGATTTACTTTCTTATATATGATTTTGAAGGTTATTATGTCATGAAAGTCCAACCAAGGGGGATATTTATTCATAATAATGTTATATAATTAAAATAATTAACTCAAAACATGTCAGTCCAAAACTATATATTAGGGTCGATTGATATTTTCCAAAACCAACTGAAACTCGATTGACGGTTTTAGACTAAAGGGAGAAAAGACAATTTTGACTTCATGGGCCTAAGCATGGATGTTTCTATTTGTATTTTATATAGTTATACTTCAGATACTAACAATGGAGAGGTGCGCAAAGATAAGAAAATGCAAGAAGTGTTATCAAGGTGTGGTAAGAAAGAGTGAAGAGAGTGCATTGGTCCATGCGAGTGTGCAATGTCAATAGCAATAGTGTCAAAGGATATATTTCTAAATTTTAGTGTCTACACCTATAGATACTCTTCCTACCTTCTTTCATAATACCGATATAGTTGATGATGTTAATGACGAACATTTTTTTACTTATAGAGATAGTGATGTACATAGTATTGTTGATATTCTATGTGATAGTGAGCTTCCTATTTTATATGATTTGAATATTTTTCTTGATACTCGTGATGATGTTATTACTATTAACAACAATAATACTCATCATGATTTTATTTCTTTTGACAATGATATTACTCATGATGATGATTTTTGTCATGATGAAGTTGTTATTTCTAGTCATGTTTCCCTTTCTAATAATTTTAATGCTCATAATATTGCTCCACATGATGATGTTTCTATTTGTACCTTGGAAAATTATGATGTTATTCCATGTGTCTCTACTCTCTCATATACATGTACAAATGATGTTATTACTAGTGATGCTTCACTTTCTCCTTTATAAGTAGTTAATGTCAATGTTGGTATACCCTTTATACGTCATAATGATAATATGTGTGACTCTCCCACATACATTTATTCTAGTTTAATTACAATTTTTAAACCTATGCCTGATCCCTTGGATGCAATTAGTGATAAGTTCCCCTTATAGCATGTTTCCCAAAGAAAACTTCTAGATCTTAACATGCCTATACATGATGAAATCACCTCTAGCAAAAATAGTGTTCTCGTTACTACTATAAATGGAAAATTCTAACCCTTGAATGAGCCTCTTCATGTTTATACAATACATCCTCAAGATTTCCTTTCTCTTAAACGTGTAGTTGGTGATTTGTAATGAAAAATGCATACCTAAACCCTAGAAATTAAGGCTTACTACACTATAATTAGTTCTACATTATACATGGCAACCCTATTCGACGTAATATCTTCTAATCATCCTTCCCTCATAATTTTACCATGCCTAAGTTCACATTATTTGATGCGGATTTCAATCCTTATCAACATCTCAAGTACTATAGGTCTATAATGACTTCTTATAATATTGATAGGCTACTTATAAATCCTTTTCCCAAATTCCAACTAGAATCGCAATGTCTTAGTTCACTCACCTTCTTATTGGATTCATTAGCACATTCTTAGAACCTGAGGAAGATTTTCTCATTTGATTTATTAATAATAAGATTCTTAAAGCTACATATGAGCAGCTACCCTATTTTCATCAAGGAAAAATTAAGCTCGTTAGTGATTATTTACTACATTTCAAATATATTATGCAATAATTAATATAAAACCCTATGGATTTAGAAATGCAATACATATATTGTCAAGGCCTCATCTTCCCACTTAAGGAAAAAAAAAATTATGACACATGTGATTCATTCACTAATCTTTTTGTTCATGTTCTTGACCTCTAGAGTGATATTTTTCCCACACATACTTATGCACATTATCATGATGTTATCCCTACTACATCCACTACTATGTGTGATCCACATACTTTCTTAAATGAGGTTAAAGTGTTTTGTTGGCTCCCAATCTAACACCCCTGGGGGAGAAGGTCAAAAGTGTGTGAGGGTGGGTGAGGGAAGAGAGGGGGAAGACCCACCTAGTTTTGTCATGTTACAATCGGGGATGGGGGTCTTCCTACTCACCTAAAAATCCTTCTTGGGAGTGACAGGAGGTACGTGACAGAGAATGTGGTTTTCCACTGCTTTACTTTATGCTCTACCTAAGACATGGTGAGATCATCCAAGGTACACATCCCGAGAGAAGAAGAGGTCGGGATGAGCCCGAAACCTTTGAACTCATTCAGTTAGGTCAATCAAAATCCAAGTTTAGCCACCATATGTAATGTTCACTTGAAAGAGTGGTCACGAAACAATGTAAACACTTGGGAAATATGACACAAGATGCTAGAGACAGATCTTAAGTGGTCTCAAACATCACCCCAAGATAATTTTACATGTATCCTTGTGTGTTAATATTTGGTACCCTTTAACAGTGAATAAAAAGGTAGAAACACTTTAGATATGCACATTATGTGTGTCTCATGGAGGATCTCATGCGGGATATTCCATGAATATGAAATATGCGGGATGTATTAGGTATACAAGGTAATTATTGATAAATATAATGTGGGAATGGGTTTGTAAAGGGGAAGGGTCAAAGGATAAGAGGATGCAATGGGATCATAAAACTATGTTGGCCACTACATTATGACACCTTTGACATCTTTAGATATGGCAATAAGGTAAATATAGCTTTTCCTAGAGTCATTTTTCATAAGGAGCCTCCAAGGAAGAAAAAAAATACATACAGCCCCTAGAGATCCATCTCAGGCCCCTAAAATTGGAACCCCATGTGTGAGTTATATTATATGTTCTATAAGTTAGGGACCCCAAAGAGCAATAAACATTCATCCAATCATAATTAATCAGCAAGGAATTTTACAGGTTCAAAGGATGATGCCCATTATAACCACTACAAGACATCATTCTCTTCACCATCCAAACCAAAAAATAACCAACTTGGTGTTAGCATATAAGTACTTAACCATAACTCACACAACATTTATAAGGAAAACATACTTCACCTGACCTCCAAATCAATTAATGAGAAAGTATGAAAAAATAATTATGGCAAACCTTTCAAACATATCCATTAATAAGGAAAGACAAGGGATACATATATAGATGCTCTCGAAGCATGCTTGTTGAGCCTGAAAAATGACTAAGTCCTAAAGTAGAGGATGAGCATGCATAGAAGGCCTTTGTGGAGAAATGCGTATGAGTGAATTCGCATGAGGTGAGATAGGTTTACGCGTGGGAGTAGGAAAGGTTTTAAGGGTTTAAGGACTTAGCCACATTTCGGTTAAAGAAGGGTATCACATGCAAAACACGTGAAGTTGTGGGTAGGCATAATGATGACAAGGTTGTTACATGGAGACTTGAAGCTCAAGAAAATAATATTATAGGGAATCATTATAGTTCAGTTGTAAAGTGAAGGTTGTTATGGCTAGTTGGCATCTGCATGGCTTGGACACTCGAGTATAAAAAATATGATGACATTTGGCATACGGATTGCTTATCAAATGATGATTAGGAGAGATCCTATCCTATTTAAGGAGGCATTTAGATCTAGAAAAAGCGAGGAATGTGGGTTCATATGGGGTGTGCATATGTGTAGTGGATTTCTGCAAAAATGAATATGTAATGGTTCTAGGGGGTAATATAGGGTTTCTGGATTAGATCCATGGGGAGGGTAGGATGCTAATGGTAGAATGATGTAATTGATCTATTGTTGAACCTTTTTGATGTAATCTGGCTACTATAAACATTTGTTAATCAATATATAAAGGGTTATTCTAAATATCTATGTTTATGGGTTCAAACCCTAGTGCTCTTCATTTTTCTCATGGTTCAGATCTTATTCCTACGTATTGTCAATAATGCTTATGTTCTTTTCATGGTGCATCTATGCTTAGATCTAGTGTTTTTACTTTTGTGCTAGAATGAATGCATGTATTCTTGTATCTACATGTATTTCCTCCATTAATGGTGAACATTCTTACAAAGCTCACATAGAAGAGGGGCTCGGTGCTTACACGTGCCTCGGTGAGTGCCACTAATGTTAAGTGATAGGTTGGTGCGCTTTGGGTTTAAAAGGAGTAGGTAAAATGAGGATACATTGTTGATGGTTCTATAGCTACAACCATCTTAGCATGATTCACAAACAAATGAATAATCTAATAGATCTAACATAAAAATACAAATTCCCATAGCCATAACACCACTCAATCTCCACAGAGAACCTTCAAAGAGTTTTCTCTTACTATAAAAAAAAAACCCTCCTCCTTCTTCCAAAACCTCGGGTCTCCTTATATAATGTTATCCATACAAGTATTTTAGCAAATATTTCACTAGATCCTCAACTCATTCACACATGGGCCATCCTTTGGAACTTCGAGGAATAATAGGGACTATTCCTCCTTAACGACCTTCAATTTTGTTTCATATTTTCACACCTTTGATGATTTTTTTTTATTTGATAATATATTATGATAGGGCAAATAAAGGCATTCAATAGAGTAGACATTTATATCAATACATTAACACTTAATTTCCACTCGGGAATATGTTTTTATAAATTATTTGCATTGATGTGTGCCAACTTGTACCAACTAATCTAGGAAAGATATTAAAATTAATTTCAATTCAATAGTTCACACACATCACTCTAGAGAATTCTGCCTATTTAAACTTGACTTGTTATTCCTTGAGTCACAAACCATTAACCAAATTTTGCAAATATTTTCAAGAATTCATCCCTTTACATTTTACTCCTACAATGGCATCACTTTTTTTGGGAGAAAACTCCTTAGGTATAGTACTTGAGAACTTGGAAGAGTTCTTTTAATTTACTGGGCCCAATGAAGCTTTTATTAGGCTAGTATTTGATGTCCTAAACATTTGAGCTAATCCTCTCAAAGGCTCGTCCTAAAATGTACTAGTTATATCCTTCCTAGATATACTTATCAAAATGTGTTCCTTTTTCCCCATCTTCCAAACTCTGCATTTCCATTTCCTTTTTCCAGGACATGAAATCAAACACACAGGTACATTTCTAGGTCCTAAAATCATGTTATCATTTACATGATTCCGAAGAAATAAAACTAGTGGTTGATAACAATCTTTGGCCTCTTTTCTTTGTTTCTTGGTTTTTATTTGGTCTTACTCACCCTATGGCCCAGTTGAGACTTTTTTAATTTATCTTTTATGGCTTCATACACTAGTTCCTAGCTAGGAAAGCGGGCCCAAGTGCTCGATTCCCTCCGGCACCCCCGACCCTTTTTCTACCTTACTCACTCTTTTTGGGTCTCTTTTATCTTTTGGGTATCTTTTTCACTTATGGGTCGGCCTTCCAGTTGGTCAATTATGAAATTCAAACAAGGGAATCATATAAATACATAGTTATGTTCTCAAAATTAAGGACCAAGCACTAAGCATTACTATTATCACCTAAGTTTGCATTAAAAGGCACCTAAAGAACTCCAAGGAAGCCATCTAGAACCAATTCAAGGGAAAGGGGTTGTAAAACTCTACATACATAGCATATGAATGGGAAGTTCATTCTATTCCATCTAGACATTTTGTTACATTACAACATTCTAGCTATTAACTGTAACTTGCACAAGGGCATCCCAGGACACAATTTCTACACACACTCACAAGAACTACATGGAGTTTGAGATGTAGTGCAGTGTTCATTTGTAAGTTCACTCTCGGGGTGGCAACCGAGGTCAGTCCTACTCCCCATTCTGAATTTTCCTTTTTAGGTTTGATGTGGTTTATGGGCTTGTGTAGGTGAACATCTCTTTTGTAGGTTATAAGTACCTTTGGTGATCCATGAGTGACTACCAAGTGATCAACAGGGAATATTTATAACACCCTTGTGAAACAACAGAAACTAGATCTAGATATTTTACGCAGTCATAGGCACCCATATCCAGTCATCAACACCCAGGCACCCACCCCTATCCTGTTATGGGTGCCCCTTCTCAGCCTTGTTTGTGAGCTCCAAAACTTGTAGAGGTGAAATATGACATTGCTTGCATCTTTTTCATCACTTATCCCTACACAAATCACTTCCAGATTATGAGGATATCGAGTTAATTTATCTTTAATTTATCTCTTTCTTAGGTTTTTATACTTTACATGTTATTTTGCTTATGTCAATTCTGTATTTTAGCATGCATACAATAAGTTACTCTGTAATATTAGATTTAATTCAAATTAAATTAAATCATTTTGTGAAGCTTACTCATGATGATACACTTGGATATTTATTTTTCTTCTTGCATGATTCCTAAAAATACTCTAAACTCCTTACATGATGTGCTTCAAATTCATCCACCTCACAAAGTTGTTCTTTTGAAATCCCTAGACACCATGCATCTCCCTCGCAATATGCCACCCACTCAAGTAAGTGCCATTTTCGATAATCTATTTGATGACTCTATCAATCCTAATCCTCCATCCAATCAACCCATATTAGAGTCAATTTAAGCTTTACATTTTTTATTTCAAGACAAAATTCAAGCTATGGAAACAATGATTACAATCTCTTAAATCTTAAATCCAACATCTCAAGGATGTTTCTCAATCCCATGCTAGTTGTTCTTATACATCTCATCCTAATCTTATGTCCTCTACATGTTCCCATGTTAGTGAACCCCAAGTCTTACCACTACCCACACCTCTCAAGTTTGATCTTAATGTTAAGAAACATGATGTTCTTCCTCAGCTCCTCACTCACCAGTTGATCAACTTTCCAAATACTCATTGATATCCTTCTTATCATAGAATTAATGGACATAATGACAATGATTTTTATGCTTTAAAATGAAGAATTAAGCACCTTGAGCATCAAGGTTTTATCTCATTTGCTACACAAAATTTTGCTTCATGCTCATCTTCAATTTTTAAATCCTAATGGGCTCCTAAATTTGGTCCTTCCATGTCTCATGAGCATCAATCCCTAATCACTAATGTTCCTCCTCTGGTCAGTCAAGAGCAGCTTATCCAACCTATTCAAACTAAGCAACCACCACTCAAAATCCATCCTCCATCTCATTATCTTATCAAGTAACCACCACTCAAAATCCATCCTCTATCTCCTCCTCATGTCAAGAAACCACCACTCAAAATCCATCCTCCATCCTCTCCTCCTATCAAGACCTCTCTAGCATTACCAATTTCAAATCAAAAAACCCCAACCGAGAAAGATCAACAAACCCTAGATAACCTCTTTATAATTCCTCCTTTTAACCCTTGTTATACTCTTTCTCCCCGCCTACCATTGTGATGTCTCTCTCTATTCTCATGACATGGATAACACTCTCCTACACTTTGGAATGGTATCTCTTATATTATCACATAAATTTCCATCAACGGCACACTCTGGGAATTTCCTTTCTCCCCCTTCTAGCAATATCAATTGTCTCTAGCATCTACTACCGCACTTTGCACTCCAAGCATCAAAGTTAATCCTTTTACACACTTTCATACCCTTTTATACACACATTGTATTGTCATTACCATATGACGCACTCTAGTTCCATTGTTCATACTCGAATGTTGAGGGTCTAATTCTAAAATAAATCTTGCATCATTCACATTTCACACTTTTTGCTCCATGGTATATCTTTCTAGCATCTATCCACACAACACACACATTACCCAATGATACACTCTTTTTATGGTTCATTCTTGATTATTGAGGATTTCTATAAATGAGCATCATTTCATGCACATCCACCGGGGAATGTTTATCCTACCATCTTCACACCTTACATATCACACCATCAAACTCATATAACATTTACATATCTTGGTTGCATTTACTCTTAAATGCTTACACTACTCATATGTTGCACTTTGCTTACTATGTTAGACGGTGACTCGGTATGTCAATATATTTTTCTATATGCACATGTGTGTTCACTTGGTATTTTGGAGTGAATACAGATCTCTTAAAAAATTTCACACACTGCAATGATGCTCAGAAATGTATCCTTTTCCAGTCCCGTCAAGGCTCTTGGGGGAATCTATCTTTCCTACTCTCACATTACAGGTGTTATTATTTCATCATATACTACTTTCTATTCTTTCTAGCACATTACTTTCCATTGATACATACATGTCTTGACATAATTTTTATCTTTCTAACATACTAACAGGTGCTTCATGTGTAGCATTTTCTTTGCAGGACTATATGCCACCATGGTTATCTGATACATTTTGTTTTCCATTATTTTTTATTATATGCCATTATTTTTTGGCTATGCCCTTTGTCTTGTTTGATCATTATTTGTATGCTCTTGGATGCTTTAGCCTTGGTTATCTTATGAAATTGTGAGTGATGTCCCATGTTTGAAACCCAATTTTGTGGTCCACTTTGTTTTCACACTTAGTTGATTATATTATCTTATATTTCGTGTTTGTTAATTTTTCTACTAACACGTGTTACTAGATACTTTGTTTTCATTTTCCTTGGTTTCTACTATGCACATCCCCTACCCCCTATAGGTATCACCTTCATATTAGCATTAGGTCCTCACTTTTGGTTTGTATACTCCTATAGTCATCGCATTCACCCTAAATAAGGGGGCATACATTGGGTGGACAAATCACCCCTATAACACTCAAATCTACAAAGCACAAATCTACACGGTATAAGAAAAACACATAACATAGTCAAAGAATGGCCCAAAATATGACTTGGGTCCTCACCACATCATAGACACTAGTGCCTAGCATTAGATAGTAGTACACAGGCTCCTATGTTATCCCAGGTGCTAATGTCCCTGGGAACATATAGTCACCTTATTAGATCAGCACAGTTCACGAAGTCTTTAGAGCATTTCTACAGTTACACACATAGTCCTCTAGTAACAGAATGCATTCTATTGGTATAATTCAGAGCTAATTTGGAAAAAATTGGAATAGCAGGAATAAATAAGGGGTGTACCATCTGTAGTTTTACTTGTTATCCAAATAACTCTCCTATTTATTTGGATAACTTATGTTTTCATTATAACTCTGATGTATCACATTTCAGGTTGTGCACACTTAAGTTTTCTCCCTTGGCACAATTTGTTTGGCTGCAGCTATTCCACGTGCCCTGCGAACTTGCTTCCTTCTTTCTTTTGTTCCTCTCGCATGCCCTTGCGTGCCTTCCTACTTATCCCTCTGTATTTTTCTATTTCCTTCCATTACCCCTTTGTGCCTTTCCTCCCGTGTGCCTACTTATTTCCCTATCTTATCACCTATTCCTTGTGAGCACCCATGTAGACTTACCTACCAAAATGGCTAAGTCCCTGGCATTCCTCCTACATGCTTACATACACTAAACTATGTCACACGCCCCTTCTCTATCTTCCGTTGTGCACCCTTCCTTAGTTGAATGCTCATGCCTTGCTTCCATACTTGCCTTCTACAAGTATGCCTTCTCTACGCATGTGCCTTCCCTTTGTTTACCCTCCACAAGCCTATCTTTTGCAATCTTGCGCCTTTTTCTACCGCACCTTGCACTTTCTTCTACGTGCCTATCATCATGCCACATCATCTTTCAAACTTGAGTGTGCATACGCAACCTATCAAAGTGCGCCAATAGGGCACCGAATCTGACAACCAACTAGTGCATGATACATGGCAAAAAGACAAAATAAATGAATAGTTGTTTGATTCCTTAAGTTAATCTACGTGCATCACATGTCTTACGTGCCCAAACAGCTCGATATCTTCCAACAGTCATATCTTTTGCTATAGAGCCCTATCAACACGTGCTGGACTTGTCAAAGAGCTTCTGACACAAGCTACATGTTGGACTATTCAAATTCAAATATAGGTGGTATTTGTTAGGTGAAAAATAGGAAAACTTCTCTCATCTCATTAATGTACACATCCAATCAACCTCAACCACCAGATTTCATCAGATCTTTCCTCATTCCTTCTTCTACACACTAAACAAACATGGGGAAGCACATTAGATACCCTTGTAGGTGGATTTACAAGAATTTATCACTGGCTATTGGTTGATGAATATTTGAATCTGAGTTTCCCTCTCTTTATCCTTCTCTTCTCTCCTTCTTCTATAAATAGCAAAGTTCTACTTTGTAAAAAGGATCCTCTCTATTGTAACGGCACCATACCAAAATGGTGGCCGACTTTGCATGGGTCTCATACCTTGGCATGGTCTCTATAGTGTATTCTCACCTCCTGCCATAAATGTAAATGATTGTACATCCATCAAGCAATAAAATCATGTTTTTGGAACTCTTGTTTTCCCTCTTTCATTTTCATTACATCTTGCCTCTCTGTTTGTATTTTCTGGCATGTTGTGTGTACTCTTGTGCTTGTAGTCCCCATGTTCATGTCTTACGCGTCTTTGGAAGGTTGAGCTTATGTGTTGATTTATGGGGCACATCCTCTGCCTCTTCTCCCACACCCACTTCATTTCCTTCACCACTCGTGGAGAGAGATTGACCCTTTCCTTGGCATTATCACCTTCCTTAGTTTAGGATTTCCCCTTTCTACACATCTTTCTATCCTTGGTCCCTTGGCATGTTTAGTCTAGGATTTTCATTCAGCATTAGGAGTAATAGTAGTGTTAGAGGTAGGTAGAGGAATCATCCTTCTTTGTAGATCTATATCAAGTGTGTAAGGTCCCACAACTTGGAGACGGTTCCATTGTGATCTCAAATGACTCGGTTCCTTCAAATATGAGATGTGGGTGCAAGTTTGATGACCAAAAGTTTTTGGCATGCCTGATGGGACCAGAGTGAAGAGCTTTACATCTTCATCTCAACAATTTTGATGTGTTTTGTTGAGATCCAGCCTTTGGAGGCATTTTTCAACACATCTGGTGACTCCACTAATTTAAACGCACCCATTATCTCATTCACGACTGTATCCCATCCTCCTTTCATTCATTTTCCCTTCTTCCATCATTCCACCTTCCTCTTTTGAAGTTATGCAATCATGAATTATTTCCCTTCATGGAATTCTCATTTGTAGCAGCAGAGCTATTTTTCTCCATCCCCACAGTTCCAAAATCCTCCTCCAAATCAATTTTATGAGCCCCGTCATCCTGAATATGCATATAACACACTTTTTTCTGACCAAAATGTTTATGGAGAATAGGTTTATATAGATGATTGCATAATCTCTTTAGCTAAAGATGATTTTGATAGGAAATTACAAAAGATGGATATGGACATGATGCAGCTCAAGTTAAGTGCTCCATAAAGGTAGGTAAAGTTGGCTACAAGGTCCCTTGTCCATGGTCTAGCCCTATACCAAGTTGTTTTAACACCCAGTAGAAGATGAACTTCATCATTGAGATGTTGCCCCAGATTATAGAGTGGATGGAAGAAATGGAGGCCCAAAAATCTAGCGTGCGATAACCTTGTCAATGGGACAACCTTGCACTACCATCTTACAACCCTCTCACTCCTCCACAAAAACTTACATCATCTCAACCCACTACATTACCAGCTTCTTGCATGCTACCCCCATTAAGAATTCCCATCCTTCATCCTCTCACCTTCAATTCACTTTCATTCCCGTTACGTACACACCTCTGTTCCTTCAAAGCATGCGCACCTCCCACGCCTTTTGCAACCATCCTTCTTCTGAGCCCCCTTTGTCTAAATGTACCATAAATGAACAACCCCCTACCAACGTGCCTTTCCCAACCAACATCATCATGTTCAACGACTGCAGAATAGTTGAAGAATGATATGAATCATGTGACTCTGACTAGGAAGAGGAAATCATATGGGTGCTTGTTCCAGGAGAAAATCAGTTAGTCTTAGAGGGCGTGATCCTAAAGGATATTGAGTTTCTTGTAGAGGTAAAATCATGTGTGCCCCAGATTTGCATGACACAACCTACAAGCACTCCCTTCGTAAAGAAAAATCTATAAGAAAATCCCATCTATGGGATTTTCAAGGCGATGGGAAAATCACAAGGATTAGAGCGTTCCAAATCAGATATCTGGCTATTTTAGAACCAAAGACATAGTTTCCACCGATCATGCTCATTTCAGAGCATGAGGTAGAGCTTCAACATGCCAAAGGTTAGCAATAGTGCCTCCCGAATCCAAGCGCAGAACAACTTCAGGAGGTATATATTCTATTTTTGATACTTTGAGAAGGGTGAGACACCATCTACAAGGCAGTTTTTCACTCTTATTTTTGACCATGTTCAACACCAAATCAATTACATGGTCATAATTTTTGAGGAAGGGAAGCTACTTCTCCTTTCCTGTTGCAGGTTTTACTTGAGCACCCCTTTCCTCTAGTTAGAGTAGGTTAGTTAGGTTTTCTTTCAGCAACACAAGTGCTTATGCACACTTTGTATTTCCCTTTGGGACATGTATGATTTTCAGCTTTGTATATAGCGTTCTGCTTCTATTTCTGTGCGCTCCCTCTGGCACCTTTCATTTCCTATTGTGCCCACGCACCCCTTTTTATTGTTTCTGGGATGACAATTTAATTGTGGCAAAGGTAGTTCCAATGTCCAGTGCATAGCTTTCACTCTCATCAATCCAATTTAGAATATCTTCATATGAGAGTAACAACAATTCATTTTAGAGTTCAAACAGAGCTTTAAGTGACTTCGGGATATTCTTCAAGTTACAGATCAAATCTTCAAGTTTAGTGCTTGACTCCATGCCTAATGGACTTCTAAGGCTACTAGTCTCTTCATCTAGCAAGCAGATGGCCCCGAAAGTCACCAAAACTGTTATCCAAATAACTCTCCTAGTTATTTGGATAACTTATATTTTCATTCTAACTCTGATGTTTCACATTTCAGGTTGCATCGACTAAGTTTTTCTCCTTGGCATAATTTTCTTAGTGCTGATCTTCCACATGCCCCACTCACCTTGCTTCTTTATTGCTTTTATTCCTCTATGCACCCTTGTGCACCTTCCTACTTCTCCCTCTGCATTCTACTATCTCCTTACATTTCCCCTTTGCACCTTTCCTCCTGCATGCCCGATTTCTTCCCTATCTTGTCAAGTATTCCTTGCGCGAACCCCTGCAATTGCTACCAAAATGGCTAAATCCCCAAGATTCCTCTTACATACTTACATACACTAAACTATGTCATGCGCCCCTTCTCTATGTGCCAATGCATGCCATTCCTCAATTGAATTCTCATGCCCTTCTTCCATACTTTCCTTCTATAAATATGCCTTGTTTATGTATGCACCTTCCCTCTGTTTCTCCTCTTCGTGCCTTCCTTTTGTAATCTTGCACATTTTTCTCCCAAGCCTTGTGCTTTCTTCTATGCCTATTATCATGCCATGTCATCTTTCATACTTGAGTGTGCAATAAGTAGCCTATGAAATCACACCAACAACGTGTCAAATCCTAAAACCATCCATTGGATGACACATGGAAGAAAAGGCAAAACATATAAATAGTTTTTATTTTTTTCAGTCAATCTATGTGCGCCACATGTCTTACATGCCTAGATAGCTCTAACATTTTCTTACACCATATCTTCTGCTACAAAGCCCCAATTGACACATGCCTAGACTTTTCAGAGAGTTGTTGACACAAGCTACATGTTAGACTATTCAAATTCAAATGTAGGTGGGATTTGGTAGGTAGAAAATAGGGAAATGTCTCTCATCTCATCAATGCACACATCCAATCAACCTCAACCACCATATTTCATCATATCTTTCCTCCTTCCTCCTTCTACATGCCAAAAAGACATGGGAAATCACATCTAATAGCCTTGCAGGTAGATTTACAAGCATTTATCACTGGCTATTGGTGGTTGAAGATTTTAATATAAGTTTCCCTCTATGCTCCTTCTCTTGTCTCCTTCTTCTATAAATAGCAGAGATCTACTTTGTAAAAAGGATCCCTCTCTGTTGTAACAGAACCATGCCAAAATGGTGGCCAAATTCCCATGGGTCTCATACCTTGGCATGGTCTTTGCAATGTATTATTTCCTCCTGTTGTAAATATAAATGATTGTGTGTCCCTCAAGCAATAAAATCATGTTTTTTCAAAATCTTGTCTTCCCTCTCTCATTTTCATTACATCTTGCCTCTTTGTTTGTGTATTCTTGCGTGTTTTGCATACTCATCTACTTACAGTCCCCATGTTCATGTGTTTCATGCACTGGAAGGCTGAACCCACGTGTTGATCTATGGTGCACGTCATCCACCCTCTTCTTGTGTGCCCACTCTATTTCCTTCACCACTCGTGGAGAGAGATCAACCCTTTCCCTGGTGTTATCACCTTCCCTTGTTTAGGATTTCCCTTTACGCATATCCTTCTATCCCTGGTCCCTTGGAATGTTTAGTCTAGGATTTGCATTCAACATTAGGAGTAGCAGTAGTGTTAGAGGTAGGTAGAGGAACCGGCCTTCTCTAGAGATTTGTATCAACCTAGAGACGGTTCCATCGTGATCTCAAATGATTTGGTTCCTCTAGATCCAAGACACAGGTGCAAGTTTGACGACCAACAATGCTTATTGGGAAAATTCATGGAAGGAGAGTAAAACTATACCTCACAAAAGAACTCACTTTTGGTGTGATATCACCTAAAAATCCACTCTTTACAGCAAGTTAGGACATTTTTTCTATCCTTTACACTCTTATACATTAGGTGCACACTTTCCTTTACACAATTTCACATATTTGTACATAATTATGCACATGTTTTACGCTTTATCATATATAGGACTTTGATTACATTATTTTTCTTCTTTTACAGGTTTTCCTTATAAGAATTTATATCCACAAGCTACAACAACACAAAGATACAACACATACACTTCACCCATAGGGTCAATTTCCTTTCCTAGTCTCCACACTTCACTTTTCATCATTTCACGCTTCACTTGTCCAATCGGCACACATTTCTTGCATGATCTACATGATCATAAGGTATGCATCTCTTATCTACTATATGTTATCGAGTATTCTCTCAATGACATAAAGTGGGGAAAATGTAGACATTAAAGCACACAGTTGGGTTCATTTCTAGGTCCTAAAATCATGCTATCATTTACATGATTCCTAAGCAAGAAAACTAGTGGTTGAAAACTATATTTTTCCTCTTTTCTTTATTTCTTGTATTTTATTTGGTCTTACACACCCTTTTTTCTATCCTTTACACTCTTATACATCAGGTGCACACTTTCCTTTACACACTTTCACATATTTGTACATAATTATGCACATGTTTTCTGCTTTATCATATATAGGACTTTGATTACATTATTTTTCTTCTTTTACAGGTTTTCCTTATAAGAAAATTTAACCACAAGCTACAACAACACGGTACAACACATACACTTCACCCATAGGGTCAATTTCTTTTCCTAGTCTCCACACTTCACTTTTCATCATTTCACGCTTCACTTGTCCAATGGGCACACATTTTACTGCATGATCTACATGATCATAAGGTATGCATCTCTTATCTACTATATGTTATCGAGTATTCTCTCAATGACATAAAGTGGGGAAAATGTAGACATTAAAGTACACATTTGGGTTCATTTCTAGGTTCTAAAATCATGCTATCATTTACATGATTCCTAAGCAAGAAAACTAGTGGTTGAAAACTATATTTTGTCTCTTTTCTTTATTTCTTGTATTCTATTTGGTCTTACACACCCTACAGCCAGCTTAAGACTTTATTGATTTATCTTTAATGGCTTTAGACACCGGCGCCACTAGGATAGCAGATTCCTAGACCATCTTATCCCCTTTTGGTGCCCCTAACCCTTTTTCTACCTTACTCTTTTTGGGTCTCTTTTATCTTTTGGCTATAATTTTCACTTATGGGTCAATTACAAAATTAAAACAAGGGAATCATATAAATACATAGTTGTGTGTTCAAAATCAAGGACCAAGTACTAAGCATTATTATCATCACCTAAGCTTGCATTCAAAAGGTACCTAAAGCACTCCAAGGGATCCATCTAGCATTCTTTCAAGGGAGAAGGGCTGAAACAACTCTATTACACAACATAGGAAGGGGAAGTTCATTCTATTCCATCCACACATTCTATTACATTGTTACATTCTAGTTACAACCCGTTATCAAGTGTTACTTGCACAAGGGAATTTTAGGGCACAATTTCTGCACACTCACAAGAACTACATGGATTCTAAAATGGGGTGTAATGCTTGGTTGTAAGTTCACTCTCAGGGTGACCATCAAGGTCAATCTAACTCTATGTTCTACATTTTCCTTTTTATGTTTTATGTGGTTTATGGGCTTCTACAAGTGAACGTGTCTTTTACAAGTTATATGTACCTTTGGCAATCCAAGAGCGAATACCATATTATCAATATAGAATAATTATGACACAACAAAAACCATATCCATAGCTTTTACACAATCACGGGCACCTAAATCTAGTCATCGCACTGGGCACCCCTATCCTACTACGAGTGCCCCTACCCAACCTTGTTCATGAGCTCCAAAATTTATGGAGGTCGGATACAACACTGCTTTCATCATGTTCATCACTTCTCCCTACCCAAATCACTTCCATAGTGTGAGGATATCAGCCAAGTCATATTTTCTCTATCTCTTGTTTAGGGTTTTCTACTTTACATGTTATTTTCTTGTTTCATTTCTGTATTTTAGAATTTATATAATAAGTTACTCTGCAATATTAGATTTAATTCAAATTAAATTGAATCACTTTTCCCCAAAGACCACCTAAATGTAGGACAACTAAAGCAGCTATGGTCCCATCATTGTCCCAAGCTCCATGATGAGAAAATACACTTATTAAATGCCTACTACACTCACTCTCTTCTAGAAACAAAGATTCCTCACCATACCATAACATATATATCACAACTGAGAAAACCACCCCTTAGTCAATGAATGGATGAAGTAGAAGAATAGATCTCTACACTAGAGGTTGTCATGTCTAAATTTCAAACTAATGGAATGGTAGTTAGGGCTCCTCCCCTAAAAAAAAAAAAATACTTCCTAGAATGACTCAATCGGAGGAGTTGTACAAGCCCTGCATGTCGGGGTTCAAAGGATTACTCGTAAGGGGTCTCAATCTTCATGAGTGGGTGATCTCACTCGGAATAAAATGGATCTCTCACATATTCTCAATGGGTCATAGGTTGGTGAATTATAATTGATTTCCAAGGGTGTGTCAAGGGAATTTTCCAATGATATTCATTTCGTGTTTAGTTCTTCCACTATTCCCAAGAGAAATTACGAATATAGACAATTATCCTTTTATTCCATATGCAAAATTTATTTATTTATTTTATATATGCTACCAAGGGAAGGGGCCCCTTAATAGAACCCCATTTTGTTCATAGAATCATTGTTTCAATCTGTTCATTTTACTTTCTATTTTATTAATTATTATCCTTTTTTTATTCAACATTCTTTAAAATAATAATTCACTTCAAACTTGTACACATTTTATCATAAAATGAACTTACACAATCAACCTCTCAAACAATACCTTTCATTGCATTTACCACTAACAAATTTGAATAATTCTGTAAGAATATTTCACCATTATTCGCTTAACTAATTTCAGACCTTGCCACGGAAAATAAGGCATTTCCTTGTAACTGCAATACACATCAAAACATACAAAAATATGCCAAGTACTAACCAACGATAAGACTAGAAATTCAGGTCCGCAATTAAATTTCCATTTAGCACATAAAGACATAAAGCAAAACAAAATGCAATGTTAACTTTGGGTTCCAAACAATTATCGGGGCTATGTTGACCCAATACACCTTTCTGAGCTTCAGAGTTAAACCAACACTTTGCATATATATCTGGGCTCAAAACAAATTGAATTCATTGCCACTTCTCTCAAATGCCCGCATCATTTTTATTAGCAACCAATTGTGGGTTGGGAATCAACCTACATTTTGCATAAATACCTAAAATATGTAAAATGCATCTTGAAATTTTTTTCGTGGCCTCTAGAGATTCTAATTTATTTCCCTTTACAGAGCCAGGGAGGAACCTACATTCTACATAAAACACATCATTTCTACAAAGATGACTAAATTTCCAAATAAAAAATTAAAAACATCGGCCGCCACTCCCTTAGAAAATTTTAAAACAACAATAATCCAAGTAGGGATAAAAAAAAAAAAAAGGTTAATAACTCACATATGGGAAAAATTATTACACAAAGCTTGAAAACACAAAAATTGACAGGGAACCAATTTGAAAACAAATAAAAACTAGTTATACAGTGCCTAAATGTAGCAAGATAATTACGGGCACCAACATGTTTCACTATGGTAATTCTTATTATTATGTTACACCTAAACCCACACGTACTTCACGAAGTCACCACCACTTCCTAACTACAAAACCCTTTATTTTTACAAAACCATTGATCATACACAAGATATTATACTTAATGTACTTGATAAGTGATTGATTTGGTTACCCCTATCACACATCATCCTCCCCATTGGGTGGATTATGAAAAAGGACAACCTTCTCATAATTTCCATCATATTAATGGACATTGTGATAATAATTGATATGCACTAGATCAAAAAAATTAAGTTGTTTGAATACAAAGGCAATATATCATTTGATACATGTTTTACATGAATATTCATCTCCCTCCTCCACAACATCGTCCTCTAGATACATTGATCTTGCAGATGGTCCTTTTATGAGAAATTTGGTTTCACAACCTCTTAAGTAAGTTTCCCCTCTAAAGGAGGTTGTTCTTAATCAACCAATACAAAAACTAAAATTAAATGGTTTTCAAAAAAAAATACTTTGCACCCCGATACACTAAATTAAATCACATATCTATTATGGTCATGACACAACCAAGACTCAGCTTCAACCCTCTAGTACCTCACATGTAATCCATGACTATGCAACTTAGAAATCCAAAGTAACTACACATCCTTTTATTCAGGTTAGATTACCACGACTTCTCAATTTGACATTTATCATGTTTAATATATTTATTCCCAACTCGATTGTCTTTTCTCGACTATCTAGGGGCATATGAGGATTGCTCTTCCTTATTTTCTAAGAGAAATTTTCCTCACCACTTTCTTTGATCCCACGTACTTTCGAGATGGGGCTCTTATTACTACCTTTACCTATGACATAAACATCAATTTGTATGAACACTTAATTTTATTCTAGTCAACATCAACACATCTAATTAATCATTGATACTCTAAGAAACCATCACTAGTCAATGTATGTTTCACATAAAAATTTATAGTACTAAATCACATAGTGATAATATATGTAACACATTAAATCTAAATAACAAATCTATCATCTCATCACACAATGACACCACATGAATTCAATACAAACACACAAACACACACACACACACACACACACACACACACACACACACACACACACACACACACACACACACACACACACACACACACACACACACGCACACGCACACGCACACGCACACGCACACGCACACGCACACGCACACGCACACGCACACGCACACGCACACGCACACGCACACGCACACGCACACGCACACGCACACGCGCGCACGCGCACGCGCACGCGCACGCGCACGCGCACACGCGCACACCCACACACACACACACACACACACACACGCGCACAAGCGCACGCACACACACACACACACGCACGCGCATGCGCACACATCGTTGATTCAAAAGTGGCAATATAGTGAGGTTCATGTCCTTCTCAAATATATATTTATACATCGTCAATATCATCATCATCCTCTATTAACACCTATACAAAATCTTGAAAACTCAAGGCCTCCCATATATCACTCCAACCACCAATATGTGATCATGATGTATATTTTCATAGTCTCTCCTACAAGGTTCCTATCTATATTCTCGAACTCGCATAATGTTCCTACACACTAATTAATCTCATTAAAAAAATCTTCCGTAATATTTATCCTAGGTATATGATGATGCCTCTATGTTAGCTTGATGTGACTCTCATCCCTCTCAAAATGCCACACAATTCAAGTGGTTACCTCTATGACTACTAGATCAAATAAATATGCATTTTCTCCTATCACATCCTCAACATGTTCTAACGACCCACTAACCACCACATGGTTGGTAATGTTCCTCATCAATGCACTCACAAATGAATCAATGAATATGGTATAATATGCATCACCTAAATACATAATCTAACACATCTATGAACTAATAACTACTCACTCAATATTTATCAAAATATCTCACATCAATTTGTTATAAACTACTATATTCAAAAATACAAAATACCTATGTTGGGTAATATTCATGGTTACAAAATCATCTATGGGGGCATATCCCTCACCTAAAACATCTCCTCCCATGGTTGGGGGCATCCTTAGTCTACCTCCTTATGCTGAAAATAGGGGCACACTCACTCCATTACCTCCTCTCGGTGTTCCTCCACCTATTGGGCCACCTATGATCAAAATAAATAATAATACCCATCAAGAATTTACCCACCATTAGGTATACATTATAGCACATCCCACATCATCCACATTTTCCTACTACGACTAATGGATCCACCTTGTCTATAGGTGAGGGAAATAATTATGTTGCATTGGTCCTAATTGAATCACATCTCTCAAGGCTACATGACTAGATATATTCCACACATATGGTGTTGGAGGCATACCTTAAATCAACACAAAATGATGTGTCACGTGCTCCTACTAATAAAGCTTTCCTATACTTGTAAATCAATATTCTAACCACTTGGTATACCACACTTATGAAATTCCACAACATCCTCACCCCATCTTATAAACTCTCTATAAATTCTCCATAAAATGCCACCGGTGGCCAATCAATATAATATATCTCGATAAGAGGTTATGCCTAGACCTCATCTCCTCGGTATTACCCACCATGATAAAGATATATTTTGATGGGCCCAATTAGCCCTAGGACCTCCAACTAGTTACACAATATCTATGTGTTCATATTCTCGTATGTTTAGCAAGGTAGTGACAACCACACCATATTCTTGTCTCTCAAATATGAATGTATACAAATCCCTATATAAGTTGACTATAACACTATGGGACCAACATATCTAACTTCATTTCCCTCTATGAAATGAAAAAGCTACCATGTTGTGTAGGAAATCGACACACTACCACCATCCACTACTATAAATGATGTTAATAATGTTGCAATGAATTTCCACAATTAGCAAACCCCTACTGTCACAATCAAACTCAATCTTATGGTCGAATCTACAAAGTCACTTGTGCCCAACCAAAACATACACCTCTTGTGCATCTGAAATGAATTGTCTATTAATAAGACTTATACCCTCTCTCCCATTAGATGTAATTGTAAAATATGGTACATGTCCTCTAGATTCACCATCATCTCTTTGTTGAGAGCCAAAAATTATTAGTGTCTAGATTCCACCACTCATACAAGGTGGTGATCAAATTCATATTTGAGGGCACCACCCCTATATGGATGCATGTTGCAAACCTACTCTTTCTACCACATTTCATCCATCATTATCTAGGCCCAAAACAAGTAGGGTTTCCATGTGGAAGACACCACGAAAAATCAATGGAATGGAAATCTCTCTACAATCACAAACCAATGCAAACGTATATCAAATCATCTATCATCAAAAATCACTATAAAAAATTCACAATGACATACTCCATATCAAAATTTATAATTGATATATTGATATCATCTATTGTTTTCTTTACTAGGTTGAAATCATACATATATGTTGAGGACTGTTGGAAATATATTGAACCATATGATTCTACCCCAAAGGTCAAAAATGTACCATTTGGCACTATATACCCTAACAAGCTCAAAATTGACAAAATTTTGACTTTACAATATTGATAAAATTCACTACTATGTTCAAAAAAATTACATGATTTCCACACTTAAAAACTCTTAGAATGTTTATGCATGAATGACATCCACCATATGGTCAAATTGGAATCACAAAGCCTCTCTATTATATGGCATCTTATATCTCTTAAATAATAAATCATTATCAATAGTGGTAACAATGAAAGTATGATTTAAATTTTTTGCCATACTATTTATAGTAAATGTGCCCCTTTGGCCCTATAGTCACATATCCTAAACTACTTCTATCAGTCGATTAATTCCTCAAACTTCTACAATTCATATTTTGGTCTTTATTTCTCCGATTTATGTGCCTCTTTAGCATTGAGATTTTCATTCCCCATATTTTCATACTAAAATGTGAAGACACTTCCTTTGTATTCTATTTGGGTACCACAACCCTCATTTTATGCAAGTCTATTTACACACTCTCAAATATATAATCACTCCAATACTTTTTCTAAGTCACAATTAATGACAAATTTAATATGTATCTATCTACTTTCACTTTCTATACATTGTATACTATCTTGGTAGATATATTCTCTAATTAAAAAATCTACAAATCTAACTCCTTTACCAGGATGTAGTCTTTATTATATACTTACTACAAAATCAATATTATTATATCAAACACTATTTCAATGTTACACTCTATACTCCACACTTTATACTAACATACTCACTATTTATGAACACCACCACTTCTCTCAAAAATTTACACCGATGCGATATCAATCCAATTTTTATCAATCATAACTCTTATTCTCAACATCCTTTTAAAATTTAATGACACAAATTCAAAACTCTATCAATAACAACGTATTCAAGTTCATATCAATGGTCACTCTCATTAAAAGAAATTATATTCTCTATTCTCAACACTCTATGACATATTGGTGACACCAATTCAATTTTCTACCAACATTTTATTTTGTACCACATGATTCTATTTTCTATTCTCGTCACATTACTCATCATTGATGATACCAATTCAATTTTCTACAAGCATTTACTTTCATACCACACGATTCTATTTTCTATTTTCGTCACATTACTCAATGGTGATGACACAAATTAAAATCAACAATGAATCTAGTATCAAGCATTTTTATTCTCAATATGTTATTCACTATTAATGATACATATTCAAATCAACAATTAATTTCATATTAAGCGATTCTATATTCTATTCTCAACACTCTATTCAATTGGTTATACAAAGTCATCCCCTTTGTTAGAAAAATCAAAATGTAAACCAAAGGATCAAATAGTAAATTATAGATATAAATATGCATTAAACAATGAGGTTACTAAGTTATGGTTGGCTATGCAAGGCCATCCTCTTTCCTATACAAATCGATATACAAGCTCAACGACCTAGTGGGAAATTTTGGACATAGAGATCCATTGAAAAAAGACACAAATATAGGGGAAGGAAAACCTATCAAAATCCACTGTTTATCAATATTTTTGTAGCACCCATATAATGCATAATGATGACTATGTAAGGTATGTTGTTTTAAAATTTTGGGACCTAGATCCATCTGTAGTAGTATGGTCTTGTAATATGGGAATCATTTATTTAGGGTCAAGCTAAGATGTCTTATGACATTATTCCCTTGATGGGACACTCATTGGGTATTAATCACCCCACTCTACAAATCTTCAAATCAAAATCTCTACTTATACAAATACTCCTTTCATGTTTGTTACACCCTTCAATGCTTATAACAAACTATTATTTATCTCCACATGGGTCATATTAGTGTCCCATGATGTTTTACATGCTTTGATTACTTTATTGACATGCTTGATAACCTCCTATGCTTCAACACTATGAAGTAATTGTTATCCAAAATTCACCCTCAAGGTAATTTTGATAACATGCATCAAATTATTCAGTCCCGAGCAAGTAAGATTGATTCGAGGCCCAAAATCATGTTTTTCGGGTCCCCTCGGCCTTTTTCTAACTCTCCCATCCAAGAAGAAATCCCAACGAGTTAGAGAAAATGGAAAAAATGCAAAAATAAGGTTACAGGACTGTTTTAAAGCATTTCAGGTCTGAAGGGTTCGGTCGTACTAAGGTTCGTCGTACCAAGCTTGGGGCCGAAAAAGTAAGAAAATCAGCTAAGTCAGACATTTTTGTCCCAGGCGGTCCGGGACAGTTGGGACGTCGGGACACGAGGGACGCAAAAAGCTAAAATGGCCGAAAGCAAGGAAAAATCACCTAAGTCTCTGCTTTCGTGCGGTTTGGGACAGCCAGGACAAAAGTACGCGTGGGATGTGAATTGGCCGGCTTGCCAAAAGACAGTCCATTTCGGGCAGTTCAGAGATATTCGTCTGCAGGGCAATGGGGACAAAAGTATGCGTGGGGCGAATCGGCCGGTTTGCACGAAAACAGATCCATTTTGGGCGGTTCGAGATATTCGCCTGGGACAGTGCTGGGACAAAAGTACGCGTGGGGCGTGAATCGCCCAGTTTGCCAAAAGACACCCATTTTGGGAAAAACGGAGATATTCGCCTGCAGGGACAGCCAGGACAAAAGTATGCGAGGGACGCGTGGGACGCGAAAAGGAAAAAAGGCCGCAAAAGAGACAAGGAGGCCCGAGGATGAATCAGAACGTGCCACGTGTCAGAAGGAGAAGAAAGTTGAAAAAATTGCTAATTGTTTGATGCAAGGTAAAATTGCGCCCCTCAGGCCCGAGCCAATAAAATAGTGCCACGTGTCCAAGTGGCAAAAATTTTAAGGTCCCGAAAGAAAATTTTCAAAGGATGAGCTCACAACAATCGTGGTCCGACACATGGGGGAGCGTGGGAAAATTTAAAAAAATTCTAAAGACCAAACGGGTAAAAAATTCAAACTTTTTTCCCGCCGATCCATTCTGGGCCTATTTTTGCCCTAAATCTTCAAATGGCCATAACTTTCGATCCAAAGCTTGGATTTTCATGTTCTTTATATCAATGGAAAGCTGGTGAAATTCACTACATGATTCCATGGTAATTTTTACATTTTGGTTCAATTTGGAAAGATAAAAATCAAGAAACGTCTCTGGCACGTAGTAATGGCTAGAAATGACGTTTCAACAACCGATTTTAATGCAAAATGGGTCGCGTTCTTCTCCAAAGATGGCCAAAAATGTCAGGGCATGGGTCTGTAAGGATGCCGATGCTGTTTTAATGCATCTTCATTCAATGAGGAATGGCTCCCACGTTTTTTACACATTTTCTCTCTCCTAGGCTCGACCCATGCATTGTAAAAAGCCAAATTTGGCTCATTTTTTTGGAGAGAACATTTCTTTGGATAGCAAGCTTCTTCTTTCACCTTCAACAAGTGATTTTTGCAATTATCGAGACCTCTTGATGGTTGTAGACAGGTTTTCTACCTTTTTGATGTTGTAATGAAAGGATTTTGACAAAGTGGAAATGACAATACGAGCTCTGTGATTAGTTTTCAGCCCTTTGGTTGTGTTGTTTGCTTCATTTCAAACTTTCAATTACATCTTATCAGTTTGTGCATGATGTTTATGTTGCATTCCATGATCTGTGTCTATCTACAGAACTAGAAGTGTTCACCACTCCTTTTCTGGTGTATCACCGCTTTAGTGTAGGCTTTCATTTTATGCATTCTCTCTCCCTGGTCCCTTGGAAATTTAGATTAGAATAGTTAGTTTCCCTGCATTAGAGTAGATTGTGGCAGGTAGTTTAGGAGTAAGAACCAGCTTTCTCTAGAGGTCTATCTCAAGTAGCAAGTCCCACAACTTGGAGATAGTACCCATGTTATCCAATCACACCGTGAGTTCAAGTATATGCACTTGTATAAACATTAGGGTGCTGTGATTCGGTGATAACAAGAATCTCTTTTTTCCTTTACACTAGTAAATTTTATTCACTAGCATAAGGAAAATGTAGACACTAAAATATACATAAAATCATTATTACATCATATTTTTGTAAGCTTTATAAATGTGGATCTTGAATGATAAAACTAAGTCTTAGTGGTGTAATTCCTTGTCATTTTACTCTTGTAATGCATGATTTGTCTTCTTATTTGAATTTCTAGATGTTTTATCATGATTTTATGACATGTCACCAAGATCTTTATCCTATTTAAGTCTTTATTTTCCTTTTTCTTATGCTTGGTCAAAACCGTATAGATTGGTCAAGTCCTTATTTCACTTTTTTTAAGAAGTGAATATTTCATTATTTTTTAAGTTTTAGAATGTCTCTAATTAACATATGTAAAAAGGATGAATAATTTTATAGGTGGATATTTTGACTTAATTAACTTCCAACATTAATTACAAAAATCATAATAACGCCTTTCAAAGTGACTATTAAGATAACAAGTGCCAAAACAAGAGGGAAATATTGCACTTAGATTGTTCTATATGGATCTAGGAGAGTCTAGATGGTCTAAGTGTAGGAATAAGATGATATGAGATTGAAAATGCTTTGTTATTGAAACGGTGACCTGAAACTAAGCTTGGTCAAAATCATACAACTCACCCAAATAATTTTTATGATCTTAACCCTTTTATGTGGTCTTGGACTTGCTTTGAATTTAGGTTTGTAAATTCTTGAGTGCTTCACCTTCCTAGAAATGTGTGTTGGTTTTATTTTCTCACCTTTAGAATGACTTTGTAAACTCTACTCAAACCCTAAAACCCTTGTAGTATAAGGAGTTCCTACAAAAAAATTAGTTGGGTTATGGGTACCCCTATGTATAGCCGACATTGCCACTAATATGAAAAAGGATCAAACCATGTGTCTTTCTCCTATCATGTTATATCTATCATAGTGTAATTAGACTTTAACAATCATGCTTTGACAATATTTTACTTGAGTTTCACACTTGCTCAAATACTTGGGAAGGGTCAATTTGTTTTCTTGTAGAATGAAGATGGAGACTCCTATACCTAGAAGGAGACTTCAGACCTATAGAGTGTATTTCCCTAATGGATAGGAAATATTTATTTCATAGTATAGGGAACTTGGAGTGCCTTTAGTAGTTGCTTTTACATTATGAATTCTTAAATTTTCTAGGCTACCAAATGAGGTATGATTTACTTGCTTATATATGTTTCCAAAGGTTTTTATGTCATGAAAGGATGAACAAGGGGATATATTTTCTCATAATAATGTGATGGAATTGAAATAATTATCTCAACACATGTCAATCCAAAACTATACAATAGGGTTAGGATTAACATTCTCCAATTCCAACCAAAACCTGCAATTTGGGATAAGAAGGAAAAATTATTTTTGACTTTTTGGTCATAAGGATGGATTTTTCCATATGTATTTTATGCGAGTTAAACTTTAAATACTTTTGGTGACAAAGAGAGTTGTAAAGTTAAGCAAGTACATTAAGTATTATCAAGGTGTGTTAAGCAAGAGCAAGGAAAGTGCATTTTTCCATGCAATTGTGCAATGTCAATATCAATAGTGTCAAGGAATAGATTACCAAGTCTCGAGTGTCTACAAGACCGTACTTGTGGTTCTAATTAATATGTATGGTGTATCTCTTTCTTTTGTTTTGGGTCATTTCTACCTATTGGGTCTCTTCTCCACCTTTTTTCTTTCACAATTTTTATTTGTGGTTGGTTTTAAGCACCATTAAAATTCAAGTTTCAAATTGATAGACTCCTATATATACAATTTCACCTTAATCATTCATCATCTAGATTTAAACATTCAAATTTGGAAATGTATCCTTTGACGTTGGTTATATTGACATTGTATACTTGCATGGACAAATGAACTCTCATCTCTCTTGTTTAGCACACCTCGATAACACTTCATACACTTATTTATATTTTCACATCTCTCTCATCATCAATCTCTAAAGTTTAACTACATAAAATACATCTAGAAATATCTATGTTTAGGTCCATAAATTCAAAACACATTTTTCTCCCTCTGGTCTAAAAATGGTGGTTTCAATCCCTATTGTAAAATTTCAATCCTGACCCTATTTTACATTTTTGGACTAACATGTCTTGAGTTAATTTTTTAAATTCTATAACATTATTACAAATAAATATATCCCCATAGGTCATCTTTTCATGACATAATAACCTACGAAACCATATATAAACAAGTAAATCATACTTCATTTGATAACTTGGATTTGAGAACTCCTCATGTAAAAACAAGCACAAAAGACACTCCTAGCTCCCTAAACTTAAAAATAACTCATGCACATCCATTAGGGAAGCACCCTCTATAGGTCTAAAGTATCCTTCTAGGTCTAAGATTCTCCATATTCTTTCTAAAAGCAAGAAAATTTACCCTTCCCCAAAGTATTTAAGCAAGTGTGAAACTTAAGTAAAGCATTGTCAAAGCATAGTTGTCAAGTTTTGATTACATGGTTGTCAAGTTTTGATTACTATGAGAATGACGTGTAGTTTGATCCTCTTCATAGTAGTGGTGATGTCAATGATGTATATGGATTCCCACAATCCACCTAATTTTTTTGCAAGACCTCCATCTTGTACTCTAAAGGTTCTAGGGTTTAAGAGAAGTTTACATAGCCATTCTGAAGGTGAGTGAAGAAGATTGACACATAGTGACATATATTTATAGATAGGTGAATATCCCAAGAAGTTACATATCTATATTCCAATTATTTCCAAGACCATGTAGAATTTTCATGACCATATAAACATGTTTGACCTAGTTGTACAGCTTTTGACTAGGTTCTGCTTTGAAGTGCCAATTTCGTAACAAAGCATTTTGAGTCTCATATTAGCATGTTCTTGCATTTAGATAACCTAGACTATTGCAGACCACACAAAATTAGCTAAGCACAATTCCCCTTGTATTTTTATAATTTATAGATCAATAGTCACTTTGAAAAGTGTTATTCTAATTTGTGTAATTAATGTTGGAAGTTAATTAAATCATAATACATGCCTTTAACATTATTTCAATTATTTTTATGTATGTTAGTTAAAAATCCTTCAATAATTTAAAAGAATGAAAATATTCACAACAATTGAAATAATTTAATAAACCTGAAATTGTCTAATTGAACATCATATCCCTAACCCTAGTGGCCTTAGGGTTTCATCTAACATTCAGGTCTAATTTGTTTGTATCAACATTGTGCCTTATTACCATAGGGCTTTATTTTATTTTATTTTGTTTGGGTCTTGTGCTTTATCACGCCAAATCTTCAAGATCATTATCAATATCTATATAGCTTGTCCATAACTCTTGTTTCCCATACCACTCTTGTTTACTCATATACCCAAGTCTACAATGATATATTTTCTAGTTATTTTGGCTATCAATACAGATCATGCACAAGGTGGTGGTTCTAATACTAACTCTTACCACCATACATAAGATCTTCTTGAGTATTAGGAATGAAATTCACAACATTTATTACACAAACATCCTTACCACGTTGAAATTCTTATATATGCTCAAAAGAGATCAAATCAATCATGCCTCTGTGGAAACATTTACTATAGCCACATTTGTTGTGTCTACCTCCTTGGGGGAACCTAACATTCCTATGTAAAATGTGTCTATTACTATTCTTATAACCACTATTGCTACTACACCTCCCATCTATCATCATAATGGCTTGCATGCATCTTCATCTAGCACACAAGATCTTGAGTCCCTTGTTCATTATTTACAAGCACAAATTTTATAATTGTAACAAGGTGTCTCTCATAATTCTATTACTATGGACTCTTCTAAATTATTACATAATCCACTTGCACCTGAAGTTGTTTCATATCCTTTTCCTATTGGTTTTATTACACCTAAGCTTCCTATATGTGATGGCAAGGGTGATCCCAAGAGTATCTTTGATCGCTTCATGATGTTTGCTTTGATTATACATCTAATGATATGTTACTTACCAAGCTATTCCTTAGGATTATTAAGTATTTTTCTATGAAATGGTTCTATGATCTCCCAAACATTATGTGCACTCTTTTACTACTTTGGAAAATCAATTTTTAGCACAATTTTCAATCAACATTGGGGATAAGATATCTTAATCACAAATGTCCAGACTTAAACAAGGATATGATGAGCACATAAATTATTATTTCTTGCATTATAGAACTATGTTTACTAAGATGAACAAAATATTAGTTGAAAATAAGTTACAAGACCTTTTTTTCAATTTTTCTTCCTCCATTACAATAATCAGTCATGTTTGATAAGTTTCAATATTTTGACCATCTATGTCATACACTTTGAAAGAGCGTGAAGCTAAGATATTGCACATGAAAAAAATTAAGTATGTTGTTAGCTCCCTAATCCATCCAATGTCAAGTTTCAAAGAAAATCTAATTTCAAAGGAAAATATAATGACCCTAAGGTTGCTTCTAAAGAAATTGTTAACGTTGTTTCTCAACCTACTAAGCTACAATTATAACCTACAAGACAAAAATTTACATGGTTACCTTGTCCTCTATGTATATTCTTAAAGAAATTACTTGATTGTAATATTGTGTCTCTCCCTCCACCATTTAAGGTTGATACAAGCAAGCCTCAAGTAATAGCTTCGATGCTAATGCTTCTTATGATTATCATAGATGTATTGGTCACTCTATGGATATATGTCTTAAGTTACAACACATCATTCAAGATCTTATTGAATCTAATGTAATTAAATGGGATGAGCCCACAAAATCTTCTAAGCCTACCAATAACAATTCTAAGTTAAAAATATTTAATGATCCACTTCCTAAGCATACTACCAAAGACATCTACTTTGGAAGTTCATAGCACTCATTATGTAGTGCCACTAACGCCTTCTTATGATCATCTAATTGATACTATGATTGGCATTATCACTCACACATCCTCTAAAATGATTATTTATTTTGATGATTCTGATATGGATGACTCACTTATCTCTAACACATTATCTATTCTAATCTCTATTCATCAAATTCCTATTCAGGTGTCTTGGTTACCCCACATAGAAAATATAATGTTTTTGCATGGCCATTACTTCAATATCTTGGAATTCCTTTTGATATTTTTACGTTTAATTTTGATTAAAACTTTTGAGCATTACACAACTAATTATAGTTGGATCTATGAAAATAAACACTTCATTTTTGGTTGCTAAGTTTGTTCCTATTGAGTATTGCATCTAGGTCTCCCTTGACTACATTCTCTTACAGTTTTGCATCCATTTTCCATAAATGTATCAATTTTATTCATCATCAACACATATTCACTATTCAAGGTATCCCTTTTAGGGGTTTCTATCATATAATGCCTAGTTCCTACATCATTTCTACCCATCTTCCTATTGCATATATAGATATGCCTAATTTTTCACATGCCACTTCAAATAACACTAGCCTTCCTCTATCTCATGATAGGAATTTGATTGTATATGTGGATTCACATATTTATTAGTCTCATGATAAGCCTTTAGTTTCACATGTTGCAATGTATAGTTCTAAGGCCTCTAGATCTCCTCCTTGGCCATCCTTTTTGAACATTGTCTCTAGTGGATCACTCTCTCATCATACTTAACATAAATCTTCTAGATTTTTGGCTCACTCTATATTTTCTCATAGGTATTCTTGGAGTTATCATTCTTCTAGTCCATCCCGTAGGTATACCACATCACATTCTACTCATTGATTTGTTATTTCTAGTTCTCCTCATAGGCCTTTTTAACACATATCACCACCATGGTTCCACTTACATTGGAGTCAAATTTGAGGTTAACCCTCTATCATATTTTGTAGTTGTTTTATCTCCTCGAAGGTTCTCTTGGGATAACTCTTATGTTACTCCCCCTCACTTCTTGATGACACGATCTATTTATAAGTTCAATTTGACTGTTGAGGGATCGATTACATGCATGAACATCACTTTTCACACACACACACACACTGGGGGAAATATTGTTTCTCATATTTATTTGGATACTTTATATTAACACTAACATATTTTCAAAATACAAAAACATTCAAATATTTGTAAAAATACAAAATCGGGACATGTTTATATGGCATACATGGTTTGTACCTTACATTATACATGTTTTTTATTCCTTTGGTTGATAGATAGAATTTCTTATTTGCACACATGTGTTCATATGGTATATTGAGCATGATGTAGGATATACATAGAGAAATACACAATGATAGGTGTTGGTCTGCCATTTACCCAAACTATTAACTTCTAGGGGAATCTACTTTTGCATATTATATCCAAGTGTTATATTTCCATTATAGTTCATTTATTTCCTCATTATGCTTCACATATATATTATGTCATTTGTTATCTTTTGGAAAACAGGACTCACACATGTGTCTTATGTAGTGCTTATATTTATTTCCACTCTAGCTCTTTTATATCATATATTTTGTTTTTCATCAAATTTGGATACACTTTCTTTTCATACATGCTTACTAGTTGTGTGTGTATGCTTGTTTTATACTCGATTGTGAAATAAGGGAATTGATGGTATTATGACACCGTGGGTGACCCATGTTTGCAGCATCATACCTTGTGTGTGGTTGTGCTTCTCTTTTGTAGACTCAATGGTCTTGATTATCTTGTGACACTGTGGGCGTCCCATATTTGCAAGCATTTTTACCATTCGTGTGACATTTTTTCATGTTTGCACTTGTTTCTACATTATATGCACTTTTTTTTTACTAACATGTAGTTTTATATTGTTGTTACAATTGTTTTGTTACATTAACAATAGTATGGTTATTGTACTTTTATTCTTCTTGTTTTGCACCATGGTTGCTACCGTGTGCACCACCTTACAGATATAATTATTTCTTAGTGGCCACCACATTTTCAAAGGTTCTACACAAGTTATCAACTTCTCGTACATGGTTATACGTCATTTATTTTAAGTTGCATGTTTAAATTATTTATTACACACACCTCAAAAGAAGGGCAAACATCTAGGGTTTTATTCTACCTTTCTAGCAAACACGGGCATTTTTCTGGGAATAGAAATATACATAGGAAAAAAATGCCTCAAAATTGGACTCGGACACAAGAATTTAGAAAATATTGCATAGGGTTAAAATGTATAGCTTGGTCAAGAATGTACAAGTGGTTCTAACCCTATATACGATTTTCCCCAGCACATTTTATCCAAATATTTCAACAATCTTAGGTTGTTCATCACTGGTACAACATTTTCATATGGTTTTTACACTCAACTTGAATGATTTTGGCACATATTTAGGGGGCATGAATTATTTCATTCTCTTTCTCCATGGTACTTAGTTTCACTTCCATTTTTGGACATATTGGGGGCATGGGTCTTCTTTCCCTTCTCATATTTGAGCAAGTAATCAATTATACAAAATTTCTACTCAATTGTGTGGAATATGAAAAGAGTGTGGGGGAACTTATTTCTCTTTTCTACTTTGTGTCTAAATTTACAAAATTAGGATTATATGTGTCTACAATGGTATGGTCTGTGGGGTTATGGAAGGTAATCAAGTGTCTAAATTCTTCATAGGTAGAAATTTCCTATCCTCTTACAGTTAAGGGGAATATATCATAGTTGTTGAATGGGTTTGATACATGGACTTCTTCCTTGGAATGGTACTTTGGCTCCTCATATTTTTGGTTCTTCTCTTCGAAATTTTTGTATTGAGTTTGTATACCTAATACATCAACATCTCCTTGACATAAATTGGGGACTAATCACCCACAATTCTTCATCAAATTTTATCAAGTTCAGAATCTTCAAGACATAAGAACAAGAACACATTCCCCGTACAAAATAAACAAGTTATTCCTTCTATTTTTGCATCTCTTTTAACATTTCTTGTTACACATTTCTGTATAGTACTTTGATTACATTTTGAATCATAGTTCAACTTCACATCTTGGGAATTTACTATACTTTTTGTTGCAAGTTTCATTTTTGGAGCATACCAACACCAACATAATAGGATACTACAAAACAAATCTATTATGAGTGAAGACAAAGTGTGTCTACACACTCAGGTATCTTTTCCTTTAAGCATATAACTTCATTTCATACTTAAGGGGGTGATGTAGACACTCAAATTTGGCAATCTGTCCTTTGACATTTTTGGTCTTAACATTACACATTTGCATGGAAAAATACAATCTTCTCCCTCTTGCTTAGCATACCCTAATACTAATTCATACACTTTCTTATCTTTTCACACCTCTCTATCATTGGTATTTTAATTTTAAGTGCATAAAATATATCTATAAATATCCATGCTTAGTTCCATGAATTCAAAACTCATTTTTATTCCTCTGGTCCAAACATGTCGGTTTTGGTTGGTGTAGAAAATTTTCAATCCTGACCCTATTTTACGATTTTGGACCCATATGTCTTGAGTTAATTATTTCAATTCTATACATACAGAAAAATATACCCTTTGGGTCAACCTTTCATGACATAACAACCTTTAGAAGTGATGTTAAATATCTAGATTTGCATAAATAAATTAACCATTAATTAATTAAAATCAACACATGAAATGAAAACTACAAAAGATAGAAACAAAATGTAAATAGAATGGAGCAATTTCTATTGAATATGAGAGGGCATTTTATACAATTTCTTGCTCCTAAAATCATGGAGTCAAGTCTTATCATTTTATCCCCATATCTTTCCTTTATTCCCTAGTCTTACTCTCAATCCCAAGATATTCTCACACATTTCTATCTCTATGAGTTGTGCATGACAACTAATTGTGCACACTCATATATTATTTTATAAATATTAAAAACTATTACTACCAAATAACTCAAACCACTCCTAAGTGTTCACACTATGAACAATATTTTGGTAACAGTCACCCCCTTAGTGTGAACATGGGGAAAGCTATCTCTTGTACGTGCTCATGATCTAAAAATAAATGAAGGTTTTCAATGAGTACTAACAAATCAAAAAATATGAGGTTTTCAAAGAGAACCTCTAACTCAGAAAATGCTTTTCTAGTGGAACCAACCACTACATAGCAGCGTACATTATTTTGCTCACATCATTATTTCTAACTTAGAGGGATTACAAAATAGAAATTATGCTCATGCAGGAGCTTTAAATAGGAATGTTACTTATGTTCATTAGTACAACATAAATTAAACACGTACATAACAAAAATAAAAGTTCACCAATACCATGAAGCAATCTCTTTATTGGTTACTAACAAGAGATGTCAATTTGCCTCCATCCTCCTATGCCTCCATCCTCCATCGTGATGTTGCTAACTCAGCCGAATTTTTCTTTGTGGATCATTTTATAATTATATTGGGTGTCAGTTCAACTGATAATGCACCCTTACAATAGTAACCAACTTTATATTTAACCAAAATAATAAAGCATATCAAATTTTTATTGTTGGAAATCACTCACTATTTTTTTACAAAATAATTAGAAACATCAGAATTGTTTCCATGATTTCTCTTAAAATACAAAATGGGTTTCTATAATATTTTTACAGAAGTTTCCCATAATACAAATAAACAAACCCAAAAATTCAAAAAATTCTAAATCTGGGTTTTTGAGAAAAACATGAATTACCAGTCATTTTTTTAAGATCAAAATCCAGAAAATGGCGATGGAAGCTTTAAAACTCTTAGATCTACATCCTTGAGGCTATGGTTTTGTCCTGTAATCACTCTCATAAATCTTCCTAACCTACTCTAATACCAGATGATGATAAATCTCTAGATTTGCATAAATAAATTAAGCAATAATTAATTAAAATCAACACATGAAATGAAAACTACAAAAGATAGAAACCAAATGTAAATAGAATGGAGAAATTTCTATTGAATATGAGAGGGCATTTTATACAATTTCTTGCTCCTAAAATCATGGAGTCAAGTCTTATCATTTTATCCCCATATCTCTCCTTTATTCCCTAGTCTTACTCTCAATCCCAAGATATTCTCACACATTTCTATCTCTATGAGTTGTGCATGACAACTAATTGTGCACACTCATATATTATTTTATAAATATTAAAAACTATTACTACCAAATAACCCAAACCACTCCTAAGTGTTCACACTATGAACAATATTTCGGTAACAAGAAGATAACGAAGCAAGTAAATCATACCTCATTTGATAACCTAGCACTTTAAGAACTCATTTAAAAGTAGTAAAAAAAAGGCACTCCGATCTCCCTAAACTACAAAATAACTCATGCACATCTATTAGGGAAGTACCCTCTACAAATATAATGTCTCTTTCGATTCTAGGAGTTTCCATCTTCTTTCTACAAGAAAATAAATTGACCCTTCCCAAGTATTTTAGCAAGTGTAAAACCCAAACAAAACATTGTCCAAGAATGATTCTTAAGATATGATTGCACTACAATAAATATCACAGGTTAGGAGAATGACATGTGGTTTGAGCCATCTTTAGATTAATGGTGATGTCAGTGGTGCACGGGGTTTCCCACAACCCTCAATCCACTTAATTTTGTTTTACATGAACTCCTTGCACTAAAAATGGTCTAGGATTTTAACAAATTTTACAGAGCCATCATAAAGGTGAGTGAAGAATACAAACACATAGTGAGATATATTTCTAGATAGGAAAAGCACCCAGAAGTTTCAAATCCAAATTCCAAGTAGGTTTAAGACTGTACAAAAAGGTTCAATATCATATAGACACTTTTGACCTAGTTGTATGGTTTTTACTAGGTTCAATTTCAGGTGTTAGTTTTATTAATGAATCATTTTCAACCTCGTATCAACCTGTTCATGCATTCAAATCACCCATACTATTCCATATTCACACATAATCAATTAATTTGAATTCCCGCTTATGTTTTTAATAGTTATTAGATCAATAGTCACCTTGAAAAACATTATTTTGATTTGTGTAATTAATGTTGGAAGTTAATTAAATTAGAATATCCACCTATAACATTATGTCAATCCTTTTTATGAATGTTAGTTAAGCAGTCTTAAAAACTTAAAAGGAATGAAAAGATTCACAAAAAGTGAAATCGCCGGCAATACAAGGATAAAAATTCAAGAGTACATTCTTTATATTATATATCACAACATAGGAGGGCATAAATTTGTTTTTGATGTTAGGGAAACCATGGGAATAAATAATGGCACAAATTTAAATATCCACCATATTAAATTGTCAAATATTATAGTTTATGTTTGAATAAAAATTATGATAGATTACATCACATAATGAATTGGATATTATATTGCATACATAAACATGAAATTAAATGAACACAAGACACAATATTTAAGTGTGAAAACCTTTTGGTAAAAAACATTTCGTTAAAAAATCACTTATCTTTATTGAGAATAAACATTTCACCCAAAACTCCCACTATTTTCAGTAGTTACACCTTCATGGAGGAATTATAAATTGTCATATACATTCACTCATGAGTATATCATTTGCATCATGTGTCTTAACTTCTCTCACATATACTACTCACATAAGTTTGTTGCTCATTTATTACATCAAGTGCTTCATGGTAACCAATCTCTAATGAGATTGCCTTGATTTATATCAAAGCAGGTAGCCCTATTTTGGGTCACTCTTATATTTTAAATTTAAACATTGTGTCGACCCAATATGGAATCTTCCACACTTATATTTTAAATGACATGATTGTTATTCTTTGGCGAGTTTCTTATTAATTCATTTCCCCCCTTAATATTATAACCCCAACACTCCCCCTTAATGTTAAGTAGGGAATTGTGCAAACATTGCCTTTTTTATAAAAAAAAAAAAAAGGATTTACAATCCATAAATCATGAATATTTAGGCTAACATTTAAATATAATTCTTGTTCCAAATATCACATGACAAGTCACCTTTTAGTACAAAAATAATTACAATTCATAAACCATCTAAGTGATTTAGGATAGTGTGCAACGAAAAAAATGTTATGCAAATTTTGTAACTCGTGATATACTACTTCAAAGTGTTGCAATTCACTTCTACAATATTCCATGGAATTAAACAAGCCATGAATCAAATGTAAGCGTTATGTGGGTTTTAGAAAAATATGGTAAATTTCTTTAATGTTATGCAGACTTCAAGAATTTGCGACACAAAGCAAGTGTTCTGCAGTTTTGTAAAAACCACAATACACAAAATGTTTCATAGTTTTTGAAAGAACAAAAACTTTGCAAAGACATTACATAGTATTTCATGGGTTTTGAGAAAGTCAAAAACATGCGATACATAGGAAAAACAAAAATTCTCAAGATAAAGTGATTACCTATGAAGTATTACATAAGATTATGGAGTCAACAACTCTCATATCTAATGCTTCACTAGGTATTACAAGTAAACTCACATAAAGTGATAGTTTACTCAAACAAAATAGAAATAGTATAGGGAGATTTTACATTTGACATAATCAGCCGATAAGAGGTGACATTGTAAAAGAGGTGGAATTGCAACAAACATGCAAAACATGCTTAATCCTCTTTACTTCCCCCTCGGGGAAAATCTGAAAGGCCAAAGATTATATGATTCAAAGGTGAAGATAAATTTCATTCACATGATCATTTGATTCTTGCTCATCTAATTCAGAGATGGAGATAAAATTCATCCATATGATCATTTTAGTCTTGATCATTTGATTCAAATGTGGAGATCAAATTCATCCACATGATCATTTGAAGCTTTCTCATCTAATTCAAAGGTGGAGATAAAATTCATCCATAATTTAAGTATTTCACAATTGATTTAGAGGTGGATATCAAAGTCATCCACATGATCATTTGAGCCAAAATATGAAATACCCAACATAGAATGAAACTTGCAGAATTTTGTAGCACATAATGGTTTTGTAAAAATATCTGCAACATGATCTTCAATAGAACAAAACTTGAGATCAATGTCACCATTTAGAAATTTCTCCCAAATGAAGTGCATATGGATCTATATATGCTTGGTCCTTTTATGTTTAACTAGATTATTTGTAAGAGCAATAAAAATTTGGTTATCACATATAAGAAGCATACTTCCTTTAATACCCATATGAAGTTCATCCAACAAAGATTTTCAGCCACATAGCTTCCTTTGCTACTTCCATAACACTTCTACACTATGCTTCAAAGAGAAGAGATATATATTGTTGGTTGTTTCTTATTACTCCAAATGATTTCACCTACACCCAACTTAAAAACATATCTAGAAGTAGATTTTTATCCACATTATTAACATCATGGTCGAAATCACAATAACCAAATAAATTTGTATCATCACAAGAATAATATGGGGTCTAAGACTTGCTAAGGATTGCAACATTTAGAACATTATTGTTGAAGGGGATTCCTTGAATGTTATAAATCATCTTAATTAGATGCATCCTCCAAGTTGGACTATTAAATATTTCATTCAAGAATCTATTAATATATGTCACACCTTCAAAAGTATTAAAATTGGCCATACATATAGAGAGGGAAACAAGGTGGCGGACACCTTAGCTAATTATGGTACCAATAATAACTTCATCACTTGGAATAATGAGAAAAACACCCCTATTGAAGTACAAAATTCTATTACCAAGGATAAATATGAGCATCTACATCTTATGTAGAATCACTAATGAGATTTCATGGGATTTAATGGAAAAGAAAGTTAGCACATGTGAGAGGAGTAATTATATTTACAATCATCAAAATTTTCATGCTCCATAGACTTGTAGTTGGATGATTAAAAACTGGTCTAGGAAAGACAAAAACAACTTATTTACGGGTGGTTTTAAGCAGGATAATCACATAAATCATAGAGGAAGGAAAATGGGGGGAGCTCCATGTCAGTTAGAGCCCAACTATGATCCCGCTTGGAAGGATAACGTTGAGCTATGGAATTATCTTCAAATGGGGTGTCACCAGTTTTATCAAGAAAATCCAAGGTCACAACTAGAACATTTCGGTGCATTTTGCTACGGATTGGAAAGAAAGGAAGGTTAGGTATGGAGGACAAAGAGTGTTGGTGAATGAGGAGCTCATTTCTGAGGTTACGGGTCTAGCTTTGGATGGAATCAGGTTTTTCAGCAAAAGGGTAGATAAAAATGTTGAAGCGAAGAAGTTTGTTGAAATAGTGGCATTAAGGTAAGTTCCATACCATAACCCTTTGATGAAATTACCAGAATGATGGTCTATTTTATCTCCCTTGAAGTTTGGCACATCACTGTCCCCACAGAATAATTGATATTTCTTAATCATTGTAGAAGAAATTTTATTGTTTGTTTCCCACACTATCTCTTGAATTCAATGGAGCGTTCTATTCTTGACTTTCAAAAGCATACTAGGGCCATTCCCCTCCACTAGGGGCTCATTTTTCTTCTTCACAAGAATTGCCTCATCATATTTCCTGCCATTCCCGCTACCCCCGGCATCCCACCCATTCCCATTCATAATATTCCCACTGTTAACCCGACCACCATTCCTAGTCTCAGAAATTTCAAGACTAAGAACCCTTCATTCTCTAAAGTGGCCCCATCTCCCTCTGGTCATGTCCTTAGGAGAAGAAAGGATATGGAAATAGCTCACAATATTTTACACATCAGTAATGTAGGGAAGGATAATGTTACTCAACAAGAGAGGGAAAATCTTCTCCTCATAATGGAAATGCTTTGGAAAATGAGGTGGAAAGTATTAAAAATATTTGCATCAGTTAAATAAGCAAAAGGGGAAAAGAAAGATGAATGAGGATGTTGGTATTGGGACAAATCAGACTAATGAAATATATAAGAAATTGAACTCCTTGGATAATAGACTTGGGAAATATAAGGATAGACATGATCACAATATGGCCATCTTCAAAATATATGTGATTTTCTTGATCAACAGGTCAGAAGCATCACTATGTTGAGTGGAGTCCCTGAGGACATTTGGGGTACAGAAAAGGAAAGAAACCAAGTCATCTCACAACTGAATGTAAATGACCCCATGCATGTCACCACTCGGAACTTTTTACCTCTCTGCAGATGATCAAATCAAGAATTGATAGGGCTTTGAATAAATAACACCTTCTAGGCAGGATGGATGCATTCAAGTTGTTTTTTTGCTGATAGTATGTTGTTTTAATATTTTTAGTTACAATTTAATCCATGTCTTGATTTTTCTTAGTAGTTTCTCTTTTGACTACTATTGGACTTATTGTAATATCTGGATTCAGATCCTTTTTTTCTACTTTTTCATGTTTATCTAGTTGTTGAGCCTCTTTTGTAACATGGTATAGTCCCTTCAAAACTATTTTCCATTAATAAAAATAATACAAACCATAATTTATTATACATTTGATATAATTTAGAATCTTTTTCCCATTTTCCAATGGTCCTCATAAGGATCCTACATGAATAATATGAAAAAAATTCAACTTCATAGGATATATCAAGTATAGTGATAGTCAAATAAATCAAATTAGAGCTTATTGTCTATATAAAGTAGGATTAAATTTATCAAAAGAATGTTTTGGATCTAATTTAATTCCAACGTCCATAGAATAGAGACAAGCTTATGATCAATCATGTTAAATCTTATAAGAAGGTTTAAAACATATTGTGTTTGAGATGTAATAATAGATTTGTTATTTTTACAAATAACTATGCCTAAGAAATGATTTAACAGCCCTAAATTAGTCATTTCAAAATGTTATCTTAACTTTTATTTAATTCTAATAATTAGATTCTTATCACTATTAGTAATAAAGAGATCATCAACATATAAGACAATAATAATAATATGATTGTTTTCCAATTTTATAAATAAAACATTATTTAACTTAAAATAATTTTTGAAACCAAATTCTTGAAAGAAACTATTTATCTTAGCATATCAAACTCTATGAGCTTGCTTAAGACCATATAAATATTTTTTAAACTTACACACATATAATTCATTGTCAGGTTCTTAATCCATCTAGGTTGATGCATGTAAATTTCTACTTTCAATTCACCATTTAAAAAGGTATTTTTAACATCCATTTGGTGAATCTCTCATCCATGTTGAGAAGCAAGAGTTAGAAGAATTTTAATAGTGTTTATTTTGGAAATATGAAAAAATGTTTCAACATAATCTAAACCAGGTTCCTGAGTAATCTCTCTAACAACTAATCTTTCCTTGAGTTTTTCAATCTTACCAACAAAGTTATACTTAATTTTATACAACCATCTAGATCCTACAATGTTTCTTCTATTAGGAAGATGGACTAATTCCCAAGTTTATTTTTTATTAAAGTATTGTATTTAGCCTTCATAACATTAACTCATATTTCATATAGGTTGTCTTCCTCAAAAAATTGAGGTTCAATCTCATATAAATTTGACAAGGCATGATAAAAATGTTGATAGTGAGTTATCTTTCTTAGATTATTAGGTTGATAATTGGAAAACAGATTTTGAGCCCACTAAGGAATTATATATTGATACATAGATTGTGAAGAATCCCCCTCAATATCTATATACATCATATTAGAAGAAGGATGATTAACCTCTCAAAAATCAGTTTTCATATTGGAATAGGAAGGACTATCAAATCAAGCGATTCAAACCGAAGAAATGCGAGAGGAGGGAAGAGATGAAGCTTCACAAAATGGTTTCTCTAGAACATGAACATTCCTATTCTCTATTATTACATGTTTAACTATATCATATACTCTCAATCCTTTTATGTGGCCGTCATACCCAACAAAAATTCAAAAGTAAGAGGCAGAATCAAGTTTTTGTCTTTTGACTTTAGGAATGAGAAGAGAAGCAAGACTACCAAATATATTTAAATGAGAGCTATTAGTTTTTTTTAGTCCATGCTTCATGAGGTATACTTTGATGAAAAATTTAGTAGGAACTCTATTTAGACTATGAACAATAGTGTTCATGGATTCAACCCAAAGGAACTTGGGCACTTTAGAAGCATGAAGCATGGTCATAGTCTTTTCTATGATAGTTTTATTATTCCTTTCAGGTATGCCATTTTACTGAGGAGAATAGAGAGTTGTCAACTCCCTTTGAATTCCACAAGACACATAAAACTCATCAAACTTATTATTCACCTCAATTATTAGTTTTGATTCTCTTAATTATTATATTATCCATATTTTTAACTAAGACTTTAAACTATTGAAACATAGATAGAACATCATATTTTTTGTATTGTAATAAGACCAAATTAGTCTAGAAAATTCATCAATGAAACTAACAACATACAAGGCTCCACCAAGAGAAATAATTTCCAAATGACCTCTTACATCACTATGGATTAACTCAAACAAGTTAGAGGAATTAGACTCGTGATGTATATGAAATGGTTCAACATGTTTTTTACCATGTAAGAATATTTCACAATATTCGTAGTTTGATTTCAACTTAGGAAGACCTATAACAAGGTTAAGGTGGTACATTTCAAATAAAATCTTAAATTTCACATGCTCAAGAATTTCATTCCATAATTGAACAACATTACAAGAAGAAGAAAGACAAGATTCAACGAACAAATCCTTCAAATATATACAATCCATTATTTTGAAAACCAAAGTAGCAATAATCTTACCAAGCTCATTCTTTACATACCATTTATATTATAATAACACAACTTTACAATTTTCTCTAGCTATTTGAGAATAAGATAAAAGGTTTTTCTTTAAGATAGGAACAAATAAAATAGTATTAATGGTTTCATTTTCTAACTTAACATTACCACAACATTAAGATCTAATGACAAAATTATCACCTATATAAATGTTCACATGACATTATACGAGATCATAATGAATTTCATGGATATATGTCATATGCCTAGATACACCACTACCTATAATTTATTCATTGTCATTAGACGATAAAAGGGAAATTTAAAGAGCAATAGATTTTTCAACATTATTATCTTGATTTTTAGATTGACTATGATTTCTATGTTTTTTATTTTTATTGATGAAGTTTTAATTATTATGAATCTTATTATCATTATAATAACAATCAAATACTTTGTGGCCAAATTCACCACATTTGGTATATGTGCCATCAAATTTTACCTTAAACTTCGATTAGGTTTGAACTTAGATTTAAGGTTTGATTGTTGATTATATTTTCTTTATTCTTTTTTTTTTTGACTTCAGATTTTGGGAGAAAAATTTCGAGAGGCATTCTATTTTGAGTCAAAGTTCTCCATTACTCTTTATTTTTGAATGAGTAGAGAAGACAAGGTATCTAAATCAGGTAAATCAAATTCATTTTGATATTTAGAATTTAAAATAGAAATGTAATTTCTGAATTTCTCATGAATATTAATCTAAATAATAAATTATAACAATTTATCTTGAAATAATTCACAATTACAGCCATCTAATTTATTCTTAATGTTCTTAATCTTAGCTAAGTAATTAATTATTTTCTCATCTCCTTTCACCGGAGTTGTAAACAATTTAATGATTAGTTTAATTTTCTTAGAAATGTGACTACCTTCACGCATAGTTTGAAATTGATTCCATGCATCAGCTCGAGAATCCATGTGTCCTATATGGAACAAGAATTCATCTTCGATACTTTATAATATGATGGACATGGCCTCTTAGGATTTTTGAGAGAAGATACTCAAGATTTCGGGGTTACTTATGTCTCATCAGGATCTCTTTTCAACACCACTAATAAGATCCCATAATTTTCTAGCGATAAGAATGTCTTTAATCCTAACTCTCTAAATATTATAGTTATTACCATTCAAAAATTCGATTTATCCACGGAGAAATTATAGAACTAGCCATTTTTGAAAAGACTTAGCAAATTTGAAAAAATGGTGTTATACGGGTTTTATCGGATGGAGATATTTGTGAATAAAAGAAAACAAACTTATACGAATTTGAAAATAAAGGTAAAAACATTTTAATACTCAAAAATTAATTAAAAAAATTCAAACAAGATTTGAGAACCAAGAAGGGATGCCAAAAAACACAAAGAATTGGCCGTGAGAGGTCATAAGGCAATAAAAAAAAAGATAATTTTTTTTTAAATTTTAATATCCATGGAGTTATAAACATGAAGATTTCTAAAAACTAATAAATCCTTAAAACAAGATAAGAAAACTCAGTAGAGAGGTCACAAAAGAAAAACACAATCTGCGAGGTGAGAATAAGGAAGATATAGAACTTTTAAGTTCGAAACCGCAATACAAAGGAGCAAATTTCTATGGGATTTTTGAACTCTTAGTGTTTCAAGGTAAAATCCACAAAACACGGGGATATATGTGGGACAATAAAATTACATTGATCATATAAACCCCACGAAGCAAAGAAAATAATCCACAAGAGATAGAAATTCCACAGAGAAAAGAACACCGACCACGAGACAAAGGAAGTCTCCTAACAAAGAAAACAATCATGAGAAAGAGAGTCCACGAGACAAAAATTATGTGAAGCAAGAAAAAAAGATTCCATAGAATTAAAAAAATTGTGTAAGAAGATAGCCATGAAATACACAACCGCCGATAAGGCCACAAGACAAGGGACCAATAAGAAAACCACATGACGATAAATGTTTGTGGAAAAATATTTTTGTGAGACAAGAGCAAGCTCACAAAGTGACAAGAAAGATAGAGAAACAAAGGACTTCCATGGGTAAAAAAACAAGTCCATGAAGCAAAAGAAAGTGTAAACAACTACAGATCAAATTTGGAAGTTACACAAAAAAGAGGAGTCTTCACAATAGGGAAGAATATTTCACGAGACACAAATAAGTCGTGCAATAGATAAGGAGCCACGAAAAATTTAGAAATACCATACAACTCAATAAAAATTTTACAAAATACTAAGGAGGTGGAAAATGCAGATAAGTCGAGTAGATAAAATAAAATCTTTAAAACACATAAATTCCACACAATAAAGGAAAAATACCGTGAAGTAAGGGAAATTTCATGAAGTAAGTCGAAAAGCCGCATGAAAGACTTGAAAAAGGAAGGTTGCATATGAATAAAACAAAATATCTAACCATGCAGGGTCAATAACAACCTATGTTTTGATCATTCATATACATTTAAATCATCCAAGCACTCTATAATTATCTTAAATCACATGAATTAGGGTTTATGCACCTTATAAGATCGAAACAAATGCGCAACACTAATCAAGATATCGCAGATCTTCAAATTTTCCAAGTTCTTTAGATTTACAAGTTTCTTTGGACCTATAAATCATAAATAACTAGATCTATCCTACACAAGTATAAACACCAGCTCTAAAACCATGTTAAGGAAACCATGGGGATAAATAATAGCACATATTTAATTATCCACCATATTAAATTTCTAAATATTATAGTTTATGTTTGAAAAACAAATTATGATAGATTACATCATATAATGAATTGGATATTAGATTGCATACATGATCATGGAAGTAAAAGAAAAAAAAACACAATATTTAAGTGGGAAAACCTTTCGGTAAAAAACCATTGAAAAAATCACTTATCTTTATTGAGAATAAACATTTCACCCAACACTCCCACTATTTCCAGCAATTACACCTTCATGGAGGAATTACAAACTGTCATATACATTCACTCATGAGTACATCATTCACATCATGTATCTTAACTCTGCTTGCATAAGTTTTTACTCTCTTGTTACATCCAATGCTTCGCAATAACCAATCTCTAATGAGATCACCTTGATTTATATCAAGGTGGGTGGCCCTATTTGGGTCACTCTTATATTTTAAATTTAAACACTATGACGACTCGATATTGAATCCACTACACTTATCTTTTAAATGGCATGACCATTTAGGATTTGGCATGTTTCTTATTAATTGAATTTCCCTCTTAATATTACAACCCCAACATTTGACATCTACATAAAAGGGTTTCATGTGAGAAAAGTAACATAGCCCACTATCGGTGTGGAAGCACAAGGGAAACACTAGGTTAAGGGTTTTAGATTGCATGCACATTAGCACTATGCACTAGGATGACTACATTGAGTCTAAAATGTGGTGCAACACTTGATGACTCAAAAACAAGGTGACCATTGAGGTCATGATGATTCAAGCATTTACATATTTAATTTTTAGATATAATGAGTTCTTAATTTTCTTACAAGAATCTAGGTTTGTTTACTTGTACATGTGTGAAATGTGAAATCTAGGGTTACATGTGGATCTAAACATACAAAAGTGTTAAATAAGTGATAATGAAGGAACCCAAAAAACAAACTCTAAAAAGACAATGGTCTAAGATAATAGGAAAGGGTCAGTTTATGGGATCTAGTCTAAACCTTTTATATGGTTCAACACCTTTATAAAAATTGTGAAGAACATTTGTTCTAAGTTCATCGATAATCCTTCACATTTCCCAATTTTGGTAGTGGCACAGTCCAAAATTGATTTAATACCAACCAAGTCATTCTTCTAACCCCTCTTATGATTTTCATTGATCTATAAATTTGACATGCTTACAAATAGAGTATGGAAGGCCACCCGACCACTTTTCCTAGGCTTAGCCCCTAGTCATATGGTGTTTAGCACCTAGTAAAAATCAACCCATAGGGGCTTAACTGAAGAACATGTGAACATTTTCAAGGCATAGGAGAATGTACTAAAATTTTCAAGAGTAAGTAACTTATAAAATCCATGAATTTATGATAGAAAATTCATTTGAGATGTCATTATCTTGAAAGTGTATATTGGTTTGAGCTCTTCGCAAAGATGGTACTCCCATTTCCTTATTCATTGTGTATTAAATGTATTTACACTAGATTATAAAGTGTCATATCTTGGGGTAATATAATAACAAACTAAGATAAAGTTCCATTTTGAGGATTTGATCATGGGTTTTAGTATTAAATTTCATCATTGTTTTGTTTGGATAAATTCATAGAACTATTTTTCTTGAAACAAGGGATACAAGATCACTACATATTACATGATAAAATTCCCTATCTCCTTAGACTTGTTCCTGAGCCTAATGACTATGAAAAAAATATTGAGTGGTTGAATAAAATGGCATGGTCTACAAACTAATATGTCTCATTATTCCTGAGGATATTCAACATCATCTTGCATACACTGAGTTACATTTCACTACTTGGACATTCATACCAAAATTGTATGGAGACCATGATTCTCCATATGAAAGTGATGCTTCCTCATAAAACCATTCATATGTGGATTATAAAATCACTACTACTGATCCTCCTTGTTCTGACACCCCATCTACATTTGAGGACATTTCTACTTTAGAGTCGAGAGTAACTTCTTTGAGATCTTCAAGTGCTTATTTACAAAAGGATCATGACATTCCTCATGTACTTGTTGCTACCTCATAATTCAAAGTCACTTCTTTGAGAACTTCTAGTGATTATTTGTAATAGCATGATTATGACATTAACCATGTACATTTTGTTATTTCGAGTTCGAATCACCTCTTCAAGTGCTTATTATGATTCTTTATAGTAGGAACATGATATTTTCCCTATACCTATTATTATTTCAAAGATCAAAGTTGATTCTTCGAGGGTTTCCATTGATTCTTTACAATGGGATCATATATGTCTTATGGATTCACCTCATTGGGACACATACCTACTAGACATTACTTCTTTGTTTGTAGAGTCTCACATTTTATATCTAGATGAAATTATTGAGGACATTTCTCTCCTCTTTTAGAACATTCCTCCACATCCTTTTGTTTCATCGATTTCAAATTTTCTTCTTTTAGGGATTCCAACTATTCTCTACAATAGGGTTCTTCATGTCTACATTATCCACTTTTTTTTATTATGGGTAAATAGTTTTGAAGGGACTATACCCTGTATACAGAAGGCTCAAAAGCCAAATATCAAAAGAGGTAAAAACAGCCCAAAAAGGAGAAAAACGTCCAACATCAGAGGGCTCAACAACTAGATAATACAAAATAGTAATAAAATAGGATCAAGATGTATAGTGATCCAAACAAAATCGAAGAGACAAAAATGAACAAGAGATAACCATCACTGGACATCTCAGCCAAAAGACAACACCAAAACCACCAGTCAACAATAACTTCGCAGCCAATAGCAACAAAACTCCGCATCACTTGATAGCCCGGTCAATCTTGGCTTTGATCATTTGAAGCGAGACAAAGAATGCAATGGCGGTGGCCTGGGAAGGGTCTTTCAAATCCACCTGAGCAATTACAATATCTCTTTTCTCCTTGGAGCCCCAAATGTCCTCGGTAATACCGCTGAGACTGCAAATACTACGAACATGTTGTTCAATGAAATTATAGATACTTTTAAGGGTAGAGAGGATACAGTCGTTACGTCCTTTTGCATTTCCAAGTCTACCATCCAGAGATTGGAGCTTCTTGAAAATTTCAGCAGTGATATCCTCCTCTTCATCATTTTGCAGTTTCCTTTTGCCCTTAGCTTTATCCATTTCTCTAATAACACTCTTAAGTTCTTGAATTTCCTTTTCCATCTTACCCACTCTGACCAACAAATCCTCATCCTTAGGCTCCTCCACTAGATTACTAATGTGCAACAGATTCGTGGCAAGCTCCAGGTCTTTATGACTTCTAAGAACCCTCTCAGAAGCAGGGACCTTTGTTTTCATCTTCTTCCTTTTCTTGCTAGTTGAAGCAGTGTCAAGCTTCCTTTCAAGTAGGGGTAGAATGGAGGCAAGAGTGTAGGGGGGGAATGAAGGGATGAGTAGAATCCAAACATGCACAGGCTGAGAAATTGCAGGTGAATAAGTAGTATTAACCCTTGATGAAGGGGAACCGCCCTAGTGTGATTTTGAACTTCCAGAACCGATTTCTCCAAAGAGTTCAACAAGTAATGAGGGAAGTTGATGATGATGTCTCTACAAAAGTGGTTAAGAAAGATCAAATGCTTTTGGGGAATAGTGACAAAACACCCTTCTAAAGTAACATACCTCACTACCATCCTTGTAATTTCAGCAAATGGCTTGGGAACAGAGGCAAGCTTGATGCCAGCAGTCACAAATTCAAGATTTTCCCCCTCATCAAGAAACTTCTTAGCTTCTACATCTCTGTCCACCCACTTGTTAAAGAATTTGGTGCCATCTAGACTGAGCCTGGTGACTTGGGCAATAAGTTCCTCTGATATCTCAACCTCGATGTTGTTGTACTTAACCACGCGATTCCTCCATCCCTGAGCAAATTTAATAGAGAGATCCTGATCAAAACCTTGAATTTTTTCAATAAAGTTCGCTAGACCCCCTTTTTGAAGGTAGTTCCAAAGAACTGTATCATCTTTCCAAGCTGGATTATGGGTGGGCTCAGTCTTGCAAGGTGGTCCCCCCATTTTTCCTGTGTCTCTGCCCACAACGGTAAAAAATTGAAAACTATGCGGATCAGCCTCAGCTCTATTTTTGAATCCCTCCCAATCGTGTGAATAGATGTAATTATTAGACTTTACTTTGTAATTATTTAATCACTCCTTAGCATCTGCCCTATGCCTATTAATGATGACGCTCCAGGTCGTGCAAATCTTTAATGATGTCATCACACTATACTTAAAAATCCGCTCCTTAGCATCAGCATTACAGCCTTTAGTGATTACTTTCCAAGCCATGTAAGCCATGTAAATCATTGATGATGTCTTCATTAACTTTAGTGGGAAGAATGTCACCTCTTAGCCAAGTTTGAAAAGTATTATTAACCCCAAAATTTTCCAAATCATCTACCACCCTATTGCCTTCCCGGTAGGTATGTTTGATTTCAAAATTTTCAAAACTCTTGCAAATATCAGTAGCTTCAGCAATGAAGTCTCTGATTGACCAACTGGGGGATTGTTTTTGATTTAGGAGATTGATAATGTTTAGCGAATCACCCTCAATTATAATATTTGAAATATTACAATCTCTGGCTAGCCTTATACCCCAAAGAGCAGCGAGAGCTTCAGAGTAGTGGTTAGTTTGCCTACCCATTTTTCCAGAAAAGGCAGCAACAAAATAGCCTCTGTGATCTCTAATGACTCCCCCTCCTCTAGAATCTCTAGGATTGCCTTTTGAGGCCCCATCAAAATTCAATTTATGCCAAGCACTGGGAGGCTTAATCCATCGGACAGTGGATCTATCAATATTATTATTATTCTTATGCAAATCAGTGCCTATATTCCAAGTAGCCAAAATGTGCTCTTCTTCCTCAGGGTAAAGTCTATTTTTAGGAGGTTTAAATCTTTCAATGTTGTCCTTCACATCAATGATAATTTCTTTGTAAACTTTGTTACATAACTTTCTAGTATTCCTGAAAATGACATCATTACGAGCTTTCCAAACTCGCCACATGGTGTGGGGTAAAACTAGTTGCCATAATCTCCTTACCACACAATGTTTGTAAGGAGAGTTCCATTGTTCCCAGGCCTAAAGACAAGTAAGGGGAAGATCCAATCCTGATTAAATTTTGCAAAAATAAGATGCCAAATTTTGGAAGTGTACTTACAATGAAGAAATAAATGTTTGATGTCTTCTACTTCTTCCTGACACATGCAACATCTATTCGGCATGATGAACCCTTTCCTAATGAGATTGTCATTAGTTAGGATCTTTCCTTTAATGATGAGCCACCAGAAAAATTCACTCTAGGGGTTAGCTCTGGCATCCATAGCTTATGCCACTCAGTATCACTTTCAATAGAGGCAAAGAAAGAATTGTAACCCGATTTAACCGAGTACTCTCCATCAAAAGAATCTTTCCAAATGAGCTCATCCTTATGATTTTGAGGACTGATATGAATGAGGGAGAGATGACTCTGCATAGAAGAAACATCAGGCTGCACATTATCCTCATCTACTTTTAACTGTTTCCATTTCCTTTTGTTTTCATCCACCTCAATATATCCCTGAACTTTGTGCCCATAATTTCTAATCAAGCTATCTTTTATGTGACCATAAGAGGAAAACCAGTTAATATCGACCATTTATCAGTCTAGAAATTAATGTCTTGACCATCCCCAAGCTTCCAGCTACATCCCTGAGAGAGAATATGTCTGACGTGGAGAAGATTGTTCCAGAAAATAGAACCATTCGGAAGAGACTGATCAGAAATAAAGGAATTCTTGCTTTGGTTGGAAAGGTATTTAATTTTAACCAACTCTGTCCAAGGCTTGTGTTCTTTTATAAGTCTCCAACCCAACTTTGCAATAAGAGCAGCATTCATATGTTTGATTTCTTTGATTCCTAACCCCCCAATCCTCTTTGGTTTACAGACCTGCTCCCAAGCCACTAAATGGTATCTAAACTTGTCTTCAGTACCATGCCATAAAAAGTGCTTTTGAATTTTTTCAATACTATTCAATACTGCTGCTAGAATGCTTGAACATTGACATGATATAAATAGGTAAGTTCTGAAGAGTGCTTTTTATCAATAAACACTTGCCTGCACTTGAAAGTAAAGCTCCTTTCCAACCAGCCGATTTTTTTTTTGGAATCTTTTAATAAGATCATTCCAAACCTCATTAGAAACCTTACAAGTACTCAAAGGGAGTCCTAAATAAGTAGCGGGTAGTGAATTAATAGTGCATCCAAGTATAAGAGCAATCTTTCTTTGCCTTTCTATAGGAGTATTGAAAAAATAGATAGAGCTTTTGTCAAAATTAACTTTTTGCCCCGAGGCTTCCTCATAAAATCTAAGAATAGTTTTGATAGCCTTCACCTCAATTATTGAGGCCATCAGAAGAAGGAGAGTGTCATCAACAAACTGCTGGTGTGAGGAAACCTGATTACCAGAAGTAGGTTGAAAGCCCTTTATCATACCAATATTAATAGCTTTTGAGATAGATCTGCTTAAACTATCAGCCATTATAATGAACAAAGAAAGGGGAGATTGGATCCCCTTGCCGAATTCCTCTATTTCTGGCAAAAAAACCAACCGGTTCCCCATTAACAACCACTGAGAAACGGGAAGAAGAAATGCAAGAATGTATAATTTTCTTGAACTTATTTTGAAAACCAAACTTGGATAAAACCTCATCCATGAATTTCCATGAGACTCTCTACATTATCCACTTCATTTGGAGGTATACTTACCATATATTTCATATTTGTTTGTGGACTCTAACCTTTCATATTTTGACAACTCTGTAGACATCTAAATGCAGTACATGGTTTTAATACTAAAATTTCACTAATTATCCTCTTTCCCATAATTTTGTTATAATTAGTGTTTTTCTACTGATTAGTTGGCATTCCCCTTTATCTCGGTCAATTAGTGACACTTCGTTAATTATCTAGCTTCATACCGCATCCTAGATGTCAAATAACATCACTTCGTTAGTTATAATCCTCTTTTAATTAATTAATTAACCATTATTAATTAATTAAGCCTTTTAATCTCGTATTTAACTAATAAACCTTCTTATTAGTTAAATCCCTTTCAAACCCTTCAAATTCTACTAATTTCCCTCTAAATCATCTCCAAATGGCTTCTATAAGCTTAATTTGGCTATTATTTATTCTAGTTGATTAATAAGATCACCTCCAACTCCCATGAGTTGTTAATATCTAATTAATGTCTTCTAATCATACTTATCCCTTTTAATCCTACTTTACCTTTATCACACGCTCACTAGGATACAAGCTTCTTAAAAATTGGAAAGATATCTAAAGAACCTAATACATCTTGGCCAAACTTACACCATGTCTTTGTAAGATATTTGCACTTGATAAGTGAATTTTCTTGTTATTAGAAAGCTTTGTTCAAACCCCCTTTCTACTTGGACAAGAGTAGTAAGAGAAGAACCAAAAATGGAAATCAATCCATATTGGTGAGATCTCTTCCTCTTCCTTGGAGAAATTCCTTGATCATGCATAGTTGTGTTTAGTTCACAAAGGAAATACCTACAATCTAAAAGCACATCCAACAATCAAAGGAGGTTTACATTTGATATTTGATTTAATTTTTTTATGCATAATTATTTAATCTTTCTTGTATTCTTTATCATGATTCTTTTTATTGATTAAACTAAGTTATGAATTCACTTGGTGTTAGGTTCATTTCATTAACTTAAATTAGTTTAACATGCATATAGACTCTATTGAGGATATTTTTCCCCTCTTTGATGTATTTTCTCTACTATTACATACTTACATGATGACACCAACTACACTTCCTAATTCATATGATTCACCTCCTTCATCATTCATGTTGACATCCTCTACAAGAATACTTAGTTCTTGTTTCAATTCTTATATCCTTATTGGTAACCATGTAGATTCCTATTTGGTATCTAATTCAATTCATCAACACTTGTCACATTTTATCATTGTCACATCCTAAATCCTCAAGTAGATGTTTTATTATTTAATTATAATAATTGGTGTACTTTTTCCATGTGGATACTTCTCATGAGAGTGATTATAACTATGAATATGTTGTACTTCTAATTATAATTTGGATTATGATTTTATGTTAGATTTTAAGTGATTATGGATGAATATATTACGTTACTTTTATTTTTGAAATTATCTAGAAGGAACATGAATATGGACAAGTGTTTGATTACGTATCATGTGATTTATTGTTCTAATCCTAACACATCTCTTGTTTGAGTGTTGTGTTGAGTGTACACAGGACATTCACCCTTGTGACGGAGGGAGAGTATCATTGGGAAGAAGTGAATAGATATGGAACCTGAAATGGTATGAGAGACTGTACAAAAGTGAACTTATCCTATTAACCTTAGGATTAGCAGTGTCCGAACTTTAGGAGAACAATGAGAAATCAAGGGTAAGTTGGTTTTAATTTGTTTACATAATCTTCTATGGATATTTAAACACAATGTGTTGACCCTAGGATCTAGTGTCCCTTGCGTTAATCATAGTGACTTGTCCAGACCACATATAAGTTTCATCCCAATAGGTAGGTGAATGAAATCACCACGATACTCCATATATCAACATCAAAGAAAAAGAATCGAGGTCTAAAGAATTAAACTATTATTATATTTAAGAAAATAATTTCTTTTAAATAAAATTAAATAGTTAATTACATTAATCAAGTTAAAATTGTGACTTTGTCACAATCTAATAATAATAATAATAACTATTCTAGAACCCTCATATTATTCAACACATTCAATTGTAATAAATTTAGTACAACCAAAATAAGGAATGGGCAATAATGACATTTAATATCATAATTAAAAATATGACAGTCTTCCCATACCATTTAATATATGACAATAGCATTGAAAATATTCAACCAATTCTTTTAATACATTCAACCACATCCCTATTTTGGAGGATGGGCCAGTTGAATTTAAATAGAGGTTGAAGAGTAAAAGGAAAGGACCTCAAAAAAATTGTGTTGCGAGGAATTGGTATTGTTGGAAGGAGTTGAGTGTTACAGAAGACCAAGAGAAGGGTGTAAGATTTGTTTGAGTAGTAAAACTAATTAAGGTATGGGTAGCTATGGATTCTTTTTACCAGCATCTCCATATCATATCTGAATCTAGATAATTTTATGTATTTTATTTTTCTTCCCCCTATGTCAATCCATATGATAAAATTTTATCTCTAATTGGGAGTCTTTCATCTTCCTTTTTTTTATTATTTATTTATTTGTTGTGCTGGAAGAATCACAAGAATGTTTCATTCCTATTGTAGTTCTCTTACCCTTAAATCAAGTTTAGGTGTGAGATCAGAGTTCTCAAATTCAGTTTCAGCCATGAAATTTGTTTTCCTTTCTAAAGATTCCTCTATTCCATCGCCTATAACTTGACTTTGTAGTAAATTTATTCATAATTATCATTAAAATCTTTCTTGTACTTTATTATATAGTTTTAACCGACAAATTTACATTGCTGAAATATTACCTATAGAATGCATTCTAAAAAATCCCAAATTGTGGAAAATTATTTATAAACATAACTTACGAGTAAATTTATTTACCAATCCAATTAACTATTATATAGTTTTAACCGACTTATTTACATTGCTGAAATATTACATGTAGAATGCATTTTAAGAAAATCCCAAATTGTGGAAAATCATTTATAAACATAACTTACAGGCATATTTATTTACCAATCCAGTTAACTATTATACGCTTTTAAGCATATAATTCAACAAACAAATCTTACATAGCCAATTATTTTTGTATTATATCAAAAAAATAATTAAACAAAAACACAACAATAAGAGAATTAATGTTTTTTTGATTTCTCATCATACATCGTATATTATATTGTGAATAAACAATATATGTAACCTAAACTCGTTTCTAAAAGTGGTTGACTACTTATTATATTATCCCCATACTCTTAACAAGATAAATAAACACGAGTCTTCATCTAATTTGGTGTAAACCCTAATCGTTAAGTAATTAGACATTATTACATTTCCTTTTCATTGAATGTCATACTAGAGGGGAAAAGGAATCATGAATTTCTCCACAACCAATATAGGAAACTTGTGGGGTATGACATAACTCCACCACCATGTGATGTGTTTCATGTATTGTATGAATATATATGTTGGAGATCAATGGTGTTGTGAGCTAATTCAAGATTGTGAGTTGACATTAGCTTTGATGAGGGTGTGTGAACATGATAACATGACATGCCAAGTGGCAATGCTCATATTTTCTCAGTGCATATGGGATGAGAGTAAATTCCTTGGTCTATAGACTCTGATGTTCTTAAGAAAACCCCAATGCTTAGAGTGGGAATGTGTAGGAAGTACCTACCTTCCTTTAGACTTGTGACCACAAGCACAACATTAGTATGTGTTGTTTAGGAGTATTATATCCATCCTTTTCTGGTTCATGATTGTCACATAAATACCATAGGGTAGGTGACAACTTAATATTACACAGATGACTCGCTCTCTTGCCACATCGTTCCATATCTACCCACTTCATTGAAGGGTAGGGCCAATCCTCTTGTATTCGAGGGATGTGCGGAGACGCCAAGTCTGTGGTTGGATTAAAAGTGTTTGAATGATGCTCTCTTTCACCTCTTATACTCGTTATGAATTTTTAGATGATCTCTAGTTGATTTTCGGTACCATGTATCGAATGTTTATTCTTGTACTCATATTCAAATATACTCTACAAGTTGGTAGAATATTGTAATAATCATTATGTATTGTATATTATGTTCTAACCTGAGGGTTGGTTGTTGTATACATTTGGAATGAATCATATTTTTATTGTAAACCCAATTGCAAAACATAGTTACAAATTGATTTATAACCAGAAATGAGTCAACGAATTGTATGAATGAATTACTAGTAGCAATGAATGAGAAAGTGATAATTATGAAACAATGTTTTGAAAGTAACTATGAGTAAATTTAATCATTAAGTGAATTATAATTATGAACTGAGTATAGAATTTCAAATGAGTATATTTTGTTAGAATAATAAATTGGAGTAAAATGAACATTGAATTATTATTTTACTCTTTGCAATGCAATTTAAATAAATAGTGTTTACTACTGGTGCATTACAATTATTGTAACATTTGGTTTTAAATTATTAGTTAGAGTTAGGGATGAGAAATCGACGGTAAGTCAATTTCCTAATCATGTTATCAAAAAAAAAGTGTCATTTTTAGTATCTAATTGGGAGGTCATTACACAATGGTATCAGAGCTATGTTCAATTCTCGAGCCTAATGGTGTTCATCACATGTAAATATGAGATGTGTTTCTTACATTTTGTTTAAGGTTGATGAAATGGAAATGATGAGAAATGGAGTAGAAAATGGTAATAATGATTATCTCGATAATGGCCAACATGACAAGTTAGACCAAATCTTGTCCATGCTTATGGAAACCAGAGATAGGGTAACTCACTTAGAGCAGAGGGTCCATAGTGAACATGAGAGAGAAGAAGACAATGAGGAAGAGGAGGAACTTAATCATGAAGAACATGAACCACCAAAGAGGGTTCATTTAAGAGTAAGGGAGACTCTATAGGCTAAGGATTTGAAGATGATTCACCCTCCTAAGTATAAAGGTTGAGACGGAATCTCACTCCTGAGAACATCACTTGGGAGTTGTTTGTCTCTTTGTTTCGATAGAGGTGGTTGCCCCAAAAAAATTTGATAGAAATATTTCTAATTTCCAAAACCTTTAGCAAGGAGGCATGACAGTTACAGAATATTGGGAAAAGTTCACGAGACTTCTAAAATATGTGCCACAATATCAAAAATATGAAAGATTCAGGATTAGAAAATTCATTTTGGGATTAAGGCCCCAAATTGGCACATAAGTTGATATTCATGGACCTTCAACTATAGAACAGGTCTTTGAGAAGGCATTAAAACAGGAACAAAAACTAAAGACCTTGTTTGAAGCACGAAGGGATTTTAAGGAAAAAGGAAATCAATCTCAACGTCCCTTCAACTCCACTCCATTTTGAAAGAAGAATTGGAAGGATAATAAGCATGGGAATGTAGGTGCAAGGAAGAGATTCAAAATAGGTGGTAATTTTAGAAATGGTAATGGGCATAAACATGAGAATGGAAATGGTAATGGAAGTTGGAATGGGAACATGAACAATGACAATGGAAGAGGTGGAAATGACAATAACTTTATAGGAAAGAAGGGTCCAAAGGACAGATGCTTCAAGTGTGGAGGAGATCATTATGCTAATCAATGTCCAAAAAAATGATAGGGGAAAACAATAGGCCTCCACTTAATAATCAACAAGAAACATTTTAGCAATGGATTCATGCAACAGTTGATAACTTTTAGGAAAACCATCAAGTAACTCCCATTGAGGCATCAAGTAAACTATTTGACTATCCTATTTCAGTTTTGATAGCTACAAGAAACAATGAAAGCTTTGTAGCCCCAAAAATTTTAAATAAAATACCTAGAAATGCTATTTTTATGGCTAATTCAAGATCAGTTCAACATGGAAACCAAGTTGAGTGGAAGGGAGAGCAATGTATCTTTAAAGATGAGTTATAACTTCTTGAATTTGTGACTCAGGTTAATCTATATATTGCACCCTTGGGATCTTATAATGTAATTCTTGGGGTTAATCTGGTTGTGGCAACATCATTCAAAATTTGATTGCTTTGCTTAAAAGACCGTTTCATGCCTTGATGACAAAGGTAAGGTTATATATATTCAAGGAATCAAAAGAGGAATAAGCCTTAGGAAAATTTCTGCAATGCAACTAAAAAGGCAAAGAGAAAGGGGTGCATCATGTATGCAGTGCATATCCAAGATATGGAAGACGAGAAGGAACCATCCATTGAGGATTATCCTTTTCTCCAAGATTTCCATGATATTTTTCTTGATGAACTACCAGGACTCCCACCTCATAGAGAATTTTATTTTTCCATTGACATCCTTCCTGGATCTGAGCCACAGTCTAAAGCACCTTACCGAATAACTACAACTGAGTTGTTTGAGTTAAAATCCCAATTATAAGAATTGTTAGCTAAGGGATTGATCCATCCTAGTGTATCTCCTTGGGGTGTGCCAATAATTTTTGTAAAGAAGAAGGATGGAACTCTTAGGCTTTGCATTGATTAAAGGATGCTAAAAAAAGCTACGGTGAAAAATAGGTACCCCTTGCCATGCATAGATGATATTTTTGATCAAATGCGAGGAGCAACAATATTTTCAAAAATTGATTTGAGGTCAGGTTATCATCAACTTAGAATCAAAGGGGAGATATTCCTAAAACAACATTCAAGACTCGTTATGGGCATTATGAGTTCATTGTGTTTCCCTTTAGGCTTATGAATGTTCTTGTGGCATTCATGAATATAATGAATAGTGTTTTATAGATTATCTAGATAATTTTGTGTTAGTCTTCCCGTAGATGACATTTTGATATACTCTAAAATAAAGGAGGAGCACCTTGAGCATTTGAGGTTAGTACTAGAATGATTGAGGGAACACAAAATTTATGGAAAATTTTCAAAATGTTCCTTCCTTCAACAACATGTGTAATATCTTGGGCACCTCATATTTGTTGAGGGTATAACAGTCGACCCATCCAAGATACAAGCTATAATGGATTGGCCACACCAAGTAATGTACATGAAGTTTAGATTTTCATGGGCTTAGCGGGATATTACAGAAATTTTTGAGGATTCTCGAAGATAGCAAGTCCCATCACCTCCTTACAAAAGAAAAACATAAAGTTTTTATGGACAAAAATAGTGAGAAATCTTTGAAATTTTTAAAGGAAAATTTGACAACAACACCCATTCTGAAAGTTTCTGATCCAAATGGAAGTTTTACAATCATTACAGATGCATTAGGTGAAGGGTTTGGGGTGTTTTTATGCAAGATAATCATGTGGTTGCTTATGAATCTAGAAATATTAAGAAATGAGAATTTTATTATGCACCCCATGACTTAGAGCTCGCTGTAATTGTTCATGCATTATAGATGTGGAGGAATTTTCTACTTGGGAAGCCATTCAAGCTTAAGACTAGGCCATTTGAATCTTAAATACATTTTCACCCAACCCAATCTAAATGCTCTTCAATGATGTTGGTTCAAATTTTTGAGTGAGTATAACTTTGATATTAGCTACATCAAGGGAAAGAGAACAAGGTGGTTGATGCCCTTAGTTTTCGTTGAGATATCACTATCATGGCCACTGTTAAGACCACATTTAGATAACAAATTTTAGATCAAATACCATCAAATGATTTTTACAAATAGGTCAAGGATTCCCTTGAGACAGATAGAAGAGATCATAGATATGAGGGCTACCAGATTGATGGAAATGGACTCCTATAATTCAATGGTCGAATTTATATTCCTGACCATGGTGGTTTGTAAACCATAGTATTGGAGGAAGCACATTGTGTTCCCTATTCAAGTCACCCAAGCATGACAAAAATGATGGTTGATATTAAATAGTTGTATGTGTGGCCTTGATTGAAGTGAGATGTCACTATTTTTGTGACAAGATGTTTAGAGTGTCAACAAGTCAAGGCAGAGCACATGCACCTAGCTAGGTTACTTTATCCCCATTATGTGCCTAATTGGAAATGGAAAGTTATTAGTATGGACTTTGTTTAAGGACTTCCAATGTCTAAGAACAAACATGATGTTATCTTGGTGGTTGTTGACAAACTCACCAAAGTTGTACACTTCATTCCTAGAAATTTAAAGGATGACTCACCAATATTGCACAAATATTTTTCAAGAGGTATTTAGATTACATGGAGTTCCACAAAAGATAATATCTGACTATGACACTCACATGACATCAAGGTTTTGAAAAACTTTACATGCATCTTTGGGAACAAAGCTTAATTTTAGCACATCATACCACCCTGAGACTGATGGTCAAATAGAGAGGGTGAATCAAGTATTGGAGGACATGCTTCACATGTACTTGTATGGACCAACAATATAAGTGGGAAGATTACTTACCTTTAGTAGAGTTTTCTTACAATAACTCCAACCACTCCACTCTTGGCATGGCTCCATTTGAGGCACTTTATGGTAGGAAGTGTCGTACTCCTATTAGTTGGGACAAGAAAGAAGATCGAGTTGTGGTAGGGCCAAAGATGCTTCAAGAGATGGAATAACAAGTGAGATTAATTAGAAAGAGATTATTTGAGGCTACAGATAGGAAAAAGAGTTATGTTGATAAAAAGAGAACACCCGAACCTTTGAAAAAGGAGACAAGGTTTTCCTTAGAGTAAAACCCAATAAGAGTTCCATCAAGTTCTAGAAGGCATCTAAACTTTCCCGTTGATCGAGAATACTTTTTAGAGATCACACAAGAATTCCATGTGGGAGAGAAGGCCAGGATCAAGGGTACAGATGGACAGGAATAACCCACACGCAGAGAGCAAGTTCATCTTTCAAGACTTAGCTGATTTTGAGCATGAAGACCTATTTTTAGAAGATGGTGTGTAGAGCACATAAATGAGGCAGAGACGTGCGTACCACACATTGTCTATCTTTAGAGGATGGATCAAAGTGTTTTTCATGGAGAGGAGCTAATAATAGGATTGTCACTTCAGTTAACTATAAGAGGTCTATAGATAACACACTTGCATGTGTCGTTATGCCTGTAAATGGTGTGTGGCTATTAGTAGCATGCGGCCTATTTTTGGAATAGATAAGCAGTGAAGGTAAAGTCCCCACCATATATGTATGATGTGAGTTACATAGTAGTGTATCTATAGATCTAGGGATATGCGAACGTAAGATGTAAGCATAAAGAGATATGTGCATATGACTAGATTACTTGTATTAGATCCATGCGTGAATCGGTATATATTGCCATCATTATATAAGGAGCTTCTATGTTTATAAATAGATGGAAGATATTAGATGAATCTAAGTGTCATTTCTATGTGTAATTGAGTAGTGCATGTTCTTGATTCAATCATGATTATTGTTTAAGCTTGTTCTTTCCTAGATATTAACATGGCATGCATTGTAGAATGATGGATTAGTTATGGATCTATATGTTTCTACCTTCATCACGCTAACATCCTACTATAGCAACCCTAAAGAGGGACATGGTACCTTTGCGTGCTTTAGATGAGTGATCGGTCTAGGCTGAGTGATGTGTCAGCATGTCTAGGGTGTTATCTAGTAAATTCTAGGCTGCAACATTGGTTCTGTTTCCGAGACCTCTTTTTTAGTTGTTTTCAAGATGGTTCGCAATGAAGAAGTACCGGTTAACTCTAGCAAGTATTGAGGAGTGGATACATGATCTAGAGGAAGAATATGCATGGCGGTTCAAAGCAATGGATCTCGAGTTTAACACACGCAGCTTAGGTAGAACAATTTTGTATAAAAGCTTATATGAAATATTTTTCACCATCTTTCCAAAGTAGAATTATACGAGTGGTGAGTGTTTATGCATCTAAGAGGAATTGGAGGTATCATGCACTTGTCTGGACATGGGAATAATTTCAGGCCCTTTATGATACTGATCTAATTTGAACTCATGTTATGGATATGTGGTTTCATGGTGTTCTAAACAGTTATATTTTGGAATATTCAATTTCAACGTATTCTTTCCTAGAGGTAGCTGAATTCCAGTTTTTACGGTATCCTAGAGGAGCATATCTACAAGGTATTCCACTAGTGATCAAGATCTTGATGGTAACTTTAAACCTGGAGAGTAAATCGATAGCTAACTAAACCTCACCACATGTGAGGGTAGGAGCAGGTTTGGTGAAAGATGGCGGACCTAATGGTGAAAAGGCGAGAGAGAGAGAAAGGTGGCTTAAGTATAATGAGGTGCGTGAGAGGGAGATAGAGAAGTAGCGTACCATTGCAGAAAGTATGGTGTTGAGGAGAGAGATGGCTCGTGAAGGATTTAAAGTTCATGTAGAAGACATGGAGCCAGAGCATTAGGAACTCCCCCTTCTTAGAAATCATGATAGAGATCCCCCGTTGGTTTCACATAAAAGTGTGCCAGAAAAGACTACCTGGGCCGCGGGTGCACATCTTAATCCACCTAGTGACCTAGCCCTTGCGCTTGGTTTTCTAGTATCTCGGTACAAGTAACCAAAAGTTAACTTAGGAAGTATAAGAGCAGGAGTAAGTCAGGAAGCAAGTACATCAATGGCAGGAAAGACAACTTCAATTTTATTTGGAGGAACATTTTCAGGTGCATCATCTGCATAGAATGTAAGCGCGCAGAATGTTGGATTCACCTCTAGAAGTGGAACTACCACACAGACTATAGGGGTTCAGTATATTATGACTATTGGAGCATAGTGGAGTACATCTACAGGTCCTATTCTAGCTACAGGTGGAGGATCAGGAGGTATAGGTGGTTCTAATTCTGGTGGATCTAGTGGTTCTAGAGGTAGAGGAAACATAGGAGATTCTGGATGAGGTGGTCAAGGCCTGTAGCAACCACAGAATATCTATATGGAGATGTATCTTCATATCCCATAGTTTAGAGGTATAGAGGATGTTTCCAAACATGTGCATATGTTTGAAATCTTATGGCATGCAAAAGGGATCACAGCTTATGAGTGTAAGGCAATTCAATTTGCTATTAGCTTGCAAGGATGAACACACAACTAGTATAGGAAGGTTGAACCTGATCAAACTTGCGTGGATTATGCAGCATTAAGGGATGCTTTCTTAAAAGAGTTCTATATCTCGGAGTTTGAGCAGAAGAGTATTAACATGCTCAAAGATATCAAACAGGGAACTACTGAGAGTGTACGTGAGTATGATGCCCATTTTAAGACACTTTTATCTAAGTTGTCTTATGATATTCACACCAGCTAGCATACGCAATGGTTTGTTGGAGGATTTATTACACCATTTAGAAGGCCATTGTCACATAAGACATACACTGATCCATGTGAAGCATTGGAGGCATCCCTACGTGTTGAGGCAGTTGGGAGTATTGACATTAGTGTTAGTCCATTCTTAGAGGCACAAATTACAGCCATGGCAAAGCAACTAGAAAATTTATCGGCAAATTTAGCTCATGAAACATGCTCAGGGATTTGGTGTATAGATTGTGAAGTGGAAGGTCACACCAAGGATATTTTCCTTGCATATCTATACATTCATTACTATTAGACTGTGAAATTTATCATTTGAATCATGATGCTAGCCATTTTCCTTTGTTACAGCGTGTGATAAGGAAGAATGTATCTTGATTTTGCAAGATTTGTAGGTCCACGACCCATGATACTGAGGATTTTCAATTGATTGGTCAGATCCATGATGTTATAGACATTGGGGTATGATAGACAAGTGTAATGGATAACTCTAAGAATAAGAACGAGCACTAGGATTGGGATCATAATCAACCATGTTAGGACAGAAATGAGGGTTGTTTTGAAGGAGGTCGTGGAAGAGGATGTGGATATCAAGGTGGATATAGAGGACAAGGCCATGGTGGAGGAAGAAGTGATTTTCCTCACGAAACATGCTATACATGAGGATCCCCGATCATTATAGCACGAATGTCCCTAGAATGTTACATGTTCTTTCTGCAAAAAGAATCATAGCTTTGAGGAGTTCTCAAACTTATATGAGCATCTCAGTAAATAGCATAAGTAGGAAAACAAAGGTGCATGGATGGTTAGGATCTAGTACACGAGAGGAAAATCAGTGGATGCCCAAGATAGCACCGAGAACACCGAGGCCTTAACTATGAAGATTAATACACATCTTGAGCGAAGACGTGTAAGAGAGGTATCATACCGAAGCCTAAAATCACTAAGGAGGATGCTCTGCATGAAAGGTACCCAGATCCTACCCATCGAAGGAATTCTATCAAGAGACCATGGATGTCCTCAGAAATCTTCAAGGTGAAATACAATGTTTAAAAGATTAGTCCAAAGATGGAACAGAAGAAAGAAGCGGGAAGGTTCCCTCTTATATTGATGACATCAGAGAGGTGTGTAAAATGTTGTGCCATAATAATATTATTCTATTATTAGGGAATTGGTTGAAGGGGAACACTTTGCATGAAAGCACTAAGAATGAATAGTAGATCCTACATGTAAATCTTCCCCCTGATATCATTGACTATGATAAAGAGATCACTCACGAATGTTGTTGTAGATAGATGGTTTGTGAGCAATATATTGATTGATACAAAGTGCGAATTTAATGTGCTTACATTAGATGCATGGGTACAAATGGGGAGGCCTCCATTGCAGCCATCATCTAATGTGTTGTTTATGGAAAATTGGACTAAGGCCACTCCCATAGGAGTTTTGAAGGATGCATCTATAACCATAAAAGGGGCCAAATTCACTGGGGATTTTGAGGTATTAGCACTTGTAGAAGTAGATAGTTTTTCAGCCTTGTTTGGATGCCCTTGGTGTTATGCAAATAATGTTGACTTGAGATTCAATAAGGGGTATATCAGCTTTGAGAACAAGGAGGAAAGAGTTGTGATACCTCTAACAGATGGGAATTCTACACCATATGTTGAGTCTCTAAGTGAGGAGGACTTAAACAGAATATATGTACACGTTATTCAAGACACAAAGGTCAATGAGCCATCAAAGGAAGGCATCCTATAGTGGGAGGATTCTCATTCTATTAGTGATACTACGAGTATTGCTTGTGACAATTGGGCTCATGATACATATGAACTAGTAGGGCACGAGGTAAAAATCATGGTTTCATGTAAGAATGGACTTCATTCAGGCAATGGATAGGTAGCGCAGTACCTTGGTTTATAGGATCAGAAGATCTCCATGTATTCTTACAAGCCATGGAGGCATAGTGGATAGACCAGGTCAGGAGAAGAGACATGTTAGCATATATCTTGCATGGGTCAAGAGCGCACTGGTGGGTAGTTCACAGAGATAATATTATGGAGTGGAAGGAGATCATAATCACCCTATCTACCAGTGTTGTAAGAAGTAATGCACATATGTATATTTACACGTATAATGGTGATCAACCTGTTCAGCACCACATTCAGTAGTGTGAGAGACTCTAGACAGCAAGACGGGAAGCATTACCACCTTCACTCTAGGTGCATAAATTTTATTCCACTCTACAAGGGTGTGCACACACTTGGTATGTATATGCAAAACTACATCGAGAGACTGGAAACTGGAAAAATTTGACTGCATGAATGATCCCCACCTTTGACTAATTTTCTACCCAACCTCTAGTAGAAGAGGCATTAAAATTTGTCAAGTGGTTAACCATGGGAAATAGTGCAAAGGCAATGGAACTCATACAGAATTATTTGGTGAGACAAAATCAAGCGCGCGTTTTGAAGAAGAAGTATAAGACTCCATATTGCTTGAATGTTCTTGTCTTGAGAAAGAAAAACAGAAGATGGTGTACATCATGGATGATGAGGAAGTTGAAAACCTAGATATTGACCATTCACAGGGGGAGTGTAAGGCCTTAGATAGTGTAGATAAGGATATGCACGCATACCATGAACAAATGAAGACAAAGAAGGTGAATATATGATCATAGATTGAGCCTAAGGAGGCCATAATTAGAGACTAGTGGTTAGACTCGGAGGTGGAAAATATTATTGAGTTACTACAGGATTACCAGGACTTATTCCCTCAAGGTTATCATGAACTTAAAGGCGTGCATGAATCACTTGGGGAAATGAAGATAAAACTTAAGGTATGTGTCCATTACGAAAGAGACCTTACCGAATGAATCCTAATTTGCACGAATAGGTAAAAGAAGAAATTGATAGAATGTTGAAGTATGGAATCATTCGAATTTTAGATGAGTCGAATGGGTTAGTCCTGTGGTGATCAGATCAAAAAGGGTGGTAGAATTCAAATTTGTATTGGTTATAGGGAGCTAAATACAAAGCATGTGTCACAAATCCCTTTCCTACACCATTCACCGAGGAAATACTTTGGAAGGAGTAGCAGGGGCATGAAATCTCTTCCTTTACAAATGGGTTTTCTGGTATCATCAAGTTTGAATTTCCCAAAAGGATTAGGAAAAGACAACATTTACTATTGAATGGGGCAGCTTTGCCTATACTGTGATGCCTTTTGGATTGAAAAATGCACCTGTTGTATTCTTGTGCATAGTTTTTCAGGCATTCAAATATTTTATTCACGACTTCTTATAGGTCTACCTCAATGATTGGACAATATATGGGCTTATTAAGGATCATTGTAACAATCTACGCTTAATGTTTGAATGATGCAAATAGTTTAGTATCTCTCTTAACATTAAGAAGTGCATATTTACTACACCTTTTGGAATACTGTTAGGACATATAATCTGCAAGGAAGGTTTTCTAGTTGATCCAACTAAGGTTGTAGTCATTTTAGGGTTGGAAGCGCCTACCATTCAAAGTGAGGTGTGTGGATTTTTAGGTCACACAGGATATTATCGAAATTTCATCAAAGGGTATGCCAAAGTTGTTACACCCTTGGAAGAATTACTAAAAGGGAAAGGTACATTTTATTGGGGAGAACCGCAAAGAAAGACATGTTTGAGATATTTAAGGAGAAACTTACGACGGAACCCATTCTTCACTTTCCCTCATGGGATAAACCATCTCATGTGCATGTAGATGCCTTTGGCATGGCCATTGGCATTTTGTTAGCTCAACCTTGTGAAGGTATTGTCGATCATCCTATTTTCTTTTCTAGTAGGAAGGCGACGCTGCCTGAATAATGTAATTATATAACCACAGAGCGTAAAGCTTTTTCAATGATCTATGCATTACAAAAGTTTTGGTAGTATTTTCTAGCTACACCATTTGTATTCTATACAGATCACATGGCATTGAAATACTTGGTAAACAAGCCCGTCTTGCAGGGGTGCATATGCAGATGGGTACTCTTATTTCAAGAGTTTGATTTCACAATTGTGGTGAAGCCAGGGAAAAGTAATTCTGGACTAGACCACCTATCTAGAATTCACTTAGGAGAAGAAGCACAGATAATTGAAGAAACCATGCCAGATGCCTAGTTATATAGGTTACAACATGTGCCAACTGAACTTGACGACATTTTTGTTTTTATACAGACTGGTATGGCACCAGAAGGAATGAAGGCATTGGAAAAGAAATAGCTTTCCATACACACGACACATTTTATGTTGATCAATGGTGACCTATACAATTTAGGTAGATATGAAGTACTACGTCATTGTGTATTACAAAGACATGAGTGCAAGGATATTAAGGAAGAAGCCCATTGTGGTATTGCGGGGAGGCCACTATGCAGGTGATGCAACTACCCAGAAGATCCTACTTGTTGGATTATGGTGGAAGACATTGTATAAAGACTGTAAAGAATATTGTAAGGTGTGTGATCATTGTCAGCACCTAGGAAAACTAGGAAAAAGAGATGAAATGCCACTAAGACCTATTATCAGTGTAGAACCGTTTGAGAATTGGGCCATTGATTTTGTAGGACCTATTTTTCTAGCCGCACACAGGATCGTATCGTGTTATATCATTACTTGTAGATATTATCTCACACGATGGGAAGAATCAAGCACCTACGAAGGATCAGATAGCAGCGATTATAGCAACCAAGTTTCTATGGGAGAATGTTCTTACAAGATATGCATGTCCTTTAAGTTTGAAAAGTGATAGGGGTACACACTTTTTAAATGAAACCATAAGGATCATATTAGATGATTTTATGGTTGCCCACCATAATAATACACCTTACCACCCTTAGGAAAATGGAACTACTGAGGCTTTCAACAAGATTTTGAGCTAGACATTGACAAAAAAAAAAATTGATGTTGGAAGAAAGGATTGGGATGATAAAGTGTCAGTTGTTCTTTGGGCATATAGAACCACTTATAAGAGATTGAACAAGGCCACACCATTTCAGTTGGTGTTTAGCATTGAATCCTTTCTTCCTATAGAATTCATGTTACCTTATTTAAGCATTACACGTGTAGGAGGTCTAGGATGATGAGCATGCTTTAGAAGAGTGGATTAAAATGATGATTCAATTAGATGAGCGACGAGCCATAGCATGCTAGAGTTAGAAGCAAGAAAAGGCTAGGAAGAAAGCATGGCATGATAGAAATATAAAGGATAAGAATTTAGTGGTTGGACAAATGGTACTTCTTTATGACTCTAAGTTCTTGTGACATCAAAGCAAGCTCAGATTACATTGGTTAGAGCCGTATGTCATCACTTACATACTTGAATCAGGTGCTTTCCAATTAGAAGCACTTAATGGAACACAACTACCTGGTTACTTTAATGGGAGTAGGTGAAGCCCTATTATAAATAAGTCTTCTTGGTGTTTGTAATAAGGCAATATTTCCATTTAGATTAGGATTTCAATTTTGTATTTCCTTCATTGTCATTATGCGCGCATGGAGCTAATCACTATGTGAAGAAAGTTTATATGCGCAGAGGACTACATATACTTTTAGTGTGGGATGGTTGTAGTTATCCAAGTAAAAGACTGTGTTAATTGAAAGGTGAAAGGAACAAGTCGTTATGGATGTGCTTTAAGTCAAAAGAAGATTGCTTCTCAAAATTGACCAAGGATGGAGATGAATGAAAGGATAGTATAACATGAGGTAAGCAGAGGCCATGATAACTACTAGGAGAAGGTATAGTGATGAGGTACTTGGGAGTAAGGGCACGTGATGAAGAGAAGTATGTGACTAGAGGGTAGGAAGGTGCGCTAGAAGGTTATAGTTGGGGTGTGAAGATGTACCACATGGAATGAATGAATTTGGTCAATGAATGAGAGGATATTTAGTTGGTGAAGGAGCAATAAATACATCAAAACTTGAAAAAATATATAAGGATGTGATCTCAAATCATTTTTACCATTGTGACTAAGATTATTTGATGAAAGAGCTAAGTACAAAGAACCAAGTGATCAGGTTAAGGTGTGAAAGGTGTGAAACCAAGCATGACAAACAGATCTATTCAAAAAGAAGCTTGTGTCCTTGGTGGTGAAGGGTTTGAGTAAAGCAAGGTGACAAAGAGGAGTTAGGGCACGAAGTTTCCACCTAGGGCATGATTGAATCGAGCTAGGGTTTGATTTGCAAATTGTAGAGTTAAAGAGGAGACGATTGCAAGGTAAAAATGGCACCCAAGAAGGTAGCTACAATAGGAGCAAAAGGAAAGAAGAAGGTGGTCGTCGACGAGGAAGAGATGGCACCCGAAAGAAATTTATTAGAAATGTCATAGCCAGAAGGAGTCATCATTGGCCAGGAATGGGATTCACACATCAGACAGAGAAAAGTAAGTGAATACAATCACATGACCTCAGAGAACAAAAAGGAGCTTGATTCCTTGCTCACTTTGAGGATGAACAAACGTATGGAAGATGACATGCTAGTTTATGATGATGTAGGTGAGAAGCTTTTGAAAAAAAGTGGAGTCTACCAATTATATGAAATTCCATATTTCGGGAAGTATAAGCCCTTGTACCAATGGCTCATGAGTAGAGTGCATGAGGAATTCTTCTACTTTGTAGGACATAGAGTTAGAATCTCATCCTCACCTATCTCAATGGTGACAGTTTGAAGGCCACAAGAGAGGATATAAAGAATGATCTCATAGATAAATCCGCGATCTTAAAGACCAGATAAGAGTTGGGGTACTTGAAGGGTCCACATGGTATGGATATAGAAAAATTGAAGAACTGTCTAGTTGTGTAAGTAGCAACACACCTTGTTACAAATTTGAATGATCAGGAGTGGTGGTCACAGGTAAATACTATGTGGTTACACGTTACGCATAAGATATCGAAGGAGTAGTCTACAATATTACAAGCTACATTACATATCAAATAGTAGAGGAAGCACATACAGGAGGGAAGATCAGATTTGGGGCTATTCTATTATCACTGGTATTCATGGAAATTAGAGTACTAGATGGGTCAAAGGAAAAGGTATGGGAATACCCCATGGAGAATAAGTCACCAGCTGAAAGGTTCAGCAAGTACCTATGTAAAGGTTCCATGCTACATTTGGAGAAGAGTGGTGCATCCCGAAGGACCTACCATTGGTAGTGGGGAAACAAGCCCAGGTTTGATGTATATCAACATTTCGTGATGTGCACTTCCTTATGAGAGATGGAGTCTAGAGCCCTTGGTGTAAATTTCCTTACGCATTCACTGTAAGGTATTTCCAAGCATCTATTCACATATTCACGGACATGCGCCAACCAATATTCAATGTAGATAAGATAGACCGTGACTACCACACATTGAGGAAGAGGTACATGTATCCGTGAAGAAGTCCCTATGTCGAGAGGCTCATTTCGGAGGTGTTGAATATTAAGCCAATAAGTCTTGTCGTAGCAGATATACGGGTAGCATTAGTGTATCTTCATCTAAAGCCCAAGATGGAGAGCAATAAGTATGTGGAGAATGAATTCATGCCCCCAGGGCCATTGAAGGGTAAGCACACAATGGAAATCATACCGGTGTAAATTCCCACGAAACTATTGAAGTAGAGGATGAAGAAGAGGAGTGTGAAGATAGTGGAGACTTGGAGTGTAGAAGAAAGAAACCATATGATAGAGAAGAGTCATAGTGCGCGACCACTCCACCTCAAGGATAGGATGAAGAGGAAGATATGGAGGTTGAGTAGGGGAGCACAGATTTAAGAAAGTATTCAGATGCACAAGGACTCAAGTTGGAACCTCATAAAAGGTAAGGAAATCACCTCATCTCTCTCCACACAAGGCTACCACTGAGCCAAAGAGAAGAAGAAATTTGAAGTTGGATGAAGAAGTGGAGGAATCAGGGGAGAGAGAGCATGCATCTCCTACCCCACTCAAGGAAGAAGATGAGCCACAGAATAAGGAAGAGAAAAAATATGAAGAGACAAAGGATGAAGAAGAAGGAGAGAAGGAAACCTCTTGATCCACGCATGTGATTACTCAAGGTGTAACGAGACAGAATCCTAACCTTGAAGCTACAATTCCCAAGGGTCCTAGATCGAAGAGGATGAGTTTGGAACACATAGACCACTCATGGGCTATGTAGAGGACACCGTAAAGATCATTCACACTTGTTTCCAAAGTACTTGTAGAACAAAAGGATTTATTTGGTTAGGAATTAATGGATGAGGATATGGCAACCATTCGCACTAGAAAGCAACTCTCATGGTCAATGCACACCCACATAGATGAGCCTGATTTTGATGTATGTGAGGAGTCATGCATGTCAAGACAAATGAAGAAGACACCTCAAGCCAAGCACATAATAGTTAAACCTAATGTTATGTCAGATGAACAAGTTAGCAATGCATTGGTAAAGGTTTCTACTAAGGTTAAGAAAAAACATGGACAAGGCCACAACAATCGAGTGTTGCGCAGGGAGTTAAAGAAAAAGGATGCAAAGTGATAGCATGCTTGATCCAAGAGAAGGACTTTAAGCGAGAAAAATAATAGTGCGTTAATTGGCATGGCAGAGGCCATTGGAGATCATGTGATGAAATCACGCCCGTATTTGAAATCTAAGGTACCATAACAATTACCCTCGGTAATTCATTATGTTAGAGATTTGGTGGACTTGGTATTGGAAGAGGACACAATTAGAATGCCAAAACCAAAGAATCCTAAAGAAGAGGCGGAAAGGGCTAAGGCTACAGTAGTTAGAAAGATTACATCATATGAAGGCCTACTGCAAGCACTCCAAGAAGAATTGAAAAAGGTAGATCATGCCTTAAATATATGCACAGCTCCAGAGGTATTGATCAAGGTAAAGACTTTGGAAGAAGATAATGCAGTCCAGAAGGCTATGAAGGATGATACATTAGGCCGCAAAAATGGTTAACACTCATAAATCAAAAGTGCAAGGCCCTAGTAGCAGCACAAGAGCCATACAAGGAAAGATTAGATGAGCTTGGGAAACTCATCACACAAAATATGGATGCGCTAGAAGGAAAACATACTGTAATGTCCAGCATTATGTTGGTATTGTAGAATGAAAAAGGTGAAGTTACCCAAGATGAACTGGAGTCTATTATTGTGGACATACTAGAGCAGGCAAAAAAAGCATTCACTGAGTGGCAGGCCTTGGAGGCTGAAATAAAGGAGGAGTATCAAGAGTTGATCCTTCAAACTGATACAAGAGAGGTTGCCTCATAAAACTTCTTTATTCATCTACATTCTTTCTTATTCTTTCCATTCAACATTCTTTACTTCAGTTTTTGAGATAACCATTTTCGGGATGATAATGAGATTAGTGTGGGGTAATGTTGATCAGAGAATACTTGTTAGAGATCACACAAGAAGTCCGCTCTGGAGAGATGACCAAGATCAAGGGTGTGGAAGGACAGGAAGAACCCGTGCACAGAGGGTAAGTTTGACTTTCGAGACTTAGCCAATTTTGAGCATGAACACCTATTTTTAGAAGATGGTGTGCAAAGCACATAAACAAGGTAGAGACGTGCATGCCACACATTTTCTATCTTTATAGGATCAGATCGAATCGTTGTGCATGGAGACAAGCTAAGAATAGGATTATCACTTCAGTTAACTATAAGAGGTCTATAAATAGCACACTTGCATGTGTGGTTATGCCTGTAGACAGTGTGTGGCTATTAGTAGAATGCGGCCTATTTTTGGAATAGATAAGCGGTGAAGGGAAAGTCTCCACCCTATATATATGATGTGAGTCACATAGTAGTGGATATATAGATCTAGGGATATGCGAGAACATAAGAGGTAAGCATAAAGAGATATGTGCATATGAATGGATTACTTTATCGATCCATGTGTGCATTGGCATAGATTGTCATTATTTTGAGGAGATTCTATGTTTATTAATAGATGGAAGACATTGGATGAATCTAAGTGTCATTCCTATGTGTAATTGAGTAGTGCATGTTCTTGATTCAATCATGATTATTGTTTAAGCTTGTTCTTTCCTAGATTTGAATATGGTATGAATTTTAGAATGATGGATTAGTTATGGATCTATGTGTTTCTTCCTTCATCATGCTAACTTCCCGCTACGGCAACCCTAAAGAGGGACCCGATACCTTTTCACACTTTGGGTGAGCACTCGGTCTAGGCCGAGTGATGTTTCAAACATGCATCTAGGTTGTTATCCGGTAAATTCTAGGCCGTAACATGCCCCACGTTATGTAGGGCCCTTTGATATTATATAAGTTGTTAGGAATGGGCAATAATGACATTTAATATCATAATTAAAAATATGACAGTTTTCCCATACCATTTAATATATGAAAATAAAATTGAAAATATTCAACCAATTATTTTAACGCATTCAACCACATCCGTGTTTTGGAGGATGGGCTATTTGAATTTAAATATAGATTGAAGAGTAAAAGGAAATGACCTAAAAAAATCTATGCTTTGGAGAATTAATATTTCCTAAGGAAGGAGTTAGGTGTTACGTAAGACCAAGAGTGTTATGATTCTCATATGCATATTTCACTAATGCCTAGAGGTTTTGGTGTAATGGTTCATTACATTTGGTATCAGAGTGACCAACCAAGTTTGAGTCCCAGCACGGGTAGCTATGTCGACATTGCAGTGTTCGCCTGGGGATCGTATAGGACAGGGCGGGGTCCTGCCATACAAGCACAAATCTAGCCCGAGGTCCAGGCTATGGAAGCGTGGTGAGACGTTATGATCCTCATGTGCATATTTCACTAACGCCTCAAAGTTTTGGTGTAACGGTTCATTACAAAGAGAAGGGTGTAGGATTTTTTTAGTAGTAAAACTAATCGAGGTATGGGTAGTTATGGATTCTTTTTACCAGCATCTCCATATCATATCTAAATCTAGATAATTTTATGTATTTTGTTTCTATTCCCCCGTTAATCCATATGATAAAATTTTATCTTTGTTTGGGAGCTTTGCATCTTCCCTATTTTTTATTTTTTGTTTATTTTTGTGTTGGAAAATTACAAGAATGTTTCATTCCTATTATAGTTCTCTTACCATTAAATCAAGTCTAGGTGTGAGATCGAATTTTCAGATTTAATTTCAGCCATGAAATTTGTTTTCCTTTCTAGAAGATTCATCTACATTCCCGCATGTAACTTGAGTGGTAAATTTATTCATAATTATAATTAAAATCCTCCTTGTACTCTATTATATAGTTTTAACATTTTAAGAAAATCACAAATTGTGGAAAATCATTATAAACATAACTTGGGTAAATGTATTTACCAATCTAATTAACTAAAACTTATTTATGACTAATCTACCAACATCTTTACATTAGAACATGAATAAACATCCAAACTAATATGCTAAGAAATTAATCTCTATCTCTATTGAATGTTAATCAATGAAATGAACCTATTTAGATCCTTAGCAATCAAAGGGTTGATTGTATGTTTGAATCCCAAGGTTTCAAGAATGGAGTCTTGTCAATCCATGGCTACAAGACCACTTGACATATCTCCATATGACTTCAAACTTGGATGGATGAATGCAAGAAATGAAGATAGCTAGCTCCTCTAATGGAAGAATGCTCTAAGATGATAAAATGGCTATAGTCTAGGCTCTATGCTCATTTAGGTGTAAGTAGAAAGGTAGGAGGAAGGATCCTTATATATCCCAATGGATAAAAGAAGATTTGCATCCCTTTACATGTGGGATAATAGCAAGGTTGAGTTAGTTGGGGATGACCATGGTTGAAAGAGGGTTGAGTCAACCTTAGGAGAGTTTAGTTTGTCCTTTAGTGACTCATGGGGTTTGAGGGGATTTATTAATTAACCAAAGTGATTAATTAATAGGTGATCAAAGCTTATAAAATCTTTTTAGAGGAATAATTAGTATGATTTAGAGGATAAGAAGGATTTAATCAAATAAATGGCAACTTATTGATCTAGTAGAAGAGGAAACTTAATTAATTAAGAATAATTAATTAATTCAAGGTAGAAAGGGGTTTAATTAATGGAAGGTCATTAATTTTCATCTTTTTGATAGAAGGTTCAATTAACTAATGTGATGTAATTAATTAATGAAGATGGAAGAGAAAATGTGTAATATTGATGATATGTCATCAATTTGCGGGAAGGGGTATAATTAGCACAATTTAAGTATTTAAATTGCTAGGGATAAATTATAGGTGTCTACATTTTCCCCTCTTTGGGGTGGCATAAGTGATGCCACTTCAAAGATAGTAGATAGGTAAAATTTTGAAGGGATAGAAGAAAAATTAGTAGAAGTGAGAGATGCCCCCTCGAGTGTCGATGGGGTAATGAAAGAAGGTGATCGATGATCGAAAAAGGTGAGAGGAAAGGATAGAAGAATGGGTAGGGGTAGGATGCCCTAGGGGAATTAGAAGAATAGTGTTGATAAGGGAATGATGATAGAGGAAAAGTGAATATGGTGAGATAGGAATGAGCTTTCATCCATTGTGTTAAAAATAACTTTGTGTCATCATATTGCCAAGGATCTACGTCATCGGTCCTTATTAAAAATATAAGCATATGAAAAATTAGAATGACATGAAAATCCATACTACAAAAAATTTCCCATTCTAAAACACCAACTCAATGCAACATACATAAATGCAATGCAATACGAGAAGTAAACAAGCTCATTTAACAGGGAAATAAGTACAAACACACATACTCAAACCAACAATGGTCAAGATTGTTGCACAAATGTTTTGTTATCAAGATGAAGATCCCCAAATGTTCATGATTGATAAAAAGGGTTAAAAATGATGCCCCTAGCAAGGATACATGTGAGGGAAAAGGATGAAGGATGTATGGTCCGATGATAAAGCTTTGTGCACAACAAAACAACATTAGGCAACTTGATGTGCCCCAGAGTACCGATGAAGCAAGCAGCTAGCTTTGTAAATGGTTGTAAATATGATGATCCAAGTCATTTGATTTATGAACACGTGAAAATACTAGCAAGATATGGAATAAATACCATGCACAGACATAAGTTTCAGCCACTTGGAGTTGTTTACCCATTTTTGTAAATTTTTAAATTTTTATAATTTTTTTTTTAGGATTTTTTATTATAATATTTATAATATTTTTTTTTATATATATATTTTTGATTTTTTGAATTTTAAAATTTTGAATTTTGTAATTTTAGGGATTTTTATTTTATAGAAGAGAGAGAAAAAGGAGATCACCTAAAACAAGAAAATTGCTTTAGGGAGAAGAAATGGGCACATAGAAAGAATATGCCCCGACACTGAGAAGTAATTAAAATAATTATTTAATAAAAAAATCATCTCATGGTGATAGAAGAAGTGTTAGAATGACCACGGTGGTCAAAATATGCCCCTAGGGCATCGTGGCAAGTTAAAATGGTTAGATATACCCCTCCCGGGGTGGGGTAAACCATCGTGATGAGTTCATTTGTTATGGAGTGTGATTGAAGTTTTTACCATGAGCGATTCTGAGTGAGGGGTGAGTGAGTGAGATGGCTCATGTCCAGAGATGATGGAGGAGAGATGACGTCATTCGAGAGTACTTCTGGGAGGAGGGCAAGCCAACGTTTGTGAGTTCCTAAATTTTCTCGTTAAATTTTGCATTTAATAGCATTAATTAACATTAATTAGGGTTAATTTAGGCATCAAAAATGTGTACGCACACCTAGGGTGCGTAGGCGGTCATAGGGGAGTGTACACATTCAAAAAATGTGTACACGCATATGTACATGTCAAAATCACATGTACGCCCCATCGTACACATCACAGATGTGTACGTGCATGCGTAGGCATCAAAACCTAACATACATAGGCCTAGGTCAAACATGCATACACCTTAGCGTATACACTCACACACACACGTATGTGCAAAAAGGCCACGTTATATGCAGGTTTAGAAGATAAAAGATATAGAAGAATAAGAATATGTATGTGTCTAGGTGCACACACATAAAAAATAAAAGGCACATATATGCCCAAAAGGGCACGTAGGCACTGAAGAAGAGGCATGTCGTACTACCTAGAAGAAAAATGTAGGATTTTTTAGAGGAAAATGATGAAATTAGTTGATTGAGGGTTTATTTAGAAGAAAATAGAAGAAGATAGAAGAAATGTTAGTTCTGACACATGTTGTGTTATTTTTGTAGAGCCGACTGCCCATTTTATAGATGAGAGAGTGGCATGCTCATGCTCAACTTGTGGCTATAGAGGTGACCTTCTAGAACACAACATAGGTGGATGATGGATGTTCTCTTAGAGGTGATTGGTTAGCCCATGTGGCTAGGATGCCTTCTATTTCCTTAGATCATGACCTCTTGACATCTTTGGTGGAGTGGTGGCACAACGAGAGCCAGTGCTTTCAACTCCCAAAAGGGAGATGAATGTGACCCTCGAGGATTTTGGTGTATTCTTCATGTGCCGAATACAAGGGAAGCTCATTGAGTACATCAGCAGAGAGGAGGACATAGTGGACAACCTGATTGAGGTCTTTGGTTGCATTGATATACCTCATCGAGGGATGACGGTTCATCTGAACCGTTGCATAGCCAATCCCAGTTCCATTGTATGGCAGTTTATATGATGGCTCTTGTCAGTGGATTTTTTCTTACTAACAAGACAAGAGCCACATTTCCTCTTAGATTGATCAAGTGTGATACAAGGGATATTCCATGGTGAGTGTTATTTTTGGGGCTAGTGCATTCTGGCACATTTGTATTGGGATTTACACCTCATCACTTATCATGGTTAGAATATCATGGGGCCCACTACACTATTACAGATTTGGGCATGGGATCATATTTCCATTGGTCACCCTATAGGTACTCTTTGAGTGTGGGATCCTGAGAGCCATTAGTTATGGGATGGGCCTCCATTGGTGATGATCTTCATGGGCACCAGGGGTGATACATACTATTATCGCATATTTTTTGATGATATGCAACACGTGACATAGTATGGCAGCCCTACATCATTATCAATGGGCAAAGGATGCTCTTGAGATCGATATAGCCATGGTGGAGAATTTATTGATTGGCATTTGGGGCTACATTATGGAGTTTTATATGGTGGAAAATTTCCAGAGATAGTTTGGCATAATAACACAGATGTACCTAGTCCCGATATGTGGTATGCACATAGGGAAGCCGAGAGATTTGACACATGGGCCCAACTATTTAGCCTTATAGGGCCTAGAGGAAGCTTTGATGGGATGGTGGCACTAGTATGGGCACCCATGAGACAGGTCAAAGATCCTAAGATTATGGATGAAGTATGGAGCTTGGTATCTGATAGTTCTACCATGTCATCTTACTATTCCACAGGCTTTATGGGATGCCGAGTTAGGGTCCTTCTAATGATGAGATGAGCCTTTATAAGAGGGGTGATGATGATGATGATGATGATGATGATGATGATGATGATGATGATGATGGTGGTGGTGGATAGGGTCCTCCACCTTTACCCTATAGAGATAGAGACATGTACCCATTGTTAAATAGGTACAGATGCCTTGAGTGGGCATACCAGTTGGTATCCATTTTCCTTTACAATAGGTGGCAACACATATAGCACCACAGGGTCCTCCTCCATGATCTATATTTATAGCAGGGGCCCATGCCTAGCCCACCACATAGTCCACCGAGAGGTGGAGGGGATGGTGATCAAGGATATGTAGTTGCATTACAACAATAGTTATAGTAGGCTATAGTAATCCATCCAACTTCAGTGGTGGCATGAGAGAGGACCAAGCTCGAGCCCAATATACATAGTCTCACTACAGAGTGAGATTGAGCCATAAGCACAGATATCCAGGAGGTGGCGCAGATCAGGTCACTTAGTTCTAGCAAATTCAACAGCTTGATTTGTAGAGTGCATATATTATGGGCCTTTTACAAAGTCCCGTGCATAGACACATAGGTGTTACTTCTAGAGAGAGATTGGGTCACATTGGAGAGGGACCGATTGATAGCCAAGAGATCATGGGCAAGATAGGCCAAGATGAGAGGGTATGAATCAAGGTGGCTTCATTCCGATAGACATATGGGGCTGCAGTGGTGCCACATATATCATGGACTTGGCTACGGCTACCAATGGTAGGGCCTCCTATTATAAGGCCCTGTACTATGAGGTTGTTCCAGAGGGTCGAGGATACCCAGTTTTAGTGAGTAGTTGATGGGTAGGTCACCAAGGCCTGAGGCATCAACGAGATCCATGGAGCAACCACGAGATCCCCAAACAAGGTGACAGATAGGAGAGCCGAGCACATGGCCGATGCCCCCTCCTCGAGATCATAGGCCTCCTAGTCCTCATGAGGGATCAGTCAGATGTGACTCTTTTGACATAGATGCATTGATGTATACATATTAGATGTATGCCTCTTATGAAGGCTCATTTTTTTATCAATGTACATTATTATTTTGGATTGTATGCCTCTTATGAAGGCTCTTTTTTTATCGATGCCCTTGATGGCATATTTTGTATCGATGATGTATATTCTCTTGAGACAAACATTATTATACATGTATATGGACATTTATATTATTCATGGTGACTATTATGGTTATGGATGATGATTTATCATGATGTTGTTTGATTTTATTTCTTATGTATGTATCATGATGGATATTGATGATGTATCACATGTGTTTTATTTTTATGATAGATCCGTAGATGATGTCAATTGTATTATACATGTGATTTTCTAGATTAGTGTATAGGATGATATGATGATATTGGTGCGGGGGGATAGATTTTGATATTTTTGACCCCTCTCTTTCCCCCATTGATGATACAATATGTGATGAATAGCTTAGTATACATGTATGATGTAGACTTAGCATTTTATTTATATATGATGTATAGATGATGTTAGATGTGATGATATAGATGGAGATATGATGATGTGATAACAAAACTATGTACAAGTAACAAACAAGCACAAAAAATGTTAACAAATCTACCAAATATACACATTAAAACAACCTTAAGTAAAACAAACATGTACAACTATTTACAAGCATGCAAAAACATACTCCATAGGCACACATACAAATAAATCTATTCTAAGTAAGAAAAGATCAATCTGAAGTGGTATGTTTAAGAAACACAATATACAATGTACAAGTAAGTAAAAACTATACAAACAATGTACATGCAACCAAACAAGCAAAGAAAGAAACCAAAACAAAGAAACAAAGCAAGTAAACTAAAACTATGTTTTTGTGATACTATTTTTCAATGCATTTTGCATTGTTTTTGGGAGTTTTGTGAAACAATTTTCTATTATTTTTGTATTTTTCATTTTCTATTGTTTTGGGTTTTTCAAGTATTATGTGAATGTTTTTGGAGATTTTCCATATATTTGAATGTTTTTGGATTTTTTGAACATATTTGAATGTTTTTGGATTTTTAAGGGTTTTTTCCAAAGCTATGTACAAGAAACCGAGAAACATGGATGCCCCAACATTAGATGGGAATATACAAGGGCATAGTGCCATGTGTTATATGCAGGAAGATGAAAGTGTGAAGGTGCCCCCAACATTAGATAAGGAAGATACAAAGGCAATCCCTTCACCAATTTACAAGAGGAGAATCAACCGAGATCAAGGCTTGATAGATAGGTTCACAAAGAATCTCGGATGTAGGTGTGAACTAGCCCTAGGCTAAGTAAAAGTACCCCCTAGAATAGGATGCTTGTGAACAATGAATCCTCCCAAGGCGCTGGAAACCAATTTTCACCAAGGGACCTATCCAAAGTGCCATAATTGCATGGTTTTCACATTTGGATGACTTGTTTTCTCTTTTTCTTTTTCTCCTTTTTTGATTTTTTTGTATTTTTAATAATTTTCTACTTTTTTGTTTGTTTCATGATTTTTGCACCATGCTCAAGCATAGAACCACTTGAGATGCATGACATTCATGGGTTCATGGAGCTCATCTCCATTAGGATGGGAAATCTTGTATGCTCCTGACCCATATTTGGCCATAATGACATAAGGTCCTAACCAATGAGGTTTGAACTTTCCTTTCTTCTCTCTTTTTACCCTTGTGTTGAATTGGTTCTCTTTCATTACCAAATATCCAACCTCAAACTGATGAGGTATGATCCTTTTTTGTAGTTTTTGTGATACTCTGTTTTGATACACCTTGAGATGGTTTGGGGGCGTAGATGCGCCTTTTCATCTAGGAGCTCTAATTCTGTGACCAATCTAACCACTCTGTAATCCTCATCTTTATCTAGGTAATCCCTAAGATATATTCTTAGAGAAGGAAGCTCGATCTCTAATGGGATGATAGATTCAATTCCAAATACTAGGGAGTAGGGTGTCACACTAGTAGGGGTATGAATGGAAGTCCTATAAGCCTAGAGGGTTGGGTGAATTTATAAATGCTAGTTATGACCTATCTTACTCACCATCTTCTCCATGATTCAAACCAGTGTTTTGTTAGTGGCTTCTTGCTTTCCCATTACCTTGTGGGTAATATGGCATGGACCACTTTAATCTTATCTAAAAGTGATGACAGATATATTTTACCATCTTGTTCTTGAATGATTTTTGTTATCAATAATAATGGCAAAGTAAGAATGCCATACCAAAAATAAGGTGATTCATGATGAACTTTGATATCTAAGCACCTATAACATATGTCAATGAACAACCTCCACCCACTTAGTGAAGTATTATATGGTCTGTGATGATGTGGGTATGACCATCAGATGAGGTAGGGGTGAGCTTCCCTATTAAGTCTAATCCCCATTTAGAGAATGGCCATGGTGTTGTTATTGGCTATAAAGGTTGTGATGGTGCATGAATGAAATTTCCATACTTTTGACATAGAACACACTTTCTTACATGGTTGTAGCAATTTGTCTCCATAGTAGGCCAGTAATAGCCTACCCTTAACAAATTCTTTGCTAATACCATTCCATTTTGTATGGGCCACACATTCCTTCATGTACCTCCTTGATCACTTGGATTGACTCTACTACATCTAGACAATGCAATAGATTCCCATCGTAGCCATGATGATAAAGTGCCTCCTAGAAGGAGGTGTAATGGGCTATTTGGTGGATAAGGATTTGTTTTTCAGAATGGGTAATGTCATGAGGAAAGGTACCACTTTGGAGGTAGTTAAAAATATGGGCATACCATGGGGAGTGGGGACCAACAACTCACATGCTAGGATAATCTATGGCATGTCGTATGTAGGTGATGTAGATTTTTTTAAAAAAAAATGGCCTATCATTGTTTTTTGGTGGAATCCACAACATAGAACCCATTGTTTCCATTGCATCTGTAGATCAGTTTTGTGCCCTTGGAATTTTTCAAAGGTGATGCACACAAAATATTCTTTCAGAGTTTCCACCAAATTTTTATATGGGATGAGTTTTCATCCTTGACCTTATACTCATCGTTGACTTGTTTGATAATCAGTTGTGAGTCACCAATGACCTTAAGGTGGTGAATATTCCACTTTATAGCCAACTTCATCCCAACAATGAGTGCTTCATACTCTGTAATGTTATTGGTGTAAGGAAAGCCAAGATAAAAATCTTGCGGTATGGGGTCTCTTGAAGGAGTGATTAGCACTACACCTACCCCCGAACCATGAAACATAAATGATCCATCAAAGTGCACTTTCCACATGACATATTCTTCAATATACATCAATGATGTATCTGGTAGATCCAAACTCATAGGTTTATGTTCTAGGTAAGGGTGCTTCTTCCAATTGGTCGAGTGAGCACTTGTCCTTTTGACTAATTTTTGGTGTACATACTCAATGTCAAATTCACTGAGTAGAATGATCCAATTAGCCATCCTACCAATAAGAGTGGGTTTTGACAATAGGTATTTGAGTGGGTCAACCTTGGATATAAGCTTGGTTTTGTTATTCAATAGGTAATGGCGGAGTTTTGGAAGGTAAAAACCATACCAAACAATATTTTTCGATTTGGGGATAGTTGAGCTCATATGAAATTAGGGTACGGATGAGATAGTACACTACTTTTTCCTTTTTGGCTTAGGTCATACTGAGCAAAAATGTGCACCAATAGAAAATTGGGTTACAAATATATATAGAAAAAAGTGGTTCACCTGGGTTGGAGGCATGAGGACTAGCAGATTTTCCAAGTATTGTTTGAGCAAGGAAAGGCATGTTGTTTCTCTGGTCCCCAAATGAAGTCAACATCTTTCTTAAGAAGATGGGTAAAAGAATGACATTTGTCAAAAAGCTACAAGATAAAGCGGCGGATGGCTTGTATTTTCCCTTGTAAGTTGCACAGTTGTTTAATGTTCTTAGGAGGAGGAATTTCAGTAATGGTAGTTACTTTGGCTGGGTCTACCTCAATCCCTCTTCTTAATACAATAAATCCCAATAGCTTTCCTAACAATACCCCAAAGACACACTTCTTTGGATTTAACTCTGACCTTATATTCTCGAGACATTCAAAGATACACCTCAATACTTCAGGATGATCTTCTCTTGTCTTTGATTTCCCTAGGATATCATCTACATAGTCCTCCATGATGTCATGAAGCATATTGTGGAATATCACTGTCATTTCCCTTTGATAAGTTGCACTGAAATTTTTGAGGCAAGGGCATTACTTGATAAAATAATGTCCCCAAAGGGTTGTAAAGGTCATCTTATGTTGATCTTCTTCTACTATCTTGATTTGGTTGTATCTTGAAAATCCATCCATAAGAGATAACATTTCATAGCCCGTAGTTGAATCAATAATCATGTTGATATTAGGAAAAGGAAAATCATCTTTTGGACATGCCTTGTTGATGTCTTGAAAGTCTATGTGCAAATTCTAATTCCAACAGTTTCTTTTGTACTAGAACTACATTTGATATCCACTTAGGAGTAGTCAATGGGTCTGATGAACCTTGTTGCTAATAGTCTCTCTAACTCCTCTTTAACTAGAAGGGCCACTCATGGATGCATTTTCCTTAGCTTCTGTTTAATAGGCTTTGTGTCTACATGCATGCACTACTAAGTTGTGCACCACCAAAGTTGGATCTAAGCCTGACATATATTTATAAGACCATGTGAATATATCCACAAATTCTCTTGAGAAGTAAGGTGAATGTATTCTGTTCTTGTGCTGAAAGTGAAGCTCCCAACTTGACTATCTTTGGGTCTTCTTTTGTTCCAATATTCACATCAACAGTTTCCTCTACGAGCATTTTTGACATATCCTCCATACACGTAGGATCGGGAGGAAGGTTGAGATCTTCTTCCAAGGGTGTCTCTATGATATTTTCACCCTCAACATGGTCACTTATTTTGTCCATTGATTTTTTTACTTGTTGGTTAGTCAGCAACCTCAAAGAGGTTTTCACTATGTGACTTGGACATACGTTTTTTCCAAGGCTTTTCTTTGGAACTTTTTCCCTCATTTTTTCTTAAATTTTGACCACGAAGCTCATTCCTCACTCGAAGTATGCATAGTAGGTATCTAATTCAATGAAGAAACCTTTCTTATGATCTCCAATAGGAATGGTATCACATATGCCCATAAATTCTGTAATAGCCTCATCATTTTCAAAGAGGTCCAATGGCACATGATGTTTTTTGGTCCCAATCAAAAAGGGTAGGGTATACAAGGTCAACTTTAGGATCAGTGGGGGTTATGGTAAGGATAATGGTATCCATGAAAAGGTTCATGGAGGTAAAGATCCTCATATTGGCTATAGTGGGAATCTGTGTCACTATTCGAATAAGTAAATATATCCTCACTCAAAGAAGTAGTAGCATCTTGATCCATGGGATGTGACCCATATGGCCAAATACCAATACCATAGCATTTTGTTTTGAAATGTGGAAGTGGGACTAGTTCTCTTGCTCCTTGTTCAAACTTTCCACATCCAGTCCTTTAGTAGCCCATGGAATACATCATTCTATTGGATTTGGCATATTCTAGGGTTTCAGTAGCAGGTAGGCTTAGTGTCCTCGGGGACCCAAGTTATAGGTGGGTCCAACAATTTCTCTTCTATGAGTAGTCCACTAGGTAAGAATGTCCCAATAGTATTTCATCTTTAGGCCATTTAAAGTGATAGTTGGGTTTGCCTCTTGTTTTTGGTGACAAAGATAAATCTGAAACTAGGAGAGCCTGTTGCACATTGTATTCTCCACAACCATACTCAAGGATTTTCATCTCCCATGAATCAAAGGGATAAGTAGATGTAGAAGCCTCACGAATACAAGAACTTAGGAGTTTAAATCTACCCATGATTCAAGAGCTTATGACTGAAGGGGAATAAAAATATCAGTGGAGGGACATGTATATGTACCCCTACATGCAAATTTGTTGAGATCTCTATAGTGAGTGAAGGGTTATGGATCACCTTGAATGGTAATAGTGTGTCCCTCATGTTTCAATTTAATACACTAATGAAATGTTGATGGTATGGCTTACATGGCATGAATCCATGGGTGGCCAAGAAGCATATTGTATGGAAGTTCCAAATCTAAGACATGAAACTTCATGTTGTGGCAAGTAGGCCCTACTTCCATCGGCAATGTTATTGTTCCAGTTGACTCCCACTCCACATTGTCATATGTGGTTATGGTGATAATGTGGGACTCTAGATCTTCCTCTGTGCATCCCAACTATTTAATTAGTTTCAATGTGCATATGTTTAATCCCAACCCATTGTCCACAAGCACCCTCTTTATCTTTCGGTGAGTAACAAATACTTCTATATAAAGAGGAAGGTTATGTGTATGATCTTCATTAGGGATTTCCTTGTGGTTAAAAGCAATGTGTTCTGCTTGGTGTAATGTTTTCCACCACAGCTTGTAGGTGTGAAGGATATACTTCCATTGACACTCCTGACCCCTGGAGGGTTTTGTAAAGGATGTCTTTATGTATGTTTGATATCTTGAGAAGATCTAAGATTGAAATCTTAGTAGATGTCTTCTCAAGTTGCTCTAGGATATTGTACTGACCATCCTGAGGGGTAGACAGAGGAGGTTTTGAGATCATGAGATGAGCACACCTTATTACCATAGTGCAATATTTTCCCTTGATCCTAATGGTATTCACATGCTCATCAGAAGAGTGAAACACATCCAATGAGTGAGTTCGTAATGATTGTTATCACTTTTGGTATACAGATAGTTTGTGGATTTGTAACTTTGGGATGAATCTCCCTAATCCAATTTTTCTCACTTGGTTTATCATGTTTCAGAATGGTTCTTTGAATATTCCCATCTTTTGATTGGGTGTTTGATTTGACTCTAGTGAATTGAATTCTATCTCTCCACTATCAATGAGATCTTGGATGTAGTGGTGGAGTCTTAGAACTTGTCTATCTTATGTCCCTTGACACGTGATGAAAGTCACAATATTCGTGCTCTTTGTACCATGAAGGTTTAGGAGCATTGTCATCAAAGGGTTGCATTGTAGGATATGTCACCATGTGGACTACATCTAATTATTTCAAGATCACGACAAAGAATCTGTAAGAGGAGTGAATGTTCTATGCTTGGTTGGTGGTTGGATCGGCCCTTTGGTCAAGTTTAAAAGGTTGACCAACTTGGACTGCTTGTATACATTTGGAATCCATGATTCCATCTCCTACCACATTCTTGTTTTTGTTAAAGATCTTTGGCTTGTCTATCGGTTTGGTAGATTGATTATCCTTGGAAGATGATTTGATTGTTCCTTTTCAATGAGGATTTTTCTATTTGTATTCCCTTCTCGATGACCTCTTCAAAGCTCCAAACACAATGCATTTGTAAATGAAAAGTGATGTCCAAGTTTAAATTTGGTACAAATATGCTAACAAGTTGCTTTTTGGGGATTGAGCAAGGGAAGTGGCTAGCTAGCCCCCACCATCTTTGTAGGAAACTTGTGAAGGTTTCATTTGGACATTGTCTAGTGTTACATAAGTCTACCATGGTTATGTCACTTTCCATATTGTATGAGAAATGTCACACAAATCTTTCTACTAGTTTAGGCCATGTGAAGATAGACCCATGAGGTAAGCGAGTAAACCATTCCAAGGCTTGTCCTCCTAGACTTTTTTGGAAAGAGTCGTATGAGGTAATTGTCATTGTAGGCCACTTCTTGGCATGCCATGTAAAAATATTTCACATGATCATGTGGATCACCTTTCCCTCTATACTTTTCAAATTTTGGCATGTCAAATTTCTTAGGAAAGGGTTGAAGCAACATAGCCTTATCAAATGGATGGGGGCATAACTCTTCATATTGATACCTTTTGTTATTTCCCCATTACTTTCTTGAAGGCTTGTGAGCATTTCTTTCATAGATTGTAGTTCTTATGAAAAGAAGTTTCTCTTTAGTGGGGGAAGTTGGCATATACACAAACTATATTTTAATGTTTCTCCTTCTTGGTTTTCTATGTGAAGTTCACTATTTTTGACCTTAGGTTTCTCTCGATGTACATTTTTGTTTGTTTCCTTTTGTACATGAGATGTTAGTAAAGCTAATTGTCAACTAAGGTTCTGAATTTGTTGTGGTATAGTGACTTCTTCCTCATGATGTTCTTCTTCATCTTCATTAAATGGGGGTTGTTCCACGTTTTCATGTTCTATTCTTACTCTACATGGTATCTTGATGAATGGCATTTTATAACCCCCATGTTTTCATTTCCTACGTTTGATGTGGAAGCATGTCCATGTGTTAAGATGTCATCCATGTTGATGAGAAGTGGCTCCTCCTCATTAGCCTCATTTGTGGGTGGAATAGTTTCATGTTCTATTGGCATTCTAGCACCTAATTCCACCACTCTCGCAAGTACCCTATATTTTTTATGAAAAGGAATTCATCTAATAGGGCGGGGTCAAAGTCAAACTCCGCGCGTGGTGATCCTACCTCATCACCACTATGATCTACCATTTCTTCTATTTCTTTTTTTTTTATGGAAAATATGGGCCCTAAATCATGACCAATAAAGGGATTTGACCCTTGTTTGTTTGATGTTTCCCATGCTTATTTTTCAATTGCTTGTCTTTTAGCTCCTAAGTCTTGTTTTGGGGGCCATGATGAATAATAATTTCACTAAGGTGTTTTGAATTTGTTCGAAAAGGTATTGGTCAAACCTAAGTGAAAATTTATGAATGTCAAATAATGTCAATAGTTCAAAGTGATTTCTCTAAATGAATAAGTCAAAAATGATAAACAAGACACAATCACAAATGTTTTGTTTTAAACCAATCAATCAATTGAATTACTTCCTATGTTTGTTTCCAAGTGATAGTTGACGTTTAAGATGATCAAAAAAATGTCACCACTTATGTCAAGTTCAAAGAAATGAACAAGGCATAAGTAATAACAAGAGGTTGATATGATCCCCAAACAAAGTATACTAAAGTGAGCTTGAATCCAATCAAGACCTATACCCACGTCATTTTGATTCTCAAGATTGTTCTAAGATGTGAGAGAAGAGCATACACGAAGTAGAATCCAACTATCCAATCAACAATGAAAAATACTCAATTCAAACAAAAAAAAGTTCATTTTAACAAAATTTGACATTCTTTCCTTTTATAGACACCTTTAATTTAGCTCTAGTAATTTAAACACTAAAATTGCGCTAATTATACTACTTCCTGCAAATTGACGACATATCGTCAATATAGCACACTTTCTCTTCTATCGTCGTTAATTAATTACATTACGCTAATTAATTAACCCTTCTATCCAATAAATAAGACAATTAATGACCTTTGTTAATTAAACCCCTTTCTACTTGAATTTAATTAATTAAGTTTCCTCTTCTATTAGATAAATAAATTGTCATTTATTTAGCCTAAACCTTTCCTATTCCCTAAATCATACTAATTATTCTTCTAAAATATTCTATAAAGCTTGCTCACCTATTAATTAATCACTTGGGTTAATTAATAAATCCTCTCAAACCCCATGAGTCACTACAGGACAAATTAAACTCCCCTAAGGTTGACTCAACCCCCTTTTCAACCATAGTCACCCCCAACTAACTCAACCTAGCTATTATCCCACATGTAAAGGGATGTAGAGATTCTTTTATCCATTGGGATATATAAGGAGCCCTCCTCTTACCATTCTACTTACACCTAAATGAGCATAGAGCCTATATTATAGCCATTTTATCATCTTAGAGCATTCTTCCATTAGAGGAGCTAGCTATCTTCATTTCTTGCATTCATCCATCCAAGTTTGAATTCATATGGAGATATGTCAAGTGGTCTTGTAGACATGGATTGGCAAGACTCCATTCTTGAAACCTTGTAATTCAAACATACAATCAATATTTTGATTGTTAAGGATCTAAATAGGTTCATTTCATTGATTAGCATTCAATAGAGATAGATATTAATTTCTTAGCATATTAGTTTGGATGTTTATTCATGTTCTAATGCAAATATGTTGGTAGATTAGTCTTGTTTAAGCTCTAAGCATGATGGTGCATATATTTTAGTTTAGCTTTGTTTTAGGACTACTAGGTGTTAGTTCTAATTCTCTTTGCATAGCTAACTAATTCTTACACACATTTGGCACGCCCGGTGGGACGGGATCCTTAGTCCCTTAGCATTTTGGTTCAAATTTTGTTGTTATTTCAATTTTTGGCTAACCCTTGATATGCACATGTGTGAATTAATGTTAAATTTCTTATGATTTTTACTAACTTTACATGTGTTGAGTCTTTCTTAGAGATCTAATTTAGATGGGTTTTTGTCAATTTTGAGCTAACATGCCAAAAATTTGAGCTTTTTGAAGTTTTCTACATCATTTCCTATGTTTTGATGTCATCTCCATGTACAGCATACACAAAAATGACAAGGGAGCATACACACCAAAACTTGAGTGTATACGTCAAAAGTTGAGGGTACACGTCAAAAATTGAGTTTACACATTGATTCTAGAAGCACAAAGGCGTCACTTTATGCTCTATCTATCATTTTTCTATGGGGGAGCATACACACCAAAAGTTGAGTGTACACACTCAAAGTTGAGGGTACACGTTTTGCTTTGTCTATCTTTCTAAGGGGGTCGTACAACCAAAATTTGAGCATACACACTCAAACTTGAGGGTACATGTTCTAATTTTTCGCTGTCATTTTTCTATGGGGAGTGTACACACTAAAAATTTGAGTGTACACACCCAAATTTGAGCGTACACACCCAAAGTTGAGTGTACACACTCAAACTTGAGGGTACATGTTCTACTCTGTCACTTTGTCATTTTTCTATAGGTGAGCGTACACACCAAAAGTTGAGCATACACACCCAAAGTTGAGTGTACACACTAAAAGTTGAGCATACACACTCAAACTTGAGGGTACACATTTTTCTTTGTCACTGTCATTTTTCTATAGGTGAGCATACACATCAAAAGTTGAGTGTACACACTCAAACATGAGGGTACACATTCTTCTCTGCCACTGTCATTTTTCTATAGGTTATTGTACACAACAACAGTTGAGCATACACACTCAAACTTGAGGGTACACATTCTACTCTATCACTTGTCATTTTTCTATAGGTGAGCATACACACCAAAAGTTGAGCGTACACACCCAAAGTTGAGCGTACACATCACAATTCTATTTTGAGGTCTGATTGGGAATTTGTAAAATTTTGTTCTAACTTCTTGCAGGTCTATTTTGAGGCTAATTTCTATTTTGCAGGGGTTTATTTGCATATTTTTGCTAATTTGATGTGTTTAAAGGGTTAAATGAATGTTGCATGCTTAATCATAAGATTAGAGTCATGTATGCTCTTCCCTCACACCTTTTAGGTGATCTTGGGAATCAAAATGATTTCTATATCTTTCATTTCTTTGAAAAACATTTAAAAAGAATGTCAAGTTTGGTTAAGATGAACATATTTTGCATTTTGAATTAAGTGTTTTCCATTATTGATTTCTTAAGTTGGATTTTACGTCACATATTCTCTTCTCTTGCGTCTTAGGACGATCTTGAGAATCAGAAATGATGTTTATCCTCTTTGTGTGTTTGGAAAATTACTAAACCATCATGCAGGACCTAAATGCTTGTCAAAGAAAGGTGGTTTGAAACATAAAACTACTAATACAATTTCCGTGTAGGTTGCCAAAAGGTGTACAAGAAAACCACATTAAGTATAAAAGATTAAAAACACACCACAATCAAAAGATTGTATTTACAAGTTCGAGATAAGGGTACACCCCATCTACTTAACTAGGACATAACCCCTTTGCATAAGCCTTAAGCTAAAACAATGGGGGTGGTCCTAGGAACCCCAAAGTAGTCCATGTAAGAGGGAACCTTGTGGACAAAATAGGAAGTGCTCCGCACACCTACTTGACTAGTATACACATGAGATTTAGCATCAAAGTTATTTGTATCGTGACCCCAATGAGAATACATGATGGACGCATTTATTTCCCACTGTGCAAGGGGGTAAAGTAAATTCGGGATACTCCTTGGGAAACCTTAGAAAACCGAGCTCACATTTAGATAACTTGTGACACCTAGTTGAGTGAACCACCTAGGAAGCTATCTTGTCCAGGAGCCAACTTTGACCATATCAAAACCAATTTGAGTTGAGATCCATCGCAAAGGGAGAAATTTCTTGGAATCAAAATATTGTTTGTCGAACAAGAGGAGATCCCATTAAAGTTCAAACGGCGTGTCATTCATCATGAAGATTATGAAGCATTACTTTTGTTTAGTTTTTCACTCATCCTAAGGCGAGGTGAAACTCTGCCAAAGTGACGCCAAACTCTCTTCAACCCCAATTTATCTACTTCCTTCACTTTCTTTTGACACTTTGTTGATCAGGAGAAGAGTGACTACCCTTGTGTTGCTAATTGATTATATTCGCCACTTTTGTGTTTGTTTACACTCATCCATGTTTGCAGCTGAGTTTTTAAATGTCTAAAGTGCATGGAGACGTTTTCATATCATTGGTAGCCTTTTTTATCTTGATACCCAAGTCAAGATCATCAATTGCAGTTAGGCTTAATTCATCACCTTGATTCTTCTTTGAATTGTTATTTTGTTTGTATCGTATCACTACAATGTTGGTACTTACGTCTTGTTTCTCATAAACTTGGCCTAAGTATCTATATTGTGACGTTACGCTATACACACTCTAACAATTCCTTGGTATACTCTATCCCTAGTTTGATTTTAATCACTACCTCACTTTTGAAAAGTGTTGAGTGTTACCTTTGTGTGCATTGTATCAATATCATTTTGATATCAATACCTTACTTTTCTAAAAAGTTTGGTTAACATATCTTAGTGGTATTGTTGCGTTGTTCATGGTCGTAACTTCCACTTTTTGGGATATAGGTCTTGATTGGATTCAAGCTCACTTTTAGTATACTTTGATTGGGGATTGATTCAACCTTTTGTTATTACTTACGCCTTGTTCATTTCTTTGAACTTGACATAAGTGGTGACACTTTTTGATCATCTTAAAACGTCGACTACCATTTTGAAAACAAACTTAGGAAGTATCTCATTTGATTGATTGGTCTTAAAGTAGGCATTTCATGATTGTGTCTTATTTATCATTTTGACTTATCCATTTAGGACAATCACTTTGATCCATTGATTCTTTATCATTCATTATTCTTTGGTCATTAATTTGACTTTGTGTTTTGAACTTGCATGATTTCTCATTGCACTTATCCATCTTCTAAACTCGTTTCTAGGACAATCCTTTGGGTCTTTTATCCTCTTGATCTTCTTATTTTTTCCAAAGTTCATGGTCATTTTTGAACATACCTTTGAAACCTTGGAAAAAACATTTTCTATCAATTAACTTTTGCTTCAATCAAACATTGGAAAATTTTCCATTATATCCTTTATGTTGCTAAAATTTTGAACAATCGTTTGACATTTACGCATCCAAACTTGTTGTCCAAACCTGGTTGGATTATCAATCTTAAGTCATCATGATGTATGTTTTCGTAGCTTCCCTTTTGGAAAATCACACAAATATCCCCATCTTTACAAAATGTCTAGTTGGTTATCGTTATGCTTCCCAAAACAACATGAAACCTTCTTCACTTTGAACAAGTTTGATCATATAATCTAGGTCTAGACCTTTGAACCCAACACACACCAATAATGACTAATAATCATAAGGTCCCTTATACATATGAAAATAAGGAATCAAATTTTTGATGTTCACATCAAAAGATTTTCACCATGACTAAGCCTTGTTTGGTTCTTCACGCTAGAGAACCCATCTAGGTAACTTGTTCCCCATCTTCATCTCATAGTTGGTGGTATGGTTTGGACACTTCTGATTCAAATTATTATTCAGTTTCCCCCCACTCTTCTTCTGATTCTAATTCAAACATTTCCTCTTCTTCTAAGGATTCCAATCCAAATATTTCCTCCGATTCTTCTGATGATTCGGATCCAAACTATTATTCAGATTCCTCTAATTCGACTCCTAATTCACAGTCCTCCCCTTCTTCGCAGGACCTCATTCATCATACTTCTACTATGATTATTGAAACCCCCTTTCTTCGCAAGACCTCTTTTATCATTTATCCAATTTGAATCCTAAGTCTTGGTCCTCCCCTTCTTCGCAGGACCTTCTTTATAAAACATCTAATGCAATTCTTCAATCGCATTTCTTCGCAAGACCTTATTCATAAAACATCTAATGTGATTCTTCAATCATAGTACTCCCCTTCTTCATAGGACCTCTTTTATCAGTCACCTCAACAAAATCTTTCCCCTTTGAAGATTTGTGTGACTCAATGTCCTTCTAGTCAATCATTTAAGTTGACTCCTACATCACAATCTACATAATTTTGGATACAAAATCCTCTTATTCTTCCTCCATGACGTCGTTTTATAGGGAAACCTATACCAACCAATTCCAAATCTTCTTCTTCTCACAAGACATCTAGCCCTAATTCTACTTCATCTCTTGAGTCATCTTCTTCTATCAATCATCATCAAACATCTTCTAAGTCTTCCACACCAATTGAACCTCTTTCTTCCAATCAACCCCTGGTGGTCGATCAACAACTCATACCGATTGATCTCTTTCAGAATGAAGAAACAATTGGGGTATTTATAGGGACACATGAAGATATTCCTCTAGCATATTACGAGAAAGGATTCTCTTTAGACTTTGATGAATCTATGTATTGTGAGGAAAAGATTGATTTCTTTTATCATGAAATGGAGGAAGAGCCTCATATCATGCAACTTGATCCTCCTCTTATTCTTCCATCTTCACATTCTTCATTACGTGATGAAACTCCTGGGTCTTGTATTGATCCATGGTTTATCTTCTCATCACCCAATCAATCTTTCTCTATCACAATTATTTAATCACAACATTTTATGGGGTCAACGCCAAGTAGCCCTTCATCTTAGTCTAGGTGTGGGTCACCTTCTAAGTAGCCCTCTCTCTACTATTTGTGGGATATTTTCAAGTATTCCACTATCTTCTATTCTTGGGGCATGTCCAAATAGCCTCTTGTCTTTTATGTATGGATCACCCACAGGTAGTCCATCATCTTGTATTCTTGGGCCACATCCTAGTAGCCCATCATCTTACATCTATGGGTCATATCCTAGCATCCCTTCTTCTTCTATTCTTGGGCCACATCCTAGTAGCCCTTCATCTTCTATTCATGGCTCACCTTTTGGTATCCCCTCTTCTTTAATTATCAGACCATGTCCTTTTCATCCATCACATTATTCTTCTATCAAATATTGTGGCAAGCCCATCATCATTTCTCACATCAATTCTAAAAATCCACGTTCTTCTCCCACTTTTCAAGATCAGACAAGTCAATCATTAGCTTATAAGAAACCCATACAAGTTTTTACCAAGCTAAGATCAAAATTTTGAAGAGCTCTAAATCTCCCAACAACTCAAATGATCATAAAATCCAAAATCAAATGTGATTCTAGAATGCATACCAACATACCCATCAAGTATGGCACAAAGTGTAGAAACCTATAGATAGGGAACTCAAGCTCCCACATATGAAACCCATGTTTCAAAACAAATCACAATCATTTGTTGAGTGTGAGCTCACCATGATCATCGAGATCGGGATAATATTACACTTGATAAGAAAACGTGCTTAGTCTCTCTTATCAAGGAAATCGTGAACATCGTTGTTGGATCTTATCACATAGAGTGACATGTTTCATTCTGATAACCATCAAAAAATTCTTAAAAAATCATAAAATAGTTCAAAAATACAAAAATGAGAAAACATTAAAACATTACAAAAAAATCAAAGGTACAAAGATCAAACATTGCAATCAGGTATTGTGTACACATGGATGTTCTTTCTTCACTTTCTTTCATATTCCTCTGCAAGTCATCCACCATTTTCATCCCTTTGATGTTATTATTATCCAAAATTCACCCCCAGGGTAATTTTGATAACATGCATCGATATTCAAGTCCCAGGAAAATAGATTGATTCAAGGCCCAAAATCATGTTTTTAGGGTCCCTCGGCTTCTCTCTAACTCTCCCACCCAAGAAGAAAACCCAACAAAGTTAGAAAAGGTGAAAAAATTGCAAAAACCAAGCTTAGAGCTGAAATACAGAGAAAATCGGCTAAGTCTTAGCCTAGGCGGACTTGGGACAGGGGCTTGGGAAGTCGGGGCACGAATCGGTGAAAAGCCGCCAAGCGGTCTGCGTAGCATCCGGGACAGTTGGGACATCGGGATGCGTGGGGCACAAAAAGCTGAACCGGCTGAAAAATTGATGAAAATTTCCAAAGTCTCGTTTCGTGCGGTGCAGGACAGCTTGAACCAAAAGTACGCGTGGGGACGCGGATCATCCGGTTTAGCGCGCAATCACCCATTTCGGGCGGATCGGAGATATTTGTCCCAAGCATCCGGACAGTGGGACAAGAGTACGTGAAGGATGCGAACTGGCCGGTTTAGCTGAAACAGAGGACTTATAGTTTGGGACATCCAGCCAAAACTACGCGTGGGACTAGAAAAGCCGAAGGAGCCGAGAGCCAATGGAATCCCGCCACGTGTCTTCACCGCAAAGAGGGACAAGGAAGCCCGAATCGGCCGAAGCAGGAGATTTTCATTTGGGACATCTCGGGCCAAAAATACGTGAAGTACGCGAGGACGCAAAAGTCAAGGAGCCGAGAATGAATCGGGCGTGCCACGTGTCAGAAGGAAAAAGTTGCTAAGTGGTGGTAAAAGTTTCAAAGGGGAAAATGGAACAGAGGGCCCGAGCCAGGTGACACAGGACACGTGTCCTAAGGGGAAGGGAGTTCGGAGCTCAGGGAGAGCTTTGAAAACTTAGCAAAGTTTTGGCCAAAAAACTAAAAGGTAAAGGTTTTCCCCGCGCCCCTATCGACGAACCAAATGATGCCACGTGTCCCAAGTGGCGGGGCGTGGGGGGAAAATGAAAATTTTTCCAAAGTGTAAGAAAAGTCAAAATTTTCAAGGAAAACCCACGGAAAAGGGAAGGAAAGAGAATTGCGCGGCCAATCATGACATGTGTCATCCTAGTGGCAGAGTGCAGGAAAAAATTCAAAATTCGTTTTGGCTGCTTTTTTGCCCTAAATCTTCGGGATCGCCATATCTTTCGATCCAGAGCTCGATTTTCACGTTCTTTATATCAATGGAAAGCTGGAAAAATTCTCTACACGATTCTAGGGGAAAGCTTGCATTTTGGTTCAGTTTGGAGAGATAAAATCAAGGAACGTCTCTGACGCGTGGTAATGGCTAGAACTAACGTTTCAACAACCAGCTTTAATGCAAAATACAGTTCGCCGCTTTTGCCAAGGTTCTCACATACCGCCACAATGAGATGAGTTAAATGCAACCTAGAAGTGGTTGGGGTAGATTCAGATTTCCTCTCTCTTCCCTCTCTTATTCTTCCTATAAATTGTAAGGAGGGGCTTCTTTCAAGGGGTTGAAGATTTGAGTGGTTCATCTTTTCAGCTCTGCCCTCCCTTCTTTTCTTCTCCAGGGTTGAAAATGGAGTTCGAACCTCCTCCCCTTCTCTGTAATGGTGTTTTTGCCTTTTACTATTGAAATGATGTTCTGTGCAAACTTCTGAAGCAACAAAAACATGTTTCGTGATGCATCTGTCCATCCTTGCTCGTTTTTCGCTTGTTTTCTTCTTGCCTCTATTCATTTCGGGTATTTGTGCATGTTTGAATGTCCATTGCAGGTTTGGAGCTGTGTTCATGGATTTTGGGACATTTTCTATGTGAAATCTATCCTTTGGCCTCGTGATGCATCTGTCCATCCTCCCCATTGCTCACCTCTCCTTGTCCCATGGCAGTTTTGATAGATGTTCAACATTTTCCTTCTCTGGTGTATCACCGTTTTAGTGTAGGCTCTTTTTTTCCCTTTTCTCTCTCTCTCTCTGTCTCCTTGGCATGGTTAGATTAGGATTAGATTAGCTTGCCTGCATTGGAATAGCTTGTGGCAGGTAGTTTAGGAAGAGGAACCAGCCTTCTCTGGAGATTCCTTTCTCATTTTCACGAGTCCCACACTCAAAGAAAGGATTCAATGTTGTGCAATCACACTGGATGCTAGAGTGATCAAACTAGAAATCTGATCAACATCCAGGGGTGCTGTGATTTTGCATCAACAGTTTTGGCATGCCGTGGGACCTTAGAGGTCTTCCACTTCATCTTTTGCAGTTGGTGTGTTCCCGTGAAGATTTCAACCTTTGGAGGCTCTTGCAAACACATCCGCGACTCCGTCCGATCAATAACTCATTCTCTCGAGTTGTAGACCCATTTTCTATCCATTCCCATCCATCCTTCTTTCCATCTCTTTCATTCTTTTCCATTCCATGAAGTTGTGCAGTCATGACTTCATTTCCATCATGGAACTCACATTTATAATAACAGCAATGTTTCCCACCTCCAACATGTTTTTAAATCCTCCAAAGCAAGCATTTTGAACAAATTCAAAATCAGCATGCATACCTATATGAGCAGCAATGCCAAAATCATTTTAGCTATGGAGCTTTCCAAGAACAAGAGTATGCATATAATGAATACAATCGATGCAAGATGCTGGTCTGTTGGAGAAAATCCAAAAGATGGAGGTAAAGATGGTGCCTCGAGCAATAGCTCAAATGAGAGCTTTCGGTGGTTGCAGGACTCCTTGTCCATGGGGAGGCCCTTTTCCAAGACACTTCACTTTGCCCGTCGAGAAGCTGGACTTAATGATGAAAATGTTGCCCCAACTTGCACAATGGACAAAGCAGAAATAGAGGCCTATACACTTGGTGTTGAACAACCTTGTCAATGGGTAAGTTCTACACCATCATCTGGTTTTTCTCTTCCCATTACTCAAGCAGCATCATCTCATTTGGAATTGCAAATTCTAAACTCCCCATCTGCTGTCCCAAATGTTGATCCCATGTCTCCACCTCTCAGTCTTCCACCACACCTCAATTCTTCTTTCCTTTTTCCTTCCAAACAGTCATCCCCTCCACAAGAGCTAAAAGAAATATGCTCTCCCCCAAAGAAACAAGAGGTTTCACCTCCTCTACCACCACAAAAAATTGCCAAATCAATTGAGTTACAACCCATCCCTCCTCTTGCATTCCCAATTCCATGTGGGGAAGAAGAAATTGCAAAAATCAGCCATGAAGGACAGCAAGAAGAGGAGCCCAACAGAAAAGAAATGACAGACAACTTGAGGGTTTGGGCTGCCAAATTTGGGATGACAAAGATCCCCTTGATGGTTAAACCTACAGAAGAGGCTAAGGTTGAACAAATGGTGGTTAAGACTGATTTTGTGGCAGCAGAAGAAGAGCAAAAAGAAGAAGCAGATCAGCAGTCAGTTTGCTCAGAAAGTAGTGTCCATGTTGGCACTCTATTTGAAGGGAATGCTGATTCAATTCAAGTTGCACAATCAGCCATAAAGGAAGAAAGCTCAGAAGAAGATCTTGCAGTCCCAACTTGTCCTCTAGAGCAGCAGATTGAAGAGTTTGACTTGACAAACTTCATGCTGGAGGAAGAGTTCAATCAAGAGCAAGATTGTCTTCAAACATTGGAGGAAGGAGAAGCTGCTCTAGATCCAAAAGAAGAGGAGCACATTCTAGTTGTGGAGGAGAAAATTACAGATCCAAGGGCTTTGAGCACAAAGCAGGCTATAGGAGAACCTTCAGTTCTTCTTTCTACTTCACCTCTCTCAAGTTCTAGTACTGAAGAGGAGTTTGATCTCTCAAACTCAATGTTGGAGGGTGAAAGAAACCATGGTGGTCAAGTTACAGATCAAGAAGACACCATGGAGGAAGTGGAGCATTTGCAGCAGGACAGCCATGAGGTAGTTTATCTGTTAGATTTGGAGGACTATTTTGATGGAGAAGAGCCGGTTGAGTTTCCACCATTCTCTCTTTCATCATCCACATTCCAAACACTTGAGTCTTGTCATGAAGGAGAACATTCATTTGTAGTAGCCTGCATCTTATAGCAGCTCTTTGGAACCAAGATTGGAAGATTTTAATCTTTCATGTTCTTCATCGTTGGGGAAGAGAAAGGACAGAGAGGAATTTCACCATTTCTTCCACACCATCCATTCAAGAAGGTCTACAAGAAGACTCCATTTTTGGAGTTGAAACTCAGAGCTATGGGCATATCAAATGGACCATACCTTGCCCAATCAGGTATTTGGCTTCATTGGAGCCAAAGGAGAAGTCACAACCAGTCATGCTTGCTTCTGAGCATGAGGGTGAGCTACAAAGTACCAAGGATCAGCTGTCATACCTCTTCAATCCAAATGCAGAGCAACTAAAAGAGGTATTGAATTTTCCTTCAGCTGATACCTTGATGATTTGGGTGGAAGACCAGCTTCTTGTTGATTTTCCACTCATCCTAACAGCCATGATCAGCTCCAAATCAATTGCATGGCTGCCACTTTTGAGAAAGGGAAGCTATTTCTCACAACCAATTGCAGGGTTTGTTTAGCTTGCCTTTGCTTCTAGTTAGAGTAGAGTAGGTAGGTTTGCTTTCAGCATAAGAAGTGCTTGTGCACACTCTGCATGTTTCCATTTGGAGCATGTATGATTTTCAGTTCTGTACATAGTTTTTGTGGTGCTGGTTTTCTCTTGCATGACCCATTTCAAAGGGCATTTTGGTAAGAATGACTCCATTTCAATGGGTTTCCAAGCGGTTCAGAGGGAAGTTTTCAAAGTTCAAATCAGTTACAGGCTACAACTCATGACTCCATGCCCAATGGATGTTTCAGGCAACTAGTAACTTCATCTAGCAGGTAGATAACCCCGCCGAGTCACCAAATCAAGTTATCCAAAATTCACCCCGCAGGGTAATTTTGATAACATGCATCGATTATTCATCCCTAGGCAAATAGATTGATTCAAGGCCCAAAATCATGTTTTTGGGGTCCCTCGGCTTCTCTCTAACTCTCCCACCCAAGAAGAAAACCCAACAAGTTAGAAAAGGTGAAAAAATTGCAAAAACCAAGCTTAGAGCCGAAATACAAAGAAAATCGGCTAAGTCCTAGCCCAGCAAAGACTTGGGGACAGGTTGGGACGTCGGGTGCGAATCGGTTGAAAAGTCACAAAGGGTCATGCAGATTCGAGACGGTTGGGACATCGGGACGCGTGGGGCGCGCAAGTCGAACCAAAAAATTGAATAAAATTGCCTAAGTCTCGTTTCGATGGTTCGGACAGCTTGGACCAAAAGTACGCGTGGGATGCGGATCGTCTGTTTGGCGCAAGTCACCCATTTCGGGCGGATCGGAGATATTTGTCCCGTAGTCCGGGCAGCTTGGGACAAGAGTACGCGAAGGATGCGAACCGCCGGTTCGGCTGAAACAGAGGACTTACGGTTTGGGACATTCGGGCCAAAAGTACGCGTGGGATGCGAAAAACCGAAGGAGCCGAGAGCCAATGGAATCTCGCCACGTGTCTTCACCGCAAAGAGGGACAAGGAAGCCCAAATCTGCTGGAGTAGGAGATTTTCGTTTGGGACATCCGGGCCAAAAATACGTGAAGTACGCGGAGGACGCGAAAAGCTGAAGGAGCCGAGAATGAATCAGAGCGTGCCACGTGTCAGAAGGAAAAAAGTTGCTAAGTGGTCGGTAAAAGTTTCAAAGGGGAAAATGGAACAGAGGGCCCGAGCCAGGTGACACAGACACGTGTCCTAAGGGGAAGGGGAGTTCAGAGCTTGGGGAGAGCTTTGGAAACTTAGCAAAGTTTTGGCCAAAAAACTAAAAGGTAAAGGTTTTCCCCGTGCCCCTGTCGACGAACCAAACGATACCACGTGTCCCAAGTGGCGGGGCGTGGGGAGAAAATGAAAATTTTTCCAAAGTGTAAGAAAAGTCTAAATTTTCAAGGAAAACCCACGGAAAAGGGAAGGAGAGAGAATTACACGGCCAATCATGACATGTGTCATCCTAGTGGCAGAGCGCGGGAAAAAATTCAAAATTCGTTTTGGCCTGTTTTTTGCCCTAAATCTTCAGATCGCCATATCTTTCGATCTAGAGCTCGGTTTTTCACGTTCTTTATATCAATGGAAAGCTAGAAAAATTCTCTACACGATTCTAGGGGCAAGCTTGCATTTTGGTTCAGTTTGGAGAGAGAAAATCAAGGAACGTCTCTGACGCGTGGTAATGGCCAGAACTGACGTTTCAACAACCAGTTTTAATGCAAAATACAGTTCGCCTCTTTTGCCAAGGTTCTTACCCACCACCACAATGAGATGAGTTAAATGCAACCTAGAAGTGGTTGGGGTAGATTCAGATTTCCTCTCTCTTCCCTCTCTTATTCTTCCTATAAATTGTAAAGAGGGGCTTCTTTCAAGGGGTTGAAGATTTGAGTGGTTTATCTTTTCACTCTGCCCTCCCTTCTTTTCTTCTCCAGGGTTGAAAATGGAGTTCGAACCTTCTCCCCTTCTCTGTAATGACGTTTTTGCCTTTTACTATTGAAATGATGTTCTATGCAAACTTCTGAAGCAACAAAAACGTGTTTCGTGATGCATCTGTCCATCCTTGCTCATTTTTCGCTTGTTTTCTTCTTGCCTCTCTTCATTGCAGGTATTTGTGCACGTTTGAATGTTCATTGCAGGTTTGGAGCTGTGTTCATGGAGTTTTGGGACATTTTCTATGTGAAATCTATCCTTGGGCCTGTGATGCATCTGTCCATCCTTCCCATTGCTCACCTCTCCTTGTCCCATGGTAGTTTTGATAGATGTTCAACATTTTCCTTCTCTGGTGTATCACCGTTTTAGTGTAGGCTCTTTTTTTCCCTTTTCTCTCTCTCTCTCTCGTCTCCTTGGCATGGTTAGATTAGGATTAGATTATCTTGCCTGCACTGGAATAGCTTGTGGCAGGTAGTTTAGGAAGAGGAACCAGCCTTCTCTGGAGATTCCTTTCTCATTTTCACGAGTCCCACACTCAAAGAAAGGATTCAATGTTGTGTAATCACACTGGATGCTAGAGTGATCAAACTAGAAATCTGATCAACATCCGTGGTGCTTTGTGATTTTGCATCAACAGTTATTGTGGTTATCCTATTCACACACATTTTGTAACATTTATCTCTCGTGGTATTTTTTTGACCTTAGTTTTTCATCACCTTGGTAGCTTAAAGAACGACTGACCTTGTAGAGATCTTATCACAATCAACATTTAATAAACTTGTTGCAAAGAAATTTTGGATATATTTGTTGACACTAGCCAATGTCATCATCGCAATCACTTCCATATCCTTCCATCAAGCCATCAATGGTTCTTAACCCCTTATCAAATAAGAGAGATGAAATAAGTTTTTAGTAAACAAAGCAAGAATAAAAATCAATTAATTAAAGAAGAAAAAGCTATGAATCAAAAGTAAATTGATATATAAATCTCTCTTGGGGTATTTTTAGTATCTCTACTGGGGCTATGGATGCCTAGTTGGCAGTAGAGAAATGATGTGATTAGAATCAAATGCATCTCCATCGGGGCTATGGATGTCTAGCTGATAATGGAGAAATGTACAAATTTTCTTCCACCCTCCATTTGCAAATCACCTTTCCAAATAAATCATTCCTACACATTGGCTAGTGTCTTCACTTGTTGTCTATCAACTCTTTCCTTCAAGAGGTAATTCATTTCCATGTGCACACATGGGATCTTGATGAGTAAACAGATTAGTATGTTACCAAGTGTTGCTTTTTGGACCTTGTTCAAACTCTTTCTTTAGTGCATGTCTTGTCTCAATATTTTTGCCTTGGGCTAATCACCTTTTCATCGACCGCCTTCTAAATATTTTCATAGCATCCTCTATTCTTCGAAATCATTTAGAACATCCATGTGTATAGGATGGCCTTTTTCTATGTTTGTGGACACCTTTGTCCCCCTTTAATAAATCAATTGCCCACTTCCTTTCTATAATGTGTTTCTTGGATAGCTTATGTTGGGGGCATCCTTGATCCCTCATGATTGAACCTATTTTATATTGGCCTTGATCCCCCTTCGGGCGTGAATAGTTTTCCTTTGAGTACTTCCACTTAATCATTGGGGCATTTTCACATCTTCACTTTCATGTGCCTATGCATGTCATTCTACCCTTATATATCCCATCTATCACTGGGGGCATCCACACTTCTTTGTCTTCCTATACATAGTTTTGAAAAACTTTCAAAAACACAAAAACATTTGTATAAACTTTCAAAATTCCAAAAACATTAAAATATGTCCAAAAATCACAAAAACATTCAAATATGTTTCTAAAAAATCAAAAACAATAAAAATCATCCTAAAAATGTCACTCTTTGGTTCTCGTATGTTCTTGTGCACGACTCACGGGTCATCTTGATCTATCTCCATCAACAAATCTGGTTTACTTACTATGTTTTTACTTTGGGGCACAATAAGTTGTTTGGTACTATTTCATAGTACATGATTTTTTTTCATAGGACCCAAGTGTCCTTCATTATTCCCCTTGCATGTATCCTTGTTGGGGGTGACAATATTTTAACCCTTGTCATTAATTCACATAGGTTGGAATCAAATCTTGATAACAAAAGCATTACATTATGTTTCTCTATTAGGTTATCTTGTTTACTTTCTCATATTGCATTACATTATGTATGTTGCAGAGAGTTAGGCATATTTTACTTTCTCGTATTGCATTGCATTGTATATGCTACATGGAGTTGGTGTTTTCAGCAATGGACAATTGTTCGTAGTATGAATTTTTATGCCATTCTACTTTTTTTTGTATGCTTACATTTTTAATAAGGACCGATGATGTAGATCCTTGGCAAAATGATGATAAGAAAGTTGTTTAAAAGAGAGTTCTACACTAGATGCAAGACTAGTTATTCCCTAACCATCTTCCTCTCTTTCTTCTCAATCATTCTCATATCAATATGATTTTTCTAATTCACTTTGGGCATATTACCCCTCCCCATTATTCTATCCATTTATCTCAACACCCCATCGACACTCGAGGGCATCTCTCACTTCGCTAATTTTTATTCTACCCCTTCAAAATTTTACATGTCTACTATCTTTGAAGTGCCGTCACTCACACCAAGCCGAGAGGGGAAAATGTAGACACCTATAATTTAGCTCCAGCAATTTAAATACTTAAATTATGTTAATTATACTACTTCCCACAAATTGATGACATATCGTCAATATATCACACTTTCTCTTCTATCGTTGTTAATTAATTACATTACGCTAATTAATTAACCCTTGAAAGGAACAATAACCAGATCATACCAAGCCAAGAACACAGATGCTAATCAAACACCACGATCAATAAGATGAAAGTAATTCACCAAAATAGCTTTACATAAAACCTTTGCAAACAAATGAGCAGCAATATCATATATTATAATGGAACTCAATGCAATACAATGAGAATGGGCCTTGCTTAAATAGGTAAGGAATAATAATCTAAGAACTAGTCAAGGTCATAGATCAAGCCATAAATCAAGGAAATAACTAGTCATCAAAGAACTATTCAAGACCATAGATTTAGGAAATAACTAGACATCGAGGATCTAGTCAATACCATAGATCAAGGAAAGAACTATACCTAACAACTAGATAATATCTCCTAATCTCTAAATAGGATAAAAGAAATATCCACACACATAAGTGGGTGAGGATAAATACAATAAAATTAAATAAAGTACCTAGGTGAACATGAGCTAAGGTAAATACCTACTCTAACAACCCTTCTATCTAGAAAAGATCACATGTAATGACCTTCCGTTAATTAAACTCTTTTCTACTTGAATTTAATTAATTATTTGTAATTAATTAAGTTTCATCTTCTATTAGATAAATAAATCATCATTTATTTAGCCTAAACCTTTCCTATTCCCAAATCATAATAATTGTTCTTCTAAAATATTTTATAAAGCTTGCTCACCTATTAATTAATCCTTGGGTTAATTAATAAATCCTTTCAAACCCCTTGAGCCACTACAAGACAAATTAAACACCCCTAAGGTTGACTCAACCTCCTTTTCAACCATAGTCACCCCCAACTAACTCAAACTAGCTATTATCCCTGATGTAAAGTTATGTAGAGATTATTTTATCCATTGATTTATATAAGGGGCCCTCCTCTTACCATTCTACTTACACCTAAATGAGCATAGAGCCTATATTATAGTTGTTTTATCATCTTAGAACATTCTTCCATGAGAGGAGATAGCTATCTTCATTTCTTGCATTCATCCATCTAAGTTTTAAGTCATGTGGAGATATTTCAAGTGGTCTTATAGCCATGGATTTACAATACTCCATTCTTGAAACCTTGGGATTCAAACATGCAATCAATCCATTGATTTCTAATGATATAAATAGGTTCGTTTCATTGATTAACATTCAATAGAGATAGAGATTAATTGCTTAGCATATTAGTTTGGATGTTTATTCATGTTCTAATGCAAAGATGTTGGTATATTAGTCTTTTTAAGCTCTAAGCATGATGGTGCATAGATTTTAATTTAGCTTATTTTAGGACTACTAGATGTTAGTTTTAATTCTCTTTGCATAGATAACCAATTCTTGCACACACCTTTAGCAACAATTGTTTTTCAAAGTGATAAAAGATATAGAAATCATTTCTAATTCCCAAGATCACCTAAAGGTGTGAGGGAAGATCATAAATTTTACTTTAATCTCCTAACTAAGCATCCAACATTCATTAGTCCTTAAACAAACCAAGTTATCAAAAAGCATGCAAATATTCCCTACAAAATAGAAGTTAATCTTCAATTTAAACTTGTGAGGAGTTAAGATATCCAAAAACATTCCTTTATAAATTTTAAAGTAAATCCCAACTCTGTACTATGATTCCTATGCTCAAATTTGGGTGTGTACGTGCACTTTAGGATATGTACGCGCCTCTGTGAAAATAGATAGTGGGCTAAATGGGTACATAGCCGAGAGAGAGATATACACCTAACATCAATGCATATGCTCAGAGTAAAACAAGATCAAAGCAAAAGTAATAATAGATTTGTATGCTCAAATATGACTTCTACTCTTTGATTTAGATGTATGCGCTAACAAATAAAAAAAGCTAGAAAAACACAGAGGACAGAATATCATGTACACAGGCAGAATGATGCATATGCTAGACTTTGAACACATACGCTAGCCTAACTAAAAATATGACAGGTACGATTAACATCGAATGTATACACTTGAGTTATGTCATGTAAACTAGCATTTGGACATGTACACTCAAGTTTTGACGTGCACGCGCCCTTACAAAAAAAAAAATTATGTGTGTACGCATGTACCTGGAGATGACATCAAGGAACATAGGAAATGATGTAGAAAACTTCAAAAAGCTCAAATTTTCTCAAATTAGCTCAAATCAAAGAGTAACCCATCACAATAAATCACCTAAGTGAGATCTAATGCATATAAAGATGATGAAACAAACTAAGAATCTCAATTTATTTCATATTTGCATGATATGGGTTAGTAAAAACATGAGAAAACTAGCAAAATTCATTAAGATCAAAGGGACTATGGATCCATCCCACCAGGCATGCCAAATGTGTGCAAGAATTAGTTAGCTATGCAAAGAGAATTAGAACTAACACCTAGTAGTCCTAAAACAAAGCTAAACTAAAATCTATGCACCATCATGCTTAGAGCTTAAACAAGACTAATATACCAACATCTTTGCATTAGAACATGAATAAACATCCAAACTAATATGCTAAGCAATTAATCTCTATCTCTATTGAATGTTAATAAATGAAATAAACCTATTTAGATCCTTAGCAATCAAAGGGTTGATTGTATGTTTGAATCCCAAGGTTTCAAGAATGGAGTCTTGTCAATCCATGGCTATAAGACCACTTGACATATCTCCATATGACTTCAAAATTGGATGGATGAATGTAAGAAATGAAGATAACTAGCTCCTCTAATGGAAGAATACTCTAAGATGATAAAATGGCTATAGTTTAGGTTCTATGCTCATTTAGGTGTAAGTAGAATGGTAAGAGGAGGGCTTCTTATATAGCCCAATGGATAAAAGAAGCTTTGCATCTCTTTACATGTGGGATAATAGCAAGGTTGAGTTAGTTGGGGATGACCATGGTTGAAAGAGGGTTGAGTCAACCTTAGGAGAGTTTAGTTTTTCCTTTAGTGACTCATGGGGTTTGAGGGGATTTATTAATTAACCAAAGTGATTAATTAATAGGTGAGCAAGCTTATAGAATATTTTTAGAGGAATAATTAGTATGATTTAGAGGATAAGAAGGATTCAATCAAATAAATGGTGACTTATTGATCTAGTAGAAGAGGAAACTTAATTAATTAAGAATAATTAATTAATTCAGGTAGAAAGGGGTTTGATTAACGGAAGGTCGTTAATTGTCATCTTTGTTGGATAGAAGGGTCAATTAACTAACGTGATGTAATTAATTAATGACGATGGAAGAGAAAATGTGCAATATTGATGATATGTCATCAATTTGTGGGAAGGGGTATAATTAGCACAATTTTCAGTATTTAAATTAATAGGGCTAAATTATAGGTGTCTATAGTTTTTACCAACTTAATTACATTGTTGAAATATTACCTGTAGAATGTGTTTTAAGAAAATCCCAAATTATGGAAAATCATTCATAAACATAACTTACACGCATATTTATTTAACAATCCAATTAACTATTATATAGTTTTTTGTAGACACCTAAAATATGCTTACACTTAGAATTTCATCCAATCCAATCAATTAACAACACTTCGTTAATTCCCCATACTTCACTCCACTCTCGGATGCCCATTTACGACACCTTCTTGGTCATATTCCTCCTATAATCAGCTTATTTGGCTAATATCTCTCTTATTAGCTAAACATTCCTCCTTTCGACCATTCAGAACCTCCCTAGTTCTCTCTAGACCACTTCTATTGGCTTCGTAGGCTATCTATCAGTCAAAATTGGTTATCCAGACCCCTCCCAACTCTCAATGAGTCTCTAATCACTTGCTAATCAAGTTTAACTAGCCTAATCCTAGCTTAACTAAGCCTAAAGCATGTTTATCCTAATCTAATCCTAAAGTACTTTTTGAGCTTTAGTCCCACATGCACCCAAATTCCAAATTCTCCCAAGTGGAAAACTATAAATACAAGGCTAAGCCTACCCATTAAAATCACAACTTTACATAAGCTAAAGCCAAAACAATCCTAATAAAGCTTAAGAGCTCATTTTCATTAGCCAAGCTAATAAGGCATTTGATCTTGGGTCATCCACCATTAAAATAGCTTCATCTTGCACCCATGTTAGGTTAGTAATGAAATAGCTAAACTTGGCCATGTAGCCATTTAGTGAGATTCATTCACCCTCATGGAGTAAACAACACACAATTTGATTGCTTAGAATCTAACTAGGTTCACTTTCATTAAGCTTTCATAGAGTAGAGAGTAGTATACATGTTAGTTTTTGATGTTTTTGTCAAATTTATAATGCTTGCATGTTAGTTTCTCTTGTTTAGCTCTAATCCTATGGTGCATGGATGAGTTAGCAAAGCTTTGAGGTTCTTTAGCCTCATTCCATGGATTTTTCCACTTTCCATTGCACACGCTTTAACCATATAATTCAACAAACAAATCTTACACGGCCAATTGTTTTTGTACAAGAAAATAAATAATTAAACAAAAAAAAGTAATAAGAGAATTAATGTGTAATTTTTATAATCTTTAGTCACTTCACATAATTATCTCTTCTAACCGTGAGCTTGGAATTTGACTTCAAATATTTTAATAAGGTTTATTTTATGGATATATAATCATAGAATTATTATTTCTACTTAAACTCTAATTTATAACTTTTTTTTTTTTTGATATGGTGAACATTTTTTACTGGAGCTATGAACCGAGGGTTAAGGGACCCCACCCTTACAACAACCAAGATATTACAATTAAGCTCAATAATTTGTAGACCACAAGCCGCCACCAACAACACATGACTGGCAAAACACGAGTCATCATACATGCACACACCACCAAAGAAACCATGAGCCATCATGCTTGATCTAGTTAATCACGAGCCCCTGTGTAAGAACACACCACCATAGGTGAAACACAAGTCGCCACACACCAACATGTGTAGGTATTCTCGATCCGAAAATCCTCTGTGAAATCTAACCTATCGGTTGCACCACCTTGGACATTACCACCTCGAATGGGGATTGTGCCTTAGTGGGATTTAAACCTGAGTGGATCCGGAAACAACCATCTAACTTGACCACTCCATTTAGACCCCATGGGAAAAAATTTAGATGGTAAACACTTTTATTGTACCAAAGCTATGAACTGGAGTGGTGGAGGAGCACTTTCTCTAAGTGGGACATGGGGGTGGGCTTGGGTCCTTAATGTCCACCGAGCAATCCACATTCGGAGCACCCCGCTATGTTCTCGCTTGGTCCATATGGAAAAGTTCAACCCCTACCTCAAGGTGTCTCCATGGCCACTTATTGAAAGCATCCAATGATCTCAATGGGAATGGTGATGATTACAAACTACTTGTAACTCACCAATAGCCCAAGACATTGAGTTCGGATGACTTGATAATTTTAATGATTAAATAAAACATAATTTTTATTGAGTAATTTAATTTCAACTATTCATTTTAGTTTTTTTATTTATTATTATCATACAAAGTAATGGGTTATTATATTAAGAATTAAAGTATAGTGATTAATTATAGTCACGTAAATTTTTAATTTTAAAATTTGCCTACTATTTAATTATCATTTAAGAGGGTTTGTCGTATAGTGAAATTAATTGAAAAATTGTAATACTTTAGCCAACAAAGGTACCATACCATATTGGGAATAGTCCTCCTACCAATATAATGATTAATTTATCACACAATAAGTACGTTTGAATACTCTACGATCAATCTAATCTTCCTATTAGTCTTTTTCTTATTATATCAACTCAAAACACTTTCACTCTTTCCACTATTTGGAACTCATTTTGTTGATTTCTCATCATACACCTTATATTATATTGTGACTAAACAATATATGTAACCTAAGCTCGTTTCTAAAAATGTTTGACTACTTATTATATTATCCCCATACTCTTAACAAGATAAATAAACACGAGTCTTCATCTAATTTAGTGTAAACCCTAATCATTAAGTAATTAGAAATTATTACATTTACTACTCATTGAATGCCATACTAGAGCAGAAAAAGGGATCATGAATTTCTCCATAGCTAATATAGGAAACTTGTGGGGTATGACATAACTCCACCACCATGTGATGTGTTTCATGTATATGTATGAATATATATGTTGGAGATCAATGGTGTTGCGAGCTAAGTCAAGATTGTGAGTTGACATTAGCTTTGATGAGGGTGTGTGAACACGAGAACATGACACGCTAGGTGGTAGTGCTCATATTTTTAGTGCATATGGGATGAGAGTAAATTCCTTGGTCTATAAAATCTGATGTTCTTAAGACAACCCCAATGCTTAGAGCAAGAATGTGTAGGAGGTACCTACCTTCCTTTAGTCTTGTGGCCACAAGCACAACATTAGTATTTGTTATTTAGGAGTATTATATACATCTTTTTCGGTTCACTGTTGTCACATAGATACCAGAGGGTAGGTGACAACTTAATATTACACAGATGACTCACTCTCTTACCACATCAGTTCCATATCTACCCACTTTGTTGAAGGGTAGGGCCACTCCTCTTGTATTCAGGGGATGTGCGGGAGACCGCCAAGTCTGTGGTTGGAGGAAAAGTGTTCTAATAATGCTCTCTCTCACCTCTTGTATTGGTTATGCAACTTCAGATGATCTCTAGTTGATTTTTAGTACCATGTATCGAATGTTTGTTCTTGTACTCATATTCAGATATACTCTACAAGTTGGTAGAAGATTGTAATAATCATTATGTATTGTATACATTTGGAATGAATCATATTTTTATTGTAAACCCAATTGTAAAACATAGTTACAAATTGATTTATAACCAGAAATGAGTCAACGACTTGTATGAATGAATTACTAGTAGCAATGAATGAGAAAGTTATAATTATGAAATAATGTTTTGAAAGTAACTATGAGTAGATTTTTTTATTAGAGGTAAAAAGGGTTTAGGGGACCCTACCCCATAGAAAGTGTTACCAGCTTCCTTACAAAGAAGCCAAGGGATTACCATTGAAGCCAAACTAAAAACCCAAAGCATCACAAAAAAAACAACAAATAGATACAACCATAAAGGAAAGTATCCAAACAATGCAGATAAATAGTGAAATAACTAACAACAAAGAATACAAAGAAACTAACAAAAAACAACATAGAAATAACAAAGAAGAAACCAATATCCCATTTTCTTCATCACTCTTTTATCGGTCCCCACTAAATTCATACAGACATTCCATTCTTTGACAAGGGAGTCAATGGTAGCTTTCAATGCTTGTAGTTATGCTCAGGGGAATCACCACTTTGGGGCCTTTTCCTTCTTTTTCTCTTTCCTTAGCAAGTTCCATAGATTGAATCATCTTTGCTAATAGATTAACATGGTGGATGGTGCTTTTAACATTGAGGAGATGGACATCATGAATTTTAAAACAACTTCTTTCATCTTCAACATATCCTTTGCCATCTCCAGGATTCTCTCATTTGCATTCTTGAGTTATTCACTAAGAACCAAAGAAGATAACTTTTCCACTTTATTAATTAGTTCCTTCATATCCATGAAAACCATACTAATCTTAGGTCTATTAATATCGTATCAAGCTCCGAATGCTCAAATTCCTGCATGAAAGTATGAGACTTGACAAGGATTCCCGGGCGTATATAATTTCATTTGGGCGTTTTAAGAGCATGCAAGCTTTCAATGGCCTCCTCCAAGCTCTTTCAACACTTATCTTCAGAAGTGTCTGGAAATTTCTCGCTCGCCGTCTCCTCACTGTTATCCCCTTTAGCAGCTTCCTTATCCTTATTGGAAACTAAAAAGTTTCTTGGTTCTCACCCGAATCTAAGATTATCTCCACTTCCTCAACCGTCTTAGGAGCCTCCTCTTCCTGCTTTGTTTCTTGACGCCACCTTGACTCAGGTTGGATCTATTTCTTTTAGCCACTTTGGTTTTCCAAATAGATCCTCACTAAAACTTTCCTCCTTGGGCACCGAACATTCGAGGCAGAAGCCCCAAATTTATCATTTTTTCCCAAAAGGGGAGTTCCCAACCTGAGAAGGGATTTGATGAGGCCTTGGTGCAAAGGTAAGGGGAAGGTACCTTTCTTGACCATGATAATATATTTTGTAAGGGAAGTATATAGGAAGAAAGGGAAATTATAGGGCTTAGCATTACGGACATGGTTCAACATAGGGAAGTGATATCCATATATCACTTTATATCACCCTTCTAAGGTAATGTAGGACATAAACAACTGAGCAATTTCATCAAAAGGATGGGGCAAATTTCCCAGCATAACCATTATGAAGAGAGACATGCGCTCCCTTACCTTGCATAAAGCATTCAATCTCCAGGTTGTAGTCCGACTTAGGTTTGTAGATGCATCTTCCTTCCAGAGCTAAACCCGAGACTTTGGCAATAAGCTTTGGGGAAATGGTAAAGGAGAAGTTGTCAACCCAAACATGGCCTTCTTTCCACATTTTTGCCATAGCTTCACTCAACTTTTCATCGTAGCCATCAAAGATATTGAAAAAGGGTAACATACCCACCTTTTCAAGCAAGGTCTCAGCCTCTATGGACATCTCCTACCTCTTGCTAGGTTCAGTTCTCACTAAGTCACCCCCATGCTTCTAAACTTGTTCTTCTTTCTATTCTACAAATAGTTACCTTCCTCGATCTTATCGTCCCACTTCCAGAAAACAAAAAGATCTAGCCTGCCCCTGCGAGGATTAGAAAGGAGATTTTACACGAGTTCTGGAATCATGAAAAAGAGATGTCACAAGTCTGAAGAATTAATGCCTCCTCATTTGTAGGAGTATTATTAGTTATACCTTCCCTTTTCATGATTTCAATAAATTTGGCTTGCATCTTATTAGGATCCTCTACCACCTTAAGATCCCTTGCATTCACCCCCAAATTGGCCATAAAATTAGCTAGAGAGTTTCCTTCACAATGCACATGATGAAAGGATATGACCTCAAAAGAGGATAATAAAAGCTTAGTTTTATTTATGAATTCATCGATAGAAACAAAAGGTTCAGATTTTCCTTTCAAACATGATATGATATATAAAGAGTCCCCTTCCACTTCAAGGTGTTTTAAGCCTTTCTCCTCGCTAACTTCACCTCCCAAAACATCGCAAATGCTGCCTCAAAGAACATTGTTAGATTGGAATCCCAGGTCAAAGAAGTAGGCAAGAAGAAATATTCCTTAAGATTCCTAAAGAATACCTCCTCCCCTGCTTTCCCAGGATTACCTTTTGCTGCCCCATCAAAGTTGAGTTTAAAGAAACCTTCCCTAGGTGAATTCCACTTAATCCCCATATGAGGATTACTTCTTTTGGGTTTGGGGTCACCTATAATGTTCTAATTCTTAAATAAGTGTTGTTCATTGTCAAGAATTTCCATTTCATTTTTCCTTAGGATAGAAAAATTATTTCTAACAGCCTGTAGGAGTTTGTTTATAGTCAACCTAGTGGGAAGTTTCTTATTTTTGAAAATCCTTCTGTTTCTTTCTTTCCATAATTCCCACCAGAGGTGACCCAAACTCATGACCCAGAGATTTTTAAGCCCTCAACTGAAGAAAGGACATTTCCATTGATTCCAGGCATCCATGATCTCTTTAGGAATTACCCAGTAAACCGAGAAGCAACCTAGAATAGAAGAAAGCATTAGATGGGCAAAAGGACATTCCAGGAGAAGATGATTTATAGTTTCCATATTCACTTCACAAAGAACACATCTATTGGCCATCTAGAATCCTCTTTTAGCAAGATTATCAATAGTAAGAATTTTATTTATTACTGAAAGCCAACTAAAACATTAACCTTAGGAGTTATGTTCTTGTTCCATATCTTACCAAAATTTAAATCTTCTTCTCTAGTTTCTCCCTAAAAAAGGGAATAGGCTGATTTGACAGAGAAATTACCACTTTGTTCTTTGTCCCAGACTATTCTATCTTGGTCCTTGTTGTTAGAAGAAACATAATTTTTTAGAAAATCATTGAGCCTTCTCAAGTGTTCATTAGTTTCTGTTTGTCTAGTTCCATGAGTTTCCATGTCTGAAAGTTGTCTTCATCAGCCATATAGTTATTGATTTTTCCCCATATTTATCTTCGAGATGACTAGCAATTTGGGGGAATTGATCTTTAAGGACAAAATTCCCAGCCCATTTATCTTTCTAGAAGCTTATCTCATTTCCTTTTCCTATTTTCCACCTGTTGCCCCTAGCCACAATTTCTTTTTCCTAGTTAATAGCTTTCCATATGCATGAACCATTGAAGGATGCCTGTTTAAAAATCCATCTATTGTCATTAACATCCATCCAATATTTTTTCTTTAGAATTCTGGTCCAAACTCCGTTTTCTTTAGTTAACCTCCATCCAATTTTTGCAAGAAGGGATTTATTCATTTTAGTCCAGGCTCTAAGACCAAGTCCCCCAAGCTTTTTAGGTTTACAAAATCTATCTCATGCCACCATAGGGATTCTTTTTTTTGTCACAAGGTCAACTCCATAAGAAACATTTTTGGATTTTTTCCAGTTTTTCCCCAACACCTCCAAGAAGTTGATAAAGGGACATGGCATACACCGGGAGACTTAATCATTAAGTGAATTGTAATTATGAACTGAGTATAGAATTTCAAATGAGTAAATTTTGTTAGAATAATAAATTGGAGTAAAATGAACATTGACTTATTATTTTACTCTTGCAATGCAATTTAAATAAATAGTGTTTATTATTGGTGCATTACAATTATTGTAACATTTGGCTTTAGATTATTAGTTAGAGTTAGGGATGATAAATCAACGGTAAGATCAATTTCCCAATCACGTTATCAAAAAAAGTTTTATTTTTGGGTATCTCGATTGGGGGTCATTATAATCATTGGATTTATCAAGCAACATCTAAAAATATTCTTCATTGTCTTTACCTTCTATCCACAATATTTCAATGTAACATCATGCATACTTCATATGTGGGATCTACCATGGAGTTCGTGAGGCTTCATCTTCTAAGGGATTGGAAAGTCCTCTCTTCTTCTCTTATTTCTCTCTATTTCTGGGGAGGGGGAGGAGTACTTCTCTATGTTCTTATAAAGGGATTATCTACTTGAGAAATTTTATATGCACTTCTCTTTTATCTCTTTTTGGGAGGAGTTTTTCCAATGGGTTTTCTCCTTTCTCCATTTCATGAGAGATGTTCTTGGGCACCTCATTAGACCTTGTTGTTGGGCCCATTTTTTATACCTACCTAAGATTTTCTTAGGGGGTGTTAGTGTAGGTATTTTATTCCATTACATGGTTTTTCCTACAAATGTACTTAACTTTCTTAAGTGTCATTGGGATATATGGGAATTAAACTTCTCCACTTTTTAAGGTAGTGGTTACCCTTCCTCACTTCCTATTTATAAACCTCTTGTAAAGATATATTTTAATACATTTTGAATATAATTTATATTTGGATCCTATTTGGTTCTTCTCTCATGCAATATTACTCTCTTTTTATGTTCATATTTTATCAATTCTCAATCATGGCCCACATTCTCACAAGTTATATTGCATTGTAGTTGTAGAAGTAAGATTTATTGGTTCACGAGAAAGATGAATCATGTAGAGCTTAACATGCGCATGAGAGAAAGCAAATGATTTTTAAAAGAATCACCTTTCACAAGATGACATCCATGTCTCAAATTATAATATTCTTACAAGGAGTACGTGACATGAAGGAAAGGTAAAATACTTGGAAATTGATGTAACAACCCATTAAAGAGTATTGATGACATGAATAAACACTCACATGAAACCCTTTATAGACCTATAAATGTAAGATGCCAACTTGGTAGTGGAACTCTCAAACTAATTCGTTATAAAGAATCTAAGAGTTGTAATCAATGGTGTATATGATCTCCATTAGAAAGGAAAACATAGTACTTGAAGCTACAACTATTAAGGCATGAGATAAGCTCTTGTGAAAGCACTTGAAACAAAGGTGTTAGAGCTTCATTTATATTAAGTAACTTCTTCATGGCACCAACAATAAATTGTGACTCCATCTAAAGTGAAACAAATAGTGCACAATAACAATAAATATTAATTAACAAAAGGATGTAAATCATGCAACTACGCGACTATAATACGATGGAAGAGTAAATATATTTTTGTATGTCTTTATTTTTTATTTTCCATGGGAAGTAATGTGTTTCACAAAGTGGAAGTAATATAAAAAGGTTGTAGTCATGCAAAAATCAAGCAAAAACACAACAAAAAAGGGTAAAATTTTAAAACAATACCACAAGTTTCTTATAAGAAAACATCTTTTATGTAAGATAAAAAAAAACACAGGAGAATTTTCATTTTCCCGTTTAATAAAATATAGGATAATAATTTCACAAAGATAATAGCTCAAAACAATGTAACATATTACAAAAATACATTTATAAAGTGAAAATATATCACAAACACAACCCAATTATTTTCAAGATGTTCCAATCTAGCTTTTTGGTATGATTTTTGAGTATTTAGTTGGACTTTTCAGTTTGGTTTTGAATAACATCTATAAAAATGTAGGGAAAAAAACTTAAATATTCAAAATAATGACTAAATCAATGTAGACTATATCCAAGATAGCGGAACAAATCATGATAATAGAGTGATCTCTTCCTTCGAAGCCTTGTTTTGAGGAAGTTGAAGCTACAATTGCTTTGGTAAAGGATGTGGAAAACAAATAACAATTGCAACTAGAAATAATTATGGATAAAACAAAACCCCCGATGTGCATTGATAATTATCTAGTGTGTTGCAAGAGATGCATATATAATTTATTTATATATGAAGGAACGAGGAGAAATGAGATTCTTTAGACCTTATTGATATAGAGAGGTGTCATCGCATGTTTGATAATTTAGGGTAAATGGCGTCTAGGTTGGTTCAATTTTACAATGGTAATGTTACTAGGCCAATATTGCCATCAATTTCACCTGTAATTTCCAATGGAGCTGGAGTTGTTAAAGTAACAAAGAATTTAAAGGGAAAATGAATCGGAGGTGGATAGTATTACACATTACACAAATGACAACACCTTCATCTAAAAGGGGGTAGGGCACCAAAAATGGAAGACATTCATGTATAGAAATGAAGAAGACTACCCGAGATTCAAAATACAATCACAACAAATATTGGTTTCCTATCCTTTAACCAAAATCAAAACCATGGCCTCCACCTCTTTTATAGCCATGAATGGTGGGAAGAGATATTCACCTACAAAATAATGTCTAAGCCCGACAATAACCATTTTTACCTCAAAAATATTACATGCCAAATGCACAACCATACCAAAAGTTGCAGAAGTGGTAAATTCCTCCACCTCCATTCAATGGTGGATGCAACAAAGAATAAATACCACTTTAAAAGCCTATCACAACATTTTCTCTTTAACGTTCTCTTTGCATGGTGACCAATCGGACACGCAATATTTGTCCCACCTCACAATAAAATGCCAACCATCAATACAAACTGGTGCAACATACCCTTATCTCGCATAGGCGAAAGGCACCAATTGATCCACTAAGTAGAAAAAAATACAAATTAATAAATTTGAGGGGGACTCAATAAATGTGCATATTTGCACAAATATGATATCTTTCAAAATCTTTATAAAACTTACATAATTAATACACTCATTAATTCAAAACATGTCTAAAGTGAAACATTGGGAACATTAACATTTAAATAATGATGTTTGAGACTTCCATTTAAAATCTAACTTGCATCATTAAAATGTCAACATCAATAACACAAGTGTACATAATCACAAGTGCATCAGTTTATGTATAGGAACAAACTTGTTCACATTTACCCCATTTCATAGCTATTCAAGTACCATAAGTCCACATTTATGCACCTAACTTGCACAACCTCTTAAGTTGTCAAGATGAAATTAAAAGTAATTTTAATTTTGAAGTAAACAAACTTCTCCACTTTTGGTCATAACTAGCCTTCTTTTTACCATCTTCACCTCATTAAATACTACACTTGCAAATAGATTTGTATTAGACTCACCATTTTTCCAAAAAAAAAAAAATTAATGCCAAGTAATAACTATCCCTCCAAAATTTCATAATTTGAATTCAAATGGGGTGTAATATTATATATTTAGATGAATATGGTTAGCAATTATTTTGTGGAAACAATTTATAAAGAACATAACTGGTAGAGTTATATACCAAATTCAGATTTGCAGGAAGGATACTACCAAATTCAAATTTGTAGGAAGCCATATATACATGAGGTTAATGATAATTACCTTTTTAATATTGAAAGTATTCAAATAATTTTTGAATATATGAGAATGTCATAAAATAGACATAATGTTAAATACGTGAAGAATGTGTTTATGCGATGAATATGTGAATCACTTAGCTTAACGTCTAAGGAATATTTGAATATAAATAAGTGTTGTCTTTGTTTATTTATTTAATATTTTACTATCCAAGGGTAACTTTATATTGACTCGATTTGAATATGTGAAGAATGTTGGAAAATAGACAAAACGTTAAATAAGTGAAGAATGTCTTAATGCGAGAGCATAATTTGCGGAGACCATAAATTTTGATCCGACCGTTGGATCGTCTTGAAATTTTATAAGGTGGTAGATATACATTAGTACTATCCTAGGGTCAAATTTGTTTGCAAAGATATGGCTATTTCGGCACATTTTTGAGCCCGAATTCCTTCATCTAGTGGCCTAAAATTAGCTCCGAATGTTTTTTCACTTTTGACTAGGTCTTAGAACTTTAATAAATTTTGTTGTGCTTATTAGAATAAGTAAAAATTTCATGTGAGACTTAATTTATGAAGGTATATTTTGCACACAAATTTTGGGTCCCATCCAATTTTTTTTTCTAATAGGTATTTTTTTGTCATTTTAGGGTTTTTGGCAATTTAAGGTTTTTTAACATTTTAGGGTTTTTAGAGTAGACGTGAAATAAAAGGTGGATTGTAATGATGTAAAATATTAGTGTGGATTCTAGAATGAGAAGAAATATATTTTTAAACTCCTAGTTTTTATTTGCAAAGTTTTTTATGTGTGTTTTGGAGGTATTTCAACCTTTTGCAGCTTAGATTCACATCAATTGGTATCAGAGCTGGATTTAGATCTTGCGGAAATAGTTAAAGTAACATATTACATTTTCTGTGTAATTTTTACCTCTATTTTATATAATCATGGATAGATGTGGGAGGGAGGTTATGCCCAAATGAATAAGCATATGCAGGAGCTATAGAGACAAGTTGTTGAGCTCACAGGAGAAGTTACCCGCCTTAGAAGGAGACATGTAAATGGGGATGCAGACCCAGATAGTGATACTAAATAAGTACCTCCATTAATGAATGAAGGAGGAGATGAAGAATAAAATGAGAGAGATGAATAAACCATGAATGAGAGACCATTTGAGGAGAGATTGATCCAGGCTTTAGAGGGAAATAATGATGGCATTAAGATTAATGTTCCTGATTATGGTGGAGGGTTACGACCAGAGGAGTTGATTAACTAGTTGAATCACATGGAAAAATTCTTTAAGTGGAAAACCCTTTCATAAGAGAATAAGGTTAAGTTTGCATATACTAAGTTTTTTCGGACATGCATTGATCGGTGGGATCATGCACAAAATGAAAGACAAAGGAATGGAAAGGGCAAGATCTGAAACTAGAATAAAATGGTAAAGAAGCTAAAATAAAAGTTTTTTCCTATAAATTATGCTCAAACACTCTTTCGAAGGTTCCAAAACCTAAGACAGAAGGATCTAAGCATTAATGAGCATACCAATGAATTTTACAAGTTGTCAATTATGGTAGAATAGGGAGAGTCTAAAGAACAGAAGGTTGCATGGTATATAAATGGGTTGAGTTACACCATACAAGATGAACTAAGTATGCTCTGGATCCATATCTTGGATGATGCTTATCAACTCACATTAAAGGTAGAAGAAAAGAATAAGAGGAATAATTTTAAAAGAGGTGTGAAGAGAGGGCCATCGTCATATCCAATGAGAGGCGAGGGTAGATTTGAATATAAAAAGGTGAATCCTATAATACGTAAAAAGACATGAAGATTCTATTCAAAGCCATGATAACTACCAAAGAGGTAAGGGGGTTTTAGAGGGGTAGAGTTTATAATGGATGACGGGGCTGGAATAGCCCCTAAAGGCAATATACATATTTCAGATGTGGTGAAGAGGGTCACAAAGCTTTTGAGTGTCCACACTATCCTACACAAGATAAATGGAAAGGAGAACAACCACAAGTAAATTTGGTTGAAGCTGAAGAGGAAGAAGAAATGGAGGTTGCTTTGTAGACTAGGGTGAAACCCTCATGATAAGGAGGACGATGATTTCCCTAAGGAAGGAAAAAGAACAGGATCTTGTTGGTGTTGATACATGGCTGCGAACAAAAATATATTTCGAACAAGATGCACCTCTGGAGGAAAGGTATGTAAAATTAATATTGATGGTGGTAGTTGTGAAAATATGGTTTCAAGTGTGATGGTTGTTGATAAACTCAATTTGAAATGTAACAAGCACCCATATCCCTATCATATATCATGGTTCAAGAAAAGGGAATGAGGTAACCATAGATAAAAGATGCCTTATAAAGTTTTTGATTGGGAATACCTACAAGGATGAGGTGTGGTGTGATGTTATCCCAATGGATGCATGTCATATGTTATCCTGGGGAGGCCTTGGAAATACGATAGAAATATTACACATGATGGAGTGAAAAATACATATAATTTTTGGAAGGATGGTCTAAAGGTGGTCTTGTTACCTATATGGATGAAAATTGACATGCAACCTTCAACGACACTTGACCCCCTAAGTTCGTGCGAGCAACCGATGTTGAATATGGGTGGCTAATTATAGGAGGATTGATGACTAAGACCCGATAGTGTGATCTCTCCGTAGCTGAGTTGCAAAAGGGTAGATTTAGAGGCTATGAACGGGTAGCGTAAATTCCCTATGGTTTGTTTTCCTAATTGATATCAATGTTGAAATAGTTTGAAGTGTCCTTAACTAAGATGAAACTATAATCTATGTTATTGTTGGAAGGAAAACTAATCTAAACAAATCACAAATTGAAATATTACAATCACAAACAACAATTTGCTTTATTCTAAATAATTAAAGTATTTCTACACTAAAACTAAACAAGCAAGATAACCCGATTTGGTTATTCACCTGTGTGAGTGTTTTGAAAATAAACTAACTTAAAACAAGAAATTTTCTATATGATCTATGATATGTAGACAACCTCCTATGGATATCTTCTCCTTCAAATCCACAGGGATAGGAAGAAGAAGGATCCATCACCGAGAGCTACTATTAATGATTTAAACCCTCTTGGAAATTAACTAATTACTTGCAAAATGAAAGAAATTGATTTCTACTCTATTTGATATGATGTAACAATGATAAATTACAACAATGAAGGAAATAAAATAAAAACTCCAACCTAGAATTCATAGAATAGAGGTAAATCTAGTTGTGTGATGACTTGTCCCCTTAGTTTATCCTTTCTTTCTTTATGTGTCCATATGATTCCAAGGAATTGGGAATGCAAAGGCAAGCAACAAGAGAAAGCGCTTGAGCAATGGCAGCTTGAAGGCAGTTTGGTTGCAATGCAAGTGGAAGAGAGATAGCACAAGTGAACAAAGCTTGGCTATGCAATTTCCAGCAAGATTGTGGCAACAATACTATGTAAGATACACAAAATTCTCAAGCCCTTTTCTTGAATACAAGCATTGATTATATAGGAATTGGTTGGGATGTGCCTTCATGCACAAGGCAGCCTTGGAGTGCCAAATCATTGGGTGAAGAGGTAGTTTAAACTAATTAAATCTATTTAAAAATAGAAGAGGGAAGGAATACCATGCAATCAAGACTATTTTTAGGCAATTTGGTTCACAAACGCACCCTAAAAGTCAAGTTAAGTGAAATCACGTGTGTTAAAATCACACATGAAGAGTTCTAGAAAAAGTGTGCGGGGGTTCTTGCCCACCCAACAGGTAGTTGTCCAAACACTAAAGGCCAAAACATGCACAAAATGAAGCGAGAAGCTAGAAGAAATTGTGGAAAAGCTAAATAAGGATGTCTAGGCTACAAATATACACTGCAATGAATGGGTTTAGGAACTCAAACACCTTTTGAAAGGACATGAATCATCATTGGGGACTTTTTGTAACCATTTTCGACAATGTAGCACATGCAATTTTGGGTGTGTACATATTGCCCCCTCGGAGAAGCATCTTAGCCATGAAAAGGTGTAAAATGTAGAGTCCAAGTATGGCGTTCCCGAAATGGGGAGTTAGAAGCTATACCTGACATGCCGTGTGTTGAAATGTCATCATCCAAACTCCCACTACCTACAAAATGAAAAAGAAGACTCAAGTGCAGATAGATAAATATCAAAAATAAACACTAAATTAAAATGACAAGAGGACTTACCATTTTGTGGGGATATAGAAATATACCTTCATTAAATGCGCTTGAACATATACACTCTGTGAACAAATGCACTAAAAAAAAGTTATAAACAACTTATATATATCAAAAAAAACTCATTTTCAATTCATTTGCACATATTGATTTGGTGATTTTGAGCTCTTGGGCCCACGTTGACCATTTTTGTCGAAAGAATAGTCAAAACATTCGTTGTGAGATCATGATCATGCCTCCATGAGTGGGAGATCGACCAACGTGGTCTAAGGTTAGTTTTCCTCACTTGTGTGTTTTTAAACCTAAAATATCAAAATGTCAAAATCTTTGCCTAGGGGGATCATTTTTTTAAAAAATTGTTTTAAATGAGTCTCTAGGGGGCACCTTATAGGGTAGTCTTTTATTTCATTCAAAATGGTCTTTTTTTGCATTTTTGAGAATTTTTAGGGTAATAGATCCATATGCATCTAAGATCGAATCAAGAGGAGACCGTTGCCCTATATCAGTGGTTGGTCCAGAACTACCACCCCTATACTTGGGTGGTTCTGAACAAAATGACCAAAACTCATGCTAACTTAAATTTTTTGGATTTTTAATATTTTGTTATGTTTTTGATGAGCTTGTTTCTTAAAATATGTCACTAACTTGATCTTTTTTATGTTTTGGTGGATGCAGAAGAAGGAAGAGTATATCCATTGGAGTCACGAGAGGGAGTGTGACTGGCTCCCAACGATATTGGATTAGTTGACTCAGGATGAGACCGATACTCTTTAGAGAGTAGGCATATGGAGGATTACACAGGTGCCCCATGTTACTCCTACCAGTCACATACTATGTGACTTGTTTTCTTATTGGGATGTAAACCAGAATACCTTCGATTTTGGGTGCTAGGGGTGAGTGAACATCACCCTAGAGGATGTGTACCGTATTCTTGGGGTTCCGATACTAGGGATAGATGATTGAATTTGGAGACAGCAGGATCTAGAGCCATGATGACTCTATGGGCCACTTATATGGGGGATGTCACGGTTTCCTTTGGTTTGAAGAAGGGGATGAAGGTTCGATCCATTCCTACTACTCCCATCCCTATTATCCATAAGCCATCATGGGTATCTTGGCCTCACGGTTGATCGGGGACAAGGGAGGTGATATACTACTTTATTTTTGGCTCCCATTATCATTACGTAGATTGAGGCATGGTCGTATCTATGCCTGGGGAGAAGATATACTTGGCAATACCTATCATGACCTATCAGATTGATCAAGTTATAGGGTAGTCAATATTTGAGCCATCCCACATTGGTTATGAGTTGGGTGTATGAGTGGATCATCCCCTATGGGAGGGTGCCGATATAGGACCTAAGGGTTCATCAGGGGCTAGATGGAGAAATGATGATGATTCTTAGAGTGCCACATCAGCCAATGGCTTCTTTGACCATATAGACATGGTGGCCACTCCATACCAGGACATGGCAGGGTTGTGGGGATAGGATGGGACCATAGTGGTGGCTTGTACCACTACTAATCAATTAGTTAACAGGATGGGGAAGGTTGAGACTCACCCATTTGGCCGAGTTCCTCAAGTTTGGCCTTCCTTACATTGATATGCTTCCCCCAGTGGCACCTTTATGTATAGGACCATGAAGGAGGCTCAAAAAGGGCCTCACGAGAGATCCAGGTTGGACAGTGGTGATTCTAGGAGTGCCTATTGCAGTTAGGTAAGTTTTTTTTCGTGCATGACGGGAAGTGTACCTCTCATGCACCCTTACTCCAGATTGAGGCCACACTACTCATAGTGGAGAGGAGGATGAGCCCATAGATGTGGACTTTGACTCTAAGGAGTATACAGGGGATGAGACTGAGAGGAGGAGAGTTTGGTTGGAGAGAGAATGATGGAGAGGAGAGCCGAGAGAGAGGATACTGGTAAAGAGGAGACTAGTGATGAGGGGTTGGGTGGTGAGGCTAGTGGGGTAACTCACATGGAGGAGGAGAGTGATCTTGAGTGGCATGATACTTGGGATGTTCTTGAGAGTGGAGTGGGAGGAGGCAGCCATGAGGAGAGACACTTGTCTCCAGGACCACTTTCTCATGATGGAGAGGGGGATGATGAGTCCATGATGGGACAACATCTTACTTCTAGTTTTGGGAGGCCCCATAGCCATCGTAGCAGAACATCAACCACTAACCCTACATGGATGCTTGGAGATAACGAGTATGTTGATCCTCTTCTCTTGACCTTGTTAGTTAGAAATTTTAGTTGGTATTTCTTTTTGTTTTGTTTTTTTTAACTTTCTAACTCGTCATTTCTTCTTTTTCTTTGTAAAAACTACATAGGGTGGTAAGAGCTTATTTGATGGGTGTGTGTGGATACCTTGTTGATCCCTTCAGGGAAGACCCAAACTGAGATGACTGAGGATACGGGATAACCACTTGCAGCGGTAGACACACTTGATGTGTTTGTACCCATCTAGAGGGAAGCGGAGGTCATGACTTCTCTCTGTACTCAAGTGACCATGTATGAGATAGCTAAGTGATTGATGAGGTGAAGTCACTCTCATAGTGAGACCACATCTAGTGGCCGCCACCATGAGCACTCCCACCATTTAGTACATTCTCATCATCGTAGCCATAGTAGGAGTCCTAGACATGCAGTCCATGCACCATCTTAGGGATCCCATAGGGATTGATAGGCCATTGGGCCTTTTATTTCTTAGTTTCCATTTTTTGGACATTTATGATTTTTTTATATTTTTAGGCTCATTGCAAGAGTTTTTGACCATGCCTAGCACGTGATGGCATTGTATACAAACTTGATTTATTATGATATATATATATATACTCTTCTTTTTGGTTTGGTAATTCATTGTATCTGAGTTGACTTCCTCTTGGCTCACTTCACATGTGTACTCTAGATGTTTAGAACTTCCATTTTTATATGCTTTTCAGAATGTATGCAGTGGATATGAATGCTAACAGAATGATTTCTTTTTTTTTTTTTTGTAATGCTGATATATGATAATGCAATCACATTGTAATGTTGAACTTTAGTTTCTCTAAGAAACTTTTGGTACTTCATATTGTTTTGGCAAAACATGGCAAAGAGTGATATGATAAGTGAATGAACTTGCCCCACTCCTAACTCCATGCAACTAGTAAGATGCAGGGCTCAACACCAAGATCTAGAAGGGCACAAGTTATAGAAATTTGTTGAATGGTAATGATGAGAGAAAGACAAGGATTTGGCAAAACCAAATTGAGACACTACAACCTCATTCTACTCAAGTTTTCTTCATAGTTTAAAATGTGAATTACTTTCCAATTTATCTAGACTTAGATCCATAGATGGCCACTTGGTTGACAAAATCTAGTTTTGAGGTTTTAAACTCTTTTGGAATTTTGAACATCTAACTCACTTTGTTTTGATTTATGATTTCACAACATTTGAATGAATTATTTCTAACTTTCAAATTTGTCAAAGAGACCCCCTACACCTTTCCCCATGCTACCAAGTAGGAAGTATGGGCTCATCACCATGGATAAGGCATAGGTGAGTAAGGGCACTTCTCTCCTTTCCCAACCCTACATCACTAGTAAGAGACACAGGCTCAACACCGAAGGTTGGTAGGGAAAGAAATGTGTAAAATAAAAAATTTTTGTGGATTTGCATTTGACTTATTTATCTAGGCAAAATGTCTAGAATGTTCTTATTTCTAAAGAGATGTATATGGGATAGATGTGACACCATGAAGCTTCTAGAATAGACTATAGGAAAAGACACCTAATCTAGAAGAAACTATAAGTAGAACCAAGTATGCAGGCCTTGGTATGGTTACTATCAAATATTTGTCTTATCTTGCTTAAATTGATGAAATGATTCGAAACAATTGATGATACCATGAAGATTTGAAGAGACATGATTTGAATGTTTTGCCAATGTTTTCAGAAAGTTTTAGGAATTTCTATAAGAATAAGTCCCTTGATCACAAATTTTATGAAATGAACCGGAAGATGAAAATGCAATGCGGATGCAGTAATGTACATATGGAAATGCAAGTGAAACTACATGTCATGATGCTAAGGTGAAGAAATTTGATGAATATCAAATTCTTCACCCCTAAAAGTACACAACGGAGAACCATGATCCTTAAAATTTTCATTCTCTTGACAAGGGCCTACCATTCTAGGTTTAAACTTACAACCCTTTCCCAGAAGTGTATATGTCCAATCATTAAAATCATTTGTCTAAAAGAGGCATTCGTGCACCTCTTTGTCACATTCTTGAGACATGGTGTGTGGGTGAGCATGACTATGTTGCTCTAGCCTTGTTTCCTATGTAGAGCATTGTGTTTACTTGTGACCCTTGTTGAATGATGAGGCCTTTCCCCATGGATATGGAAGCTTAGTTTCAGACACACATGGGTTGAAACCAGGGTTTAGAATAGAACAACCCTCAAAGATGGTTTTGATGGGCATCGTTTCAATCTCAAATTTCCCTTCTTCATTTGTTAATTCTATCATGTTTACACCTAGACCTAGGTCATCGAAGGGAAGAGATGCTAAACCAAGAAGACTACCCATCCCCTATGGTTCAAATAGGAGGAAGATCGGATCATCACTCTCTAAGAGTTTCATAATTTTCGTTGTGGTTTTAGTGGACATTGTTTCCACAGATATTGATTTACCCTTATCTATTTTTTCCACCTCAAATGTTTTTGGGTCAACGACTTCAGCCTTCGGCAACACCCGGGTGATCAAGACTAACTCTTTTGATGGAGGTGGTTTGTTCAATTGATTCATAGGAATTTCATACTTTGTATGGACTCCTTTCTTCTTCTTGAGGTTTTCTAAGTGTATATCGAAGGGCTTAGGATCCCCTTGAGTGATGAAGACCTTCCCCAAATGGAGGAATCTAATCTCCTGGAATAGGGTAGAAGGGATAACCTTCATTTGATGAATCCAGGGTCTCCCAAGGATCATGTTATAACTTTTTTCCCTATCGATAATGTAAAACTCTATCAAGATGGTTTTTGGACCAAGCATGACTTGGAAGAACTATGGTTCCAATCGAGGTCACTTTAAGATTTTCATACCCCGTAATGTGTTTCTTGTAGAGGAATAATTTGTCTCTCCATATCCCAACTTCTACAAGAAAGAGAAGGGAACCACATTTATAGCAGCCCCATCATCAATCATGGCTCTCTTAATGCAATTTTATAAACCCAGACTTGTAAAAATAAGGCAAGATCACCTCTTCGGGCAATTTCAGCATCAGATGGCATCTTTTCTATATCAAAAAAAAACCTAGTATCCCTATCATTCTATCCCTGGAGGATGTATGTCAAAGTCAATATGATTTATTTGAGCACTAGGAGGTGGCGTAACATGGATTAGATGACCAAGACCTAGTGCATTGAGCAACGCAGAATGATGCATGTGAATTCTTCAGCAAATCTAGAAACGAAATGTGAGAAAAGGTCTTGTTCAAATCTGATATTAAATCATAGGCTCCTACTAGTTTTGATATTGTAGGAACATCATCTGTGGGAAGGAAAGAGTGGGTAGGGGTTGTGAAACATACTCCTTTTTCGAGTTGTTGCATTAATTTCTAGCTCGAACCTCTAGCTCAACTAACCCCAAGATTTTTGTATTATCATTTGAACCAAGGTTAGGAGCAACCCAGAGTTGTCAGAAGTTGAGGCTTCATGGTCATTGTTTCCTATAGGAATGCCCTTGTTTATATTTTGAGGATTCACTTGGGAATCCCCAAGATGTTTAGGGTTCACATTTTGAGGTGTGACAGTCCAATATGACTAGGTTGTGGGTTTGTTTCAGGATTTTCTAGGAACATGTCTACAAAGAGTTGCCTTTGGTTTTCGGGAAGTCTTTGCAGAAACTTGTTGCAATCACGAAAAGTCCTATCATCATGACCTCGAACCTTATGGAAACCACAGTATAGGTTAGGGTCATAATCTCTTGGCCTTTGATAAGCATCTTGTTATTTTTTTGATTATAACCTCGGTTATAATTTTGAAATTGATTGTTATAACCATGATTCATTACCCCTTGGCTAGAGTTTTGATATTGGTTTGGGCCTTGGGTTTGATTTTTCTTTTGAGAGGGATGGTTTGATTTTCCTTTTTATGGTTTACATCAACTGTGTGTTAACTAAGGACATAGTGTTAGGGGATCTTTGATTTCTCGTGTTGTTGTTATTGTTAGTGTTACCATTGTTTGGAAAACCAACATTCTTGGCTTGATTAGTAGCACTATTCATGGTAGCACCATGATTGTGATTCACCCTTAGGTCCTTGGTTATTGGCACCATTGTTTTGATAATTTGCATTATTTTGATTTGGGGATACCAATTTCCCATTGGGACCATAGATCTTACACCCACTATCTATATGGCTTGGTCAATCCAAAGTGCACCTTCCAATACTTCCTCATAACTATGGAAAGGAAACTTCTGGACTTCCTCCCTAGTCTCTCGATTGAGCGAGTGAAGGAAAATATCACAAAGTTCCATCTAGTCCATGTTGGGTGCACTTGTAGAGGAATAGAGAACTTGTGCCATCTCTGGATGAAATGGGTGAAACAAATTCATTTTCTCTTGTCTAATATGCAAGAACTCCCTAATCCATATACGCAAATAACTTGTTCATGTCAAATGCTTTGATGAACTTGGAAACAAGTTGTTTAAAGGAATGTATATAAGCTTCCGGAATATAGTAATACCAATCCAATGTGATTCCTTCGAGAGTCTTTGGAAATATCTTAGCCACTATAACATCCCAAGGAAGCAATTCCCTAATAGCAGTAGTGTAGGCCTTGATATGAGCATTCGGGTCTCCTTCTCCCTTAAATTTTGGAAGATCCGAAAATGGGCATGGAAGCATGACACCACATATGGTGAAGTCAAGAGGCTCCTTTAAGTACTCAACATATGTACCCATTGTGTAAGATTCCACCATTGAAGATCCTTGATGAGGAGGTGGAGGAGGAGGAGTTGGATAAGTTGTATTATAAGTGTTGATGGGAATGTATGGGTCCCTTGATATGGCATGTAGGGAGAAATGGGAATGGCATATGGGTCCATCTGGGATTTTTTGAATACATGTGCATGTAAGGTGGGATAGTACTAGGATATGGACTAGTGGGCATAAAACCAGGAACGTCACATTTCCTATTGTGGTGAATTCAGAATGCACTTCCAATCAGCCCTTGCATAGGATAAGCTTGAGAAGGATGAGGACCCATCCCTAGTGTGTCTAATCCTATGAGAAGATCACCTAGATTTGAATGAACCAAATAACCTTGTTGTATAGGATATTGTGTTGGTTTCTCATTGGAAGGGATGTATCCTTTGCTATCAACTAGATACCCCATGTTCTTCCCTACTGCATGTGTTGGTTGTGAAGTTTTGGCACTTTCTAGTTCTCTAATCCTCCCTACTAAAGTAGAAATGAGATCGTTGGGAGAGGATTGAGTCCCTTGTTGGGGTGCCTATGGTGTAGGGTTTGATTGAGCAGGCTCATGATACCCTGTCATGAATTATTCAGTGTTATAATTCTTTCTTCCTCAAAAGTAAGAATCTTAGGATAGGCATTCAAATATTAGAGGTTGTAGCCTTCATTCTATCCAAATACTCATCTATTTGATGAAGAGGATTTGTTATTCATGTAAATGTATCATCTTTTGTTGATTGCATGGCAATGTGAGGTCTTGAAAAGACTCTATGGTAAGAACATGTTCCATTTGTGATAATAATGTGGTTTACATTGGGTTGACCGTATTGCATGTTTAACGGTTGATCAACCTCCTCCATCCTTACATAGCTAATGGGGTTTGAAGTGTAACTAGGGAGGTTTGGATGTTTCTTGTGTAATTTTTACCCCACCTCGAAAGAGAAGGGGACTGTTGTGGTTAAACGTTGGTGTAATATCTATCAGAGCCAAATGGCCCACCAAACTCTCTTCCAAACATATTTTAGAAAGTATAAAATACCTACCAAAATAGGGGAAGAAATGGAGAGGTGAGGTAATAGCAAAATGAAAGAAAAGGAAACAAGAAGGAATTAATCCTTCACGTCGGGTTCACCAATTTGTACGAATGAAAATTGACATGCAACCTTCAACTGCACTCAACCCCCGAGGTCGTGTCAAAGAAGCCGATGTTGAATGTGTGTGGCTAACTATAGGAGGATCAGTGACTAAGATCTAGTAGTGTGATCTCCTGGTAGCTGAGTTGGCAAAGGGGAGATTTAGAGGCTATGAATGGGTAGCATAAATTCCCTATGGTTTGTTTTCCTAACTAAATCTCAATGTTGAACTAGTTTGAAGTGTCCAAATTAACTAAGATGAAACTAACAATCTATGCTACTACTAGAAAGGAAACTAATCTAAATAAATCACAAAACTAAAATATTATAATCACAAACAACAATTTTCTTCTATTCTAAATAATTAAAATATTTCTACACTAAAACTAAACAAGCGAGATAACCCGGTGTGGTTATTCACCTATGCTAAGTGTATTGAAACTAAACTAAATTAAAATAAGAACTTTTCCAAATGATCTATGATATGTAGACAACCTCCTACAGATATTCTCTCCTTCAAATCCATAGGGATGGGAAGAAGAGGATCCATCACCGGGAGCTGCTTATTAATGATTTAAACCCTCTTGGAAATTAACTAATTACTTGCAAATGAAAGGAAATTTATTTATACTCTATTTGATATGATGTAACAATGATAAATTATAATAATGAAGGAAATCAAACAACAACTCCAACCTAGAATTCACATAATAGAGGTAAATCCAGCTATGTGATGATTTTTCCCCTCTTTTATCCTTTCTTTCTTTGTGTGTCCATATGAGTCCAAGGAATTGGGAATGCAAAGGCAACAATAGGAGAAGGCACTTGAGAAATGGTAGCTTGAAGGCAATATAGTTACAATGCAAGTGGAAGAGAGATAACACAAGTGAATAGAGCTTGGCTATGTAATTTCTAGTAGGAATGTGTGGCAGCAATATTATGTAAGATACACAAAATTCTTAGGCACTTTTGCTTGAATACAAGCATTGATTATATAGGAATTGGCTAGGATGTGCCTTCATGCACAAGGCATCCTTGGAGTGCCAAATCATTGGGTGAAGAGGCAGTTAAACTAATTAAATCTATTTAAAAATAGAAGGGGAAGGAATATCATGCAATCAAGACTATTTTTAGATAATTTGGTTCATAAACGCACCTTAGAAGTCAAGTTAAGTGAAATCACGCATGTTAAAATCACGCATGAAGAGTTATGGAAAAATCACGCAGGACCATTGCCATGCATAGGGGTAGCGATCACAGGGACCATCACCCTGCCTTGCAGGTGGTGGTTTCGAGAACCACCGCCAAGGCAAGGTGGCGGTCCCGACACTTAAGGCCAAAACATGCACGAAATGAAGTGGGAGAGCTGAAAGAAAGTGTGGAAAAGCTAAGGATGTCTAGGCTATAAATATACACTAGGAATGGGTTTAGAACTCGAACACCTTCTAAAATGACATGAATATTCATTAGGGACTTTTGTAGCCATTTTTTGACAATGTAGCACCTACAATTTTGGGTGCGTACATTACCCTTCAAGGAAGAAGAGAAGAGTGAGGGATTATTGGCTACAAAAAATTTTGTTACAAAAATGGAAGAAGTTGGTTGGTGTTATCCACTTTGATGTTAAAGAAGCTGGAAATAGGGGATTTTGATATACCTGTATACGACAAAGGTACTAAATGAATACAAATATTTCATACCAGATGAGCTACCGAATGGTTTACCTCTAAAGTGAGATATTCAATGTCATATTGATTTGATCCCAAGATCATCCCTTTCAAAACAGGAGGCCTATCATGTGAGTCTAACATGGAGTGAAGAGTTGAATAGACAAGTAACAAATCTAATACATAAAGGGTTAGTGAGAGAAAGCATGAGTCCATGTGTAACTCCAGCACTATTGAATCCCAAAAAATATGGAGACTGGGGAATGTGTGTAGACAACAATATGCCATAAATAAGATCACAATAGATCGTTCCCAATTTCAAGATTGGATTATATGATGGATGTGCTAGTAGGAGCCTAATATTTTAGCGAGATTTACCTGTAGAGTGGGTACTACCAGATCTGGATTCGTGAAAGGGGTGAATGGAAAATGGCTTTCAAAACAAAACAAGAATTGTACGAGTGGATGGTGATGCCATTTGGGCTATCTAAAGCACATAGTACATTCATGATGTTGATGAATAGAGTACTTCAAGAATACAACGGTAAGTTTTTTAGTTATGTGTGCTTTGATGATATTCTGATATTTAGTAAGAAAATGGAAGAACACTTGTTAAATATGAAATTTGTTTTAGACTTGTTACATAAAGAGAGTCTATATGCAAACTTAAATAAGTGTAGATTTCTTCCGAGTCTTTTTGGGGGTTTGTTATATCGTGAGGATGGGGTGATGATGGATGAGGAAAAAGTAAAGGCAATTTTAGAATGTCCTATTCTAAGGAATGTGACAGAGGTTCATAGTTTTCATGGATTGGCAACTTTTTATAGGAAGTTCATCAGGAATTTCAGTAGCATTAATGCACCCATAACAGAGTGTACAAAAGGGAGGGATTTTGCATGAACTAAAGCAGTAAAAGATATTTTTGAATTATTGAAGAAGAAAGTATCAAAAGCGCATGTTTTGGTATTGCCATATTTTAACAAGGTCTTCGAGGTTGACAGTGATGCCTAGCATTTCGGGATTGGAGTTGTAGTGAGTCAAGAAGGATGACCTATGTCATTCTTCATTGAAAATATAAATGAATTCAAGAGGAAATATTCTACTTATGATGTGGAATTTTATGTTATTGTTCAAGTATTAAGGCACTGGAGACATTACTTGGTAGAAAAAGAAGGTGTACTCTTCACTGACCATGAAGCCTTGATGTATGTAAACACACAGAAGAAACTAAATAGTAGGCATGCAAAATGGGTTTCATTTTTGAGAGAATATACTTTTTCTTAAAGCATAATTCAAGTAAGCAGAATCAAGTTGTTGATGCCTTGAGTAGGCATGTAGCACTTTTGACAACAATGGAAAATGAAGTAGTAGGGTTTGAGGCAGTTAAGGAATTATATGAAGGTGATCCAAATTTTTGTAATTTTGTGAGACAACTTAAAAACTCTACAATAGGTAGTGGTTCTTCTAATTATTTGATGCAGGATAGTTATTTGTTTAGGGGGAAACAATTGTGCATCTATGTTGGTTCAATGAGAGAAAATATTATAAGAGAATTGCATAGTGGGGGGTTTGCTGACACTTTGGTATAAGTAATACAATTGCTCTTATTGTAGAAAATTATTATTTTCCAAAGGTAAAGAGGGACATAATTAAGATTTTAGCAAGATGTAGAGTGTGCCAAATGGTTAAGGGTCATACACAGAATACAAGGTTGTATATGCCATTACATGTCCCTTTAGGGACATTAGTTGATTTGAGTATGGATTTCGTGTTAGGGCTACCTAACACACAATGAGGGAATGATTTTATCTTTTTGTTGTTGATAGATTCTCTAAGATGGCACATTTCATTTCTTGTAAAAAAACTAATGATGCTTTCAGAGTTGCAGATTTTTTTTTCAGAAGTGGTTAGATTACATGGAGTTCTAAGAACGATCACTTCACATCGCATACGAATTTTTTGAGTCACTTTTAGAAGACTTTATGGAGGAAAATGGGGACACATATACATTTTAGTAGTGCATATCACCCCCAGAATGATGGGCAGATGGAAGTAGTGAACAAAATCTTGGGAAATCTCCTACGTTGCATAGTTGGAGAAAAGCCAAAACAATGGGACTTAGCTTTACCACAAGCTGAGTTTTCCTATAATAGCTCAATAAAAGCTTAATAGTGAGGTCTCCTTTCCATATTTTATATGTTAGGAATAATAAGGGGGTCCTAGATCTAATTTTGTTACCCGATGAAGATAAAACTAGTGATGATGCAAAAGGATTTACAGAACACATTCTACAAATTACAGGACAAAGTGAGGAAAAAGTTGAAAGTGAGTAATGCACAATATAAAAGTTGCATATGCTAGTAGGAGAGAAAGTGTATTCAAAGAAATTAAAATAATGATATATGGTGATGGTTCATCTTAGAAAGGAGAGGTTTTCAAAAGGGACATATAATAAACTCAAGTATAAGAAGATTGGGTTGTGTAGGATTCTGAAGAAAATGAGTGATAATGCCTACAAGGTGGAGCTACCTGACAACTTTTTATCCCTCCAATCTTTAATTTTTCTAGCTTATATAAGTTTCTAGTTCATGATGAAAATTTTTTGGAGGAGGAAGAAATAAACTAGGAGTAGTAGATGCCGAAGAAGAAAAAGGAAACGGTAATGTGTGTCTTGGACCAAAAGATAGTCACTACTAGACATGAGAGCTACAACAGATACTTAGTATAATGGGAAGGTTTTCAGCATGAATAAAATACTTGGATTCTTAAGTGGAAGTTGAATAAGATTGAAAATGCAAAATTAGATAATTTTTGTCAACTTAATTAGTAGAAGCTAAATTCTTTTCAACCAGGGGAAAATGATGTGGGAGCATAACTTACGGAGACCATAACTTTTTTTCCAAGCATTTTTTCATCTTTAAATTTTACAAAATGGTAGATATACATTAGTACTACGCAGGGGTCAACTTTTCTTGCAAGGTTGTGACCATTTTGGCACATTTTCGAGACCGGATTCCTTCATCTAGTGGCCTAAAATTGGCTCTGAACGTTTTTTTCACTTTTGACTAGGTCTTATAACTTTAATAACTTTTTGTGTCTATTAGAATAAGTCAAAATTTCACATGAGCCTTAATTTATGAAGGAATATTTGGCACAAAAATTTTGGGGCCCATCCAAGTTGTTTTGCTAGTAGGTAATTTTTGGCATTTTAGGTTTTTAGAGTAGACATGAAATAAAAGGTGGATTGTAATGATGTAAAAGATTAGTGTGGATTCTAGAATGAGAATAAAGCTATTTTGAAACTCCTGATTTTTATTTTCAAATTATTTTATGTGTGTTTTGGAGGTATTTCAACCTCTTACACTGGATTCACATCAATTGGTATCAGAGCAGATTTAGATCTTGCAGAAATAGTTAAGGTAACATATTACATTTTTCTGTGTAATTTTTGCCTCTATTTTATATAATCATGGCTATACATTGGAGGGGAGGTTATGCCTAGATGAATAGGCATATGCAGGAGCTACAAAGACAAGTTGTTGAGCTCACAGGAAAAGTTACCCGCCTTAGAAGGAGACATGCAAATGGGGATGCAGACCCAGATAGTGATACTGAAAGAAGTACCTCCATTAATGAAAAAATGAGGAGATGAAGAAAAAATGAGATAGATGAAGAAACTGTGAATGAGAGACCATTTGAGGAGAGATTGATCCAGGATTTATAGGGAAAGAATGACGGGATTAAGATTAACATTCCTTATTATGGTGGAGGGTTATGACCAGAGGAGTCGATTAACTAGTTGAATCACATGGAAAAACATTTCAAAGGAGAAGAATGTTAAGTTTTCATGCACAAATTTGATCGGACATGCATTAAACTGGTGGGATCACCTACAAAATGAAATATAAAGGAATGGAAAGGGCATGATCCGAAACTAGAATAAAAAGGTAAATAAATTGAAAGAAAAGTTTCTTCCTGTAGATTATGCTCAGACACTCTTTCAAAGGTTACAAAACCTAAGATAGAAAAATCTCAGCATTGAGGAGTATATCAATGAATTTTACAAGTTGTCAATCGGGGTGGAACATGAAAAGTCTGAAGAACAAAAGGTTACACGGTATATAAATGGGTTGAGTTACACCATACAAGATGAGCTAAGTATGCTTTGGATCCATAGCCTGGATGATGCTTATCAACTCGCATTAAAGAAAGAATAAAATAACAAGAGGAATGATTTTAGAAGAGGTGTGAAGAGAGGGCCATCATAATCTCCAATGAGAGGAAGGGGTAGATTTGAATCTACAAAAGGTGAATCCTCTAATGTAGAAGGGCATGAATATTCTGGTCAAAGTTGTGGTAACTACAAAAGAGGTAGGGGTTTTAGAGGGGAAGAGGTTATAATAGAGGACAGGGCTGGAATATCCCAAAAGGAAATATACATGTTACAGATGTGGTGAAGAGAGGCACAAAGCTTTTGAGTGTCTACACTATCCTACACAAGATAGATGGCAGGGAGAACAACCATGAGTAAATCTGGTTGAAGCTGGAGGAAGAAGAAATTGAGGTTACTACAAACTTGGGTGAAACCCTCATGATAAGGAGGATGATGATTGCCCTAAGGAAGGAGAAAGAACATGATGTTGTTGGTGTTGATTCGTGGTTACGAAAAAATATATTTTGAACAAGATATACCTCTGGAGGAAAGGTATGTAAAATTATTATTGATGGTGGTAGTTGTGAAAATATGGTTTCAACTGTGATGGTTGATAAAATAAATCTGAAATGTGAGAAGCACCCATATCCCTATCGTATATCATGGTTCAAGAAAGGGAATGAGGTAACCATAGATAAAATATGCCTTATAAATTTTTCGATTGGGAATACCTATAAGGATGAGGTGTGGTGTGATGTTATCCTAGTGGATACGTGTCATACATTACTGGGGAGGCCTTGACAATACAATAGAAAGGTTACACATGATGGAGGGAAAAATACATATACTTTTTGGAAGGATGGTGTAAAGGTGGTCTTGTTACCCTTTAAGGAAGAAGAGAAGAGTGAGGGCTTATTGGCTACAAAATATTTTGTTACAGAAATTGAAGTTGGTTGGTGTTATTCACTAATGTCAAATAAGGTTGAAATAGAGGATTTTAATATACCTGTTGTTGTGGAAAAGGTACTAAATGAATACAAAGATGTCATACCAAATGAGCTACCAGATGGATTACCTCCGAAGTGAGATTTTAAACAACATATTGATTTGATTCTAGGATTGGCCCTTCCAAACTAGGTAGCCTATCGGATGAGTCTGACACAAAGTGAAGAGTTGAACAGACAAGTGATAGATCTAATATAGAAAGGGTTAGTGAGAGAAAGCATGAGTCCATGTGCAACTCCAACACTATTGACTCTAAAAAAAGATGGAGACTGTAGAATGTGTGTAGATAACAAGACCATAAATAAGATCACAATTAAGTATCGGTTCCCAATTCTAAGATTGGATGATATGATGGATGTGCTAGTGGGAGCCCGATATTTTAGCAAGATTGACCTACGAAGTGGGTACTACCAGATCCAAATCCATGAAGGGGATGAATGGAAAATGGATTTCAAAACAAAATAAGGATTGTACGAGTGGATGGTGATTTCATTTGGGCTATCTAATGCACCCAAGTACATTCATGAGGTGATGAATAGAGTACTCTGAGAATACAATGGTAAGTTTGTGGTTGTCTATTTTGATGATAGTATGATATCCAAAGAAGACAAAGGGAAGAAAATTTGTTATATATGAAACTTGTGTTATACTTGTACTTGTTATGTAAAGAGAGTCTATATGCAAACTTAAAGAAGTGTATATTTCTTCATAATAGTCTTGTTTTTGGGGGTTTGTCATATTAGAGGATGGGGTGAGGATGGATGAGGAAAAAGTAAAGGCAATTTTTGAATGACCTGTTCCAAGGAATGTGATAGAGGTTTGTATTTTTCATGGATTGGAAATTTTTATAAGAAGTTCATCAGGGAATTTCAGAGTAGCATTGATGCACCCATAACAGATTGTACAAAAGGGAGGGAGTTTGTATGAACCAAAGCAGCAATAGATATTTTTAAATTATTAAAGAATAAAGTATCGAAGCGCATGTTTTGGTATTGCCATATTTTAGCAAGGTCTTCGAGGTTGACAATGATGCCTCACATGTCAGGATTCGAGTTGTATTGAGTCAAGAAGGACAACATGTGGCATTCTTCAGTGAAAAGTTAAATGAACTCAAGAGGAAATATTTTACTTATGATGTGCAATTTTATGCTATTGTTCAGGCATTAACGCACTTGAGACATTACTTGGTAGCAAAAGAATTTGTACTCTTCACTGGCCATGAAGCCTTGAGGTATGTAAACACACAGAAGAAGCTAAATAGTAGGCATACAAAATGGGTTTCATTTTTTCAAGAGTATGCTTTTGTCTTAAAGCATAAGTCGAGTAAGAAGATTCAAGTTGTTGATGCCTTGAGTAGGCATGTAGCACTTTTGACAAAAATGGAAAATGAAGTAGTAGGGTTTGAGGCAATTAAGGAATTGTATGAAGGTGATCCAGATTTTGGTGATGTTGTGAGACAACTTAAGGACTCTACAATAGGTATTTTTTCTTCTGATTATTTGATGCAGGATGGTTATTTGTTCAGGGGGAAACAATTGTGCATCCCTGTTGGTTCAATGAGAGAAAATATTATAAGAGAATTGCATAGTGGGGGTTGGTGGACACTTTGGTATAAGTAAGACAATTGCTCTTGTTATAGAAAAGTATTATTGTCAAAAGTAAAGAGGGACATAAGTATACGATTGTAGTGAGATGTAGAGTGTGTCAAATGGCTAATTTCATTACCTATCCCTACATGGCCATGGGTTGATTTGAGTATGGATTTCGTGTTAGGACTTCCTAACACACAACGAGGGAATGATTCTATCTTTTTGTGGTTGATAGATTCTCTAAGATGGAACATTTCATTTCTTGTAAAACAACTAATGATGCTTTCGAGTTGTAGATTTTTTTTTCAAGAAGTGGTTAGATTGCATGGAGTTCCAAGAATGATCACTTCAGATCCCGTCATGAAGTTTTTAAGTCACTTTTGGAAGATTCTGTGGAGGAAATTGGGAACACATCTACAGTTCAATAGTGTATATCACCCCCATATTGATGGGTAGATAGAAGTAGTGAACAAAAGCTTGGGAAATCTCCTACGTTGCATAGTTGGAGAAAATCCAAAACAATGGGACTTAGCTTTACCATAAGTTGAGTTTGCCTATAATATCTCGGTAAATAGGTCAACATGGAGGTCTCCTTTCCAGATTGTATATGGTAGGAATCCCAAGGGGGTCCTAGATCTTATTGTGCTACCCGATGAAGATAAAACTAGTGATGATGCAAAAGAATTTGCAAAACACATTCTACAGCTGCAGGATGAAGTGAGGGAAAAGTTGAAAGTGAGTAATGCACAATATAAAGTAGTTGCAGATGCTAGTAGGAGAGTAAGTGTATTCAAAGAAGGAGATATGGTGATGGTTCATCTTAGAAAGGAGAGGTTTCCAAAAGGGACATATAATAAACTCAAGTATAAGAAGATTGGGCCATGTAGGATTCTGAAGAAAATGAGTGATAATGCCTACTAGGTGGAGCTACCTAACAACTTTGCTATCTCACTAGTTTTTAATGTTTCTGACTTATATAAGTTTCTAGGTCATGATGAAAATGTTGTGGAGGAGGAAGAAATAAATTGGGAGCAGCATATGCTAAAGAAGAAAAAGGAAAGGGTAATGCGTGTCTTGGACGAAAAGACAGTCACTACTAGACATGGGAGCTACAACATATATTTGGTAGTGTGGGAAGATTTGCAGCAAGAAGAAAATAGATGAATTTCATCAACTGAATTTGCAGGAGATGAATTCCTTAGTGGGATTTAAAGAAGATTGACAATGTAAAATTAGATGAGTTTTGTCAACTGAATTTTCAGGAGTTGAATTCTTTTCAACCAGGGGAGAATGATGCACTAGTATAACTTGCGGAGACCATAACTTTTGATCCGACCATTAGATCATCTTGAAACTTTACATGGTGGTAAATATAAATTAGTTCAATGCTAGGGTCAGTATTGCTTGCAAGGTTACATTTCTTGTAAGGTTGTGGCCATTTTGGAACATTTTTAGGCTTAGATTCCTTCATCTAGTGGCCTAAAATTGGCTCTAAACGTTTTTTTTCACTTTTGACTAGGTCTTAGAAATTTAATAACTTTTGTTTTGCTTGTTATAATAAGTCAAAATTTCACGTGGATTTAATTTATGAGGGCATATTTTTCACACAAATTTTGGGGCCCATCCGAGTTGTTTTGCTAGTAGGTAATTTTTGGCATTTTAGGGTTTTTTGGCAATTTAGGGTTTTTTTGACATTTTAGGGTTTTTAGAGTAGATGTGAAATAAAAGGTGGATTGTAATGATGTAAAAGGTTATTTTAGATTTTAGAATGAGAAGAAAACTATTTTTAAACTCTTGGTTTTTATTTTCAAAGTTGTTTATGTGTGTTTTGGAGGCATTTCAACCTCTTGTAGACTGGATTCACATCATGTCTTCATACGCAATGCGTATGTGAATCACTTACCTTAACAATTACAAAATATCTTAATATAAATAAGTGTTGCCTTTGTTTATGTAGTTAATATTTGAATATCTATGAGTAAATTTATATTGACTGAGTGAATATGTGAAGAATGTCATAAATTTAGATACGTGAAGAATGTTTGCATATGTGAATCACTTGCCTTAACAAAAGTAGAATATATGAATATGAATAAGTGTTATCTTTGTTTATGCGGTTAATATTGAATATCCACTATTAACTTTATATTAACTAACTTGAATATGTGAAGAATGTAAAAAAATAGACAGGATGTTAAATACGTGAAGAATGTATGCATATGCAATGCATATGTGAACCACTTACCTTAACAAATGCAAAATATTTGAATGTAAATAAGTTTTATCTTTGTTTACGTAGTTAATATTTGAATATTCATTGTTAACTTTATATTTACTGGTTGAATACTTGAACAATATTATAAAATAGACATAATGTTAAATACATGAAGAATGTTTGCATACATAATGAATATGTGAATCACTTACGTTAACAAACGAGGAATATATGAATATAAATAAGTGTTGTCTTTGTTTATGCAATTAATATTTGAATATCCATTGTTAACTTTATATTGATTGGCTGAATACGTCAATAATGTCAAAAATAGATACAATGTTAAATATGTGAAAAGTGTTTGCATATACAATGAATATGTGAATCACTTACCTTAATAAGTGATGAATCGTTAGATATAAATAAGTGTTGTCTTTGTTTATGCAATTAATATTTAAATATTCATTGTTAACTTTATAATGACTTGCTAAATCTATATTGAAATTACTAAACACACATTGAGTTTACGGTTTGTAACTTTATCATTTTCTACTACGCATTCAAACTTTTAATGTGCACTGAAATTACTTGAATATACATTGAATATGTTGTTAGTTTAGTGCATGTTATTATTACATTGTTATTATTGAATAAATACTTATATTGCCAAGGAGGCCACATATTTAGGAGGTAAATGACAATTATTTTTTTACTTCCCCATTTACCAAAAATAGTGTTGTTATTGACTATACACTGTTGTTATTGAGTAATGGGTTCCATTTTGACCTATTGTTTTTTCAAGCATGCACATTGAACTATTGTTTTTCAATGTATATTCATTTATTTTAGTACAATTTTTTATTCCTCTATTCGCCATGAACTATGTTAATACAACCTAGAAAATTTCCAAAAATAGGGTTTTTTCACCCATGCATCTTACAATTTCAAAATAGTGTTGTTATAAACTATACACTGTTGTTATTGAATATATGAGAATTATTGAATATATATTAAATATATGGAAATTATTGAATATACGATGGTAATTTTGTTATTTCAAACAATGCATTAAATGACAAAATTACAGTGTATAGTCTATGTATATTTAGTAATTTTAATGTATGTGTATTCAATGTTCATATCACCACAAACTCTCTCAATTCAACATATTTACCACTAACCTTCAAATTGTATATTCAATAATTTTAGGGTATATGCAATATGTGAATGTAATATGAGTTTAGGTGATGTGAACACTAAATACCCCAACAAAATACCCCTTTCAAAGATCAAATTTTGCATAGTTAACCAAAAATACTTTTTATGCACAAAAACAACTAGTAGCCACATGGAATGTAAAAAAAATATTTTTATTCCCAAAAAGTGCATTCAAATCACTTCACATCATCCCCTACCACTTTGTCATCCTCCATTGATTATTAGTTTTTACGCGTCGCTAATGTATTCATTACAACCATTTAATACATGGCATTGAATTTGGTAGTGTGAATATAGGGATGGGAAGATAAACATTCCCAACCCTTTCAACCTTGCAACGGAACCAAAAACTAGTGAAACCAGCCATTTTGAATCACCAAGTGGGTCATTAGGTGAGATCAACCCGTGGCTTTAAACAAAGAGCCTTATCACACAATATGTTATAATTTTTAACATTAAAACATCTCAAATTTATTTATTTTTAGATAAGGTAAAAAAAAGTTTAGTTTTGAGGGTACCAAAAAACCTCGTACATAGAAAAAGCAAATTTTTACGAGATAAGACCAACAAAAATCCAAGGAACCAAGTCAAAAAATCTTAACAACAGGCCACCTTAAAACAAAGCCAGACCACACCAAGTCTGAAATATTAAACATTACATTTTTTTACTAAAAACAAAGAGACCAACATAACTAAGCTAAAGTCCATAGGAACAAGAAACACAAAAGAACAAAGCAAAAGGCCCGTCATTAGTTCTCGTTAGCATTGGAGTCCTTGTTACAAGTTCTAGCACTTGTCCCACGCCTTTCTTGCCAACCACTTTGATGATCACATGTTTTGGTCATTTCTCCTCCTTTGCCATAGGTTGGGTGTCCACAATCTCAGTGTATTTTGGTATTTTCTCCTCCTTAACCTCAGGCTGGGTGTCCACAATATTTGTGTCAAGATTTCCATCAATCTCAAAGTCTGAGGTGTGTTCACTGTCACAATCACTAAGGACAAGCCTCATATTTTGCTTTTTGTTGTCCACTTTAGCCACTTAGTCCTACAGGATAGAAATCCTTTGCTCCTACATGACAAAATCATCTTGTATTCATGAAAAAATCATCTTGTATTCCCCCAATTCTTTTGTTTAGAACCTAAATTTTATCGACACTCCTTAATATTCGAATCAAGTTCTTATTGCACGTAAGGATGGCATCGCAGAAATAACTCAACTCTTATTAACCTAGCCTCCCAATCAACAAATTCTCTCTCCCTATAACCAAATCCTTCACCCACACTCTGAACACCACATTTCAAATTGCATAGAATGTCACTATCCCTTCTGCGTGTCTTTCCCTTTATTTTTCTTCATACCTTTAATGGCAAATGCTAGGGTTTCTGGTCAAACTCTATGTCATTGGCAATTGCCCGACTAGGTGGGAATAAGGGGTTTTCCTTTTACACTAACAGGAGAATCAAACCCTGATGCAAAGGAACATCAAATTTCTTGTTTTTAAAGTCGAAATGGTGGATAACAGGGGTAAAGGAAAAATCCAAACTCATGGCTTAGTTCCTTCAGAAGTAATTTAGGATGGAGAGATGATAAGAGAATATCTTCCTAAATTTTCCTTCCAAGGTCAAATATTTCATGAAAACAAGATAGAATGTGTTCTAGGTCAAAATGGAAATATATTATCATAGAATATGTTGTAATTTTTAACATTGACAATCATGATATCCCATTTTCACAATTGTTTGGATCTTTTCTCTCTGGGTTTCATGCAATGAGCACATTGGAAAGCAATACTAGTTTTACAAGCGTATATTCATTTTATATTGATTTGTTTCAATGCATGTTCTTGTTTAATCAAACATTACCAGTTTTACAAACATGTATTAATTCTTTATTGAGTATTTTTGTGCATGTTCTTGTTTAATCTTTCCGTCACCATGAAATCTGTTGATTCATCATATTTCAGGCATTAGTACACATTTCTACACAATGTTATTTATTTTACTTTGTCCTAAATAATTGCAGCCCAAAGTGGTATTAAAGATGAGGGATGGAAGGAGGAAGTCACAAACTAACCCTAAAAAGGGGTGTTAAACTTGACTATATACCTGACTCAGAGGAAGAGTTAGCTGAAGCTAATCAAAAATAGCAATTTTAGACCAGTCCAAATCACAAAACAAAGTTAAAACCAACACCAAGGCTAGAGGTAACAGATAATGTTAGCGGGAAGTGCACATTAACATCTAAAAAGTTTTCTTTAGAACTGAGTGGATGACTAAAGACATCATTGGAGAAACAAGAGATATTGAAGAGATCGAGTATTCCATTAGAGCTATTACGAGAAAAGTGGGGTGTCTCAAAGCATGTTCATTATTAAACTGGTTGAATGATATCACAATTACGAAACACAAAGGTCTCCCAACCATTTTAATTTCTCAAGAAGATTCTAAAATTGTATAATATTGTAAACATGTGGATGATATGGGTCATGGTCTATAAATAAACTCATTAAAAGCTCATGTGGCACACATATATGAGACAATGACTACTCCAGTTGCTGATGGTATTCCTGATAGATCTTGGTGGGTAGGGTTCAAAAAGAGGCACAAAGATTTGTCTTTAAGGACCACAGAAGGCCTTGATCAAGATAGGGCAGTTATGCTTAGGTCTAACATTGTTGCTGCATTTTTTGAAAACTTGGATCAAATGTATAACAATGAGCAATATGGACCAAAAAGGATATGAAAATGTTGTTCAAGGTGGTAAGAATAGAGGGATGATGGTGATTATACATACGGACAATATAAGTGTATGTAAACACAAAATCATGCATTTGGGTATATTTCTAGGTCTTAATCACATGTTACTATTCATATGATTCCTAAGCAAGAAAACTAGTAATTGACATCTATCTTTGGCCTCCTTTATGTCTCTTTGGTTTCCTCTTTGGTCTTGCACACCCTATAGCCTAGTATGATCTTTATTGCTTTATCTTTCTTGACTTGAGACACCAATGCCCAAGCGCCCTTGTCCCCTCTGGGCACCCCCGACCTATTTGCATCTTACTTGCCTCTTTTGGGCCTCTTTTATATTTTGGGTGCCTTGTTTTCTTATGGGTTGAACTTGTAGATGTCAATTACGAAATTCAAACAAGGGAATCATATAAATACAAAGCTATATGACCATAATAAAGGACCAAGCTCTAAGCATCTACTATCATCACCTAAGGTTACATCCAAAGGCATTCTAAGGGCATTAAAGAATCCATCTAGCACTTACTCAAGGGAAAAAGGACTGATTTTTTTGCATACACGCATAGGAGGGGAAATTCATTTTGACATTCATACATCTATCTACATTGCTACATCTAGTTATTTCTCGTTATCAAGTGCATCCTGCATAAGAGCTACCTAGGGCATAATTTCGCACACACTTCACAAGAACTACATGGATTCTAAAATGTATTGCAACACTCGGTTGTAAGCTCACTCGATCCCGGTGATCATCGAGGTTAGTATGACTCCCCATTTACATATTTTCTTTTTAGGATTTGATGTGTTTTGGAGTTTTGTAGGATAGATCATTTGTTTTGCATGTTACAGGTGAATACAACGAGCATCCGACGACACACAGGTGACTAACAACAAATATTAGTGAATATAACATGCATATTGCTCTTCATCAAACTAAGGGAGTTTTTAAAATCAACTCATTAATTACAATTAATGCCTTCACTAAATTTAACACACAACAATTAAATTCCATTATACAAAAGTTTATAAAATCTCTTAAGTTCTCTTACGCTGAAATGAGTAACTTCATTTACAACAATAGCTAAATTATTCCAGCATTAATTAATATTCATAATCCATCTAGACAATCTATGATAACCATGTGCAACTGCAAGGGTTTATAGATCCTTCTTGATCCCCCTCAAACACTCTTTACAAGCCAATATACCTTGTATATCATTTGGTTAAGCCTTATTACAGGTTGTGAGAACTTGTGGGTCATCTTAGCGTCCTTTGGAAAGTTACTACTATAACATACCTCCAAAGACACCCCAACTAGAAGACATAGTGAACAAATAATGCATTTAGTTATATGTTCTACTATGTCCATAGTTATTGTCATTGTGTTAGCAAGATGGTTTTAAGACTACACACAATCCTACGAAACCTATCTTCCCTTTACCTCACAACCATCCCATTCATTCACCATAATTTATTTTCTTTGTTTAAAATTATTTAATATTTCAGTTTGATATCTTACGCCAATTCTAACCCGTTAAACCCTACAACAAGATAACCGATGAACCATCTTAGAATCCCTATGGAAAAAGTTGTGGATGCATAATGACTTCGTCATTGTGTACCATCACTCTTCACGTAGCCATTCCAATTTGGCCCTTGGATAGGATACCATCACATTGCCTTACGACTCATAACTCCACTCTTAATTAATTCATAGTTATATATTCATGATATGATGTGTACACTTAATTTATTGTGTGACATTTGTTAATGATTAAAATTCATAACATAGCAATGAGATATCATTTATTATGATTATCTCTTATTGTGTTATCGTAACATTAGGTTGTTGACATTGTTTATATGATTTATCATTGAACATATAATTAATCAATATACATATATCTTTTAAAGCATTATTAAATGTGTTTTCATATTAAATAAATTTCAAATGTGACTTAACAATGTTTAGATATTGTTGTTGTATTTTTCATATTATATTGTCTCGTTTTATTATACATCCATAATCAAATCATAATGAAATAAACTCATCAAATTATACTTTCATTATTGCATCCATGTTCTACTTTTGAGGAAATATAACATTTCGCAAATCATAAGTAAGCTATATAATCAAAAACATTTATTCATATAATGGAGGTTAAAACCTCATTACTTAAAGTACATAATGATATTGCAATCAATAAGAAAATACAACATGCCTTTGAAATGCCTTATTTACAACATGCGAAGTAAATACTTTCACTTTTAAACAAATACTAGTTACATTTATTACATTCATATGAAATAGTACAACAATAATCACAATGTGTAGTAAAACAATCTTTTATCCAATTTTAAATACTTTACAAACTTACGATCTAGAAAATGATAATATAAACATGGTCAGTTCTAAGGAACTAGTATGGAATTACTTCCTACAACTAGTTGTTTCATTAGACATAAATGAACATCTATGGTTTGACTTAATGATAGTAAAACAATTATTATGAAAATAAAATCATGAAAATAATACTTAAGTAATCTAGAGAAATAAGCTAAGCTTATAACATCACAAGTTCGCTAATTTACCATCATATTAACTCAAATTGAATCTCATATCACATTGACCCAAAATTTCTTCCTTTAGATTTGAAACAATTAATTTATGCACTTGCACCCATCCTACCTTGTTTTACAAATCAATGTGTTGGTTATTTATAGAAAAATAAAGAGAAGGCAAAATCATTCTTCACGTCTATGTGATGACAATAATCAATTTAACCATCACAAGAAAAGATATATTGTCCTATTTTATCGTCTCCAATTAAAAGTTAAGATATTAATAACACAATTATTTATCGAAAACCCTTTCATCTTTTCCTTCAACTTGTCTTATTGCATGACCAAAATCTACGATGGATTTATAACTTGGTAGAGTATTATACCAGAACAAGTTTCAACTTCCTTGGTATAATCTTATCATGTTTATATTTGTAAGCATATATTATTTACCCAACTAATGCTACAAATCAAGGGGCCAAAATAAATTCAATTAGAATTATTTTAAGCCCGTAATAAATTAAAATAGGCATTCATCGGGGTTATGATGTGGGGACAAGACTCTAAGGCCATATTAAGCCAATCAAAGAGACTCGATGTTCTTGGGCGAAATATTGATGAACCCAAGGCATTTTAACCTTAACATGATCTAAAGAATCATTAACTCCCTTAAAGACAATAGGATGGAAAATTGAGATACTCAGATCAAACATACTTGTGCAGGTTTGAAACAGAAAGACTCCCGCTCAAGCTAAGCCCATGTTCATACTTGTAAGAGCAAGTTTTTTACTTAAAATCACAGCTGCAAGAGTCAACCGGATCTATAATACAACCCTTTAAAAGAAGAATACAAACTTTATCAACAAGTTTGAAATGGTTAAAAAATTTACTAGAACACAAAATACCCTTGGAGTGCATGTAATTGAACTGATTTTGCACAGAAAATTCACTTAATCCAATGCTCGACTCCAACCCAATAATAATAATAAATAATAACTAATGCCCACATCTAGATTCAGGATCATTTTAAAACAATAATTACAAAACCCAAATACAAGTTTAATGTCCAATAATCCCTCAATAATTATTTTACTAACAAATAAATTCAAAGCTTAAAAAAAATAAAGCATATAAAATAAACTAAAATAGGAATGAAAATAAGGAATCATTAAACATTCATACCGCATATATTCAATTATGCCCAAACAAATTAACTATAAAAAGGAAAATAATCCATACCTTTTAATTTTGCAATCTTCTTCAATCAAATGACTAGAACATTCCCTTTAAAATATCCTCGAGTCATCCAAGCAATTATCAAAAGTTCAAACACAATAATACCCCCTCCAACCTCCTCTTTAACTTAAGATGCTGATTTAAATATGTATAAAAGTATCTATTTTTAATAGGAGTCAAAATAACTCAACCAACTACATGCACAAGCTTACGAAAATGGCGGTTCAAACAACCAAAAGAAGGAGCTCGCAAAAACAATCCACCGACAACAAAATGGTTCACCACTTTCTATGCAAGGTTGGTAGCTTCTCAAAGAATCTTTGAGATTTTCGAGAGACTGAGAATGCATTCACTTCATGTCATGCCACGTAGTGGATATTTTAATTTGTAGTCACTTCCCTCCGAAATTGGTGGTGGAGCCAAGTCGAGTGGGTAAGGATATTAATTAAACCAATATTAAACCTTTAATTTTTGCATGGTTGGTTAATCGACCAACTAAATAATTTAATCATTCAAATTCAATTATATGGATGGTAGGTTCATTTCATCCAATCATGATAACATTCAAAAATATGCCAAAGGGTCAATCCTTTTATAATCTAATGTCAATGGAGTAGGTCTATGACCTTTTTTAATTTAAACCATGAAATTCCTAACCCTTGATAATCGAGTGCCAAGGAGTATAAACCGGACCATGTTGTTGATAAACAATCACAACATTGACCTCTTACCAAAGAGTCCAGATCGTTCAAAGGCAAAAATTAATACAAACAAGTCTTTGATCCCATGCATAGTATGATCCTTCATATATTGAATAAAACATTATGTGCAATGAGAAAGCTTACTAAAACAATTGAGTAAGTAATCCATATGAAATAACCGAGTTAGAATTTTATTGCAATACATATTCTTATTCCTCCCTACAAATACAAGTGTTATGAAACCAACTTAAACTTTTACCTTGATGATTGGATTTTACCTGTTCATATTAAAGATCATATTATTGTTGTATGATCAATGACCATCGTCATGCCAAGAAAAGTTAGTAACTCTTAAAATTCCTCTATATTTCTACATAACAAACAATATATTGCAACTATGTATAATTTCGGTCATTCCTTGCAAGTCATTACTTCTCGTAAAATAGGTAAACTAATAATATCAATGACATGTACAAAAACCAAGCAATACTCTAATGCCACAAATCATCACATTCGAGAAAGGTAAGTAACTCATAATACACAACATAACAAGGTGTTTAACAATATCCATTATAGGTACAACAGTCCTAGTTATAACTCCCATAACCGCAATCATCATACTTAACATGGTAAGTACATTCATACGTCAAAATAAAAAAATAATAAGTTATAAATGCTAAGTGTTTTACGAACGTTGGGTGATAAGTATTGTTACACAGCTTATACATGCAACTATGCATAAGTGTGTATATCATTTTTTAGTATATGCATCTCGCATGTGTAGCTGCATACTCAGCTATGTAACATGGCTTAATCCCCTACCTTTGTAAAGCATTCTTCATTTTACAACTTATCCCTTTTACTGAAACAAAATGCAATTGTGGGATGTGATAGCAAACATCTTGTGACATAGGAAAATTAGTTTCGAGGTCTTTCACAATCATGGGCACCTGAAGCGGTCTTCATGCCCAAGCACCCTTGACCCATCAAAAACCCAGTCAAGCGGATCCGATAGCTCGAAATTTACTGTGCACAATTGTGATAGTTTTCTCCTCTTGTTTACCAAATTGCTACTCCAAAGATACCTAGGCATCAATTGTGAAATCAAGTCTTTTATCCTCTCTCTTGCACCCGGGTTTCTTTTTTATTTAGCTTATTTCTTGTGTCAGATTTGTACTTTAGAGTTTTCCTTATCACATGTGATTATCCAATCTAGGGTTTTTATAAATTCCACATTTTTTGAACCCATCTCATTCAAATACTCTTGGATCCTCATTTTTCTTCTTTCGTGACTTCTCCAGCTCCTCAAATCCCCTTATATCAATTACTTCAAATGCACCTAGTTGTTCAAACTTGCACCCGCGTCTCAAATCTGGAAGAACCAAGTCATTTGAGTCAACAAAAGGATTGTCTCTACGTGTGGGACCTTACACACTTGAGAGGACCTTCAAGAAGGTCAATTCCTCTACCTATTTCTACTACTATTATTACTGCTACTCCTAATACTAAAATGGAAATATAAGCTAAACATGCTAAGGGACCAGGGATAGAAGGATGATATAAATGAAAACTAAACTAAGGAAGGTGATAACAACAAAAAAAGTGAGATGAAAACTATTTTTTTAGAGTGAAAATGAAGGAGAAAGCATGAAGGGAAGCTAGGCATGGGTAAAGAAAACCATGATGCATTCACATAAATGATTTCATAAAACACAACAAGAAAATGGAGCTAAAAGAGATTTAAAATGACACAACAAGTACACAATGCAAGAGAAAGCAAGAACGAATAATATAGACATGCTAAGGTAGAGAATAGCCACAAAACGATGCTTCTATTACTTCCAGGATGTATAATTTTTACAATGTTGTCAAGAAGGCTAATATTTGCATGCACGAACTAGATCTAGAGGTCTGTGACTCAAAATGCAAAGATATGGAATCCTTAGAAAATGCTAGAATATCCAAAATGTCTAACCCTTTATAATGAGAAAAACTCTTACATTTATAAATAAATCGATGATAGAAATGAGGAGAAGAAGGGAAATTTTGATTTAAAAACTCAACCACCAGTAATGAATGCCTGCAAATCTTCCTACAATCTATCAAATGCACATCTCCAAGTCTATATGGCATGTAGGAGAAGGAAGGAGGAAAGATCCATATAAAATCAAGTGGTTGGAGTAATCAAATATGTTCATTAATGGCCGAAAGACGTTTTCCCATTTCTCACCTACCAAATCCCGCTGAAATTTGAATTCGAATATCCTACACTTTGTAGACGACATCAACAGCGTTTGAATGAGATCGGGTGTGCATTTGTCGAGATCTATGGAATGCAGAAGTTATAGTTCTTAAAAGTCTATAGGTTTCTCGACACACAATGACACATGGCATGTGTTGATTAATTGAATGGACCTGCCAACTGTGTAACCACTTTGTCATTTTCCACCCCGTGTCACCCATTGGTTCGTTGCAAGAATTTGACGCCTTGTTGGCGTGCTTTGATTTGTTACATGTAGCATACTCAAAGTCTATCGGATGATGGCATGATGTATTATGGCACAAAATAAGTCACAAAGGCATGCACACGGGAGAGCAAGGCGTGGGAGGAAGACAAACAAAGGGCATGCACAAAATTGATGCACGTGAGAGAAATGGGAGACATACCTAAAGAAGAACCATATGGTCGAGGTGCAAGTATTAAAAAGTAATGTGCGGTGCACAAAGTGAAAGGGTGTGCGAGGATATGAAGGACTTATTTGAATTTGGGAAGAATTTCTAGGGAACGTGTACAAGGTGAATAAAATGCTAGGAAGAAGATGAATGTACAAGAGTACGCACAGGAGAAGTGAAATAGATAGAGGAAAAGATGGAAAGAAGAGAAAGGAAGCAAAGCACTTATGAGTACATGAGGAATTTCTACTAAGGAAATGTTCCAAGGAGATAGTTGAAGTGCGCGCAACTTGCAAGTAGAACCTTCAGAGCTAGAATAAGAATGTGAGTTGTCCAATAAACTAGGGGATTTATTTGGATAACAGGTTGTGGCAACTTTCGGGGCCATCTCGCTTGCTAGAAGAAGAAGATCGGTAGCTTAGAGTGTCCATTGGGCATGAAGTCTACTTGGGAATATGAAATTTTGATCTGTAACCTTGAATAACTACCCCTTAAAGTCACTTGATGAAACATTTCTAAACTTTGTCTCGAATCCTGCCAAATCTGTTGAAGACTCTGGAAGAAAATTACCATCCTAGAAGCAACAAAAGAGCACGTGTAAGAAACACGTGGGAAGATATAACTATATACAAATAAAATAATGTGCCACACTTGGAGGAATTGAAACTACTCTAATATATACAAAGTGATGTAGTAAACTTAATGAAAGGGTTTGAGATAGATCCCATTGATTGGGATTGATAGCGTACCTCCATCAAGATGAGATAACTCAAAAGAGTTAGCCTCCTTGCATAAACCGATGATGTATGGGCCACTCTAAAGTGCATCAAACTTTGAATTGCACCCTGGTTTAGCTCTATCAACATCTCATTTTAAGACTAAGTCACCAACTTTGAAATCTTGAGGCCTATCCTTTCTATTAAACCATTTCTTTGTTGTTTGTTGATGATGTTCTAGCTTAATCATGACAACATTCCTTGATTCTTCAATTTAACCACTCTTTCATTCTAATATCTCTCTAGTCCACACCTTCAAACTCTAACTGTTGGGCAAGCTCTAATGAAGGCAACTCAAGAGATAAGGGGAGTCTAGCTTCCTTACCATAGATAAGTTTGTAGGGTGAAGTACTTATTACCTTATTCATTGTAATTTTGTCTCGCTCATAACGCATGAGAATTTTGTATGCCATTGTTTCTTCGGATGATATTCATTATCTAGCTTCATGATTCTCGATTAGGTTCTTATTTGTAGACTCTCTCAAGCCATTGCCACTCGAGGGTAATGATTGGAAGAACTCTTCGATAGATACCCAAGATAAGCACCCAACCAGAGATCTTAGTACGAGGAAGGCCTTTGCATTATTAGAGATGATTGTTTGAGGAACACAAAACCTTATTCTGAAGCCCTTCAATAAAATTCAAGAATGACTGCCTCTGTTGATTCTTTGAGCGCAATAGCCTTTGTCCATCTGTTGAAGTAGTCTCAGTAGCTTTGGCACCCATTTATGCCCGGTTCTCGAAGGAGGATTGAACATGCCAATGACGTCGAGACCCCATTGCAATAAAGGTTGATCTGCTTGGATTGGTCGAAGGCGAAGCATTACCAATTTCTACTTTCTTGAAAAGAAAATGCAATCTCTATAGTTTGTGACCCACTTTTACATGTCCACGAACAGGGTGGGCCAAAAGTATCCTTCCTTAATGATCTTCATTGTTATATTCTTTGCGAGAAGTGTCCACTAGAGAATCCGTCGTGAAATTCTGCTAGCACTTTTTTCAGTGTGCGCGCCATTAATACACCTTAACAACATGCCATCAAGATTCTTTTGAAGAGAATACCATCAATCAACACATATGGGATAAATTGTAGCCTTAAATGTCTTCTCTTTTCCTTGTTTAAATCGGGAGGGTATGCACCCTCAAAAAGGAATGCGATCATATCCTTCATCCAAATCACACGCATCAAGGACTTCATTCTTCGGGTTCTACGCAAGGAGAGATCTTCATTTAGAAACAATGAAGTCTCAAGTGTTGGGGTTAGCACACTAGTTGTACAGATATATTTATCAAATCTAAGCATAAAAGTAATCAATATGGAAATAAACAAGAAGAAACAATACATAAAATTTAACGTGGTCCACTCAATATGGGCTACGTCCACCAATAAATAGCTAATTTATTATCATAGAGAAAATATAATGAAGATTTGTAATCTTCCACACCTTCTTGGATGTCATGTACTTTCTTCTCTACAAATTTCTCTTTTTCTCTCAAAAGGAAACTTCTCTTAATTCTTAATTGAATTCTCTCTTATAAACCCTAGCTTTATGCTTATATATGCATCTACAATCTTAGGGAACTTTAGCTATGCAATTACAACCATTATATTCACTTTACAATTAAAGATAGATCTAATTCCCATAACTTAATTATAGTAGTCACACACAGGAAACCGATGTCGTTAGCCTTAACCAATGTCGGTTCCTCCTTTCCTGACCGATATCGTTCCATGGGTGACCGATGGTGGTTCGTCAACCGATTTCGGTTACTATGTATTTCAGCAAGTCTACAAAAACATGCCAATGAAGCAATTAAGATCCACAACTCAACAATCTCCCACCTTGAGATAAATTATTGCAATGTACCGTATAACTCCATCCTTTGATCATTTCCTTTCGCATGTTTCTCCCTCTTCAAGTCTCAAACTCGAAGACCAATAGAAGTTAAGTGTAGCTCCAACTTCTCCTTTTCTAACGGCTTTGTTAGCATATCCACATGATTTTCCTTTATATGAATTTTCTCCAACTTCATTTTCCCATCCTCCAATACCTGTCATATGAAGTGATATCTCAATTAAATGTGTTTCATTCTAGAATGGAACGTTGAGTTCTTTGCCAAATGAATTACACTTTGACTATCACTATACAATCTACAATCCTCTTGCTCCTTTCCCAACTCTTCCATAAACCTTCTCATCTATATCATCTTCTTACTAGCTTACGCCATGTAGTTACAACATACTCACCTCTCGTAGCGATAAGGCCACAACCTTCTGTAATCTAGAAATCTAGCTAACTTTCATGCCACCTACTTTGTGAAAACATATCCAGTGGTGCTCCTCCTGCCATCCAAATCACTAGCCATGTCTGAATCCACATAGCCACGTAAAGAAGTATCTGACCCTCCATAGCATAATTGCATGTTGGATGTCCCTCTCAAATACCTGAGAATCCATTGGACTGCTTTCCAATGCTCTTTACCTAGATTAGCCATAAATCTACTCACAACTCCCACAACCTTTATAATGTCTGGTCTAGTACAAACCATAGCATACATAAAGCTCCCAACTTGCTGAAGCATACGGAGAACTCGTGTCATGTACTCAACCTCCTCATGTGATGTAGGACACTGATCTTTGCTTAATTTGAAATGTCCATCCATAGGTGTACTTACAGGTTTTGAATTTTGTAAATTAAACATTTCCAACACCTTATTGATATAATGTTCCTGAGACAAATATAACTTCTTGTTCTTCCCGTCTCTATGAATTTGCATGCCAAGGATTCACTTTACAAATCCCAAATCCTTCATTACAAATGTGTGAGATATCTTTTCTTTAATCTCACTAATGTCCTACACTATATCGTGCAATAAGCATATCATCCACATACAATAACAAAATAATATAGCTCCCATTTCCAAGCATCTTGAAATAAACACAATGGTTAGACTCACATCATTGCTTTGGAGCTTGTTTGAGCCCATATAGGCTCTTTTTCAATCTACACACAAGTTTCTCCTTACCCTTGACTTCATACCCAAGTGGCTGATTCATATAAATATCTTCCTCTAAATCACCATGAAGAAATGTCGTCTTGACATCAAGTTGTTCTAAATGCAAATCCTCTACTGTAACTAAACTCAATACAATACAAATAGAAGTCATCTTAATAACAGAAGAAAATATTTCACTAAAGTCCATACCTGCTTTCTATGCAAATCCCTTTACTACAAGCCTTACCTTGTATCTCTTCTATCCACCATCTTCTTCCTTGATCATGTAAACCCACTTTTTTGCAATGCTCGTTTACTTGCTTTGGCACTTAACCAAATTTCATGTCTAGTTCTACTCTAAGGAGTCCATCTCCTCATTCATGTCATGCTCCCACTGCTTGTGGGATTTATCTTGCATTGCTTCTTCAAATCTTTCTGGTTCACCACTATCAGTCAATAATAAATAAGACAAGGAAGGTGAAAATATTTCTGGAGGTCTACTTACCCTTTATGACCTTCTCACTAAGATTTGGGGTGTCGAAGGCTCAATCTGCTCATCCTGTAGATTTGTATCTACTTCTGACAATGATCGACGTTGGTCACCTTCTACCGACATCGGTTCGGCTAACCGATTTTGGTTTGTCTCTTCTGTAACCGACACCGGTACAGGGGACCGATGTCGGTTAGGGGTAAATCGATATTGGTTATTGTGTAAACTTGTAGGTGTTAATTTTGAATCTGAGAGTTCATTTTCATCCACAAAATTCTCCATTGATTCACCTTTGGGTACCAAAACTTTATCCATGTACATTCTCTTTTCATTCCAATCAATTTCACGACTCCTAATTATCTTATAACCTTATAAATCCCAAAATTGGAATCCAAAATCACCAGAGCCATAACCAATGAAAGTACATCTTTTGGATTTTACATCCAATTTCTTTCTATTTTCCTTATCAATATGCACAAAAGCTTCTGAGCCAAATACTCTAAGAAAATAAATATCTACCTCTTTTTTAGTTCAAGATTCTTCTGGTATTCCACTATTCAACCACTTGAAATGTTCACGGTTAATCAAATAAACCGCCATGTCTACTGCTTCCACCCAAAACTGTAAGGGAAATCCAAAGCATGTATCCTCATGCTTCTAGCATGTTCCATGATTGTCATGTTCATTCTCTCTACAACACCATTCTCTTGTGGTGTTCTAGGAACCGTCCTTTCTCTGTATTCCATTTACTGAACAATAATCATTGAAAGCCTTGTTGCAGTACTCACCACCATTGTCAGATCTAAGGCATTTTAATTTTGAATTTGATTCATTTTCCACAAGGGCTTTCCATATTTTAAAAGTTTCAAAAACATCATATTTACGATTAATACAATAAACCCATACCTTTCTTGTGGCATCATCAATGAAAGTAACATAGTATTGGGATCCTCCATGAGAAGCTAGCTGGTTGGTCCCCACACATATAAGTGTACAAGCTCCAATTTATGATTCTTCTTTTTACCCCAACTTTGAAAAATATCACTCTCTTCTGCTTTCCAAAAATACAATGCTCACGAAATAAATATCTACATGTTTCGAGATCGATAACTTACCCTTTGCCTTGCATTCCTTTTTCACTCATATGTCCTAGACAATTGTGCCACATGCTTGTATTTGAATCTGAAGTAGATAGAATAGAAAAGGAATCAACAATACATGTATATAAATACAATTATCTTACCTTTTTTCCTCTTACTACAAAAAGAGATCCCTTGGTAACTTTCCAAGATTTGGCTGTGAGTGTAACCATACAACCAGTTTCACACAATTATCCTACAGAAATTATATTTCTTTTAAGGCTTGGAACATGCCTCACATATTTCAATATCCATGTATTTCCATTCTGTAATTTAAGATGAACTTCACCTCTACTAGTAATATTACATGGTTCATCATCTCCTAAATAAACATGCCCAAAATTACCCTGGACATAATTTATGAAATAACCCTTATTAGGGGTTGCATGGAAAGAAGCTCCTGAATCTAAAACCCATGACTCAATTTTATCATCTAAGGAGAGAATTAGGGAATCTTGCATTACCTCTTTTATAACAACATTTTCCTCTTTACCTTTCTCTGGTACATTCTCTTTGTTTTCCTTGAACCAACAATCCTTCTTTGCATGACCTTTCTTTCCACAATTCTAGCATATTATACCTCTACCTCTCTTTATTTAGATCTGCCATTCTTAGACTTTTATTTCCCATTATTCTTGCTCTTGGATCTCTCCTTCTACCTTCCCCTACTTTCTACATTCAAAGCATTCCCAGATGATGATTCTCATGTACTTTTCTTGTGTATTTCTTCATTCAAGATTATACTAACCACATCATCAAACTTTAAAACATTAGTAGCAGATGTTGTATTACTAACAACCATTACCAAGTTATCCTAACTATCTGCAAAGATCATGATAATAAAATTTCTTTCACTTCATCCTAAAAAATACTAACTGATTTTAATTGATTTACAATAGACCGGAAATCATTCAAATGACTTGATGTAGATCCACCTTCTTGCATCTTTAAATTAAACAATTTTTTCATCAAATAAACTTTATTTGAAGCACTAGGTTTTTCATATAGATTTTCTAAAGATTTCATCAACTCTACCGTAGATCCTACTTCGGTAATATTCAAAGCCACGATGCTTCCAGGCTCAATCTTATAGATCCCAGAGCCTTTCTATCAAGAATTTTCCATTCTTCATCAGTCATCTTTGTAGGTCTTGCCTTCTCATCCAATGGTAAGTATAAATCTTTATGATACAGATAATCCTCCACCTGTATCTTCCATAATAGATAGTCACGACTATCAAATTTATCTACTCTGAATTTTCCTTCTTCTCCCATTACTTTTCTCCCACTCAATCAGAAATCCCTCTATGAGTAAATCTGTCAACACACACAACCCTCAAACAAAAGAAGCTTTGATACCATTTGTTGGGGTTAGCACACCAATTGAACAGATATATTAATCAGATCTAAGCATAAAAGCAATCAATACAAAAATAAACAAGAAGAAATAATACATAAGATTTAACATGGTTCACCTAGTGTGGGCTACGTCCACCAAGAAATAACCAATTTATTATCACAGAGGAAATACAATGAAGATTTGCAATCTTCCACACCTTCTTAGATGTCATGTACTTTCTTCTCTAAAAATTTCTCTTTTCTCTCAAAAGGAAACTTCTCTTAATTCTCAATTGAATTCTCTCTTCTAAACCCTAGCTTTATGCTTATATATGCATCTATAATCTTAGGGCACTTTAGCTATGCAATTACAACCATTAGATTCACTTTACAACTAAAGATAGATCTAATTCCCGTAACTTAATTATAGTAGTCACGCACGAGGCAACTAATGCCAATTAGCCTTAACCGATGTCGGTTCCTCCTTTCCTGACCGATACCAATCCATGGGTGACCGACGGTGATTCGTCAACCGACGTTGGTTATTGTGTATTCCAACAAGTCTACAAAAGCATGCCAGTGAAGTAATTAAGATCCATAAATCAACATCAAGTTCACTCTTCGTGTCATCAACAATCTATTTGTAGAGCATGTTACCTCTAACCAGTTTTGTGGCTTTGATAGTCACATCATACTCCATGATTTTGGTCACCCATCTTTCTCTTTTCTCACTAATTTATACTCCCATGATGAAGTCTCTAATGCTTGAGTGAGAAACTAGCACCTTGATATGATTTATGACGAGCATACTTTTTAACTTCTTGAGCGCGTGCATGATGGCATAGACCTGTTTTTCCATGTGACTATAATTCAACTCATAATCCTTCATCGTTTGACTAAATAAATCTATTGGCTGCTCCGGTCCTTATTAAGCTTCTTATGTTAGGATAACGATAACACTCGCATCAATGTCATAAGTATAAAGGATGAAATCCTTTGATTAATCCAAGTTGATGAGTGTTGGCACGCAAGCAATTTCTTTCTTGATCTTGTGTAAGCTCTCTCTTCCTTCTGTTCTCCAGTTGTGCCATGTGATCTACACCCTACTTTGAGAAGACTGTAATGTCATCTAGGTAAACCAAGATGAACTCGTTGATGTAACCTTTGAAGGTAATATCCATGGCGTGCTAGAATGGTGTGTCTGCATTTGACAAACCGAAGGGCATATTTTGATAAGCATATGTTCCCCACTTGGTTGTAAACATTTTTTTATATTGATCCAATTCTTTGACAAAGATCTAATTGAAGCCAGAATACCCATCTAGCATAGAGAATCTCTACGTGTCGCCATAATCTGCAAAATTTGCTCCATATAAGGCAAAGGATATTTATCCTTCAATGATGGCTTATTTAAATCTCTAAAATTGACGCAGAGTCTAATTTCACCATTCTTCTTATGCACTAGAACTAGATTCACGACCCGTAGAGCATTTAATAGGAAAATTTATCTTTTCCTCAATGAATTTAGACAACTCTTTCCTCATGACAGCTCTATCTTTGGATTAATTAGTTGATGCTTTTGTCTGATGGACTTGATACCAAGATCAAGTTTAATTGAGTGTTGAGAAACACTTGGATAAAAACCTTTGAGGTCTTCATACTCTCATGAGAAGATATCACTGTATTTTTGGCGAGAGAGATGAAGGTTTGTTTTCCATCATGGGTGCAAGCTTTCTTGAGCAACAACTCTTTCCCATGTGTAATAATGAATGGGGATTAGTTTTTACACCACCGTGCATAATATTTTCTTCACCCTTGAACTCGACATCATGGCCAAATAATTTCTCTAAGGTGGCCAACCCTTTAGTCAACTTGTTTGTATTTAACTAGATTACTTAGTCACCATAGTTGTCATGCAAGTTAGCTTGCATGCTTCATGAAAATTCAGCTTCATTTTGGATAAACTAGATGATCTACATGTCACCTGTCACACACTTGCTAATTGATGTTGTAATCTAGAATGGATGGTCTAATCACCATCTTCACATGATGCACATTCCCTATGACAAAATCCTCCGTGGGAGAGAACTCGTGAGCCAAGCGCGCCATCCGATCGCCTTCTTTTTTCATCTTACGTGGCACCACCTACAAATTCAGAGTGTTAAATCACTCAAGGAGGTCCCAAAATATGTGTTTATAATCTTTGAGAAGCGTATTCCTTGTTGCACATTTTTTGGTGACTCGTGGATAACCAATTATGTGTCCTCAAAGATCTATATCACCTTGATTTGTTTCTTTACAACAATAAGAAAACCATGTACCAGCACCTTATACTTGGCTACATTGTTGGAGCATGTGAACTACAACTTGTGCATGAAGAATAATTTCTCATCCTTGGGAGAAATGAGAACAACACCTACACCCGCACCATTTCTGCTTTGAGATCCATCAAAGTATAACTTCCACAGACCTGCGCTTTCTTCATTTTCTTGAGTGTACATGGAAGCAAAACTTCTTCTTCAAGGATGTAATATGTCCTAATCCTAGTTTTAAATGCTTCAAGTTCCTTAGCGTATGGATCAAATTTATGGTGCCTTTCCACCCACTCATGTAGCACTAGATCAAGTACAAGAGGTGGAACAGGTTGCTCTTCAAAAACTAAACTTTCTCCTCTTGGATTAGGCAATTGGCTTGGAGAGGGGATAGGTCATATGACTCTACATGATAGGAGAATATTGGCTCAGCTTGTATGGTAAACCAGGTACCATACCTTATCTTGAGTAACATATGAGACCAATCAAAAGACAAGTAACCACCCACTTTTGTAGTAAAATATCTTCACAAACAAAGGGAAAAAAAGGAGGTAGATCAATGATTGGCACATCTTGATTTATTGTGATACTCGGATATACATGGAGAGTCAACTCAAGATCCTTGATGACTCCTAGAGTGGTAACAGTTGAGCCATCAAGTTGTAGGACTCCTTTTGTCAAGGGGTTGTACTTAAGACCTAAGACATCAACAATTTTCTTAGGCATGACAGAAGTACTAGCACCTGAGTCAATCATACAATTATGGACAAGATGTTTGCCTATGATCAAGGACATATATAAGGGTTGGGTTTTAACAACCTTACTTACTTGTTTATCCACTTCTTGCGATGTTGAGAGCGTGCGTAGTTTCGAACAATTGGATCGAGTGTGCAAGTTGGGCCATAACTTCATGCAACAGGTCACGTTGAGATGGAATGGTCAAGGCATCCCACATTGTGACATTTATATTTGTATTATTCATCTGGTCTACAATTTTGAATGAAAGACCCACTGACTTATGTATCTCGGGGCACAATAACATCTCCTCTTAATTTTTCGGGTGTAGAGGCATGGTCCTTAGCTAGCGCAGAGGCATGACCTACCAAGGAAAATCATGCACTACTTCGTAAGGAGCATTTCATAGACCCTCGCACATAGGAACTTGTGCACCTTTACTGCTAGATCTCTTAGCTACATCTTTCTACTTTTGAGGATTAGCTAGTGTTGTGGGAATTGAGACTTGCATGCCAGACTCGAGCATTCTCTTTTTGTACCTTATGTTGTTAGTGACTTGGGTGCGTGCTCTATTTGTATCATCTATAGTTTGGTTGATTGCACAAAATTCCTCAATGCCAAAGAATATCAAGTTGGCTTGAAGGGGCTTTTGGATTTTCTTTATTTTCATGCTCACTTGTGTTGGTGGAAGCCTCATAGTTAAAAGCATTCTAGATCATGTAGGCTTGCGTGCACACAACATTAGCGTAGTGATACTTACTATGAAGCATGTTGTAAAGAAAGCACCATTTTGACTCTTACGCCATGTTATTCTGAACTGGAACAAGTGCTTGACTTGTGCTAGGTGCAGGAAGAGGTTGTCTTTGGAGGAACAACTTTTAAGGGCGTATGCGCGTTAGCATGTTATATATCATTTTACTAGTTCTTCCCATATCTATGGTTCCCATATTGATTCCACCAGGGCTAATTGTTCTAGTTATGTGTTTGATTAGAATTGTTTCTGAAGGATTGTGCTTACTGCTTCTCCAAGGATATGACCTTATTGGATAGGTTTCTGATTAGGGCCTTCATTTTATCATCTTCTTTTTGTTGCTCGAGAGAGTAAGGTGTGGATGCAACAAGTTGCATGCCCCGCACCTACAATAGGAGCAACAAGAGGTTGGGGCACTGGACACATCTCTTGGAATAAAGGCATGGGAGGTCTAGGAGCCAACTTTCCCACCTGGATAATATTGTTCCTTGCCCTTATTGCAATGTTGTATGCACTTGGTAAATTTATTCCTCCCATGGATTAAATCATAACTGAGATGTCACTATTCAAAGCCCTTAAATAATATAGGAAAGCATGTTGGGTTATAGGCCTTACCACTTGAGGAATTTTGTCCCAAGTCTTCTTAAATCGATGTTGAAATTAGTCATTTGCTCGTTGTGCTAATCCTAAGGGTGAAATGGAAATCTAAGCTAAACGAGGCCAAGGGACCAGTGGATAAAAGGATAACATAAATGAAAACTAAACTAAGGAAGGTGATAACACTAGAAAAAGTGGGATGAACACTATCTTTATAAGTAAAAATGAGGGAGAAAGCATGAAGGAGGCTAGGCATGTGTAGCAAAAAAAACCATGATGCATTCACACAATCGATTTTATGAAACATAACAAGAAAATGGAGCTACAAGAGATTTAAAATGACACAATAAGAACACAATGCAAGATGAAGGCAAGAAAGAAGAATATAGACATGTTAACGTAAATAATGGCCACAAAATGATGCGTATATTACTTCCACGGATGCACAATCTATTCTGAATGGCATCTAAAGGTTGATATCTGCATGCACGAACCAGATCTAGAGGTCTACGACTCAAAATGCAAAGATATGGAATCCTTATAAATTGTTAAAAGATCCAAAATGTCCAACCCTATACAATGAGCAAAGCTCTTACATTTATAAATGAATCAATGAGAGAAAATAGGAGAAGAAGGAAAATTCAATTTGAAAATTTAGTCACCAACAATGAATGCCTCAGTAAATCTACCTACAATATGCCAAATGTGCATCTCCAAGTTTGTATGGCATTTAGGAGAAGGAGGGAGGAAAGATCCATATCAAATCAGGTGGTTTGAGCAATCAGATCTACTCATTAATGGCTAGAAAGACATTTTCCCATTTCTCACCTACCAAATCCCACGAAATTTGAATTTGAATATCATGCACATGTAGATGACGTCAACAACTTTTGAATGAGATCGGGAGTGCATGTGTCGATCTCTCGGACAAAATTTATAGCTTTTAGAAGTCTACAAGTCACTCTGACATGCAATAAGATGTGACATGTCTTGATTGATTGAATAGACCAGCCAACCGTAACCACTTTTTGTTTTCCACCACATGTCATGCACTGGTTCATTGCGAAGAATTTAGCACCCTATTGGCATGATGTGATTTGTTACATGTAGTATACTCAAAGTCTATCGATGATGACGTGACATAGGATGATGCGGAAGAATTTGGAAAGGCATACGTATGGGAGAGCAAGGCATGGGAGGAAGATAGAGGAAGGGTGGGCACAAAAGTGACGCGCATGGGAGAAATGGTAGAAATACCTAAGGAAGAAACATATGGTCGAGGTGCAATTATTAAAAATTAATGTGAAACGTGTGTGGAAAGGGCGCGTGAGGATGCCAAAGACTTAGCTGAATTTGGGAAGCAAGTCTAGGGAACGCACGTAGGGTGAATGAAATCCTAGGAAGAAGGTGAATGCACAAGGAGTGCATGTGGGAGAATTGAAATAGATAGAGGAAAAGATGGAAAGCGAGTGCTTTGATGAGTGTGTGAGGAATTTCCACCAAGGAAATGTGCGAGGGGAAAGTTGAAGTGCGCGTAACTTTGTAAGTAGACCCTTCAAAGTCATAATGAGAATGTGAGTTGTCCAAATAACTAGGGGAGTTATTTGGATAACAATACCCATCTTACAAAAATGATTTTCAAAAATATATACTCTATCTACCAACCACCTTCTCAAGTCAATGTTATCTTTGATCTTATTTTTGATGACTCTCTTGGTCTTAATTCCAATCACTCTATTTGAAAATCAATTCAAGCTTTACATTCTTTATTTCACGATAAATTTTAAGCTATGGAATCCATGATTATATATCTTACATCTAAAATCCAACATCTTAAGAAAGTTTTTCGAGGCTCGCGTTATTTATTTTTCTCATCCTCATTCTATGTCTTCTACATATTATCGTATCGGTGAACCCCAAGTCTTACCGCTCCCTGTGCCTCTAAATTTTGATCCCAATACTTGGCAACAAGATATTTTCACATCTCATCACTCATCACTTGATCAACTTTCCATCTACTTATTGCTATCCTCCTTATAAGCTTGCAAAATATCAAGGTCATCCATATTGTAATTATCATCAAATCAATGGACATAATGACAATGATTTTTATGCTCTTAAGTGACAAATTGGCCACTTTCAACATTATAGTCTCATTTCATTGCTATAAAAAAGTATCCTACATGTTCATATCCAATTGCTACATCTCATTGGGTTCCTAAATTTGATTCATCTATGTCTAATGAGCATCATGCCATCACTTCTAATGTTTCTTCTTTTTCACTCAAACAACCCCTACGCAATCTACTGAACTTAAGCAAATGCCTCTCAAAATCAGTTTCACTCCTTTTCCTCTCAATTCATCTACGACATTACCAAGTCAAACTACGAAACCACCTCTCAAAATCAGTCCACCCTCTTCTCCTATCAAGTCTTCTACAACGTCATCAATCCCACATAAGCTCTAACTAATCACTTTTGTCAAAGAAAATACTCCTTATATTGATGGCCAAGACACATTTCAAACTCCACCATTATGGCATGGTCCTACTATTACTTCTACCTACCATTTTGATAACTCTCTCTCTTATCATGACACAAATAATGCTCTCTCACAATGACATGGTATCTCTCATGTCATCACTGCATAGATCTCCATCATTGGCACACTTGGGGGCATCACACTTATTCCCCCTTAGCATTATTAGGTGTCTATCATTTCTACTCATACGCTATGTGCTTCATACTTCCTATCTCGAGCATCGTTACACAACTTGATACTCAACTTGTATCATCATTACCCTATGACACACTCTCGCTAAGGTTCACACTTGATTGTTGAGGGCATACTACATCCATGAACCTCACATCATACACACAACACATTTCACACTTTGCGCATTCACGACACATCTTTCTAGCATCACACTCTCGCACATCACACTACCCTATGATGCACTCTAGTTCCATGGTTTATAATTGAATGTTGAGGGTCTAAATTTGAAATGAACCTCATCGAGACTCACACTCTTTGTGCTCTATACTTCCTTGATTTATCTATTTAGTGCACAAATCAAACCATTTCCTGATGACGCACTCTTGTTCTATAGTTCATTCTTTATTGTTGAAGGGTATTTTATAAATGAAACTCATCTCATACTCATCCACATTCACTCGGGAAACGTTACTTCTATCACACTCACTTTGCATTATATTCCATTCACACTCACATCATACCGAATATCTTGGTTGTACATACTCTTGCTTGCTTATACTCGTTACATGTACACTTTGTTTCCATGTTAGATAGATGCTTCGCATGTCATTATCTTTATCATATACACATGCGCGTTCACTTGTTCTCTATTTTTTGATGCATCTTTTCAATATATATTTACACGTAACATGAATACTTGGCATTATACCTCTTACCAAATCCCAATGAGGCTCATGGGGGAATCTACTTTCGTACACACTACATGTGTTATCATTTCATTTTATACTCCTTCATGTTCTTACTAGCACACTATTCCATTGATATATACACATCTAGACATACTTTCTTATCTTTCTAACATGCTAATGGGTGTTTCATGTGTAGTAGTATTTTCTTTGTAAAAACTATTTGCTACCATGGTTTTCTATTACTTTGTTTGCTCTTTCCTTCTTTTGTATGCCATTGTTTGCGGGTTATACCCTATGTCTTATATGGTCACCACTTGTATGTTTTTGGCCACTTCAACCATGATTGTTTTGCGAAATTGTAATTGATGTCCCATATTTGAAGTCTACTTTTCATGGTCAACATTGTCTTCTTGCTTTAGATTACACATTGTATTTCATGTGTGTACTTGTCTTGTTTGCACTAACACATGTTTCTAGCCACTTTTTTTTCATGTGCCTTGGTTTCTACCATGCACATTCCCTCCCCTATAGGGTATCACTTTTAGATCAACTTGTTCCTCTCTTTTGGGACACATCCTCCTAGTGACGTCACATGCACCCTAAATGAGGGGGAATACATTAGGTGAATCAGTCACCCCATACAACAACACAGAGATACAACACACTACAGATTCGATACAGAACATAACATAGTCACAAAGACGTGAACAACCCGAGTTCGACTTAGGTCCTCAATTTAACACAGACGTCGGTGCCTAGATACAAACATGAGCATCAGGGCACTCCTAAACTTCCATGGGCACCTATGACCAGGGGAAGTTATAGTCACTTTCTCATATCAACACAATTTTTCAGCAATTTATAGAACAATTTTCACATTACATGAACAATCCTCTAGCAATCAGAATGCATTCTACCTTAATTTTCTACTTGGATAAAAATGGATTGAACATAAAAAAGCAAGATCATATAAATTTTAGGAAGCGATCAGGGATGGAGAATAACACTAGACCTTTCTCGCCAACACTCTTCTATTGTGACGTGAGATCACCCAAAAAACTCACTCTTCTACAGAAGTTCGGACACTTTCGATCTCTTTCACTCATCACGAATCAGTGCACATGTTCCTCTTTCTAGTTTTTCACTTTTTATATAATTTTACATGCCTTTTATAGGGTTTTCATAACATGTGACTTAGACTACTCTTTCACTCTTTTTTGTAGGTCCATCCTTGATACACAACAAGAAGCAATCCCACATCAACAAGTAGTAAATGAAAACAAAAACAACATATGCAACATGACACACCACATACGCTTCACCCCTAGGGTCATTTCCTCTTCCTTAGCTTCCACACTTCATTTTATCACTCCACACTTTTTCTTGTCTCTTCGGCATGCTTTCACCATCGATCTACATGGTTATCATGTACACATATCTTATCTACTTTATGTTATCAAGTATTCACTCAATAACATAAAGTGGGGAAAATGTAGACACTAAATCACGCACTTGGGTACATTTCTAGGTCCTAATCACATACTACTATTCATATGATTCCTAAGTGAGAAAACTAGTAATTAACATCTATCTTTGGCCTCTTTTCTATCTTTCTGGTTTCCTCTTTGGTCTTACACACCCCATAGCCCGGTCCCGATCTTAATTCCTTTATCTTTATTGACTCTAGACACCGGCAGATCTAGGTGCCCTTGTCCCATTTGGTTTCCCTTGAACTCTTTGTATCTTACTCGCCTCTTTTGGGCCTCTTTTATCTTTTAGGCATATTGATTTCTTATGGGTTGACCTTTTAGTTTTTAATTACGAAATTCAAACAAGGGAATCATATCAATACAAAGCTATGTGACTATAATAAAAGACTAAGCTCTAAGCATCTACTATCATCACCTAAGGTTGCATGAAAAGGCATTCTAAGGGTATCAAAACATCCATCTAACACTCACTTAAGGGACAAGGGACTGTATTTTCTGCATATACGCATAGGAGGGGAAGTTTATTTTGGCATCCACGCATTTATCTATATTGTTGCATCTAGTTATTGCTCACTATCAAGTGCATCATGCACAAAATCCACCTTGGGCATGATTTTGCACACACTTCACAAGAACTACATGGAGTCTAAAATGTAGTGCAATGCTCGGTTGTAAGATCACTTAGTCAAGTGACCGTCGGGGTCAGTCCAACTCCCCATTTACGTCTTTTTCTTTTTAGGATTTCATGTGTTTTGGGGTTTTACAGGATATCATTTTTTTGTAGGTTACAGGTGAATACAATGATCATCTAGTGACATACAAGTGACCAACAATGAATATTAGTGAACATATTGCGACACAGGAAAAATCAATTTCTGAGGTCTTTTACGGTCAAGGGCACCTAGAAGCGAGTCTTTAGTGGCCAAACGCCCGACCCGAGTCCAGAAAATTCGATAAATCCAAAATTTACCAAGCACAAGATTGCAAAAATTTTATCCTCTAGTTTCCAAGTTTTCTAGTCCAATAAACCTCGATCAATTACAAAATGAACTAAGTATTTTATCCTCTCTCTTGCACCTAGGGTTTCATTTTTATTTAGCTTACTACTTGTATCAAATCTATTCTTTAGTGTTTTGTTTATCACATGTGACTCTACAATCTAGGGTTTTTACAAACTCCACATTTGTTAAATACGTGCACCCCACATAATCCAAAAGAGTAGAGAGTTGATCACAATACTTTGTTATGTTAATGCAACAAGGTATAATATACCATGTTTTTATCTTTTTAAAGCACAATGAAACTTAGCTAAATACATTTTCAATTGTGGAGCACAATGCGTAATGTATGATAACCTAACCACATGCATGGATGACAAAGGAATTATTTCTAAATTGGTTGTATCACTTGTTAGATCGATTACGGATGGTGTTTCACCATCAAATAGACATTTACTCATTTTTACGGCCATGGTAGCCACATGGCATATGAACAATCCAAGAGGCAACAACATTATGCATTGGTCTAATAATTTTTCCTACACACACGAGCCACCAAATGCAACCTTTAAATGTTAACATGTTTTCGCCATTTAAAATTTACTTCAAGGATGAAAGATCCAAGTGGATGGTCAAGCATGACAAAGTAGATGTGAGAAGATCTGAATTGGAAGCTCTTAACAACAAGGCTTTTAAGAGAGCATTAACTCCATCAAATATAAAAGTTGGTTTTATGAGGATTGGAATATGGCCTCTGAACAAAGATGCATTAGTCAATGACATACATCCTAGCGATGCATTCAATGTTGAGCTAATAGAGGAGGGAAAAACTGTGGAAAGCATTATGGAGATGATCGGTTATAACAAAGATGAAATTAAACAATTTATCAAAGATAATGGAGAAACAATCCAATATAATGTTGATCAAATCCAACAAAAAAAATGCAACAAGCCAAAAACAAGTTGATATAATTCAAAAATCAAAGGTGGATGTGACAAAGTTAAATTAGCATGATAAGAGAACAAGTTTAAGCCAGATTGGGCAAAGTAGTCAAGTTGGAATTTGTGTTCAAGTTGAAGGAAACACACCAACTCATGTGAGTCAAATGTAAGAACTGTCACGATCGATGACAAGATGAGCATGCTAACACTAGTTAGCCAACTTGAATGGTTGAAAGAAGCTACTACAAACTTGGGGATTCTAATAAACCTTTCCGATGAGGAGATTTCTCTTTATATGCTATGCCCTCCTCTTAGCATGTCAATTGGAATAGTCCACTACTATGTAGATTGTAATACATAGAAAATGAAGATGATAGTTAGTCGAGTGATGCGGATTTGGGGTGTTAACAAACATTTGTATAAGACACAACAAAAAAACCATGCAGCTTACCGCAGATTTAGGAAACTAGCTTGGAGGTTCGCTATAGAAATTTCTTAAGATTCCATTTGAAAGGATTACTGAGAGATAAAAATGTGCAAACAGAGGGACTATAAGGTTGAGTAGGAAATAAAAAATTCTCACATCAACCAACTACTTAAAAATGATTGGAGAACAATAAGCGTGAAGGAAGGAACTAAAGGAGTTGAAAGCAAGGAAAAAGAGCAATGGTTAAGAAAAATGTGGGTTTATATGCCTAATCGATTGTTATTATAGTAGTAAATGATTAATCAATTAAGTACAAAAAGTAACCCAAACAAACTAAGGTTGGAGATATGAAACCCTAATTGTAAAGAGGGTAAAGAAAGCCTTAGCTAATTCACAGTGAAATCTGGATTGTGCCAAAGTGTTGACCCGATGAATAGAGAGATAGAAGTATCGCACACGCACTCGGAAAATGCGAGATATGGAGGAACATGCTGACAAGGGCACCCGAGAAAGGGACAGGGGAACCCGTGGGTGCCACATACTAGTAGTGGGTGCCCGTGACTACGAAAAATCTCATAAAACCATCTTTGACTAGTCACAAGGTGTTTGTTTTCCTTTTCCTTTGGTCACTAGTATGTCGCACAATGTTCACCAAGGTTACTGGAAACCTAAAATGAAATAATGACCTGTAAAACCCTCAAAGAGACATCATATCCTAAAAAAGAAAGATACAAAATGATGGTTTGAACTATGCTCAACTGTCACAATGGTGATCTTATGACTGAGTGTTGCACTGCATCTCAGACCCAATGTAGTTCTATGTGTGTGCGTGTGGAATCATGCCCTAAATGGCTCTTTTATGTGTCACACTTGATAACGAGTAAAATAACTAGATGTAAATAAATGTAATAGATGTATACATGGAATAGAATAGACTCCCCTCCTATGAAGTGTATGCATAATAATGCAATCCCTTTCCCTTGAATGGATGCTTGAATGCTCTTGAATAGCCTTTGGATGCAACATTAGGTGGAGATAGCTAATGTTTAGTGCTTGGTCCTTTATTATGATCACATAACTTTATATTTATATGATCCCTTGCTTGAATTTCATAATTAACCCCAAAAAGGCTAACTACCAAAAATATAAGATGCTTAAACAACTAAAAAGGACCCAAAATATGTCGGTAAAGTATAAAGAAGTCAGGGGCACCCAGAGGGGACGGGGGCACCTGACGCCGGTGTCTAGACTCAAAAAAACTAGAGGGTTAGAGGTCAGACTGAGCAAGAAGGTGTGCAAGGCCAAAAGTGGTAGTTGAAAGAAATAAAAGATGGCCAAAGACATGAGTTAATTAGTACATTTCTTACTTATGAATCATATGAATAATAATATTTAATTAGGACTAGATAATTACCCAAAGTGTGTGATTTTGTGTCTACATTTCCCCACACTTTATGTTGTTGAGAGAAAGATCGATAAGATAAAGTAGATAGAGATGCCTACCTAATAACCATGTAGATCGATGGCGAGAAATGTCTCGAGAGACAAGGAAAAGCATGGAGTGATAAAAAGGTGGAGCGTGGAGACTAAAGATGAAAAAGTGAAAAAAGTTATGAGATAATGACCTTAGGCGAAATGCATGTTGTAGATGTCGCAAATGTGCTTGTTGTTGATGTCGATGTTGATGTGTGTGATGTTGTCGATGTAGGATGATGTTGACTATTGTTTCCCATACGGATGGACTGTAAAATAGAATAACAAACAAGTAGTAAAATACGAATGTATACGTGTAAAAAAAGTATGTAATGAAGTATGTAAAATGAATAATGTGAGAAAGAAACATGTGCACCTGATCCGTGATGATAAAAAGAGTGTAGAAAGGATCCTGTAGATGTTGTAGAAGACCGATGTTTTGGGGGTGATCTCACGCCAGGTTGTGATGGTTGCAAGTTTTTCGAGCAATCTCATGCCAATGATCTAGAAGAATTGTAGGAAGAAAAGTCTAGTGTCGTCCTCCAACCTTTAATTACTTCTCACAATATGGAACACCACTACAGATGGTGTGTAAAAATATGATCCAGTTCAACCATTTCCAATCCAATGCTATGGACGGGAAAATAAGTTGTAATGTATGAATGCTGAGAGCTAAAGGACTATTTGCCTGTCAAAAGTTGTTGTGTGGAGTGTTATAGAATGTGTTGCACTAAAGAATTTTGTGTAACTTCCCCTGTCACATGCATCTAAGAAGGGTCGGGGAACCTAAGCACTTTTGTCTGATCTAGCGCTAGTGTTTGTATTGTGTTAAGGACCCAAGTCAGGATGTGAGCCTTGTCCAATGCTAATTACTATGTTGTACCAGTATTGTGTTGTGATGTGTGATGACTATATAACGTTGTATGGGGTGACTGATTTACCCAAATGATGCCACCCTCATTTAGTGTGCATGTGTCATCACTGAAGGAGTATGCATCCCAAAAGAGGACTAGCCATGTTGAAACTCGTCCCATATAGGGAAGGGAGTGTGCTTGGTAGAAACCAAGGCACACGAAAACAAGTGGCTAGGAGACAAGTGTTAGTAAAATCAAACATGCATGTAAAATTTAAGCTAGGAAACAATTAGATAATGTGTAATCTAAGATGCAAGAAGATTATACGAAATAAGACAATGTAGACCGTGAAAAGCGGGTTTTAACTATGGGACACCACTCATGATGTCACAAGACAATCAAGGCCGATGAAGCCAAAAGCAGACAATGTGCACACAAGACAAAGGGAAAAAGCCAAAAATAATGACAAACAATGACAAATAGTGCAACAGAACACCATGGAAGCATATACACCTATAAGACCAATGTTGCACATGAAGCATCTGTTAGCATGTTAGGAAGACAAAATGTATGTCAATGCGTGTATAAATTAATAATAATGTGCTATGAAACAATAAAACCTAAGTGGATGCCCCAGGAGTTGTTGTGGGACTGGTGATAGTACTTATGCCAAGCATCCATGTTGTGTGTGTAGATATGTAGAATTTGCAATCACAACTAGAAAGCAAGTGAATGAACATGTGTGTATGAAAAGATAACAACATACAAGATATGTGTAATAAAGTGTACATGTAACAAGTAAATGTAAGAAAGACTAAGTGCGACAAGATATATAGTATACTTTGGATACAATGAAATGGAATGCAGAGTGAATGATAAAAGCAACGTGCCCTTGAGTTGATGTATACATATGAGATGCGGTTCATTTATACATGCCCCCTCAGTAAAAAATGAACCGTAGAGAAAGAGTGTGTCATCATGAAATGGTTTGAATTATGTGTATTATAAATATGCGATCTTCAAAAAGTAAATTATAAAGTGTAAATGCATGAATGAGTGAGTGAGTGAATGATTGGATGCGAGAGCGTGATGAGGTCCATTTGAGATGTAGACCCAAAAAAATTAAGTATGGACCATGGAACTAAAGTGCGTCATAGGGTAATGACCGTAGCGTGTAGAAGTAGATGTCAGAAAGATATGTAGTGAATGTGTAAAGTAGATGTTGTGTAGAAAGATATGAATGTGCAGTAGTGTGTAGTGAGTAAGGCTTTCCTCAAAATTCAAGTGTGAACCGTAAAGCATGAGAGTGCACCATTCGAAATGACGGTATTAACGTATCAAGATGTGTATGTCATATGTGAGAGATTAGATGTGAAGTGATGGGAAAATAAGACGCTTGTTGATGCTTTGTAAGGGGGGGGAATAAGTGCGATGCCCCCTAAGTATATGATGATAAGTTTTATCAAGTAATGTCAACTAAGAGGTTGTCATTTTCATGATCAAAACTAAATGGTGAAGCATCTAAAACTTGATAGGTGATAGTGTCAAGTTGATCAAGCAAGGAGCCATTGAGACATAAATTATACATGCCCATAATGTATTCCTCATCAGTAAAAGGAGGTAATGGACACCCATGTGCATACCAACGAGTGAGATTTGGTGAATAGCTAAGAAATGAGTCATTGCAAATGAGAACACGACCAAACGACATGGGAAATGATATATCAGTATGATCAGGATCTAACGTGCCCCCAATGTAATCAATCCAAGACTGGCTTAAGTGTAAGTGGAGAAGTGTGGGGAACACGTGCAAGAAATATTGTGAGATAAAAGACTCAAGACCATAAACAATGATAATGTGAACAAATCCATGATACAGATGATGATCATGAGGTAGAGGAAAGATGTTGTCAACTGTAAAGCCTAGCCGAGTCAACCCATCATGTGTGCATATAGTATTTAAGCAAGTAGGGTCAAATGGAATGTGTTCCTAATAAGAGTCATTCATGAAAAATGTGCATGTAAATGGAGGTCGTGTTAATGGAGGTTGCTCATAAGAAGATGAAGGAGATGGAACGACATCCAATGTCTAGACATGCCCCCGATAAAGAATCATAACAACAAAGAGTAAGTAACACGAGTGATATGAAATTGAAATCTTATCTAATCTAAATAAGCAAAAATTACATTATAAAATTGTACAAAGCAATAAGAGACAAAATTACAGAGCACAAAATATATAATAAACACACTATATTATTGATTAATAAATTTGGAGCCATTACATGGTGAGAGAGCTTACAATATATAGGAGAATGATCTCCTTAATACAAGGATTCAAATCCAATCTTCAATCCCATAATATCCTCTCTTATCTCTCCTAGAATCACTCCCAAACCCATCAATCTCTCACACAACTCTCAAATAGCTATGTGAGTTGTTTATTCAACAAACTCACAACTAATACAATATCCTATATTATTAATAATGAGTTGTTTTATGACTCATATTAATAATATTACAATATTTTATTTTTCTCACACAAATATGATATTAATATCAAAATATTAATATCTTACTAACACACTAACTTACTAATGTAATATATGAATATTACATTTAACTATTACAAACAATAATGTGAGCACTAATCCAAGGATCGATTCCTAACATTACGAGTAATAAGAGACAAAATTACGTATCACAAATATATAGGAGAATTCTTAACATGATAGAGCAATAAGGGACAAATGTATTAAGGAGGCAAAGTGTTGTAGATGGGACAACATATAACATGAAAATAACACCTTCAAGTGGTGGTAAATGAGCCGAGTATCCATGGGTTGTGGTTCATTAGTAGTATCAAATCATGGAGTAGGAATTGTAGTATTGGGATCACGGTTGCAATATTTGAATGGGTGACTATCACAAGGAATTGTATACTTGATGCCTTCATGTATAATTTGACATAGTGGTGTACTGTAGAAGGAATTGCTTGCATGGCATGAAGCCATGGCCTACCAAGTAAATAGTTATATGAAATAGGGAAGTCAATGACAAAGAAAACCATATTAAGAGTTTTTGGTCCAACAATGATAGGTAGAGTAACATGACCTAGGCATGGATGAGGATAGCCATCATATGCATGAAGAGAAAGACATGATGGACTAACATTAGCAAAGAAAAAGACCAATATTTTCAAGGAATGACATAGGACAAAGATTAAGTTCATATCCATTATTGATTAGAGTGCGTTTGACACCCACATTATAAATGTGAATCATGATGTGTAAAGGTGGGTCATTGTCAAAATAGTAAGATCAACATTAGGATTAGACGGAAAAGCAATATGTTGAGAAACTGCATCAAAAATGTTTAATATATTATATTTGGATGAATATTAGTAGGAATGTGAGTAGTATTTAGGAGAGTTTTGATTCTATCTCTTAATTTGGGATTAATGAGCAAGAAATCATTAATAGAGATACTCATGATGAAGAGATCCTAGAAAAATAGGAGCAATGGAAGGATGAGGATCCTAAGAGTGTTTAGATCGAGTTCGAGTTCACTAAAATGATTAAGAAAAATGTGGGTTTATATGCCTAATTTGATTACTATTGTAGCAGATAAATGATTAATCAATGAAGTACAAAAATAACGCAATCAAACTAAGCTATGAAATATGAAACCCTAATTGTAAAGAGGGTAAAGAAAGCCTTAGCTGATTCCCAAAGAAACATGTATTGTGTTAAAGTGTTGACTGATGAATAGAGAGATAGAAGCGTCACACGAGACTCGAGAAAATGTAGATCTAGAGGAATATGCTAGACAGGGGCACCCAGAAAGGGGCAAGGGTGCTTACGCGCACCACAGACTGGTAGTGGGCACCTGTGACTACAAAAATGTTCAGAAAACCATCTTTGATTGGTCATAAGGTGTTATTTTTCCTTCACCTTTGGTCACTAGTATGTCACAATGTTTGTTGAGGTCGCTGGAAACTTGTAATGAAATAATGACCTACAAAACCCTCAAAGAGACATCAAATCCTAAAAAAGAAAGATGAAAAATGAGGGTTGGATTGTCCTCACCTATCACAATGGTGATCTTACGTATGAGCACTACACTACATCTCAGACCCAATGTAGTTCTATATGTGTGTATGCGAAACCATGCCCTAGGTGGATCTTGTGTGTGTCGCACTTGATAGCGAGCAAAGTAGCTAGATGTAAATAAATGTAATAGATGTGTGCATGGAATAAAATAGACTCCCCTCCTATAAAGTATATGCAAAATAATGTAGTCCCTTACCCTTGAATGGATGCTTGAATGCTCTCGAATAACATTTAGATGCAACCTTAGGTGGAGATAGCTTATTCTTAGTGCTTGGTCCTTTATTATGATCACATAACTTTATATTTATATGATTCCCTTGCTTGAATTTCATAATTAACCTCAAAAAGGCCGACTACCAAAAATATAAGATGCTCAAATGGCTAGAAAGGACCCAAAAGATGTGATTAAAGTATAAATAGGTTAGTGTTATGTTTGTGGAGCCTATTTTCATGTTAGAGTGTGGTACACCTTCTATGTGTTACACTCGGGTATTTTTACGGCGGTCCCATGGGTAATGGGTAACCGTTATGGGTTGTTTTTGGGCCCATGGTTTTTTCGGTACCCATTGTTTTGATACCCATGGTTTTTGCCCATGGTTTTGATACCCACGGTTTTGTATCAAACTGCTTAAGCAATTGTCTATTTATATGGTCTTATGCATATGATAGATAGACAAGCAAATGTATTGCAGATGTGTTTTGAATTCGGGTGTGAATTCTGTAGAGTTTGTTGAGCATAGCTCCAAACGGATCTGGGTATTGTATTGAGAGAGTGGAGGCTTGTAATAAAATCTGAGCAAGTGATTCTTAGTGGACGTAGCCCATATTGGGTGAACCACGTTAAATATTGTCTCTTTGTGTTGTGTTATTTATTCTGCACTTTTATTTGAGATCTGTAATATTTTCTGCATATTAGTTTCTACTGTTGCGATTCTGTAAGGGATTATTCCGCATATTTTATCTCTTATTTCCTAACATTCGGGCGCCCGAGGGGATGGGGCACCCGACACCGGCGTCTTGGTTGGGCGCTAGTGTCCAGACTCAAAGAAACTAAAGGGTCGGAGGTCAGATTGAGCAAGAAGGTGTGTAAGACCAAAAGTGGCAATAGAAAGAAAGCAAAGATGGCCAAAGACATGGGTTGATTATTAATTTTCTTACTTAGGAATCATATGAATAATAGTATGCAATCAAGACTAGATAATTACCCAAAGTGTATGATTTTGTGTCTACAAGGAGAGGAAGGCAAATATAATCATTGCGCAAGAAAAAAAAGGAAGTAAACAAACTTGAATGACAACTTGAAAGGCAAAGGAGGGGACATGAGAAGCTATAATGGGAGAAGGAGACGATAGAAAAATAAATGTAAAGGCAAAGACGATTGAGTAGTCCAAAAAAATTCTATTCCTTCACACCATCCAATTATGATGGATTTTTACAACATTTAAACTTCATCTTTTCCAACTATGACCAATTACCAAGTGAGCAACATGTCTACTTCTACAAATCAAATGCAATTTCCTTCAATAACAACAATGCAATTTCTAACAATACAAATGCAATTTGCTCATGCATGTAATATGCAATGTTCTACCACAAGTACAAAAAACATGTAATTTCCTACTTTTAGTCCCATGCATTTTTATTGTATTAACCAAATGCATTTTGCCCATGCAAGCAATCCACAACTGCCATCACCAAGCATAACCAACATGCCAATGACACCCCAAATGGAGAATGGAACAATACAAACAACATAAAAAGTGAAACAATTGACGAAAATGAAGAAGAATTCAGTTTTGGTACAATTTATATGCTACCTTATTATATGATTGGTATCCATAAATATAACCTTATTAGAATGTAAGAAGTTATAACCTTCATGCAGAAAATATGAACTTAGTTATGTAGTTTTTTTGGGAAAACATGCAAACAATATTTAGTTTTTACATCCTATCATTACACATAAGTATTTGTAGTTTATTCCATCATATCAATATAAAAGCATAAGTTTTGGTAATGTGTAAAAACATGAATTATCTTCTTATAAGTGTTTATAATTTTTATTTTCATTATTTTCTAGAATAATGACAACAAAGGAAAATAGTTCATTGCCTAAGTAAGGTCATAAATGACCTTACCTATAGAATGAAGCATTATGATTTTTGCAAATTAACAAAGACGTCAAAAGACACAATTGTGATAATCTCCTTTACCCTTTTGATACGACCTTCCTTTGTGAACTTTTTTATGAGGTGTCTATAAAAAAATGAACCTAGGAGCAATGAGCACATTTGCAAGCAACACCAATATCAACATTTGTAGTTGAAAAAAGCAAAATTACACCTGTATATTCAATCTATGTTCAATAATTCTAGTGTATATTCAAACATATACTAAAATAAGAACCATGTTCACCTTATGTTAAATGATACTCAATGTATATACAAACATTTTTACATGTCTAGACTTTATTTTTCTTTGCATATTAACAAATTGAAATTATTAAATACACATTGAAAATATAGATGGAATCCTGGTGTTGCATGTGAATGTGCTCAGTGCATGGAGAACATAAAGAATAAATGACATTACAGTTGGAAGGGATCAACAAGTCCTATGAAAAGATGTTAACAGTTAATGGTTGCTTTGAATGTGACATTGGTGCACAGTTAGAAATGACGAAGGAGGAATGCATAGTGATAGGAGCCAAAAAGATTACACAATGAGCTACAAACTATCTCTATATACTTAAACTACGAATGCACATCGAATAAATGTGTGTAAATTTTACCTTTGAACACATACATTTCAATGACAAAATTACAATCGTATATTCAATATATATTTAGTCTTTCACATGCTTATGAGAGAGGTAACAATTGGTGAACATAAAGCAAGCTATGAACTAATTTATATCTAGGTGGCTTGTAAAATATTAACTGCATAAAGAAACACAACACTTATTTATATTAAGAGATTCCTAAGATGTTAAGGTAAGTGATTCACATATTCATTGCATATGTAGACATTCTTCATGTATTTAACATTTTGTCTATTTTTGTCATTCCTCACATATTCAGACATTCTTTGAATACTTTAAATATTAAAAATATAACTAAATATCATTTACCTCTTGAAAATGTGGCCTCCCTGGCAATATAAGTATTTATTCAATAATAATAATGTAATAAGAACATGTATTGAACTAACAACACATTCAACATATATTCAATAATTTCAGTGTACATTAAAGGTTTGAATGCGTAGTAGAAAATGAAAAAGTTACAACTATATATTCAATGTATGTTCAGTAATTCCAGTATATATTCAACCAGTCAATATAAGTTAATTGTGGGTATTCAAATATTAACTACACAAACAAACACAACACTTATATTCAATAACACCATTGTATATTCAATAACAACACTTTGTATATTCAATAACAATAGTGTATAGTGATTAACAATACTGTATTTTCAAACTATAAGACGCATGGGTGAAAAAACCCTGTTTTTTGGACAATTTATATGACGTATTAAAAGAGTTCGTGACGAATGAAGGAATAAACAAAATGGACTGAAATAAATGAATATACACTAAAAAAATAATAGTTTAACGTGCATGTTTGAAAAAACAATAGGTCAGAATAAAACTCATTACTCAATAACAATAGTGTATAGTCAATAACAACACTGCATTTTGAAACCGTAATGTATGGGTGAAAAAACCTCTTTTTGGACAATTTCTATATCGTATTAGTAGAGTTTGTGGCAAACGAAGGAATAAACAAAATGCACTGAAATAAATGAATATACACTGAAAAAACATTAGTTCAACGTGCATGCTTGAAAAAACATTAGGTCATAACGTAATCCATTACTCAATAACAATAGTGTATAGTCAATAACAACATTGTATTTTGAAACTGTAAGACACATGGGTGAAAAACCTTATTTTTGGACAATTTCTACCTTGTATCAACAAAGTTCATGGTGAACAATGGAATAAACAAAATGCACTAAAATAAATGAATACACATTGAAAAACTCTAGTCCAACATGCATGCTTGTAAAAACACTAGGTCAGAACGGAACCCATTACTCAATAACAATAATGAATAGTTAATAACAACATTATATTTTGAAATTGTAAGACTCATGGGTGAAAAACCCTATTTTTGGATAATTTCTACGTTGTATTAGTAGAGTTCGTGATGAAAGGAGAAATAAACAAAATGTATTGAAAAAAATGAATATACATTGAAAAACAATAGTTCAACGTGCAAGCTTGAAAAAATAACAAGTTAGAACAGAACCCATTACTCAATAACCAACAATAGAAATAACCAGGTGTAGAAGTGTGTACTAATGGCGAAATAAAATGAATCAACAGAGTTTGTGCCAAACAGAAGATTAAACAAGAACATGCATAGAAACAACTCAATAAAGAATGAATATACATTTGTAAAACTGGTAATGCTTGATTAAACAAGAACATGCACATAAACAACTCAATATAGAATGAATATACGTTTGTAAAACTGGTATTGCTTGTCAATGCGCTCATTACATGACCCAAGAGAATATATTCAAACAACTATAGAAACGAGCTCACCTCGTGACCCACATGGCGATTATTAGTGGTTTTAGATGTACTTAAACTCGTTGATGGGTAGAAAGGGTCGGGCGATGGCGATAAGCACCAACCTTCAAGTCCATTCGGCTTCGTTGCGGGGTTGGAAGGGGCGGAAATGTTCAGCTTCTGTCCTGCATTTGCCCGCCAAATGCAATGTCATGTAGTTAATGGTTGCATTGAATGTGTTAGTGGAGCGCACGAACTAACAATCGGTGGACATTGGTAGAGTGGTAGGGGATGATGTGAAGTGAATTGAATGTGTTTTTTGGGAATAGAAGTAAATTTGTCTGCTTGCCACTTGGGTACAAGGAGTTTTTTTGCGTGGAGAAACATATTTTTCGGTTCACTATGCATTTTTTAAAGTTTTGTGTAGTGGGCCCACCATGTGGCGATTGACGTGGCACTAAGGCGACTTCCTCACTTTTTCAAAATCAGAACAAAATTTGTGACGTGTGAGAATTTTTTTTGAGCCCCTCCTCCTCACGAGTTTAGTTGGGACATCATTGAACATAAGGTGCTCAACGACTTGTGCCTTTTCCTTGACAAGGGACATCTTCTAATTTGTTGAAATATTATTATTATTATATATATTTTTGGGTTGTTTTGACAATGGGCGTCGCATAAAGAGAAAGGGGCAATAGGTCTGCATTTTGATCGGTTGTGTGAAGTTGGGCGGAGGGAGAGGGAGAGGGAGAGGGAGAGCGATTATTGAGGATGGTGGACAAGGGTTTGCTAGGAGTGGGAGTTCTAATATTGATACTGCTTCTTTACCTCCTACTCTGCAAAATTTGGCACTTTACCAAGACGCGTCCTAAGGTACCGTATCTCGTTTTATCATATCATACAAGATTTGGCACCATGAATTTTGTCAATGCATTTGGGCTAATCAAATACTATGCTTCTATCCTTCATTTGGTTGTCTTCTTGACAGAGATTTATTGCTTTTCACATCTAAACCACTGCACAATACTGACATTTTGGCGATCTAGTTTCTTGTAATTTCATATCTTCTCAATCACTCTGCAAGTTTTCATAGAGATCAACTCTGTCATTCTACTCAACAAGAGCATTGGATTTACTGCTAATTATTTATTGAGCTAAAATGACGACTACCACGGCTAATAATTATTAGTAAATACTGGGACCTTTGCTTCTGTCGTATCCTTACAATTTGCCGAAGCAGCGCATTTACTTGGTCCTAACATAAAAAATCAAGAACAATTTAATCGATTTTGACTGTGTACATCAAACTGTTAATGGCACAAGCTGGAAAAACAGATGGATAACTTTAATAGCATGTGTTTTGGGACATGTAATGCACCTATGACTTTAGCAGGTCATTACACTGGTATTGAGATACAAAATGGTTAACAGTTTCTATGTTGTCCCACGCGAGTGGTCTATTATATCAACTCGTTTTTACTGTGCGAGTCTATGCTCTAATCTGGAAAAAAGAAAATTTAAATAACATACCACGAGTGGAGATATTGAACCTTTGACGTGCAAGCAAATGTCAAACGTAAACACTAATGTATTTTGATCTGGATCTGAGGAGATATCTAGGAACAATACAGTGAACGAGAACTCCCTATGCTAAAGCGGTGGAATCTAGAAAATGAATTGATATTATTCATAATTCTTAAAGACAAACAACAGAGGATAGGAGACTAAATTTTAGAGTTGAAACTTGAAAGTCATTACCAGCTTTGTACAATAGAACTGCTCAGAAGAATCTCAACTTAAGTATTTGCCTAATATAATAAGTTACCACAGGTATTGCTTTAAACAAGAATAGTGTTTGGCACTGGCGCAATTGGTGTTGATGTGAATGTTGAATTTGACATTGCTGATAGAGTGACTTTGGCGTGGCTCACATCAGTGTTGAAATTATTGAAAATACTGTTTGAGCTGACACCAAATTGCCGTTTCAACTGACACCAAATGGCGGAGTGGGGATTGGCGCTGCTGAAGAAATAGTGTCTACATCGTTTGTTTGCCTTTGGAAAGCAATGGATTCCATTGTGTCAGCTACTGCAAGCACAGTTATCAGGCGTGGAAAGTTTGGTACGAGCAGAGTTGCAAATGTTTCAGAAGTTCAGGATTTAAAAAAACTTGCTTTGGTTCGGAAAAATAAAAAAATTAAACCGTAATTAAAATTAATTAATCTTTTAATTATGTCTTTTATTTTATATTTTGATGTGTAAACCAAAAAAGGGATGACACTGTGGTCTACTCATTGGTTGTCAAAAATCTCAATCAAATTCACGTGAGAAAAACTGCAAGGTTATAGATTCATAAACAAGATGTCAATGAAGTCTAAAACAATAAAAATCAAATCATTCAGATAAGATGATGGATCTGGAAAATAAATTGTTTCATTCAACTTTGAGAAAGTCTTACACATCATCCATGCGTCATATGGTGTCTTATCAGTGACTGCCTGCATGAAAAACAGAATAAATAAACAGAAGCTGGCAGGCCTTAAAGAGGTAGCATCCCCTACGAAAACTTCTGCTACAGACAACATCCTGAAAGAGAAGTTCATAGCCAATCAAATTGCATTGCCATGGAGACTGCATGACCAAACTGACATCAGAGATTCTATCACCTCTTCCTTATGCTTTGCTATCCTCAGGAGATAAGTAATTTCTATCTATAGCATGATTTTCAGATATTGTTAATAATCAAAATTGTGAATGTGCCGCATGAACCAACATAGAAGAAAAACCAGGAGCATAGACAGAAAACTTGACTGACCACAAAACCTTGTATTTTGTTCTCCAAGGTTTCGATCTCATGACCCAGCTTAGGAGCAAACTGAACCTTGTCAATCCACTCATAGATGCTTTATTAAATTGTAATCTAGGTAGGTTGTCTTGTAAATCACAGGACTCTCCGCATTCACCTGAACAATAAAATGAATCTGCTCTTGATCATTTTTTTCTCACCATGTTATTGGTATAGGAAGGAAAGATACTATTTGAACCGAGAGTCTATCAACAGGTTTTAATAGTCGTGGGTAATTAACTGCTGGTTGATGCAATTGCAATATTACCTTTTTTAACATTGAAATTTGGAACAGGACAAAACTAATATTGAAAGTATCATATAAGCAATTTTTTCATAATTCTATGTTTTTAACAGCATTTAGATGCACTTCAGGAAGCCCAAGACGTGCTCCACGTTAGTAACCTGGCCCAATATCCAACATAGTGCCTCTCACTTGCAATCGAGACTCCATTATTGGTGGTCCACTGATTAGCATTTAACTACAGTGCCTCATCCACTGAAAATATTGTAAACAACGTATACACATACCATCAAACATGTGTCCTTTACTTGTCATGCAATGTATAACTGCCAGATGTTGAGGATCACCTAGAAGGCAGGCAGCATATACACTCTCACAAAACACCTTGAATAACGATATTGGCAGAACATCAAACAGAAAAACTTCTACGCAACCATTAAAGCGTTTTGGATCAAATGCTACCTCATGTGGAGATTGTAGGCCTGCAGCAAGCTGCTTGTAATTAAACTGGTGTTGAAGCAAGCATAGAATATACCACCTACACTTTTCTCAGAGATAAATACTCTTAAATCTTCAACAACCTGAGGAGACCCAGGATTTGCTTCACTTGGAAACATGAGTGTTGTGGCCCAATATCCTCCATAACAGTGGTGCCTGTAATTAAAATTCTGTACCCGATGTGATTTTCCACTCCAGTTCCTCAAAAGAACAGTCTTCTGAGTACGCTAGCCAATCCAAGCAACTCTCTATGATGCCCATCTCCTATAGCAACTGCTGAAAAATCTGCAGAGCAACTCTCTTAGGAGGGATAAACAGTAGATTGTGAGCTAAAATCCCTTTAACTGCAACCCATAAGTTCTCATCCAATTGGTTTACCTACAAACCATGTTTACATGGGAAAAATTAATCTTCAGAAATTCTGTAGCCATACAGAAACAGAACCAAAGCTTGACCTCAATCTACAAAAAAGAAGTAGCCATAGGAGCAGCAGGATTTTAAACGCTGTACAAACTAGGTACGGAAAACTAAACCACATGTATATTATATCATATATTGTTAGAAAAAAATTCAGGACACAGTTTCATAATCATTCTTCTCCCTCAGAGCTGTCTACCTGAATGGGCTCCACCTCTACCTCTAGCTCAGAATTAGCAAACACCAGTTTGCCCCACTCTGGCAGGTCCTTATCAGTCTTGACCAGTATATCCAACTTTTCACAAATTGCTTTAGGCATTCTATGCTGATCCTTGGCATACACAGCCAGGCCTTTGTTCAATTTCCAGAGCTTATACCCCAACAATTAGTATAATTCATATATGAATCTTTATGTCATCATAGATCGACATTGCTCAACATGATGCCAACGCCTTTATTTACAATGAAGTTGGCCACTTCGTTTCTGTTTCTGTGTATATGCATTAGTCTGGCCAATGGGAAGACTTTTAAGGTTTCAACTTTCAACAATGTACAATTTTGGAGCCCTTTTATTTTGACGGAGTCCAATACTAGTCTGCAGTTTCCTTCAATGTTGAGAAGTTCCTAACCATGCTTCTTGGCTAACTTTAATGCAATCAAAAGGGCCCTGTACTCACCCAAGCTATTTGTGCTTTTTCCATAGTCTTCTGAATAGATCAACAAAGTAGACCCAATATAGTCTGTATACACCCTAGTTTTCACTTTTACTGATTTTTCTTTTCGCAGGCACCATTGGTGCATTAAATCCCCCAAGTGATGTCTCACGAGGCATTATCGGGAGCAGGGATAATTGGAAATGGTCGGACTGGTTAGTGATATCTGTGAGAGAGATTTAATATGCAGTCCTTGATACCTTAGATATCCTATTCTTATTATCCTTTAACTCTCTCCTCTTACATCTCTTAAAATACTCTTTCGCTCACCTACATATCTACTTATAGCACCATCATGCCTCTGACAAATCACTGTTAAATCAGATCTTGAGACTTTCCTCCACCTCCCCATGATTTATTATTACCTAGAGTGGACGGTAATGACCACGGTTGATACTGTTTGGATGTATTTTTCAATGGTTGATGGCATCGACCATGGTCAATGCCGTTGGCTAAGAAGAATTGTTATAATTAATCATGACGCTATTTATAGGAATCCTTTAAGAGCATTTCCGAATCATTACATAATCATCTATCGGTTTGCTTGCACTCGACAAGCTGCTCTTAAGGTCTTAAAGGTTTGGGAGTTAGCTTTTTTACACTTGGAGGACTATCTTTGGAGTTTTGGTCTATATTAGGTTTATATCTTTGTGAGATAATCAATAAAGAAAGTTATTAGTAGATGTGGGAGCATTTCTTGTGGAGGCCATAACTTTTGATCCGTAGGCTAGTTGAGCCCTTTCTTTTTAAAACAAAGATTTCAAAGAGTTCTATGTTGCTTTAAGCAGCTAATGCTTTGTATGGGCGTTTTTGACAAATTTTCAGGGCTAAAATGAACCATCTAAGGGCCAAAAATTGTATTTTAATGTTTTTTGGGCATTTTAAAGATTTTTCATATTTAATATTTTTGTACACAGGGGTGAACTTAAGTTGCAAGTCACTTTTGAGCTTTATTTAGACTTGTTGAGGAGAAGGGACAATTATCAGGTCCATTTGAGCATGCATACAAAAGTTACAAAAAGACAGCTGCTAAAAATAACAAGTTCAGTTAACTCTTGGATATTTTTTTTGTTTTTGAAAGCTTTTTACTTTTATTAGCTTATATAGTTGTGTAGGACAACTCAACCTTTGAGTTTTATTTTATACAAAGTCTTATGTATTGCTTATGGAATAATAGAGAATAGAATTGGTTGTTTTCGTACTCAATAATCTTTTGTACAGTTTTTGCTTGTTTCTTTGAATTCTTGCACTTTTGGATGCATTGTCTAGTATTAGAGTGGGTTTAGCTTTGGGAAGAAATAATTGAAGGTAATTTTGTTACTGATTTTTTCCTACGTTTCAAATTTTATTTTGGGTGAAAAACATTCTATTTTGAAGAACAAGTTTGCGTAAGATGGTAAGAGGAAGAGGAGGTTATGCTCAAATGAATAGGAACATGTAACAGTTGTAGGGAAGAGTAGACCAACTTACTGAAATTATTACACATTTGAGACAAAGGCATCCAAAAGATCACATAGATGAAGAAAAAGAACAATAAGAAAGGAAAATCATAGATGGAGAAAGAGAGCAAGAAGAATAAATTCAGCAAGAGGAAGAACAAGAGGAACCACAATCATTTGGAGAAAGGCTGGTTAGGGCGTTAGAACGAAAGAGTTAAGTAACAAAGGTTGAAGTTCAAGAGTATGGGGATAGTCTTAAACAAGAGGAGCTGATGGACTGGCTAAATAGCATTGAGAAGCTTAGTGAAAGAATATAGTAGAGGATTCATAAAAAATATCACCATTCCCATCATCTAAAACATGTAGAGGCACTTTAGGAATATTTTAGAACAATTATCACCCAAGAATTCAACCTCTAAACACAAATGTAAATTAAATAAATGATAGCAGAGGTTCACCTTACACTAACGGCTGGAAATGATAATTCCAGACCCCAAAAATACTAGTGAGGTGAGAAATCAACCTTATAAATTATGAGGAATCTGAAAATAAACACCAAATGCCAAGTTGTGCCCTAGAAGGCACTCAAACCCTCCTTCACCCAAGTCACCACCCTAGGAGAGGGTGCAAAGTTGATGTAGAAGACCTTGACAAATCTCTCTCCTCCAAACCCTAGCTGCAAACCAGCAAGATCACCTTCTTTGAAGCCCTTGGAACCACCAATTGGAGAGTTTTTGTTCTCCAACTTTGAACAAGGATGGGTTTTGTCTTCCTTGTGTGCCACACCAAAGGATTTTCGCCCTCTAGTGGAATGGAATAGAGCAACCAGCCCCAAACCAAGTAGTATAAAATTATAATAAGGATGCATGCCCAAAATGAGCCTAAACGACCCCTTTTATATCCTTTAGGTGGTGCCAAACCCCATGAGGGAGTTTCCCCCATGACCGACCTCATAAAGAAGCTTGCTTTATCTTTTAATTCCTCCAACCCAACCGACCTACCTCATAAAGGAAAACACTAAAAGAAAATGTAAATGCTCACGGAAAAGGACTAAAAACATCAACAAATACTTCCCTTGTTCACCTTCTTCTAACCCACGGGAAGTGGAATGAGCTAGAAGTCTTCTAAATGAATTAATTCGAAAAGAGGACATTACATGTGGGCCCTTGAAATAGCAATGGATAGCTGCCCAAATTCTTTTTGTTGGATATTGTCATTGATGTCAAAAGAGTTGATGTCACAAAAGAATGTATGGAATAGGATTCATTGGTGTCAAAAGAGAATGCACAATGATTAAAGAGAAATAGTGTCCTTGATGTATTACGGCTAGACAACCGGATACGCAGTGCGGTGCGGTGCGCCGATACGGCAAATTTTTAAAAATCTTGGGTACAGTACGCTTTTGGGTACGTTTTATATATATATATATTTATATATACATGTATATAAATATATAAATATGTATATAAATTATAAATTTAAAGAAGCATTTGCATACTTATTGAAATTTAATTCTCATACATTGCATACTTATTGAAATTTATTATTTCTCTATCACGATTATTTATCTTAGTGAGTTGTGATAAGATTCAAGGAGTTTTGATTGTTCATGGTGACCTTCCTTGATCCACTCGGCATGATAGTATTGTCGACATATTTCCCGAAACATCATAACTAAGTAGGAAAAATATGGATCCAAGTGGCGGTGGGACGATTAGTCCGAGCACGGGAGAATACTCGCGAGTTTTGGAAAGCTATCCAGTATTTTTAATTACTAATCTGTCTACAAGCGATCAAAGCTCATGATTCTTTCAGAAGATTGCAAGAAGTTGCTTGGTCCAAAAAGGTGCAAAAATGGATTTTATGAAAATAAGAAAAATATTGCCATCAATGCGTAGAGCTCGAGAAAATATACACTTTTAGAGAAAATGACACTTGAAACGGAGTCACAGAATGAAAGTTATGGCACATGCAAGTTTTTGCTGCTACATCTTCCCGGACCCTTTCCAAAAATGGCAAATTTTTTTCTATGCTTGTGATTTTTCCACCAAAAATCCAAAAAAGGAAAGAATTGCCAAAAAAGGAAAGAAATGCTCTTTGGCAAGTTTTTTTTGGACGGGTACGGCTGGAAACGTACCCACAGGGACAGGGTACGGTCCGGTGTGCCGAGCATACCATGTCCGTGTGGGTACGTTTCCAGCCAAACCCACAACGTACCATACCCGTGCCCGATTACAGTATGTTTCAGGTGATACGGGACCCTCTAAGCGTTTCTAGGTCATCTAGTATTACGTGATCAAATTTAATATAATAACAGTGAATGTAATGAACAATAATCACATTGTATACCAACGTTTTAGTTATGAAAGGGCCAGTGATTTCATCTAAGGAAATAAAAGAAATAAACAAATATTAAATACAAGCCCAACTTAACCCATTTGGAAGGAGTTAAAGAAGTTAATTAATATTAATTTAAGAGACATCTTTTGATAGTCGCCCCTCTTGGGAAGAGGCACATTAAGGCTATAAAAGATAGATGAAAAGGTTGAGAAAGACAAGCAAAAAAATGAAATAGATACATCATTTGAGAGAAGTGAAAGAGAGAAGAGTAGAAGTAAAATGAGAATATCATTTGAATAAAAAGTAAGAAGGAAGAGTAGAAATATAAAGTGATCTGATTTCATTAATTGGACCAACATCTATGTTCGAAGTGTAATTTGATTTGTGTGTATGAAGAGAAGCAAAATTGCCATCATCCGGTTGAAGAAGCAACTACAGAAGGTGGAAGTTTATATTGTTGAGGTCGGTGCCTCACAAAATTGGGGATTAGTGTCTCCAGTGGGTTGGTGCTCATGAATTGGTGAGTTGGTGCTTGGCATTGGGGATTGGTGTCTCTAGTAGGTTGGTGCCTATGAACATTTGTAAAGCATTTAATTTTGGGTTGGATTTGGACGGTAGATCCAAGCAGTCTTATTTTGTGGTTTTTCCCGAGAGAGGGTTTTCCATGTAAATTTGGTGTTGCTCTATGTTATGTTATTTGAATGCTTTTAAATGCTTTAATTGTGGATATAAGTTTTAATAAGTAAAATTTTATCTTATATTGATTCACCCCCTCTTAGTATAAGCGTGTGCTTAACAATTGGTATCAAAACAATTTCCTTCGGATATAGTCTTACCGCTAGAAGGTAGATCTTGGAAGCACACATGGCTAGTCATCATGTTCAAGAAGGTTTCTCCATAAACAAGGCTCCATTGTTTGATGGAACAAACTATGCATTATGGAGCATAAGGATGTGCACATATCTAATGGCCCTTGGTTTTGATATCTGATAAGCAATAGTAAGCTCTTGTATATATACGCCACAAACCCCACCAACAGAGACATCTAGAAAGAAGGCTAGTGAAAATAATGCAAAAGCCATGAACGCAATTTTGTGTGGCTTATTAGAATCAAAATTTGTCAAAGTAATGCATTGCAATTCGGCAAAGGACATATGGGATAAACTTTAGACCATCTATGAGGGTGATAACAAAGTAAAAAGGCAAAGCTCCAAACTCATAGGAGACAATTTGAGAGCTTGAAAATGAAAGATGAAGAAAATGTTGTGGCATATCTTCATCGTGTGGATGAGATTTTTAACACCATCGAGGGCTTGGTGAAAAAAGTTAAAGAATCCGAAATAGTTCAAAAGGTACTAAGGTCTCTACCATTAAGATTTGATGTAAAAGTTTCTGCTATTGAAGAGATGAAAGACCTAGACCAGTTGAAAATGGACGAGTTACATGGAATTCTCACAACCTATGAGATGAGGACAAAATCAAAGAAGCCATAAAAAAGGAAACAACCTTCAAAGCTTCAAAGAAAGGGAAAAATAAAGAGTTTGAATCAAGCGATGAACAAGATGAGGAGGCCCATTCATCAGAAAGCTTAAAAAGGGATCGACAAATACAAAGGTAAGCTACCTTTCAAGTGTTTCAATTGTGGTAAAATAGGACATTTTGCTGCTAAATGTCCACATAAGGATGATAACGATGATGAGGAAAATCATAATGAGGAAAGGAATAAGAAGGAAAGCAAACCTCAATACAAGAAAAACTTCAAACAAAATGAATATAAGAAAAAGTTTGGTAAGCACAAGAAAAGCCTCTATTCCAAAAAGGATAGTAGCTCAGCTGAGGAAAGCAATGAGAGCATATCAGACAGTGACAGAGAAGAAACTCTGTTCATGACCGATGAGAGAAGAAACTCTGTTCATGACTATAGAAATAAAAATGATGCCTCTACAAGTAAAGACACCTTGGAAGAGGAAGAAGATGTCGAAGATGAAGGAGAGGTAGATCTTGAAGAAGAACTCATTTGTGCTTTAGGTGAGATAAAAGTGCTTAAGAAAAAGAATTTGAAACAAAGATTATAGATTCAAAAATATGAAGAAGAAAATTGTGCTTTGGAAACAAAAATGTCACAAAGTCTAGAGGAATTAGAAAAATTGGTCATTAACCTAAAGATTCAATGTGAAGAGGTAAAGAAAACAGAGGAAGAGGTGAGAATTCAATTGAAGATAAAGGAAGAAGACTGTAAGAAGCTAGAGTCTGAAATTGTTACCTTGAGGAAGGAATTGGAGAAGAAAAATACTCAATTGAAAAGTAGTTTAAAATTTGAAAAGAGCACCAAAGTTCTGATGATATAATCAACCGCCAGAGGTCACCATTCATCAAGACTGGTCTTGGCTATGAGGAAAAACAAGAGGTTAGTAAGAAGAATTTGGATTCAAAAGCTAATGAGCTACCAAAGAAAGAAGATAAGCTTCCTCAAAAGATCAATCCTCCTAAAGAAGAAAACAAAGGTGAGAACCAGTGGCATGATGTTCCCATAAGAAATCATAGAAGATCATTCTTTCCAAAACAGTCTCATATGATTAGGAACCAAAGTTCATTTTATGGTTATTGCTTTGCTTGCAATGATTTTGGTCATAGAGCAATGGAGTGTAGGACACATGCAAGAAATAGGTATGCATGGGACAATGACAAAAGTACTTATGAAGTTTTAAGTAGAAACTATAACTCATTTGCCTCGTTATCGAATTACAAAGAGAATAACATTGTATGTTATAATTGTAATAACTATGGACATATAACATGGTTCTGTAGAAGTGTTGTTGTAGAACCCCTAGACAAAACAAGAAAGTGAATGCTCTTGTTGTAAAGAAAAGAGAACCTACAAAAATTTGGAAACAAAAGCAAGAGGAAGTTAATCAGGACAAGGAGAAATCTATGATTGTGCAAATGACATTTCATGTAAGACAAAGGGCAACAATGGTATATTGATAGTGGATGCTCAAGGCACATGATTGGGGACAAGAGCAAATTTCTCACCTTGAAGGAAATGAGTCAAGGCACGGTAAAATTTGGAGATAATGCCACGACACGAGATAGGCTGGAAAAGGTACCCTTAGCCTTGATAATGGAAAAACAAAAACAGAAAATGTATTGTATGTTGAAGGCTTGAAGCATAACCTTCTAAGTGTCAGTCAAATGTGTGATCAAGGACACACTCTCACATTTTATGCTCAAGGTTGTGAGATTAGGAAAACAGACACAGAAAATTAGTTGCAGATGCAAACAGAACAACAAACAACCTGTACATACTCAGTGAAGTTAAGGGAGAGAAATGTTACATGAGTCAAATTGATGAAAGCTGGTTATGGCATAGAAGGATGGGCCATATGAATTTCGATAATCTAGTGAAAATCAACACTAGACAAGCCGTAAGAGATATGCCGAAGATTACAAAACCATCAAACATTCTTTGCAAGCAGTGTCAGCATGGGAAATAGACAAGGGCAAGTTTCAAATCAAAGGAGTACTCAACAACTAAGCCATTAGAACTAATCCATACAAACCTTTGTGGGCCTACAAGAACGCAAAGCATACAAGGTGAAAGTTATTTCATGTTGCTCATTGATGATTATTCTAGAATGACATGGGTCACTTTTCTAAAAGAAAAATATGAGGTGTTCGAGAAGTTTAAAGCTTTTAAAGCCTTGGTGGAAAATGAAACAAATTTAAAGATCAAGTGCTTGAGATCAGATCGAGGAGGTGAGTTCCTCTCAAATGAATTCAATGACTTTTGTGAGCAGCATGGAATAAAAAGGCATCTCCCTGCTTCAAGGACTTCACAACAAAATGGAGTTGTAGAAAGAAAAAATCGAACTGTTCAAGAAATGGCTAGAACAATGTTAAATGAATCTAAGCTATCAGACAGAGTTTTGGAGAGAAGCAGTTAACACCGCAGTCTACATTTTGAACAGAGGACAAATCAGAGTAAACAATAACAAAACCCCTTATGAGTTATGGAAGGGTAGACCAACATCAGTCAAATATTTCAAAGTGTTCGGGTGTAAATGCTTCATTAAGAGAGATGAAGAAGACTTGGAAAAGTTGGACTCAAGAGCTGATGAGGGTATTTTTCTTGGATATTCCTCAAAAAGTAAAGCTTATAGATGTTATAATAAAAGGCTGCAAACAATTGTAGAAAGTGCCAGTGTAAAGATGGATGAAATAAGGCCTCAAAAAGTAAGTGCACAAACAAATGATCATTCAGAGGGACCAAACTTCAAAGAAGTAAAAAACAAAAAACAAGAAGTGGAACGGGAAGATACTAAGGCACCATCAAGATTTGTCCAGAAAAATCATGCAGAAAGTCTAATTCTTGGTGATAAGAATATTGGAGTACAAACTAGAAGAAGAATAGTAAGTACATCTGAACAAGTAAACTTCTCTTTGTTATCCAAAATAGAGCCCAATTTTTTTGCAAAAGCTAGCAATGACAAGCATTGGATTGAATAAAATTGAAAAGAATGAGACATGGGAACTCGTTCCTAGACCAAAAGACAAGAATGTAATTGGTACCAAGTGGGTGTTCAGGAATAAGCTGAATGAAGATGGCCAAGTAACAAGAAATAAAACAAGGTTGGTTTGCAAGGGGTATGCTCAAATAGAAGGTATTGATTTCGAAGAAACCTTTGCCACCATTTGTTGCGAGATTAGAAGCCATTAGAATGTTTCTGGCATATGCTGGTTTTAGAACTTCAAAGTTTATCAAATGGATGTGAAATCTGCTTTTCTAAATGGCAAGTTAGAGGAAGAAGTATATATTGAACAACCGAAGGTTTCCTTCTATCAAAAAACAAGGACTATGTGTGCAAATTGAAGAAGGCACTATATGGGCTAAAGCAAGCCCCTAGAGCCTGGTATTCAAGGCTTGATAAATATCTACAAGAACAAGGTTTTAAAAGGGGAGTTGCTGATAGTAATCTCTATATCAAGACTGAAGGTGAGAATCAGTTGATTGTTGTGGTATATGTGGATGATATCATTTTTGGAGGAGATAGTAAACGAATGTCCCAAGAGTTTGCAAAAGATATGCAAAAGGAGTTTGAAATGTCCATGTTGGGTGAGTTGTCATTTTTCCTTGGTTTGCAAATTTCTCAATCTAACAAAGGAATATTTATCTCCCAAACCAAGTATATAAAGGAGATGTTGAAGAAGTTCAGAATGGAAGACTGCACACCTGTTAGCACACCCATGGTTACAGGATGCAAGTTAAGTAAAGATGATGAATCTCTTGAAGCGAATCAGACACTTTATAGATCCATGATTGGTAGCTTGTTATACACCACGACATCAAGACTAGACATCATGCAAGTTGTAGGCTTAGTAGCACGTTTTCAAGCAGCCCAAAAAAACACATGTGCAAGCGGTGAAAAGGATATTCAAATATCTAAAAGGCACTTTGGACTATGGCTTGTGGTATCCAAGAGGTGAAGATTTCACACTAACGACAAAAAGAGTACAAGTGGAGGAGCATTCTTTCTTGGCAAAAATCTTGTGTCATGGCTAAGTGTAAAGTCCCTTTCGGGGGACTTAGGAAAAGGCAAAAAGCTCCCAAATTCGATTTAGGGCATTATTGTTATAACCCTACAAAAATAGAACTTCAAACCCTTCCTAGGGCATTGACTTCCCTAGGTGAAAACAGCCCTTCAAAATGGGGTTAAACCTTGCAAAATTCCTTCCAAACTTATGTCAAAATTATTAGAAAACCCTTAGCAATCATTTGCAGCTGTTAAAAATTAGAATTGTATGTAGAATTAATTAATTATGGAACCCTAACCAACGAACATTCCCAAGCTTGCTAAAAATAGTAGAACATCACCAAAATTCATCAAACTCGGAATCTTGGCCTTAGAAAATATAGAGAATAAGAGAGTATTTTCAGATTTGCCAAAATTGCATCACACATACCAAATTACCACACCAATGTAGGTCGCTCCACTATAAATAAATACAATATTGCACCAAGAAGACCACAAATGCAAGAGAAAGATACTTTATTGCTTTTCCAACCAGCTTGCACAATCAAAACCTCATGAAGGGTTTTCGTCTCTCACAAGTTCCCCAACCAAAAGTTTTCGTCCTTGGACGAGATCCTCAATCCAAGGGCTTTTGTCCTTGAGAGAGAGTAAAAGGGCTACACTAGCCAACTTTCACCAAGATAAGAATAATCTCCAAAACATAATAACATAATGCCCAAGCGACCTCCTTAAATAGCCATAAGGAGTGCTTATTAACATGAGAAATGATGGCCGACCCCTTAAGTAAGTGTTTTTAAATATTCAAAGGGTATTTGGAGCCTACATGCTCATAATACCTTTATTACTAAACTACTTAAGTTTCTCTATTGGAGCACAAGGCTTCCAATAGGATAAATGATAATAAATGAAAACAACTATCTAAACAACAATAAAAACATAATTCAGATCTTCCCCTTGTTTTTCTCCTTAGACCCACGGGGAGAGAATGGGTTAAGGTCTTCAAAAATCAGCCTCCAAAAAGGGACATGACACTAAGCAAAAAGCAGCCTTCGGTTTCTTTATCCACGGTTGAAGCAGAATACATAGCAGCAATGTCTTGTTGTACACAAGTCCTTTGGATGAAGCAAACGTTGAAAGATTTTAAGATAGAATATGAACATCCAATCTGAATACTTTGTGACAACACTACTGCAATAAACATTTCGAAGAATCCAGCTATGCACTCTAGAAAAAACACATTCTAATCAAGTATCACTTTTTGAGAGAACGGGTTGCAGATCAACAAGTAAAGATGGCGTACATTTCCACAAAGGAACAAATGGCAGATATCTTCACAAAGCCCCTCCCAAAAGAAACTTTTGAGTTTCTAAGGCAGAAATTGGGAGTGATCCATTCTTCATCTAGTCATTAAAACCGTCAAGAGAAGCATGGATTAAGGGGGAGCTAATCATTGCATTATTCAGCTCCATGGATATTTTGGTGATATACATTGTGATTGTGTTGTATATCCCTTTGCCATTGATGTCAAAGGGGAAGTTAAAGAAAGAGGGAGTAGTACAATAAGAGGAAGAAGTCTAGAAAGAGGGAGTATTCTGGTTGGAGATGATTATTTCTTTGTAGGGTTGCCATCAATGACAAAGGGGAGATTGTTGGAAATATTGTCATTGATGTCAAAGGAGTTGATGTCACAAGAGAATGCATGGAATAGGAGTCATTGATGTCAAAAGAGAATGCACAACGATCAAAGAGAAATAGTGTCCTTGATGTATTATAGTGATCAAATTTAATATAATAACAATGAATGTAATGAACAATCACATTGTATACCAATGTTTTAATTATGAAAGGGCCAACGATTTCATCTAAGGAAATAAAAGAAATAAACAAATATTAAATACAAGCTTAGCTGACCCATTTGGAAGGAGTTAAAGAAGTTAATTAATATTAATTTAAGAGACATATCTTTTGATAGTTGCCCCTCTTGGGAAGAGGCACATTAAGGCTATAAAAGATAGATGAAAAGGTTGAGAAAGACAAGCAAAAAAATGAAATAAATACATCATTTGAGAGAAGTGAAAGAGAGGAGCAGAAGTAAAATGAGAATATCATTTGAATAAAGAGTAAAAGGAAGAGTAGAAATATAAAGTGATCTGATTTCATTAATTGGACCAGCGTCCATGTTGGAAGTATAATTTGATTTATGCGTATGAAGAGAAGCGGAATAAACATCATCCGATTGAAGAAGCAACTACCAAAGGTGGAAGTTTATATTGTTGAGGTCTGTGCCCCACAAAATTGGGGATTAGCGTCTTCAATGGGTTGGTGCTCACGAATTGGTGAGTTGGTGCTTGACACTGGGGATTGGTGTCTCTAGTAGGTTGGTGCCTACAAACATTTGTAAAGCATTTAATTTTGGGCTAGATTTGGACGGTAGATCCAAACAGTCTTATTTTGTGGTTTTTCCTAAGAGAGGGTTTTCCACGTAAATATGGTGTTGCTCTATGTTATGTTATTTGAATACTTTTAAATGCTTTAATTGTGGATCTAAGCTTTAATAAGTAAAGGTTCATTTAATGGTCATAAAGGTTAGTTTTTTCTCAACATTGCCTTGATGGAGCATAGGCCCACACTCAATCATATCTAGTGGGTGTGGAATTTAACGCCTCAGACACATCACCTCCAACACTATCATCCAACTCTTCTTCCCAGCTGGACCTAGTGGTGGGAGGATGCGATGACTAGGACCACCAAATTCCTCAGAATCTACGGTCGACAGGTTGGCTAAAATTAGACACACGGATCTTACTCCGCTACCTCCTATGCTCTTAGCCGGGTGGTGGTGGTGCTCGAAGGAAACCCTTTTTTGAAATTCTGCAACTTCAGCTGCAGAGCTCATCGTAGAAAATTCAAATCGTAGATAACTACAATGCTTAGGGCGCTTAAATTCGTGCACGCCTACACTCGCTTAAAGTGGGGGATCGTGTTTCGAAGGAGTTCTTTCTTTCCCTCGAAGCCAAACATTTTTTCCAGCTAATTTGTGCCATATGCGATGGCGGAGCTTGGCTCACGAGACTGACTTATGCTTCGAGGCCTTTGCTCACCATCACAAGCTCAAGCGCCCTCGCATGAGTGACGTGTTGCCTTAGAACAATGCTTGGCCGCGGTGCCATACAAGCTCTCTCAAGCGCAAAAAATTGCTTGCGATCGCATGCTCACCTTGATGACCTTCACGAAGCGGTCATGCAAATGGCCAATGACAAGGCGCTCGGTTGCGATGGTTTCCCTTGCGAGTTCTATAAATCGCTTTGGGATTACGCTGGTCCAGATCTCCTTGAGGTTTATCTTAAGGGGTTTCAGAGTCAATCGCTTGGCGCCCACATTAAGAAAGGGAATATCAAGTTCATCCGTAAGCCGGGGGGCCCCAAACTAATCACCGATTGGCGACCTATTACCCTGCTCAATATCTCCTACAAGATTATTGCCAAAGCCCTCGCCAATCAACTATGACATATTTTTCCTGCCATTATTCAGCTGGAGCAAATTGGCTTCATCCAGGGGCGTTACATTTTGGACAATATCATAGTGGTTTGGGAAGGTATAGAATGGGCTTGTAGATCCAGTCAACTGCTCTTTTCATTAAAATTGATTTTGAGAAAGCCTACGACAGGATAGAATGGCCTTTCATTCTGGCTATGCTTCAAGCGTTGGGGTTTGGTCCTATTTTTATACAGACTGTCAAGATGCTCTTTGCAAATGCCCTGGCTCAAATCACTATTAATGGGCATATCTCGGCCTTGTTTGGCCTCTTCCGATCCATACATCGGGGTGTCCTTTAACGCCAACTCTATATGTCCTTGCGGCGGAAGGTTTTGTTTATCTGCTCGCCAAAGCCAAATCCTAAGGGCTTGTTAGGGGAATTGCCTTACCTTCTTCCGATAACTTGCAATTGCCCAATGGCCACTCTGCTGACGACTCCTTTCTTGCACTAATCAAGGATGAAAGCAATATTTGCAATGCCATGCGCGATTACTGACACTTTCTGTTAAGCTTCTAGTTCATCCATCCAATGGCAAAAATGCAGTGTTACAGGCAATCCTTCCTCCCCGTGCCCCCTAGATGGCTTCGTATGATTGGAAGATGATTGACCATGGTGAGATGTTCAAATTTCTTGGCATACCCTTTACCTTTCAAGCGTCACCTATTGATCTTTGGTAGTATGTTGTTCAACGGGTGGCCAAAAGCTTGAATATTGGATCACCAAACCGCTGTCTTTAGTGGGTAAGTTCCAGATTTGCTCCAAATTCCTTAAAGCCATGCATGTTTACTACTCCTCCTGTTAGGTCCCATCCAAACAATCCGTGCAGAAGTTGGAAAAGCTTTTCTCTGGTCCAATGCTTCCTTTGGTAAAGGATTTCACAGAGTTGCATGGGAGATCTGTTGTCTTCCTAGAGAATATGGAGGAATGGGCCTTATTGATATTTTGCGTCAAGGGTAGGCAATCCGTAGCATCGAAGGACAAAAAGCTTGGAAAGTGCTTATGCGTCATGGAAGAGGGTTCCCCGTATGGCCGTCGGGCTGGAAGGGTTTAAGTTTTGCTAACCTTGTCATAACTCTTGTTTTTGTCAAAGTGGTGGGAACTTTTGTCCTCAAAAGTATCTGGAAAGCATGGGAGAAAATCAAACCATGGCTCTAGTGGAAGGGCAACGACTTTCGCAATGGTCTCTCTGTTAACCACCACTCCTTGTGGTGGTCACCAGTCATCCAATTCCAGGATCGGTGCCTTACTGAGGTCCCTGGGATTTCTGCACTTAAGCTTTTCAAGCGTGGAATTCGATCCATTCAGGACCTCTTTTGCAAGCACATCCAAGCTTGGTATCCTTGGAATGAGCTCAAAGCTCGATTCAATCTTGCCTCACATGATCGTGCCAACATTACTAACATCATCTCTTTTGATCATATGAGTCACAAAATTTTTGTGCTTTCCTCCCGTCCATGGTGGACAAGATTGGAAATGGTTCGTGGATACCCCCTTCCGAATTACTCTGCTAGTAAAGGTTATGCTTGGTTATCTCCTCATCTGCCCATGGTTGACAAGCTCAACAATTGGTGGGGTTGCATTCTTCTCCTTCCACTTGGAGAAGGAGATTTGACACTGTCTGGTTTACTTGTGTGGAACCCAAAATTGCTCACTTTTTGTGGTGTATTCTCCATCAAGGTCTTCCAATCGGATCCCATCTGGTACAACTTGGTGTTTTGGCCCCCAAATGTCCTTTTTGTGGACACTTGGAAACCTTATCCCACTTATTCTGGTTTTGTAGTAAAGCCCAAAAGGCTTGGAATTGGATTCATTCATTCTTTTTCCTTTCAAACCAGAATGTTTCACCTGACACCATATTCTTTTAGGCGATAACCCCAGAATGCCTCACATGTTTTCCCAAATTTGGCATGCTTTCAGAGGGGAGATTCTTTTTGGATTTGGAAAGAAAGGAATTCTTGTTTGTTTGCTAATGTTGAAGTTGATCAACATTTCTCTATTTATAATAAGTCGGTGGTTATCTCCAATGTGTTGCTTTGTAGATTCAAGTGCAAGTGAATAAGGTGGCCCTTGAGGTGGAGCACCTTCAGACGCTTCTTCGTCACTAGGGAGATGCCCCTTGCAATGTGGCTCGGGAGCCACCTTCTCCCTCCCGAATTCTTTGCCCATGGCGGTCGTCCCTGAGGTGGTCGTCGGAACCGCTCCTAGCATTGCTCTTTCAGGCCAGGCTCGCGGTCCTTGCGCGATCGGCCGCCGCGGAGGAGCTTCTCTCCTCCGCCCTCAGCTCGCCACCAGGGTTAGGGCTTCCCTCCGCCATCTCATTAGCTCGGCGAGGCTCGTCACCGCCCCCCGAGCCGTGCACCCATGACAGGTGGAATCTCTCGCCTTTCTTAGGATAAATTCACCATAATGGCTTTAGCCATCTCGCTCATCTGCGATCTTCGGAGGACAAGGAAGAAGAAGGCCAAGCCGACGCCGGTTGGGAGGCGTCGAGATAGTGCGAGGACCTTCCCGGATCAGCCGGCTAGATGATCATGCCTTGCCCTCTGCTGGTCAACTTTTTGCAGCAACGATTTAATTTCTGCATCACTTTGTGTTTTGCTATGTTATAGTTGTCTTTTCCTAGGCTTGGCCTAGTTTGTTCGTGGCTTTGGGGCGTGATCTCATTCCGCCCGCTTTTTTGTTGAATTATCTTGTATCATCTTACTTGTTAATTTAATATAAGATCTTATTCATAAAAAAAAGTTTATCTACTACCGATTCACCCCCTCCCCCTCTTAGTATAGCGTGTGCTTAACACTCTTAAGAGGTGTTTATTCAACAATTATAAATGAACTTGGGTTGCCAATTATGTCACAAACTTGGAAAGGTTCTCTTGATTTTATGGACATGCCATGCATTAAGAATTCTATAATGGAGGACCCGTCAAGAGGCATCATTGTCCATTGTCCTTACAATCCATTTTCTGGAAAGGGCTATTCCTTGCACTCTTATGTTTGGAATGCCCAACCCCTTGAGATCTTGGAAGAGTGCAAACATCCCAAGCAACAAGGGGAAGTCCTTTTTCTCACCCCGCTTTTCCCAAATTTTTTTTTAAGAATTCTCCCAACTGTTTTAAATGTTCCTTGGGAAGCAATTGAATAAGAAAAGTAGATCATATGCCTTGTTGCTAGAATTTTGTCAACAATTGTAACCTTCCCTACAAGAGGAAGGTCAAGCTTATTCCACAATGACAACTTTGTATCAAATTTTTCTAATACCCACCGTCATTGGTCAACCAAAGAGAGATGCATACCAAACGGAATACCCAAATAATGGACGACCTTGCTTGGTTTTATGAGTTTCCATCGTTGGTTCAACCGAGGAGGGTTCTCTTGCCCAATGATCAAAACTTCTGTTTTTTCTTCACTTACAACTGCACTAAGCAACCTCAACAAATGCATGTAGGCAAGTCAAGTATATCCTCAATCGAGTGTTGAGTAAGTTCAGGAGTTAGAGCCGAGTCATCTGCAAAGTGAACATTGAGGAGTTGGCTGTCATTGGGTAAAGATATACCTCAAATTTGACCTTGAACTCCTGTTGCCTCGAATAAGTATCCGAGAGCGTCAACAACAATGACAAAGATATGGGGGTGAAGGACAACACTGCGGATGGGCCTATGCAATTGAATATGCTAGGAGGAAATGCCATTTACACTAAACCTTGCGAAGCATGTTAAACTAGAGTTCCCACCGCTTGTGAAAAAGGAGCCAAACCGAGCCAATCCAACATTTTAAAAATAAAATCCCACTCTACTCGACAATAGGCCTTATCAAAATCGATCTTCAAGAAAAGAGCCTTTTGCCCATTCTATACCCTCCAGTAGCGACGCGATTATCCAATATAAACTTGTCTTTTATAAAGCTAGTTTTCTCTTTTCGAACAATGTGTGAAATGCCCCCTTTTAAAATAATTCAATAACCCATGGAATTTTTTGATTTCCCACTCATTGACAATTTCCCAAACAATTGGGAAAATAAAACCAACACATTGTTTCTGATTTCGGTACTTAGGAACAATCATAACTATCACAAGCATTCATTGACATATTCACAAACATTTGGCAAACATTGAACCATGCATTGACATTTTCACAAACAATTGGCAAGTATAAAACCAATGCTAATATTTCTGCATTAAATGTTGATTAACATTCATACATTCTTCATGACTGAATTACAAAGCCAGAATTTATCAAAGCTGATATTAATATTGAAAATCACCAAAATCACAAATGAAAGGGTATTGTAGCAGTACGACCACATTGTAGTGGTACAATAACATTGTAGCAGTGGCATTGTAGCAACAGTAACACTTTAGCAGTGGTATTGTAACAACTGAAAATGGAATAAAATCTCAATCTCCGGCACAAATATGATCCCTGGATGGAATCACCTCAATGGGTTAGAGGGTTTTCGTCCTCCACACCTATATATATAGAGAGTTTTGTCCTTAGATGAAGAGATTGAACACAATGGCTCAAGCTTTGGATTAGGGTTTGATTGTCCAAGATGAATAATGACTAATGCCTCTTTTTAGCCCAACTTCTCCTTTTATAACTTCTCTTTTCCAATTCCACCCTAAAAGTATTTAAAAATACTTTTAATAAAATATCACTTTTCATCCACTTAATGATAATTACTTTTGGCCCTCTTAATAAATAATAATAATACTTAAGTGTCCTTTTCATGTTATAAAATAATAGTGACTTAGGACAATTTAAAGTATTATCATTAATTTATTTCCCTAACTTTATCCCTTAGCCTACGGGAAATAGGGAATAAGCTACGGTTTTCTGACTAGCTTAATTCCGAAAAGGGGACATGACAGTCTGCCCTTCCCGGAATTGCTTGCCCTCAAGCAATTGTAGATTAGGATGCTCAAGGATCTTTGCACCTTCCCATGTAGCATCTTTTGTTGGGAGATCTTTCCAACACACCAAATATTCTATTATGCTTTTGTTCCTCAATTTCTTCTCTTTGACATCAATAATAGCTTCTGGAACCAAGATCAATTTACCTTCATCATCTAAAGGAGGTAACTTAGTTGATGGAATGATGTGCTGTCCAAGTTCCCTTTTGAGGCATGAAACATGAAATACATTATGAATTCTGTTGTAATTTGACAATTCAAGCTCATAAGCAACTTCTCCAATCCTTGCTAAACTACTCCAATGCTTCGCTTAATTTGTAAGGGCCATAAAAGTGAGGCTTGAGCTTTTCAACTCCACTTTTCTTGAGAAAAGACCATCTATAGGGATGCAACCTCAAAAAACCCATGTTGCCAACCTCTAAAGTTCTCTCAATACGATTCCGGTCCGCATAAAACTTATGCCGATTCTGTGTTTGTTTGAGATTTTCTTTGAGTGTCTCCAATATTTCTTGACTTTGTGCAACCAAGTCTCTTGCCCTTGGCACTCTACTGTCTATAATAACCAAATCCACAAAAGAAAGAGCATCATAACCATACAAGGCTTTGAAAGGAGTCATACCAATAGACATGATGTGAGGTGTTGTAGCAATGCTCTCCCATATAGAGCCATTTGATCCAAGCTATTTTCTGCCCTGCTACATAGTTCCTCAAATATCCCTCAATCCACTTATTCACAATCTTTGTTTGCCCATCTGTTTGAGGGTGGTAACTGGTACCAGGAGTCAACTCAGTTCCCGTCAAATGAAAGAGCTCCTGCCAAAATAAACTAAGGAACCTGCTATCCCTGTCACTTACTATGTTCTTAGGCAATCCATGAAATTGAATACTTCTCTGAAAAACAAATCAGCAACTTGTGGTGCCTTAAACTCAGTTGGAATAGCAAAGAAGTGAGCATATTTAGTAAGTCTATCCACTACCACATATATACAACTCTTACCCTGAACTTTTGGAAGGCCTGTGATAAAATCCATAGAAATGCTCTCCCATTTTTGATTTGGAATTGGTAAGGGCTGCAACAAACCTGCTGGAAATACCTGTTCTGCTGGTAGGTAATACATTCTCCAATGTATTGGAGTACCTCTCCCTCGAGTCCTCTCCAAAAAAATCTATTGCGTAGTCGCTTGTAAGTCATGAAATACTGGGTGACTGGCCAAAGGTGTATCATGTACAACTGTCAAGACTTTATTTTTCACTTTTGATTCAAGAACAAGATAAATTCTATCCTTGTAAAGGATGAGATTGTCAATCACCCTTATACCTGTCATCCTATACTTTTCCTTCAAGGATATCATTAGTGAAAACATTCTTTGCATACTTTGCTATTATAATAACCTTCCAATCAACAAAGATTTCAGACATAGAGCATAGAAATGGTTTTCTAGACAAGGCATTAGCTACAACATTGTTTTTTCCTTTAACATACTCTATGTCAAAGTTATAGGCTTGAAGTTTACCCACCCATTCTTGCTTCCTATCATTCAAGTCCTAGTTGAGAAAAAACTTCAAACTGTTGTGATCTGTCTTGACCACAAATCTGCCACAAACCAAATACTGCCTGAATTTCGCTAATGCATGCATGATGGCCAACATCTCTTTGTCATATATGGAGAATCCATGTTCTGTATCTTTGAGTTTCCGACTCTCAAAGGCTATGGGATGTCCCTTTTGCATCAAAACTGCCCCAATCCCTTCTCCTGATGCATCACACTCTAACACAAATGGAATAGAAAAATCTGGTACAACTAATACTGGGCATGAACTCATTACCTTTTTGAGTTTGTCAAAGGCTGTTTGGGTTGATTTGGACCAGCTGAATGCTCCCTTCTTCATTAAATCAGTCAATGGAACAACCAATTGTGAAAATCCTTTAACGAACCTCCTGTAGTAACTGCAAAGACCCAAGAATCCCCTCAGCTGTGACATTGTGGTAGGAGGCCAATCCAATATGGCTTGGATCTTCTGTTGGTCCACCTGGACTCCTTGGGCATTGATAACATGGCCAAGGTACAAAACTTCAGTCATGCCAAACTCACACTTAGACTCCTTAGCAAAGAGAGTCTGCTGCTCCAAAATTTCCAGCATTGTATCCAAGTGTCTTAGATGCTCTTCCCATGTCTTACTATACACCAAAATATCATCAAAAATACCAAAACAAACTTCCTCAAGTGCTTACTGAAGATGTGGTTCATGCATGATTGGAAAGTAGCTGGAGCATTTGTCAAACCAAAAGGCATAACCAAAAATTCAAAATGTCCAAAGTGACATCGGAAGGCTGTTTTTTGTACATCATCTCTTACCTGAATTTGATGATAGCCGGATCTCAAATCAATTTTAGAAAAATATGCAGCTCCATGCAATTCATCAATCAACTCATCGATCCTGGGTATGGGGTACCTGTTTTTGATGGTCTTCTTGTTCAAATCCAGTAATCAATACACATTTTCATGGTACCATCCTTCTTCACCAGGACAACAAAAGAAGCAAAGAGACTAGAACTAGGCCAAATATGTCCCATCTCCAATAATTCCTTGATTGCCTTCTCAATTTCCTCTTTGAATGCTCTTGGATGGCGATAAGGAGTAATCATTACAGCTTCAACCTGCTTCCTACTCAATTATGTGCTGAAATGCTCTATCTGGTGGCAATCCTGGAGGTATACTTTTGAACCTTGTACCATGCTTGTCTAAAATATATTGAATGTCCACGTGGTGGTAAGATGTCTTATCTGTGGATGAAGTTGTAGTCTTAACCAAATAATGGGCTGCCCAAACTACCTACCCTCTACGAAAAACCCTCTCCATCCTCTTAGCCATGACCACTCTAGGAGCTCCATTGGTCATGCCTTGAAGCACAACCTCTTTCCCATCTGATTTAAACTTCAGCTCCATAGTTTGATAATTTTGTGTGAATTCCCCAAGGGAATGTAACCACTGCACCCCTAATACCATATTTGTCTCTCATATGCCCACAACATAGAAGTCATCATGCACCTCAGTGCCTGCCAAGTGTGACATCCAACTATGAATTCTCTTGGTGCAAGGGATAGTATAGCCATCAGCCACAATAACATTGAACCCATCAAATTCTTCTATCTTCAAACCTCTTTTGGCTACCAACCCTTCATCTATAAAGTTGTGGGTTGCCCCACTATCAATCAACACTGTGATTTTATGCCCATGCAGAACTAACTCTGAAAGGGTGATATCTAGGAGCACCAGAAAGTGTAGCAAGGGTGCCTCCTGGAGTATCCTCTTCTTCCTTTCTTTCAAATTATGGTTTTGTCTCTTCAAGATCTAATTAAGACTCCTCTATTGCTGATTCTGCATCTGATATCATCTCTATGTAATACACTTGACCTCGCCTAAGATATTTGTGTCCAGGATCCCATGGGTCCTTGCAAGTATGTAATGTCCCCTTTTTCGATATAATATAAATTGAAGGCTTTTTGCTCATCTTCCTTTACATGGCAAGAAGAAGTTGAACAGGAAAGACCTTGAGCTATATTTCAGTTTTCTTTATTCATATTTATGTTTTTATTTTGTGTTTTGCCTTTCCAAGCAGGTCACTAAGTTAGAGAGCTCCCAAGATGAAATTAGAAAATAAAGAATGCTTTCAAAGACATCGGTCTTGGGGTAATTCACCCCTGAGACCTTTGGTGCCACCATAAGGGTATAAAGCGAGTTGCATAGGCTCATTTAATGATCATTTAACAATATAGCTGTCCACTGTCCCATATTGCCTGAGCTGAGCTAACTATCTAAAGTGGATCTCTATAACTTTTTTGTCAAACTTTGGTTGAATTCTTCTAGTGTGGTAATGGAACCATGCCCTTGGGTGACCATACCATGGTATTACCACTCATGTGCCACTCCTTCCAAATGGAGGGTAGCAAATTTGATTGCCTCTTCTTCATACATTGGATTCAATGAGAAGTAGGTGTCTAGCTTTTGCAACCAAGACCTGACAGAACATTTATTGGATCCATCATATGTGGGTATTGTAATCTTACCCAAACACTTGCTGGATATCTTTACAGGGCTGATCTTGTTGAGTCCTCCTTCCCCTCCTTGTACTATTCTTCATTTTTAGATCACAAAACTCTCGGAAAGTCAATGCTTCCTATACTGCAAGGTTGAGTTCTTCATATTCTGCATGATATGCTGCAAAGTCGTCACCTATGTGATGTTGTTGGGGATCTACCTCTTCTAGGTGTTATTCTTCCCTTTGTAGAAATTTTACTTGGAAGGTCTTGGAAGGGGGTTGATTGAGGTCCTTTCATTAGCTAAAGAGCTTCCTTCTCCTTGACTTGCCTTATTCGGATTGATATTTTGCAAAGCTTGTACTAACTCTCATGGATTCTCTCAATGTTCTTTGGATTGTTCATCTTAAATCCCTTTGACCTCGGCTGATAGTTTCTTGCAAAGAATTCATTTCATCTGTAGGTACTCTCTTTTCCTATCCTCCATGACTTCTTCTATTTCGGTGACTGAGCCTTTCTTCTTTCTCTTTGATAATACGTAATACCCCTTTGTAGGGCTAAAACTAAAAATAAGGGTTTGGCCACAATCTCAAATGAATCAAATCTGAAAATACACCAACAAACGTCAATCTGAAAATAATTGGAAACACACTTTAACCCTATTCGAGTAGTCAATGGTCAATCCTTTAGGCAGCGAACTGTATAGGCACTTCAAATCATCATACAACTATGCAATAACAACTGAAAAACACTTCCAAATAATTATTTCAAGCACGTCAATATCTATCCTTCCAAATTACAACAAAATAATAGAGTAAATAAGAGATTAAACCTAAGTGTAATTAATTTTATGACAGCAACATGACAGCCACAAACGAGGGCTAAAATAGCTCTTAAACCTCTCAAAAAATCACCAAATTGTAAATTCTAGCCTTATAAAATATGAAGAACAATAATATCAACTCAAATTGTCCAAAAATGCCTAAATGATATCAAACCCCTCATCCAAGCAAGTCGCCTAGGGTTAGAAAGGAAGAAATAAATATGAAATCCTCCTTAAAGCTCACTTGTGACCTCCGTATGAAGCCACCAATGCACAAATGAGGGTTTCCGTCCCCAAGTGTGATCCTATTGAAGGGTTTCGTCCTCAATAGGTGACCAAAGAAAGTTTTTGTCTTTCAATGGCAAGAAAAGAAGCTACACTAGCTCTAATTCCAAGTAAATGTCAAAATAGATGAAAGATGATCCTCCTCTCCATTCGAACTTCCTTAAGTACCCCTCCTTTGGCGCCAATGATGAATTAGAAGCCCCAACTTCATGGCCAACCTCCTAATGCACTTTTTAATCTTCACTTAAGAAGACCGACCTCATAATGAAGAAATAGAAATTCTCCTTGCTAAGTCTTCTTTCCCCTAGTCGAACCATTCCAATGCCATGATTAGTAAATAAAATAATTAATCATGAAGGTACATCACTTACAACCATGGCGAGTTCCCCTCCTTTGATCCTTCCTTGAACAAGCATAAGGTCTTCCATAGTGACTAGCTTGGAAAATGAGACATTACAGTCCTCCTTGCCAGTTTGCTTGTCCTCAAGCAAATGCACGTGCCTGGATCCCAAATGAATCTCAACTGCTCCTTTGATGTTCCTACACATGAAGCAAACATATCAAAGGAAACAAGAGTGTTTAACAACACTTTTACAATCTCTTCATCATGCCTTAGGGACATGATAGCTAGCTCCCTTCCTTTGCTTGCCACCATCTCATAATTTCCATCCAAATGATGGATTCCCAATACTTCAGTAATGTTGTCCCAAAAACAACTGTAACCGTGCATTTTTCTCTCAAAAATCAGAATGTAGGTGGTTGGAAACCACCTCAAATCAGCCACAAATATGCCAATGTTAGTAGTAGCTTGGAATTTCTTCAACCATATGATTGGAAGCTCTTTTCCATGTGTCTTATAAGTAAAAAAGTGGCTGGAAAAGTTGTGAGCAATAGATGAAAGGAAAGTACAACAGCTGTAAGCATGACATCTCTCCAAAATTTCCACACTATCAATGATATGGGGGTTGGAAACAAAGTATGACAGTCATAAATCACCTGATTTTTCCCCAATTTGGAGCTATGTTGGCTGAAGTAGTTGTCTTCTTTAGTTGAAACCATCTACCACTATTTTCCAATGATTTAATGACCTCAAAATGATCACTCTTGCAGCTGTTCAAGTCTGAAAACAACTCATAATTTGATTTTATCAAAATCAACAACTTAAAAATGGAACAACTACAAAACTGAAACCTCCTTGCAAAATTAGGAATTGTGAGCATGGCAATGACTAAAAACACCTCTAAAGGCTGAAAATTTTCTCCAACATTCATCAATCGAAAAATGCTCCATCTCTTGACTGAAAATACTTGCCTACCCACTTGTATGTATGCAAATGAAATCATGTGGTGGCTGATATGAATAATGACAACAACACCAAGTCTGAAATTCTGAGCTATAGTTCTCCAAGGTACATTCCTTTTATCACTACTAACCACCCACATACCTTGTTGGTGATCTCTTGCATGAATATTCAACCATGAGGTAGCTCCACCATGCTTATGTTGTGCCACTCCGACATTATACTTGGCTAGAAGTGGACAAAATTGGGAATATTTTGCAAGTCTATCAATCACAACATATAAACAACCCTTACCTTGAACCATGGGCAGCCCGGTGATGAAGACTATGGAAATGCTTTCCCATTTTTGAGTGGAAATAGGAAGGGGCTGCAATAGTCCAGCTGGAAATTCACGCTCCGCCTTGTTTTGTTGGCAAGCCAAACATTCCCATATGTATTGAAGCACCTCCTCTTTAAGACCTTTCCAAAAGAACCTTCCTCTCACCTTTTCGTGTGTCTTGAGATAGCTTAGATGACCAGCCAATGGGGCATCATGAACAACCCTCAATATCTTGTTCTTCACCCTTTATTCGGAAACCAAATAGACTTCATTCTTGTAGAGAATGAGCCCATCCATTATTTTATACCATTGGACCCTGAGCATAAGATTTGTATTAGCTATGCCAATCAAATAAAAAGCATCACATACCTCATGCTCTCCCAATGTGAAAAGGAGTTGGGGACTCCTTGTGCATGACATGGAATAGCCATTCACTACTTTGACCGTGAAGCCTTTGAGGTCTTCCACCTTCTAATCCATAATTGCAACCAAGCTCTTCTCAGCACTAACTTCTTCCTCTTTCTTATGACTGAAAGGATCAACCGAAACTCAAACAATTATGTTCACATAACCTTGAACTTGCCATAAAAGATCTATGTGCCATATGTTATTCAACAAGTTCTTCACATTACAAGGCATCAAACATGACATGTGATCAATCTTACCAACAAGCTGCCCATAATGACACAAGTATGGCAGCGACATAGGGGAGGATAAAATGTGATCATTTCTATCATACCTTGGGCTGCTAACAGGATCCCACCCTTATTTTGTTGGTACTTGTTTGGAACATCTCCGGAGCTCTCTCCAAGGCTATAAACTCCCTCAATCTGCCCATCATTGACTACTGTTTGAGAATTTCCAGCGAACTAAAAGTAATCATGAGGAACTGGAAGTTTCCTTCCTTAATGTCATCCTCATATACCTCATGCAAATCTGATTTTTCTTCTCTGTTTTTGTGCAACATGCCATCATTAGAAATCAAGGAATCATCATTAAATATCAAAAGATTTTTACCTTCCAACTCGTGCTTCATGACTTCCCTCTCTTCCCTAGGCTCGTGCTTTGAGATTTCATCAAACCCTTGACCCTTCATACTGTTGTTCTGAAAATCAATCAATGGCTCATCCTTGGAAAGAGTGATGGGTACTTCTAGGGCTTCAATGGGTTGTTCCCTCTCAATGCCCAACAACTTTGGTTGTTCTTCTTCCTTTTGGCTCCAGCTCCATGATTTCTCCCTCTTCAACTTGCATTGTGGATTCCTCTATGGGCTGTTTCTTCTCCATTACTTGCAGCCCTATTTTTTTCTTGTGTAGTTTGTGACCTAGGCTTGGGCCTTGATCTTCCCTTGCTTACTCCCATGAACTCCGAAAATGACATGGCATCACGTATCTTCTCCGGAAGAGCCCTATATTCCTCATACCATGTAGCAATGTTGTCTACTTTGGATGGCTGAGTATTATTGACTTCCTTTGAAGATCTCCCCGCACCATTCAAATTGTCACACCCCGCACTTGTATCAGCTTATGTCGTTGAAATTGATTATGGATTATTAAATAACTAACGAATGTTAGTTGATCGAGTGCATATATGTAGTTATTTATGCAAATGCACACACAAACACATATATGAAACATATGCATACATGTGTATAGGTGTATACGTGACACTATGTTTGCGTTTATCAGCTAATGTTGTTGGTCTTGTTTGACAATCGCAATTTGTTTTACATCGCTCTATCTCATTTGGTTGGTTAGACACCATCGTTGTTAGCTGTAATTAAATATTTCATTGATTGTTAATGAATATGGACTGTTGCATTACCTTGCATTATTTTAAAGGTTTGAAGTAAATGAATGTTGTTTATCAGTCTTAGACTGCCATGCGAAGTAATTGTTTATTTCTAACATTTGTCAACTTGGTCACAGACCGAGGAGCAATAATATAGTTGAGTGCTTGTCTTAGACCATAAAGCAAATGTATTGTATGGTGGGTATATCCGTCTTAGACCGTAATGCTATGTAAATGATTTGGTAAGGCCATATTGCAAAGTTATTGTTTTATTGAATGACTTAAGTATAATGGTCATAGACCATATAAACTTTGCATTATGGAAAGTTATGTTAATGGTTTTTGGTCATTGACCATAGTGGCATCTAAGCTGTTAAGGTTATTAGAATCTATGGGTCCCGACCATGTAACTTGGTTTGAGCAAAGTTTAATAGTTGTTAATTAGGTCATCGACCATATAGCAATTGGTAATGAAGTTTAAATATTGTTTAAATTTGATAACATATTGGTCATTGACCACAATGCAAGTATGAAGCAATTTAATTGTTTTGTTTTAAGTTATGAAGTCTTCGGCCGACCGACCACATGCATGTTTAAAAGGGGTTAGATAAGTTTAAATTGGCAATGATTAATAATTTAAAAATGGGCAAACCAAAGCTTGCATGTCTGGTAGATGTAATACACATTGCATGGTAAATGGTGAGTTTGGAGGGAAATTGAAAGTGTGAGTTACCAAGCCATGAGCTGCCACTGCAAGTTCATCTATTGCATTTAATTTTGCACAGTTCTCTTGAATAGAGGAAGCTTGCAAAACAAGCCAAAATACATGCAATCTCTCCTTGTTTGCATGTTTTGGTTTAGTTGTATTTTTTTAAGAAACTTGTGGGGAGCTGCATGAGATATTTGGGGTAGAATTCCTGGAAATCGGTTGCATTCATTCACAAGACTGGTTTTTGATGGCGAATTTGTGGGTTATTATTATTACTGTTAGAAGAGTTTAGAAGTCGATTTTTTTGGGGCATCAAGTTTCAGTTTTGCAAGAAGAAAATTTGGGGCAAAAGGAGAAAAGATGTATTCCATTACAGACATGAATTCTGTATCTCTACTCTGCTGTTTTACTTTGAAATGGAAGAATAATATAGGGTTTTCTTACCTGTTAACAAATCTGGAACAAAGTTAAGCTTTAACAAACATCAGAATAAATGGGTATTTGGGGGAAATGCGTTTGTTCCTTATTAATTGTGTTTTCATGGCTGTTGCATTGTGATTTTGATTGCTCTAAATTATGCAATTTGACTTGCTGGGTTTTGCGTTTTAAATGCTCAATGTGCAGTCTGATTGTATCATGATTTTATCAGTTGGAAATGATAGAAATCGACATGCTCTGTTTGGGTTCTTTTTAGTTTTGGTTAAAATCTGGCGTTTGATTCAGACAAGATTAAATGCAGTTTGCAATGATATTTGTGTTGAGAGTACGAGTTGACACCTTAAAAGTGTCCTGGGTTTAATCTACCTGGAGTTTCTGGTCTGATGTAGAATTGATGGAATTATATATATATATATATGAGAAAATGTTTTTAAAATGATGGACATTTGTAAGAACTTTCTCCCACTCCTTAAACGCTTTTGTTTTGAATCCCTGTTGAAATCTTCATTAGAAGATCTGGGTCATTATTCCGAGTCTTAATACAGTGTGACGGGTTATGTTAATTCCATACAGGCAAATCTTTGTTGGGTTCCTTTTGGTGATATTGTTGATTAAAATCCCTTCTTGAGAATGGCAGTTTAAAAATAGGTACAGCTCAAACGAGCTTTCCGATATTGAAGGAAACCTGGTTTTGATTTTTATTAAGTTCTTAATGCTGGGACATTATTACGGTATAGTATATGCTTAGAAGTGCAGTTTGAATCCCTTATTTAGCAAAGAACTTGACTGTTTCTTTGAGAGAATAATTGATCTCTTTGTTTGTATAAAAAGTTGAATATCATGTGAGTTATTGGACCTTGTGTTGACTGTAGTTCAAATCTTGTTAGAGGGTATGAAAAAGAGTAATTAAATCCTTGTAAATTTATGGTGTTCATCTACTCTATTTTGTTTACAAGAACTTCAATAGATTTGGAAAAGTTTAATAAGTTTACACTTGGGTGTTTATGAATTGTATAAATAATCAATGTAATCATTTAGTTGAGATAAGGAAGAACGAAGAAATAGCCAAGTTTATTAATTGCATTCCATTTGTTGTACTTTGGTGAAACTCAACATTTGATATTATTTCTTGTCATAGTATATGATTAACTATATCTAAGAAGAGATTTAGAACATTGATTTATTGATATAGGAAACCCACCTTATTGTTGTTTAATCAAATAAGTTTGTATGCGATGATTTTAGTTGGACTCTTGGTTGATTGAAAACATAGTTACACTATGTGATATCACTTGATTTGTTTATAGACATGTATACTTAATTGCTGAAATTATGAAGTTACAAGCTATCACTTAGATAACCTTATCATATTCTTTCATTTCAAATTAATGCAACACGAAAATGAGTGGATAATTCATGCCAGTTCGTTGAACTGATCATGTATACATTCTCTCTCCTACGAGTGTCCAGGACGGAGTATTAAAGATAAGTGATAATTGGATTTATACACATGACTTATTCATGCATTATTGATTCAAAATACGCTTTGGATTATTGTATATCATTGAAAAAGCAGACATTACGCGACGGCCACGCGTCACCTCTACAAACCGATGATGTCTTGGAGATCCCGGATGTTCTGGGGACGGCGGGAGGGGGGGGAACGTCCCCCCCACAGTTCCTAAAGGGTGGGAAAAAGGGGGAACGATTTGGGGACTTATGTTTTTTTTTAAAATTTATTTCTTTGTTGTTTTCTCTTTAAAAACGTTTACCCGTTAACCATAACCTGATTGTATTGTATTACAAAGACATATTAAGAATCAAGAGTGATATATGAATACAAAATTTTTCGAGCACATGGTGGACTGTCACAACATGCTATGAAAACCAGCAGCATACATATTAATATTTTTTTGATTGATAAAGCGGGTTGAAGGGACCCATTCCCTATTAATAAAGCAGAGGCCAAATCCTCTGAAAGCAACATGCTTTAAAAGCCAAAAGTAAACTACAACTGAACACCAACTTCCAAAAGCATTAGAATAACCAAAACAACCTAAACAAAAATTACTTCCCACCCTGTAATGGAAAATAATCCTCAATGTTGTCCATTCGACCCTTTTTATTTTTTCATTGAGATAACCAAAGTAGGTCACTAGAAATTGCCGAAGCAATCATTTTATCTGACACGGAATCCCGATCTGATTTTGAACTTTCCGAAGTATGTCCCCTTTTCGTTCCACCTACTACCATGTGATTTTCCGGAGTTCCCATCTCAGTATCCTCCTTCTCTGTGGCTACTTTATTCGCGGGGGTCGGATTATTCGGAACATCCTTAAAATTTGAAGCGGATACCAAATCCGGGTTAACAGAGCCCCATCCGCTTGAAGAAGTCGATCCATTCTTTTTTGTAGATTTTTGGTTTTTATTGACGGGACAAGAAGCTTGTAGATGACCCGTTTTTCTGCATAATCTACATCGGAATGCAGTATTCTCATAGTCTAATATCTAGATATGCTGAAAATTACCAAATTTAAGATTGATCTCGATCCGGTAATCCCTTGCTCAAATTGATTTCAACGCATATACGGCAAACGAACACAGACCCAAATGCGTTCTATCCAAGTCTTCTTTGATAAACTTGCCCAAACCGTTACCAATATCCTCTAGGGCATACCATAGATGCAAGGGGAGGTTAGGGAGCCTAACCCAAACGGTGTTTTGGCAATCAATATGTGTTCGGATCGAAATCTGGAAACCATGGAGTTATAAATAAACCCGCATGTCCCCAGAACCACAGACCATCTGTCAGACATCGCTGATAGTCTTCAGCTTCTCTAAAATGTACAATGAAAAACCCTTAGAACAGAGGGATATTTCACACTTATTGGTCCAAGTTTCGAATACCCACTGGTACAGTGCGGAGGAGGAAGGCCAAAACCCGTTAAACCTACCAATCACTGCATCCCGAGATAAATTTTTGAAGTATTCCTCCACTTCAGGGTTCTCAATGATAACAAAGGGAATATCCTCAGCCAGATCGACTAGATAGGCCGGATTACTTGTTGTTTGTTTACCCAAGGAGCGGCCGCTTCTTTTCTAGTATGTCTTTGAAAGAAGAAGTCTTTTGGGGATGTTCCGGACCACAATGGCTAGTAGCACTGCCGCCAATGCTCCTGTTATTTTCTTTGTTTTGCCCACCCATCCCCATCGAAATCCCAATGGATTTTGGAACCCTAGGATTAGGGCTCTGCTCCTCCACCTTCTTATCCCATCCACCATTACTGTGCTCACCTCCACCAACCCAGAAACCCCCGCGGCCAGACCATGACCAGTCTTTCCCTCTGCTGTGTCCTATGAGCCCTCTCGGCTTCTGTCTATGGCCTTTCCAATATTCGCTGCCTTCGCAAATTTTCCCTCCATTCTCCCCCTTTGGAGTATCGCATACTTTTTAATATTAAAAGTTATATGGACATAATATTAATATAGCTATATGTATGCTGCTAAGTTTTTAATATGGACGTCTGGACATGGACTATATGTAGTTGCTGGACTGATATATAAATATGAACTATTATTCATAATTTTTTAAAAATTTATCTGTATATTTTTAATATTTATAATTTTATATATTATTTTAAAAGTCGTCCCCTTGCCGTCCCGAAATTTTGGAATTTTTTTACCGTCCTCAAGACTCGGTCGCCGTGTCCCGCCATCCCAGAGTCTTAGGTAATATTGTTGAAAAGCGAAAGTATCATTTCACAGATTTAAATATAAGGCATAAGCCTACTTGTAATATTTTGCAAATAAATGTGATATCGTTTTGAGAAAAATAAGGATTCATCCTTATAAAGTTAAATAAATATATTTATCATTGTATCACATTTTGTGAGTTGTAAAGATGCTTTTCTTGCTGTTTTTACAACAATATATGTTTTTAAAATTATTAAATTTTAAATGTTAAATACAATACTATTTTTGGTTATATTATTACAAATGTATGATTATGACAATCTTCAACACTTATTATGAAATGAGAATTATTACAATGAGAATAACATTTATATCATTATCATACTTAAATGAAATGGAAAACGATTTAAAAGATGTTATTAACAGCAGTGCACATTTATGAGATAATGATATTCGTCTCAGAATTATAGTTTCATTATGAATGATTAATTAATTCATCAATGTGAATAGTACAACGTGGAAACAATAATACAAAAACATTATTATAGTATTGTCGTACCTTTGTTTTAATAAAGTGGTTTAATTACGACATAATGACGATACATTAGTTTATGTACCGTTTCAATATTTGTTAAATGGGGTAACTATATGTAGACGTGAATAATTATACTCACGTTATACGACAACCATAAGTTAACCAATTAATCAATGAATGATATCATTTGAGTTTAAGTGAAACATACACAATAAGATGATAAACTTATGAGACTAAAACAATATAACTAGGATGAGATTGGATCGTTATAAAATGAGACATGATTAACTAAACCTATCCTTAAGCAACTAATGTTATGTTGCGATACCACGAAAAGAGATACTCCTTAAAGTTAGTAACGAGGTAAGTTACTATAGTTCTCTATTAGAAAATGGATAATGTGTCTTAACATCGTAATGAAATGATGTACCTAGTATTAACTCAAAAAGATAACAATTGTGTGAATGAAGTGTGGGTGTTATGACCCGCCTTTCCATTTGATTGAACCCTACTCAGTACCAACTTAGGATGGCTACGAGAAGGGTAGTGAGTACTTAATGACGAATGTCATTAAGTGGTCACTATCTTTCCCATAGGGATCCTAAGATGGGACCGATAACGTACTTTCAAATTGAGTGGAGTGTCCTAGATCCTACTTTGAAATAGAAAATTAAACTTCCTAAACAATGAAATTGGGATTCAAATAACTGTGTAGAGATGGTTGTGTAGTGACAAAGACAAGTTTCATTGACTTATGTGCTGTTATGAAATTAAGCTTGCATTTGCTCACTTGAAACTTGGCCAAGTAGTGTAGCTAGCTGATTACACTTTGTTTGATCACCATACTCCTATTCTATAGTGTCGGATGCCGGATGGATTGCAGCATGTCTGTTCTCTAGGTTGACACATAGGAGTTGCACTTAGTTCTCAAAACCTGTTATAAAGGTTTAACCAAAAGTATAAAAATTATACTCACTCGGTTAGAGTGATGATAAAGGGGATTAGGTAGATCTAATGGACTTGTACAATTACACATGGTTATCATTGTTATTAGATGGATTGTAAACATTATATTATGTTGGATTTAATTTACTGCATGCTAAAAATCTTTGAAGGCATTACTTGTGATTAAGGGGTTTGCTTTTAATTTTATTTTTCCCTTAATTTGATGAAGTATATGTTACACGGATCTTGAAGGGTATGGATCAATACGCCATTTTATTGGCCAATCTTTCTTGCCCTAAGGCAAGCCTTTCAAATCTAGCATCCCAACAAAATCTGTTTGCCATTTGATCTTCTTGCAAGAAAACCCTCGGGTTGGGAAGACCGAAGCTCTGATACCACTATAATGCCCCTTTCTAGGGCTAAAACTGAAAATAAGGGTTTGGCCACAACCCCAAATGAATCAAATCTGAAAATACACCATCAACTAACAAGCATCAATCTGAAAATGACTGGAAACACTTTAACCCTATTCGAGTAATCAATAATCAGTCCTTTAGGGCAGCGAACTGTATAGGCACTTCAAATCATCATACAACCATGCAATAACAGTTGAAAATGCTTCTAAATAATTATTTCAAGCACGAAAACATTTATCCATCCAAATTACATCAAAATAATAGACAAAATGAGAGATTACATCCAGCTGCAATTAATTTTATGACAGCAGTAGAACAGCCACAAACAAGGGCTAAAAATAGCTCATAAACCTCTCCAAAAATCAACAAATTGTAGATTCCAGCCTTATAATAAATGAAGAACAATAATATCAATTCAAATTGTCCACAAGTGCCCTAGATGATATCAAATTCTTCACCCAAGCAAGTCGCCTAGGGTTAGAAGGGAAGGAATAAATATGAAATCCTCCTTAAAGCTCACTTATGACCTCCGTATAAAGACATGAATGCACTGAGACGGGGTTTACGTCACCTGAGTGTAATCATAACGAAGGGTTTCGTCCTCAATAGGCGACCAAGGAAAGGTTTTCGTCCTTCAATGGCAAGAAGAGAAGCTACACTAGCTCTAATTCCAAGTAAATGTCAAAATAGATGAAAGATGATCCTCCTCTCCATTCGAACTTCCTTAAGTACCCCTCCTTTGGCACCAATGATGAATTAGAAGCCCCACTTCATGGCTGACCTCCTAATGCACTTTTTAATCTTCACTTAAGAAGACCGACCTCATAATGAAGAAATATAAATTCTCCTTGCTAAGTCTTCTTTCCCTAGTTGAACCATTCCAATGCCATGATTAGTAAATAAAATAATTAATTGTGAAGGTACATCACTTACAACCATGGCGAGTTCCCCCTCCTTCGCTCCTTCCTTGATGCCCACAGGGGGTAGGAGCAGGACATACAGTCTTTCATAGTGACTAGCTTGGAAAAGGGGACATTACATAATATTTGATTTCTCTTCCATTTGTTTGCATATGATATCAAGATATTAACTTTCCACTGCAGGCTGACACGATCATTGCTTTGATGCCATTGAAATGTCCCCTTTCAAAATAATTCAATAACCCATGCAATTTTCTGATTTCCCACTCATTGACAATTTCCCAAACAATTGGCGGACATAAAACCAACACATTGTTTATGATTTTGGTACTTAGGAACAACCATAACTATCACAAGCATTCATTGACATATTCACAAACATTTGGCAAACATTGAACCATGCATTGACATTTTCACAAACAATTGACAAGTATAAAACCAATGCCGATATCTCTGCATTAAATGTTGATTAACATTCATACATTCTTCATGACTGAATTATAAAGCCAAAATTTATCAAAGCTGATATTAATATTGAAAATCAACAAACTTAGAAATGACAGATCTTGTAGCGTCTTTGTTGTTGTGATATGACAACACTGTAGCTGGTATCAGTAAGCGTACAACAACATTGCAGCGGAGGTACTATAGCAATGATATCTTGTAAGAATTGAAAATGGAATACAATTTCAATCTCTCGACACAAATATGATCTCCGAATGAAATCACCTTAATAGGTTAGAAGGATTTTTGTCCTCCACACCTGTATATAAGAGGGTTTTGGTCCTCAAATGAAGAGATTGAACACAAGGCTCAAGCTCTGGATTAGGGTTTGATTGTCCAAGATGAATAATGACTAATGCCTCTTTTTAGCCCCACTTCTCCTTTTATAACTTCTCTTTTCCAATTTTACATTAAAAGTATTTAAAAATACTTTAAAAAAATATCACTTCTCATCCACTTAATGATAATTACTTTTGGCCCCTTTAATGAAAATAATAACAGTCCATAAGTGTCATTTTTATGTTATAAAATAATAATGAATTAGGATAACTTAAAGTATTATCATTAATTTATTTCCTCAACTTTATCCGTTAGCCTACGGGAAATAGGGAATAGGTTACGGGTCTTCTCCGACTGACTTAATTCCGAAAAGGGGGCATGACAATGTGTGCCACCAATAGTGTAATCCTTAAGCAAGTGTCTTTCCTAAAATTTAATAGGAAACATTAAGGAGGGTAATATGCCACCAACCACGTACCCACTCCATTTTGAAGCCCTTTAAAACGAGCTTGATCAATCCTACATTGATCAACTCCCCCATGACATCCCACTTTACGGATTCTTGACACATTTTTAGACACGCCGAGTCTAATCGTAAGCCATAACTTATAGAATTCCACTTGAGGACCTTTAGGACCAGGAGATTTATCATTTTTCATAGCCTTTATTGATGCCTTTAGCTCCTCTATCTCTAGTTCTCTAGAAAAAAACTTTCTCGTAGGTTTCTAACTTTTTAGGAACGACTTACTTGACTAGATCCATGCAAGTAATACGTAAAGGATTTGAACCCACATATGTGAAAATTTAATGAATATGACCTAGAAAAATATCTCGGATTTGAAGCTCATTATCCAATAGATTATCATTGGAGTCTTGCGTCCACAAGAATCCTTTTTGCAATATGCCCGTGTTTGAGATAGTGAAAGTAAAACTCGGAGGGCATATCACCTTTTGCAAGCCAATGAAGATGCCACTTAACTCGAGCTCCTCATGCCTTATATTCTTCAAATTTGATATGGCGGGACTCTAGGTCACTAGCAGTCCTTTGCTTTTTTGCATTGAAAGGATCCAATTCCAACTTGTGCCTAATTTGCTGAAGCTGAAGTTAAGCCACTATTTGTCTCTATTTCGTGCTCGAAACCATTGGGCCCCATTCGCAAAGGAACTTGGTAGTGCGAAGAATGGCTGCTTCCCACCAAAGAATCCACCCTTCATCATTGGTAGGAGTAGGGACCAAGGACCAAATTCGAGCAATAGCCTTTAAGCATTCTTCAGACTCAAGGAGAGAGACATTGAGCTTATACAAGGAAAATTTATCTCCCTGGACATCAGCACCAACTATCAATTGAGTGGAGATTGGCAAATGATCAGATCCATAAAAGAGGCATCTACAAAACCGAACATTTTCCACAAGAAGAGAAGGTGGTAGCTTGAAGGTTTCCATAGAACCTATCCAACCTAGCTTAGATCCTATTATGGCCCTCCTATTGATTTGACCAAGAATCCGATCCAACCGCATCTCGAGACTTTTATTCTCGGTTAATATGAGAAATTCCAAGTATCCTTTGCAATTAGTCTAAACTCGCAATTTCTCGGGCTAAAGAATAATTTCACGTCCCCCAACCTAGGCCCCATCCAACTCAACCATATTAAAGTCTCCTCCATGATCCAGGTGAGTACTTGAAGTGAACAAGCCATCCATTTCCACAATTGAAGTTTACCAAGTGTATCATTAGCGCATACACCTGAATGAAATCCCCACATATTGCCATAGAATACGATTGTTACCTAATTGTATCGTGACATGGGGTCCTCGCCTTTATCAATTACATGGGGACTAATCCAATAAGCAATAACACACACACCGCTCCTTTACTTGTCCCTTGTGAGAGGTAGTAGTATAATCTCCATTCCCATTGTTCATCAACACTTTCGCATTTTGAACCCAATGACTTTTATTTCTTATAGGAAGAGTACATCTGGACGAAGGTTTGCCATGCTTTGGAGTGAATATGAGCTTTCCTATCTCTTCTATATGCTTCCCTAACATTCTAGGCTACTATTTTCAACGTCACGAGCAATCTATCTCAAGTCCTTGCTCGAGGATGCAAAATATTTTTTTAGAGTAACCTCATGTGCCTGTAAGGTTTCATGCAATGGTGGTAGACTTGCAGTTGGAATAGAAGGGACTTTGTGATTGTTTGGTGTGATATTCAGTTTGACATTTGCTGTTACCACCGTTGGCTCATGTGGTTGAGCCTTGTTACTTACCTCCGGTCTTATCCAAAGGTCAATCAAGTGCGGTCCTTGTGATTTCATACATGAGTAACCATCATCCTGGACACCATTCAATTGAGTCCTTGGTAGGAATCCATTTTTGTTCCTTTGAAGGTTGATCCTGTTGTGGTACTTGCTTATTCTTTCTTTTTGTTTTAGTTTGCCACCCTTGAGAAGCATTTGAATTTTGGAGCATTCGATGTTATCACTCTCATGTGATTTGTTATGCACATCAGCATTTAGTTGAACATGTGAAGGACAATGTTTAATCAAATGAATGGGAGAAAAGCATGTAAGATAACAATTGGGAAGGTTGAGATACAACACCTTTTGAAAAGAGAGCCATTAAAAAAGAGACGAATTTCTAATGATAGTTTCCTTAAGATGTCCACCTCTGCACAAACTCTATCATTGGGACGCAATAAGCAGGAACCTCGTTTATCACCTACAAGTAATCGACAAAACGGTAGGACAATCTTTTCTATGTAATCTCGAAAGTGTTGTGGTTGGTGAGGGAATTCCAGCCATGGAGGGTACTTATGTTGGGAAGCAGATTCTGGACAGAAATCCTCATGCCATGGCTAGACATAAGCTAAAGCTCAAGCATTCTTCCGGACACCATTTTGGTGAATGCCCTCAATAGCCCCCTCTGTATCAAGAAGGGCACAAACATAACCTTTTCCCAAGCCCCAAAGAGGATCTACCTTTCACCTATGTTACTAGGGTTCGCTCCCCACCCTGTAAAACCTTGTTGGATACGTAACCGATACTGAGATACGTATTGGGTATGGTACTGATATGCCATAGAAATGTTCGGGTGCGTTTTGATGTACATGAGACATACCGGACGTACCCCAAAGCGTATTTGTAGGTTGGGATGGTGGCGGGTGCAAAAAGACTTTTAAATTTTTTTTTGACTTGGTCAATGACCAAAAATTGAACCCTAACTCTTAAACTAATAAAACATTAAACCCTAAACTCCTCAAAAAGCTATAAAAAGTAGTCAACCATTCATGTGAAATCACACAAACAATTCATTCTTGGTTTTTGCAAGTGTAGGAGCAAAGAGCCAAAGAGGAATTGAAGAGGAGGCAAAGATTGAAAGGAGGATTTGTTTGGAGGCAACCATTGCAAGGAGGATGAGATTGGGGGCAGCCATTGCTTGTAAGGTGTTCAAGTTTGTTTAGAGGAAGACATTGTTTTATTGTTCATTCAAAGGAGGAGACGTCATGTTTGGAGGTGGCCTTTGTTTGAATTCTATTGCAAGAAGGATCTACATTTGGAGGCAACATTGTTTGTTACTTGCTACCCTTGTTTACACTTATAGGTATTTTTATTTAATTCAACCTTCTATTTTTTATTTTTAACGTTTTTTTTTTTTTATTTTTAAGTTTAAAGTTTAAACACATCCTAAATTTGTGTATGCTCTCACCTTGCACCTTTATGGTGATCTTGGTGATCAAAAACAGATTAGGATGGCATGATTAGAAAATTTTAAATTAATAATTAGTAAATATCGTTATTTTTAATTTTTAAAGGCATTGTTCAATGTTAATAATTAATATTTTAGCATTTATCATTTGATTTATGTAAAGACAATTTTTATTTATTTTTTTAACATCCTAACTTTGTGTATGCCCTCACCTCATGCCTTTATAGTGACCTTGGTGATAAAAAATAGATTAGGATGATACCACTTCGAAAATTTTAAATTAATAATTAACAAGTCGTTTTAATTTTATTTTTAAAATTTTATGTAAAGGCAAAATGTTTTTAATTTTTTAATTCCTAACTCTGTATGCTCTCACCTTGCGCCATCATGGTGATCAAAAATAGATTAGGATGACATAACTTAGAAAAATTTAAATTAATAATTAGTAAGCCGTTGTTTTTATTTTATTATTAATTTATTTATGTAAAGGAAAAATGTTTTTAATTTTTTTAACATCCTAACTCTGTATATGCTCTCACCTCGCGCCTTTATGGTGATCTTGGTGATCAAAACCAATTAGGATGGCATCAAGTTTTGCTTTAGATGGAGTGCAAGGCCCACAAGCTTTTGAAAACACATTGGTTCCTGTGAAACATGATCCTATTTCTCCTCTTTGGAGACATGTGATAGTGTTATAATACCTTGTTGCTAGTGGGAGTCGTATTTGGATATGTCATGGTTGTCATGCTCAATACAAATCCTCATATAGTCGACTAAAAATCCATTTGACTGAGTTGGAGGTGTGGGGATAAAGAAGTGCCCCAAATTATCAAAAGAGAAAATGACAGAGTACCTAAGAGAGCAAGAGGAGGTTGATAGACAATATGAAAGAAATAGATCTAAAACAATTCCATTGCAAAGAAGGCCTTCATCAAGACCACCCACACCTACATCTACTACTCATCCTTTCATCCAAACTCAAAGTCACACTCATGCTCATCCACTTGATACCCCTTTTGATGAAGAGAGTCAAGAGACCTCACGAAAAAAGCCAAAAGGAGCATTGGAAAAAACATTTGATAATGATAAGAGGCATATTGCTTGATGAGGTGATTGCTTGATGCATTTATGCATGTGGGCTGCCCTTTAATGTATTGAGGTCTCCATATTGGTACTAGATGGTGAAGGCTATTAATGAAGATCCACAAGGGTACAAATGCCCAACTTACGAAAAAGGTTCAAACCACACTCTTGCAAAGCATGTGGAACACATTCACACCTCTTTGCAGCCAATTAAAAATTAATGGAAGGATTTAGGGTTTCCATCATTTCAGATGGATGGAAAGATGTTCGAAATAGACCCCTAATAAATGTTGTTGCAGTATGCCCTAAAGGGGTAATGTTCCTAAAAGTCACTGATTGTGAAGGGCAAGTCAAAGATGCACAATTTATTGCCGACATTTTGATAGAGACTATTGAGTCGGTGGGCTCTTAGAATGTTGTCCAAGTCATCACAGACAATACTAGAGCAACGAGGATTGATTATAGAGGGTAGATACGAGCACATATTTTGGACCCCTTGTGTTGTCCACTCCCTTAATTTAATGCTCCAAAAGATTGGGAAAATCCCGTGGATTGAGAAAATTTACACAGAGGCAAATGACATTCAGACGTTTATCACAAACCATCATATGTCACAAGTCATATTTAGGAGATTCTCAAAGCTGGAGTTGTTGAAGGTTGCAGAGAAACAAGATTTGCCTCTCACACACTTGTTTTGAGACGACTTGTGAAGGTGAAAGAGGCCTTAAACAATATGGTGATCAACAATGTTCGGAAAGTGTGGAGGTAAAACACAGAGAAAGCTACAAAGAAAAAATCATTGGTTGTTGATGACGAGTGGTGGGCCAAGGTTGAGTACTTGCTCAGTTTTGCAGAGCCCATTCTCTCCATGATTAGGTACGTAGATACTGATGCAACATGCATGAGAGAGATATATGATGAAATGGATTCTATGCTTGAATGTATGACAGAGGTCATGCAAACAAAAGAGCAAGATCTAGAAGAGACCTTTTACGATGAGGTCAAGAATGTGGTCATGAAGAGGTGGAATAAATTGATCACCCCGTTACATCTCCTTTCCTATGCAATATTATAGCTTTGTGAACCACCATTCTTTGACTCAAGTTGCAAATGGAACAAGGGCAACATTCAGAAGACTTTCCTGATCCATCTATAGCCAGTGCGGTCCGGAATGAAATGGGCATGTTTGTAGCTTCTAAAGGCAACATGGGAGAGGTTGAGTCTCTCTTCGACAAGTACACCATGAGCCCAACCAAATGGTGGTATGTACATGGCCATGATGCCAAGTACCTACGACCTATCGCCATCAAAATTCTTTCACAGGTATAACATTTATTGAAAATTTTAAATTTTATTAAGTTTGTAGGCTATGTTTTTGCACATTCTTAGTATGTTACTAATTTTAATATTCTAACGAACCTTTTTTAATAGGTGGCTAGTAATTTTTCCGCAGAGCGGAATTGGAGTAATTATACCTTTATCCACTTAGCTACTAAATGAAACTACTTGGCATCTAGAAAAGTTGAGGATTTGGTATATGTGCATTCCGGTTTGCACCTCTTGTCACACAAGTCTGAGGACTATATTATAGGTCCTCACAAACTTTGGGATTTTCTTCCAGAGACCATAGACTTGGATGCCTCCACAACCACTCTTGCCCAACTTTCAATATTTGATGGCGAAGATGATATTCAAGGGAGTTCACAAGGAGTGGAGAGCGGAACTAATGAGAGTGGAGCTAGTGCGAGTGGCATGCAAGAATTTGATTTTGAGGAAGACATATTCTAGATTTGTTTGTATTCACGTCCACTTGATATTCATATATCATATGTATGACAGCCACATTATCAATGAAATGTAAAATCTTAAGTATATTGAATGTTTTGAACATTGATCCTACTATATTTTTCAAGTTTTGTTTGTATTCATGTTGACATGATATTCGTATATCATATGTATGGTAGCCACATGATCAATGAAAGTGTAAACTCTTAAGTATATTGAATGTTTTGAACATTGATCCTACTATAATTTTCAAGTTTTGTATATCTTATGGACTAAAAAATGAATAAAATGAGTATATGTATAAATCACACACACACAAACCGATGGGTGGGAGTGAAAGCGTCAAGTCACATGGTTGTGTGCTTGCCCACCCATGTTCAAATCCCCCGAGGCATGATCCTCCTCCTCGGTGGTTTCGCCGCTAGAGGCGGCATCTCTGCTCGTGCTAACACCGGTGGTTACTCCTTGCTGCTGACATTGGTGGCTGCTCCTCTTGTTGCCGACGCTTGTGGCTCCTCCTCTCGCTGCTGACTGCTCCGCTCACTGTTGATGCTCCTCTTGCTGCTGACACTGGTGGCTGCTCCGCTTGCTGCTGACCCTGGTGGCTGCTCCTCTCGTTGCCGACGCTGGTGGCTGTTCTAATAGTTGTCCCACTCGTTGCAGTCGTTGTCGATGGTCGCTGCATCTTCACTATGGTTTCATGGTTGCTTCAATTGGGTTCCTAATAGTGGTCCCCTTCATTGTAACCAGGTTGTGGATCCTCTCAAAAAATCCTCAATTGTACAAGGATGTGGGTCCTTTCAAAAACCCTCAATTTACCCTCAATTCCAAAAAAATAAAAATAAAAAATAAATCACACACACATTTTAATTTTTTACTATATACGTACGGACGTATCCAAGACGTATTGTACCCAAGGGTTTTTTAAAATCGACGTATCCGCGTATTGAAACCGAACCTGTACCTGTATCTTGGCAACATAGCCTTTCACCCATGCCTCTCCCAATTTTTACATACCAGTTGTAAAGATCCTTCTCAAATGGCATTGGATGAAGAAAATTGAGGATGATAGCCATTTTCTTCAACTGCTCAGTGACCAACTTAATCTCAGCATCACTGGTACAATCCATATAATTCTCCCAGCTGAGAGTGTCAGGCAGCTGTAAGTAAGGACAGTTCCCCTTGCCTATCAATGACAAAATTTGACTCTGAAAGATCTTCTGTTGCGTGGGAAGTCCTTGTAATGCACGGTTCGTCTTGCAAGTATATGTTAAGTTCTCCTTTACCGCTGCTTCAGAGGAAGGTCTGTTGAATGAAGCTTACACAGATTGGTTCTTCCATTCGTTGGCGAGTTTGAAATGGAAATCCTTTTCGTTTAAGCAATCTCCTGTTGTAATTGCCACCAAAGGGCCATACCTTTAATTTCTTTATCTGAAACTCCCTATATCCCAGATTGTAGAAATACTTTAATAGCGGCAATTTTACAGTCATCTCTGGAGAGAGAGTTTTCAGCAATTAAGTGGAGGTCTCTGGCAGAAAACCCACCTATGCCCTCTTTCTTAGCTTCAGCTTCGGCAATAAGAGCCTTATTAGCAAGAGCCATCATCCCCTCAACAGCCATCTGTGCCATTGTTGATTACTTTGTGCCCTAAAAATCCGGTGCCAAAGGGAGGGTTGTGTGGATACTAAACGTCAATAGTTGAATACAAGAAGAAAACCTCGAATCACTATGTATAGTTGCTGGGAAATATGTACAATCTATTCACAGATACAAAGCTTTATTCACAGTCGTGAACCAGCCACATAGCTTTATGCACAGTTGCAAACTGTAACAGAGGATAAAAAACATACAACCTCTAGGGCACACAATACCTTCTGCCTGCAAAATTGTGTCCTTATAGAAATACTTCGCTATCTGTATCATTGTCACAAATTTTGTCTTGGCGGTTCAGGAAAACACAAGAAGAAAATATGATTCACAAACCAAGTTCATAGGCACAATGCATTGAATCACGCCCACGAATCACTATGCACAGTCGTGGGGGATTATGTACACTCTATTAACAGCTACAAAGCTTTATTCATGATTGTGAACAAGCCACATAGTTTTATGCACAGTCGTGAACTGTAAAAGAGGATGGAAAATGTACTTACAGCGTCTAGGGCATAGATATCATTTGCTCGTGAAAGTTTTCTGTATAAATGTTTTTCGATTATTGTTCTAATTGACAACCCAAATACATGGTAAAAAATAGGCTACAGAAAGTACAAGGCTAGCATGTGCTAGTGGATATATTATGTCATACTACCTTAGATCGCCTAGCATCTCCAACTCCTATGCATCTATTAGAAGTGATCAATAAGGTGGTTTTGACTTGTCTTCCTTTTGATTTAATTAGTATCAGTTCTCTAGTTTGCAATGTTCTTAATGTCTGCCTCTTCATCCAGTTATTTAGGTTTTTGTGGCTTGTCTTGATTTTTCATTTAATTATTACAAGGTCTTTAATTTGAAAAACTCTTCTTGTCTGTGAAATTTGCCATCTGTCATAACAGTGCATGGAAATCTTATTATTTTTTGTTTCTGTTTTCTGCTTTTCATTATGAACTGAGTCTGAAATTGTGCGCCTAGCAGGCTGATGAAGTAACTGAATTCCTAATTCCAGAGAATTTATCTGTTGGCCAAACTCTAAGATGTTCAACAGTAACTACGTGGGATGCTGATGGAGACACTGATGTTTCAGGCGAAGATCATTTAAATTCTTCTATTGTTTGTAATGAGGAATGCAGTGCAACAGTCTCTCAAGCTGAGGAGATTTCCACTCAATGTGTGTCCTTTTATTTTGCAAGCTGTATCTCATCAATTTAATTGCTGTTGTTTTTGGATACTTTAAGATGTGAGCTAGTGAGTACTATATGGTAGGATTAAAGGTCTTTACATTTTACGATTGGTGATTCTATCGTAATTTTCAGTTATAAGGTTTAATTCCAAGTTCTAGTGTTCTTGGGAGGTGCAGGTGGCACATTGATCCTGGAAGTTATTTCTGGACCTTCTTCAGGAGTTCTTATTTCACAACAGCCAGAAGGTATTTCTGACCTTTCTTTGCGAATTGGAAGAGTACCTCAAAACGATTTAGTGGTGAATGATCCGGAGGTTTCAGGGAAGCATGCACTTGTAAATTGGAACTCACAGGTAAGACTGGATTCTGATAAAATATTCTTGAAACAGTTCTTTCCTGTCTAGATGCTTTACGAAAGTTAACCAGATTTCACCGTTATTTGTATATATATCAAGTGTACTCACCCTCTTTTGGCAGAATTCAAAATGGGAATTAGTTGATATGGGCAGTCTGAATGGGACACTTTTGAATTCCCAACCTGTATCTGCTCAAGAGTCCAGTTTGAGGAGGAGGAGTGGTCCAGTACAACTGGCTAGTGGAGATATTGTAACTCTTGGTTCAACTTCAAAAGTGTTTGTGAGTATTCAGTGGTGCTTGTAACCTAAAATTTCAAATACCCAAGGTTCTGATATAAGTTCATTGCAAATACGGTCAACTCAAAATAAAGTGTAGGTGTTTTGAGTTATGTAGGTAGTAAGGATTAAGTTTCCAAAAATAAAGTGTACTGCAAGTCAACTGACATTTAGTTTGCTATTCAAATTGTTATGTGACTAGGAAACAGTTTATTATTTTAATCTTAATCTTCTTTACATGGATAGTTGCCATAAGAATGTGCATGTATATCCACTACAAGTCAGCCTATCCATTTCAGTAATGTATCTTTGTTGAGGATCCTGTGTCTCTTAACTTCTGTTTATGCATGAATTATCTTTTGGAATGGGAGTCACTTCTTTTGCTTAAGCCATAACTTATAACAAACTAGACCATGGCTGGAGTCTCATGCCTAACTTTTTGGGTCAGCGGGCAACTTATTTTGCTCATGTTGTTCATTTGAAAATGTTTCTATCCACAATAATATTGCATGCAAATGCAATCTAGAGTACAGTTTTGCATGGGAATACTATATTAAGGTATGTCTTTGTTATCTTCTAATATTGGATATGTTGTGCATCTATTAACAAAAGCCATTCTACAAACTCTCTTCCACAGTCCACTATACAGGGCTTGTCCATCCCTAGGGGATGATAAAATTACCATCTTTACATGTCTGTTTTATCTATTTTGAACACAAATGCCCAAATGCAAAGTTGCCGAAACGTTTTGGATATGGGAGGGGGGGGGTATTCGATACGCGAAACGACAAATTATTTTTGACCATGGATACGGCAGTACAAAACTATATAAAAATTTAAAAGTATATAAATTTCAGCCTTTTAAATAGGAAATTAACTATTAACCACATATTATGCATATGAAAGACAAGATAAAAGACAAGTTATAAGCTAAATAAGTGAATAACCACAACAAACAAGCTAGGATACCGATAAAACTTAGAAACTTAAAAGCTTAAAAGTTAAATTAAAATTTAAAATACTTAAATCGAACACAATGTGAATGTCATGAATCTCATGATATATTAAATTCAATCATAGATCAATATTCAAAGTTCAAACTATCTTTCATTGTCAATATTCATCATATTCCTCTTCATCAAGAGGATCAAAACCAACTACATCATCATCATTATGTGGTTCATTAGAACCACATGGGCTCGAACCACTCACACTAGGGCCACTGCCAGTTGCACCCCCTTGTGCATGTAGGTCTCGTGGTGCCAGTGCCACAGAACTCCCCTCATCATCATATGCTCCATGGTGGGAAATGGAAGCATCCAAGTCAACTATCTCTGGATCAATGTCCCAATGTCTTGTTGACCCTTCCTTGTACTCTGGCTGCTTGTGGGATAAAAGGCGCAAGTTGGAATGTATGTATACCAAATCTTCAGCCCTTTTAGCCCTCAACCTGTTGCGTTTCTGTGAGTGGATGAAACTATATGTACTCCAGTTGCGCTCAAAGGAAGATGCACTTGCAACATATTAAGGCAACCCAAACTTCAAAGTTAATGCAAAGTTCAACTTCAAACTTAAACACTCAAACTTAAATTTTAAAAAACTAAAAGAAAAGAGAATAAAAAAATTTGAAAGTTACCTGTGCCAAGACCTTGATTGTAAAAGGTTCCAAGTAAACCGATGAATTACCATGGAGGTACCACCACATATGAGCATCCATCTTGTATTTGCTCAAGAGCAAGAAGGCTATGACCCGTTTTGCTATGAAATTGCCAAATTCTACCATAACTTTGATCTTGGGCCTCGGGATCAAGGAAGAGCCTAGCCAATGCCGCCATATATCCCTCACCGATTTCTGCATCCTGTATGGTGCTACCCTCCACAGTAAGGAAAGGATCTGTGTGCTATAAAATCTAGGAGTTAATGCAAAAGCCGTAGATGTAATGGGGTGGTCATTTTGTTCCACCGCTCAATGAGAATTGACTTCACTTGTTTGAAAAATATTTCCTCGGGATCTTGTTCTTTTGCATTTATGACGGCTTTTATCTTCTCAATTATTGAGTCGATGCCGTCATATATCTCTCATAGACATGGTTGATCCATATTAGTAAACTGGATCATACTCATAATGGGCTCCAGTAAAACTCAACAGATAATTCACTCTATCCCGCCAAGGGTCCTCTAAGATCAGGTTCTTCACTTTTTGAGCCCGTTGAGTGTTTGATTGCCTCCATATAGACCAAAGATTGGATGTTACCATCCTCATGAGTGCCTCTCGCACCTTCACTAGTTGTCTCAAGACAATTGTGTGTGATGCAAACCGAGTCTCAACAACCTAATAAGAATGAGGAACAAAAATTAAAAATAAAATTGAAAGCTAAAAGAATACTAAATTTTTTTATTTAAATTTTAAATTAAAAAGAAAGAAAGAAAGCTTTTCCTTACCTTCAATAGCTCCAACTCATGAGAATGATCTAAAAATGCCCTATGACATGTGGTGGTTGGTGACAAACATTTGGATCTCTTCAGCTTTTCATACACTTGTTGGATCCACTCTATTTTGTTTGCCATCTTCTTTAGCATTAAATTCAATGAATGCACGGCACATGGTGTCCAAAAAATATGCCCATACCGTGCCTCAACTAGCATCCCTCAACTTTGCAATTTTGGCGTTGTTCGTTATAACTTGGACAACATTTTCGAGGCCCCACTGCCTCAATGGACTCAAAGAGAATGTTGGCTATAAATTGGGCATCCTTCACTTGCCCCTCACAATCAACCGCTTTCAAAAACATTGCCCCCTTAGGGCATACTGCAATCACATTGATTAAAGGGCGGTTTCTTGCATCTTTCCATCCATCAGAAACAATGGACACACCTGTTTTGGTCCATGAGTCCCTAATTGGTTGCAAGGAGGTTTCCACATATTTTTTTGTTTATCCAAAAGGGTGGTGCGGATTTTCTCATATCCTGGTGATTTATACCTTTTTGGTGCCTCATTGATGGCTTTCACCATCTCATGCCAATAAGGTGATCTCACAACATTAAAAGAAAGCCCATTAGCATATACACCCCTGCATGTGTTCATCTGCAATTGCCACTGGTCTCATTCTGAAAGGCCTTTTCCAATGGCCTTTTTGTCTTGCTTTTCTTTCATGTGAGGGAAACATCCTCATCCGTGGAGATAGGAGCCACAAATGGATGTGGCATGGCCACAATTGGGGATCCACTAGGTGATGGAGCAACTGGAGGCCTCGTTGAACGAGATGAACCTCCTCTTTTAGCCAATGGATGACCCGCTCTCATAGCCACATTTGCCTTTGCATCTTCCTGCTCTTTGATATATGCCAAAACTTTTGCTTTTGGCACCCCAGCATTATTCTTCCCCTTGCATACTCTTATGCCATTACCCGTTATGGCACACAAGTGGCTTTTCACCCTACTGTAAGAGCCTTTGAATAGTCCATCACAATCATTGCATTTCCATTCAAAACAACCACCACCTGCAAGTTGTTGAACTATTGTTACGTGCCTCCATAATGGTGAATTTGGGTCAAAGTCCTTGGCCAAAGATTGCCTAGAAGAAGCAGAACTTTTGTTGCCATTGTAGAAATACCTACAAGGTTCCAAAAAAAAAAAAAGCAAAGAAAACAATGGCATGCAATTGCATTGTGATTGAACAATGAAAATTAAAAAAGTTAAATAGAAAGAGCAAAAAAAGATGAACATAAGCAAAAAAATCAAAATGTAATGTGTGCAAGATTAAATAACAAAAAAAAAAAAAAAAGGTTAGAAATTAAAAATAACTTACCTTCACTTTGTAAACCACAAATCCTTCACAAATCTTCCTCTTTTACAGCTCCTCACATTCCTACAAGCTTAGCAATAGCTCCTCAAACCCTAGACAAGCACAATGCAATTTTGGAGAGCTAAAGGTAAGTTTCTTTGCTTTATGTTTTGTTTTTGTGTTGTTCTTTTGTTTTATTGTTTAGAGTTAGCTTTTAGGGTTTAGATTAGAAAAATATTTTATTTTTTAAAGGAGTCGTGCTTTTAAAACATTGAAATCATTAAAAAAAATGAAAAAATTGCGTTTTTTATGTGGGAGTGGGCAGGGAGCGGCGGCAGGGCTCGGGCGGCCGGCACGTGCAGTGCAGCCGTGCACTCGGCCGTTTCCGCAGACTGCCGCCGCTCCCCTGCCTGCCTCTGTGCCATAGGCCGTACCGGCCGTTTTGCAAACTCCGCGCTCCTCGCTTGCTCCCCGTGCCGCTCCCATCCGCTCCCGCTCCCAAGGCTGCACCCATGGCGTAATCACGGGCATCTGTCTCTACTTCAAAAGGTCAGCTCTGCAAATTAGGAAGAGCAAGTATTGGAGCATGACTAATCTTGTATTTCAATAATCGAAAGGATTTGTCTTGTTCCTTACCCGGTCAAAATCCTTACTCTTTGCGACCATTGTGTGTAGAAGTCTTTGCCGCAATCGCGAGAGAAGCCCGAAATGAACTTCCGCATGTATTATCTTTGCTCCCATAGAACTCCTAGTCTCTCAGTGGCTCCTATTGGTGTTGGCCAATTAGTGATGGCTTCCTCCTTCTTTGGATCCACTCGTAGCTCTCCTCCAACCACGTGCCTAAGATAGATAAGTGATTGTTTGGCAAATTCACATTTCTTCATATTACAAAGTGGTCAAGTTTCTCCCCGAGAACTTGCAAGACTTGCTGTAAATGAGTTAGATGTTCTTCCCATGTGGCATTAAAAATCAAGATATCGTCTAGACTCTAGATATACAATGACACATGAATCTATGAAATCCCGCAATACATCATTCATCAATCTCATAAATGTAGTGGGTGCATTGCATAACCCAAAAGGAAGTACTAGCCATTCATACAAACCCTGTTTTGTCTTGAAGGCAGTCTTCCATATATCCTCCTTCATTCGACTTAGTGATAACCGGACTTGAGATCCAACTTCGTGAAGAATTTGGCATGTCAAGCTGGTCCAAGAGATCATTTATGCGGGGAAGTGGATATCATGCTCAAAGTGCGATGGTCGATGCACATTCTCTAAGAACCATCCTTCTTTGGCACCATCACAATACGCGAACCGCATGGTGAGGTGCTTGACGTATCACCCTTGGTGTAGTAGTTCCCGGAGTTGTTTCTTTACTTTAATACTCTCAAGCAAGGATTGCCTATACAACCGGTGTTCGGTAGAGGGGACTCGACAATAGCCAATCTCATGCTCTACTTCCCGTTTTGGTGGTAACCCACCTGGAGCCCGAAAGACTTCCTGAAAAGACTGAATAATACTATCCAAATGATGTTTTCCCTGGTTAGAAATCTTTGAAACTTCTACCCCATCTTGTTTATCCTTTAACAAAAGTAAACAAAACTGATTATGATTTGCCTGAATAAGTCGTTTTGCTTGGTTAGCACTCACCATAGTAACCCGTGTCTTACGCTGGTGTGCCCGGATGTTGTAGTTGATCCCATCCTTGACCCATCTGTACCGGTTTTCCCTTCTCATAAATATAGCATCCCTAATATACAAGTAAGGACTCCTGAATACAACATCAAAAGCATCAAGTGGAATAACGTCAACTTCCAAAACATCAATATACTGGGAATTTATCCCAAACTTGACCTTACATCTTCTTGTTGCTTGAATTTCAACACCCTTCTTCACCCAACCAAAAGGATAAGGGTGTGGATGCTCGTAAGTCTCAAGACCAAGCTTCTTTACAACTGCTTCAGAAATCAAGTTAGATTGAGAACCGGTATCGACCAAAACATTTACCTTAGTTCTCTTGATTTGGATTTTGATTTGGAATAGTCTACTCATCTCCTCTTCCTGGCTGTCCATGTTGGTGGCCGTGCATCCAAGCCTTTCGTTTACATCAGAGTCATCTTCGATTTCCACCTCCCCTTCTATTTTTACAAATGTCATGGACTTCTTTGATTCCTTTGTTCGGTTCTTCAGATGTAACTCCCGTTGCAACTTCCAACATGTAGCGTCAGTATGACCATTGATATCACAGTTCTTGCAAAAATTCTCGGGATCTTTACAAGTATTTAAAGTAGTGGTAGTTTGTTTACCTTTCCCTTTCCACTTACCCTTGTTACTTGTTTTCCCATACTCTTTTTTCTGCTGATTTGTCGATTGCTTTGTCCTTGGCTCTACTTCTCCTTGCTTCTTTTCATCATCTATGTAGTATGCTTGCACACATGCTTTGTTGAGATCTTTGGGCTTTGTAGAGATGACTTTTCTTCGAAGGTGAGTGTGAAGTCCTCCCAAGTACTTAGTCAGAATATCCTCGTCCTCCAAGTCCATGTTTAGCAACATGGCCTGCCTTCGAAATTCCGTAGTATAGTCGTGCACACTTTGACCACCGCCTGTCTAAAATACCGCTAATTAATCATTTGGTCAGTCTTGTGGCCATAGGATAGAAGTTAGGTCTAAGTAATTCTTTAAATTCTTGCCAAGATTTCACAATAGGACACTTCTTTTCACAAGTGGTTAGATGGGTTTCCCACCAAACCAGAGCATGTCCCTCCATTTTGAGACGTGTAAAGGTGATCCTTTGTGCCTCAGTGACATTATGGACGCTAAAGTAGACTTCTAACTGTTTTAACCATTTATCAAGCAACTCTGCATCTACTTGTCCTTCAAAGCTTTTAATCTCAACTTTTGTCTCAACTTTAAAGGGAGTATGATCAGATTTTACCTTTTCTCTTGTGTTTGAAGTCTCTTCTTCATGCTCTTCCCCATAACTTTCCTCATGGTGGCTCCTTCCTATGCCAAACTTTTCAGCTAAGCCCCAAACCACTGAGTCCATGGAGTCTTGCTTGACATAAGCTGTCTTCTGCAAATCGGCAAGCTCTTCTTGCCTTCTAAACATCCTATCCATCATGGTCTCCAACATCTCGATTCTACGGACCAAGTTCTCTTCCTCCATTTGTCCTGAATTCTCTATTTCCACTTCTTTGTAGAAATTTTTGGATCGCAAGGTAAAGCCTCTTCGCCTTTAGATCTTGTCACTGTCATACAAATCCAAGAACAAATACCACAATCCTGGATACTTGTTAGCTCTGATACCAAAATGATCTGTAAACTCTTCAACTTTGGAATTATCCACATAATCACAAATTAACGCTCATTGCTGTTCTACTTTCTATTAGAAAATGACAGAGATAGCCAGTGAAAGAACGAATTTTGCTTATGCTTAGAATCCACAATTGCAGGAAAGGAAAGAATATAAACTCATAAACACCAACAATTTTTATCTTGGAAACCTCCAGAGGAGGAAAAACCAGTCGAGAAGGGCAATTGCTCTTTCTTCCCACTTTTATTGGCCAATTCAAAACAATAAGTACAAAATTTACAATAAGTATGAAAGAGAAATAGATAATATTTCACACTTCCTCCCAATCACTTGCTTGCTATGTCTCAACCCTCCTTTCTTCTACAAAATACAATTCCAACACTAAGAACTTCTTGCTCACTTGCTTTCATGCTTTGATGATCTTATTCTCTTATACAAACATGTATTTATAGCCTTTCTCATGTCCTCCCATGCACTGGAGAATGGGAAAGGTCATGGAGGAGAAGAGACACAGACAACCTTCAAAATTCTGGGTTGTTCGTTTCATATTTTTGTTTTCTGTTTCGGAATAGCCGGATCGCCTCCTAATGCGAGACCGGTGGTCCTAGGGATCGCTGCCACTGGTTGGTCAGGCGGCGGTTACAGAATTGCCGCTTTGCAGACAGAGTGGCGGTCATGTTACTAAAAGACGTAACCTCCGTGTGTTATTTTTTTTTCCTTTTTCGTGTTGGCGATCGATGTAGTAGAGTCATTTTGGATTATTATGGATCGGATAAAGATAAAGGGGAGATTGATTGTTATTACTTTGCAAAAAAGAGGTCACACAATGTGGAACCGTAGAATCTCGAGCCAACGTATACAATTTGGGTACGTTTCCGGACGTACCCGTCCCATAAAAACGTCATTTTTAAAACAAAACTCAAAAAAACTTAAAAAATATGCAATTTTTTTAATTTTAAAATTTCCTATATCTAACCTAACCCTAAACGACCCCCCAAACACTTATATAAACACCCAATCCCTCTACTTTTTCCTCACACTCAATCTTTGTTATTTTGCTTGAGCTTGAAGGAGAGAAAGAGAGAGAGAGGTTGAAGGAGAAAGAAAGAGCTTGGAGGAGAGAAAGAGAGCTTGAGGAAAGAGTGATTGAGCTTGAAGGAGAAAGAGAGAAGGAGAAGCAAGTCTACAAACATCGAGGATTTTTCCAGGTATTTTACATGCATTCAAGCATTTAAAAAAAAATCTTTTGAGCAATGTTTTGTATATGAATATGATCAATGATCAATATCATGAATGATGTGTTTCAAACACATCATTCATGATTATTGATCATGATCTAAATTTATTTTTAATATTTATTTATTTTACGGTTATTAAAATATAATATATTAATTAATTTTTCCGTATTTTAAGTTTAATAGTGAAGTTTTATTTAATTAAACGTCTACCCTCTGTGTATGCTCTCACCTCGCACCATTTATGGCGAACTTGGTGATCAGAATCAGAGATTGACATGTAGGACTAACTGTTTAATTTTTTTAATTAGTTATGTATTCATTTTTTTATTTTAAAGTTTTAAATTGAATCATTAAAAATTTAAACGTCTACCCTCTGTGTATGCTCTCACCTCGCACCATTTATGGCAAACTTGGTGATCAGAATCAGAGAATGACGTGTATGGGTTAACAAATTAATTTTCTAATTTGTATTTGTTGTTTTTAATTAAATTATTTTAATATTTAGCAATGTTTTAAAAATATCTCTTATTGTAGGTTAAAAGTTAAAACAAATTAATCCTACAATCATGGCATCTAGTTTAACTTCAGTGGGGCAAGATGGGGGAAATGTTTCAGTCGGTGTGGCAGTGAAAATGAATCCAAATTATCCTTTATGGAGATATGTGGAAGTGGTAGAGCTTGTTGCCAGCTGGTCGATATCGTGTTTGGACGTGTCCCCATTGTGCCGCCACATTTAAATATTCATATACCTGTTTGAGAGCTCATCTAACTGGGGCATCGGGGACGGGTATTAGACCGTGTAGGAAGGTGGAAAAGAAAACCATAGCCATGTACCTAAAAGAGCAAGAGGATGCAAACAGTGAAGCAACAAGAGCTTGCTCTAGAACTATTTTTTTACAGCAGATGACCATGGGAAAACCACCAACATCAACACCATCATTTCATCCTTTCATTAAGAATCGTATTGAAACTATTCCAGATGATGACCCTTTTGATGCAGATACCTCAGGGCCATCAAGCAAGAGAACAAAAGGCCCATTAGAAAAAACATTTAACATCGAGAAGAGGGATATTGCAGATGAATTGGTGTCTCGGTGTATATTTGCATGTGGACTACCATTCAATGTCTTGAGATCACCTTATTGGCAGCAGATGGTGAGAGGCATTAATGAGGCACCACAGGGGTATACAAGCCCTAGCTATAATAAGGTTCACACTTCTCTTTTGGCAAAAGAAGTGCAACACATTCAAACATCTCTACAACCAATTAGAGATTCTTGGACTGATTCAGAGTCTCTATTATATCAGATGGATGGAAAGACTCTAGAAACAAACCTCTCATCAACATTATTGCAGTATGCCCTAAAGGGCCAATGTTTCTGAAGGTTGTTGATTGTGAGGGGGAAGTAAAAGATGCCCAATTCATTGCAAATATTCTCATTCAGGCTATTGAGTTAGTGGGTCCGCAGAGGGTTGTCCAAGTCATCATGGACAACGCCAAAAATTGCATGGCAACAAGATTGATAGTAGAGGGTAGGTATGAGCACATATTTTGGACACCATGTGCAATACACTCCTTGAATCTAATGATGCAAAAGATTGAGAAAATTGCATAGATTGAGCAAATATACATGGAGGCAAACGAGATTCAGATGTTTGTCACCAACCATCACATGTCTCAAGCCATATTCAGAAGATTTTCAAAGTTGGAGTTGTTGAAGGTAAAGGAACAATTCATTTTAAATTTAATATTTGATTTTAAATTTTTAAATCAATTTCAAATTGTGTTGTTATTGAATTGTTTCCATGCTTTTTAATGTGTTGTTGAGACTAGGTTTGTCTCTCACGCACTCGTCTTGAGACGAATTGTGAAGGTGAGACACGCTTTGAACATGATGGTGATTGATAATGTTTGGACCATCCGGAGGTAATCTAATGTTTCAAAAAAATAAAATCATGGATCCTTGATGAGAGCATCAGTGGGGAAAAGTTGAATATTTGTTGAGTTTCATAGAGCCTATTTTGAGTATGATACGATTTAGATGCATGATGCTTGCATTGGAGAAATATATGATGGCATCGACTCCATGTTTGAAAAAATCCATGATATCATACAAGCCAAAGAGTAGGACCCTGAGGAATTTTTTTACAATGAAGTTAAAAATGTGGTCGTGAAAAGGTGGAACAAAATGACCACCCCATTACATCTCCTTGCTTATGCTTTAAATCCCAAATATTACAATAGTGAAATAGTTGGGAGAGTGGTGAGACAACGACCATATGATGACCATGAGGTTGCAAAATGGGACGGGGTCGATTCGTGAGGTTGTTTTCGATCTAGCTACATCACTTCTGTACCCACCAAGAGATGTCGATGTTTGTAAATGGACAAGGTAGCATGGGAGATAGAGGCTATTTGTGAGAAACCCACCGTGGATCCAATCACGTGGCGGACTTGTCATGGCCATGATGCCAAGTTCTTACGACCAACTCATGCGATCAAATTGCTCTCACAAGTATAAAGTTTGTAACTTGTTATTTGATATTTTAATTACTAATTACAAACTAAAATTCAAAATGATATCATTCTTTTTTTAATTAATAATATTAATACTTTGTTTTTTGTGACAGTGGCTAGTAATTCTTCTGCAGAGCGCAACTGGAGTACTTATGGCTTCATCCACTCCCAAACGCACCACCATGTTGGCATCAAAGAAGGTCAAGATCTAGTATATGTTCATTCCAACTGCGCCTCTTAACTCACGGGACGCAAGAGTATACTAGTGGTCCTAACAAGCTTTGGGACCTCCAACCTGAAAACACGGAATTTGAAGCTTTTCTGCTTTTTTGGCCAATGTTTCACTTCTTAGCATTGATGAGGAACTTCCAGGGAGCCCTTCACAAGGGTTCAAAAGTGGAGCTAGTGGGAGTGGAGTTGCAAGTGGCATTCATGAAGATGATTTTGACGATCATCTAGATGATATGCTCTAGAAGTTGAGAACTTGAATGTATTATGTTATTTGCTATCATGTTTTGAGCATTATGTCATTATAAATCAATACAAACTCAAGTCTCAATTCTCAAAGTATTGGAAATTTCAATTTTGTTTTCATGTTCTATGAATGATTTTAAGTTGTATGACTCTATGAGTATTAAATTTCAATAAGTATGCAAATGCTTCTTTAAATTTATAATTTATATATTTATATACATATACATATACATATACATATATATATGTATGTGTGTGTGTGTGTGTGTGTGTGTGTGTGTGTGTGTGTGTGTGTGTATAATGTATCCAAAAGCATACCGTACCCAAGATTTTTAAAAAATTGCCATATCAACAGATCGAAATCGTACTGCACCCGTATCCGTGTAGGTTGGCTTATGAGGGTCATAAGACATTTTGATGGAGCACTATGGATGTAGTTCAACTTGGATGGTTGCCAAATAATTTGATAGGTTTTTAATTTGGGAGTTTGAGGAGATGGAATCAGGAACTCAGGAATTCAACTCGAGAGCTACACTTTTAGGAAGGTTACAAGGCAGCTGAGTTCTACTTGGTCCAAGAATTGTTTTCAAAAGAAAAATCTTTTGAAGAATATATGGATTTATTTGGTTCTAATGTTTTTAGTTTTTAGTCAGTGTGTTAGTATGTTTTGCTTTTAGTGCAAGTAAGCCTTAAGAGGGGTTTTAGAATATAAGGCTTACCTTTCATTATCAAGCCATTATTAGTTATGTATTGACTAGTGTTTAGTTGTAACCTCCTCAACCATTTTGTAACTATCTCTTGCATAGTAAAATGATAGACGTAATCTACGCCTGGGTGCATTCCGACCCCCTTCAATATTTCTCTATTCACATCTTCTAATAGTAGGTCCTACGATTAGGAGATCAACTCTATCTAATTTACTAAACTAATCTAAATATCTATGGGAGTTTAAAAATACTAGAACAAGATTTTATGTGAGATGTTAATATACATCTAACTCACTTACATTTATTCATTACAACTAGACTATGGTAAATTAATTATTCTAACATCCAATTCCATATGCCAATCATTTGCAATCTATCTCAAGTTTGTTGGGAATGATCTATATCAATACTCATAATCACCATTTCCATTTTCTATCCAATTTGTAATGCACATGTTACAACACGTCACGGTCTCTTGGTTGCCCTCACTTGTGACGTTAGGTATTATTTGCCTATTTTTTGTTGGTTGTGGACTTGCAATTGTAATTGGATGTTGTGGTGGCAATGATGATGGTTGTCTTAATGGAATCTTACTTCTTTTATTCAATCTCGTCTCCTTTGAAAATACCAATTGCTCGTACTCGTGTTGGTTCTTAATTTGCACCGCAGCCTCAAATCCAATCCGACTATTTCTAGGCAAAAAGGTGCAACCTCCTATCCAAAGTTGCCACTTGGTGCCCTATTTTCCTTTGTCCTGGGGCCGAATTTCATTCTCACCACTCATTTCTCCCGCACCTTTAATTTGGATTTTACTCCCTTGGATAATCATCTCACTTTCAAGTTAACCAACCTCTTTTCAATGGTCCTCCCTTGGCCAACCATCAGTGTGGTCCTCTAAGAATGTTTCAATGTTCTCACCGGGGATCCTCAGATCATCTTTTCTTCCACCTTCGATTGCTGCTTTTGGATGATCATGCCTTTTCCTCAATCAAAATCTTAATTTGTTCCTCTATCTATTATTTGCATTATAGGTATTATAGGTACTTCAACCTCATTTTGAGCTCAACCACTGCATGCGGTCATTAGTACCCGTTTCAATTTCGTACTAGATAATCTTTCTTTGCTCACTTTTTCACTGTCTTGGTAGACGTCTAGCCTCCTAGAGAATTATTCATTTAGAACCCCTATTAAGAGAATGCTCTCATGTGCAACAACAAATTCTTAAATATATGAAACTTGTAATCCTCAAATCTCCTCAACGCCATTACTTGTTCGCCTCTTCACTTTTGTCTCTCATTTACTTTGTCCTCGTAGCATTTGAGAGTGCATTCTCTCGCTCTTTTCTCGCTGATTCTCCTCAATCCAAGGTAGGAAAGAGAAATGAAAGTTGGAATATTGACAAACATTCACCCAAAATTCTCATTCCAAATGACTTTGTTGACCATATCCACAAGGTGAGTGTGTGTGTAGATTTCCTTAGAGCAAAGTCATTTGTGGCCATGTCCTAGACCACACTTAGGTATCGTCTAACTCTTCTTCATCCTTGTTCGCGTTGCATGTATCGAATTCACTTCACATTAGTTTCTGAATTTTACGTTATTTATATTTGATTTCCAAATCAAGTCACACCGGTTACACCGATTTGACCACATGCATTTGCACCGGAAACGTAGTATGGAATCTTCACTAAACACATACTATGAAAACATCACTTTCTCAACACATTGTAGTATAGAGAACACATAACATAGCAAATAGGAAAGAGTTTTCTATTCATCACATAGAATGCACAATACAAATGATAATCTTGAACAAGTATATACTCATGAGACTTGCTCACATTACATATATCAATGCTATAATGATAATGAATCAATCCACTCATCAATATCTCTTGGAGTGATGCAATAGAATACTAATAGTCTAGGAGGAACCGGTGTGGAGTGATGCAAGGGAATAATAATAGTCTAGGAGGAACCAAAGTGCGATGGAGTGATGCAAGGAATAATAAAAGTCTAGGAGGATCATGTCCAATATTTGGGGTGGTTAAATTTGTTGGAATCGTGAAACCAAGCAAAAATAATTTACACTTCTTGTACTCCTAACGCAGCTCTTGAACAATCATAACCCAACGCTCCATTTTATTCATTAACACTAACTTTTGATATAATGTTTTCCTACACTTAACATTTTTAAGCAGATGGTGAAGATGATTTTTCTATTGAGGAGATAAATTTTCAGTGTTGAAGCTTCACCTGCAAGTTGTTTTACAAAATGTATAGGTACTTTGGCTAAATTGTTTGAAAAAATGCAGACCTACTTTGAATGTGAAATGCTTGAAAAAACATTCCGAGGAGAGACTTTTGTCATGCACCAAAGAAAGAAATGTTGAGTTGGTTGAAAGGGGATTGAGAGTGAGTTTGTTTGAGAAAGGAGATTGGATGTGCTTTAGAGTGCGGTGAACTGGTGAACTGACATTTTGAGGAGAAGACAATGCAAACCTCATATTTCCCCTTTTTGAATCTATGAGGATTGTAATGTCTCTGATTAGATATCTTCGATGGAGCAGTGTCCAGAATACCATTCCATCAAAAACCACATAGTTTGGGATTTCTATAGGCGGGTTGGGACATAGAGGTTGTCTTCACAAGGATGTTCAATACAATGATTTAGCATTTGAAGAATTTGATTCAGACATTTGTCAAGTGGCCTTTATGAGTGGGGAGTATTTTGGAGAATCTTAATGGAACAAAAATGCAATGCATGCCCATCTTGACAAGATATAACTTCTAGATTTGTTTAGCGCTCAATCTTCCACTACCAGGGTACAATGTGAATCAGCCATGGTGCCTCTCCTACTAAGGATAATTCTCTTAGACTAAAACAACATGGTATTTAAATGTTTGTGGATAGTTCAATCCCTGTGTAAAACCACATTTGGACTATAATACATTTTTCATCAAAATGAATTTCTATGCCATTATAGAGGCTTATTAATCATTTCATGCTGTAAGACACATTTGTTGTTCACTTGGAGATAAACCACACTCTTCTCACTTTTTAATATCATTTCATATATTGACGGTTGCGTTAAGTTTGAGTAATTACATTCATTTGTTTTCCTAGTGCCCTTAAAAGGAATTGATAATCTTGTCAAAATTAGTATTTAAATGTCAACAAGTTGATATCCCATGATTCATATCTGAGTTTGCACGCATCATTGCAGGTAAAAATAGTGGACAGCAATGATTCACAGTGTTCAATCTACTCTGCACCTTTTGGAGTCGGTATTGCTTCAAATCCAATGACCTTGCGGAGAGGAGGGAGACAGCTTCCTATGGAAGATGTATTCCATTGTGAATGGCCTCTTCGAGGAATTCCACAGGTTTGATGCAATTTTCCAACAAACCTATTTACCTGCTTTTAGGGCACTCATATTTCATCAAATTCTATTTTCTATTTCCATAAGTGAATTCATCTGTAACCTGTGCAGTTTGGAGTATTTTGTATATTTGATGGACATGGTGGGGCAGCTGCAGCCAAGGCTGCAAGCAAGTTAGTTTTGCTTTACTTATCTTGTACGTTTGTAGGTTTCATTATTGTTGTGATATCTAGAAAGCTAATATGTGTACTAACACTTTCAAAACAGATTTATGCTTTCAGGTTTGGTCTTAGTGTTATAATTGTATTCAATATTTTTGTGTTCTCTATTATATTCAAGGTTGTATGGATAACTTTGTCATGTGTGATGCCTCCTCTCTCAACCTTTATTTTTGTCATACTTTAGTCCTGAGGATTCTTATGCAATCCTTATTTTTAATCCAAATTGTTGTGCCGCTTTTTTTGGGGGTAACTTTATTTTGAGGTTGGGTTTGAAACTTTGAACTTTCTCTTTCTATATTCATTACGGATATCATTTGTGCAACACTTATGCCAATTCAGTCCTTAGTCCTCAAATGCTCCACAAGCCTTAAGTTATTATTTCTGAAAATCAGGATTCCATCAAGCACTATAACCAAAAACATTTCAAGGAAAGGTCTAAAACTGTACGGTTATTTCGTAATCAGTTTGTTTGTGTGCTACGAAAATAAAGTCGAACATGGTTTTTATATTTTATGTGTTGGCACTTTTAGTGTACATTTAACTAAATTTTTGGTTGGTAGAGTTGGTGCCTTGACCATTGTTAGTTTAACCTACACACCCTTGGTCAACCAACCTATATGTAGTACTATGGAAAGCAAGACAAGGCACTCTCATGTTGACAGGTTCTCCGTGTACTATAGCGAGTTTGATATACACTACATTATATCAATAAAGCCGCACATATCTCAGTTCTGTGTGTGCCATCCTTAGTTATATTATTTTCTTTTTGTAGTTGTTATTCTGCTCTTCATTGGTATAACGTTTCTAGCACCATTGCTTGTATGAGGTTGGGTAGGCTAGAAATTTCATTTGGTAGTAGCATTGGCGGCAATGCACTAAGATGGAGGCATCTTTTGGTAGTTAACGAGCCAACTGGTTGAAGAATCAAAAATAGCCAATCGGGACAAGGAAGAGATATTAACCGAGGACTTAAAGTTTCTTTGGGACATATCTTTGAAGAGCACGTACAAGGAGAATCGGGGAAGCCCATATGTCTACATACATTATCCGGGACAGCCTAGCCTATAGCAAACACATTGACCATTTGATGTGCAATGTAACTAGAATTTTGGGAAGGCATTATATTATTTCTTCGTGACCTTCATGTTGGGAGAGAACAAGAAGTTGAACGACATAGAATTTTGCAAAGGTATGAGAAGAGGTTTTGTCAAGAAGAATGGTTTGAGGATCGTTTGTCAAAGGAGGCAAGGCCCTTGAGCCCAAATATAGATGCAAGGAGGCACCATTAGTTTCAAATGAGAAGTAAGAAGATCGATTTGATTGGCGGAAAAAAGAAACCAAAGAGAGAGGCAACGGGAGGCAACTAATAATCTACCACTAGAGTATCATTATGAACTCCGAAGCCAATGCCATGGCCAAACAAGGGTCAAGTTGGAGTTGGAGTCATCCGTGACTCACTAGTTAGTGGATCAAGATTGTCACACAATTTTCCCTTTCCAGACAAAGGAGGCGCAAACCTTGTTGATCAAGTGGTGTTTGAAATGTTTTGTAGAGTCGTCGAAAATTGAGAGTCAACCCCCTTGGAGAGAGGGAGATCCTCGTACCAAGATGGGGCTTAATGAATTCTTCATAGGTGAGGAGGGGGACCTATGTTAAGAACGTAAGGCGTATTGATGATTTGTTAATCGGTGACGAAGCGGAGTTGAGTGAATACGAGGACGAAATGGAGTAAGTAACGATAGAGAATCAAATAATCTCGAATGAAGTGCTACATGGCTTCGCTTGTGCCGAGGGAAGGGTCAACGGTCAAGGTGTGTTCAATCTTTGCTAAGAGAGCTTTGAAAAGTGTACAACCAATGTTCTAAAGAAGGAGGATTGTGCAAGAGGAACAACGTCTTTAGACCCAAACAAATTATCAAGAAAGACCAAAAGTTGTGGCTAAATTGTTAAGGCTTAACTTGAAAATACAAGAACTGCTGAAGCTTATCGGTGATATGTCAAAAGTTCGTGTCTAACATTTTAGAACATGCATGACAATTTGGACCACTAAAAACCACATCGAGGAGCAACATTAGTTGGAACCGCTTCTCACCACACTCAAAGTTTTGGCAATGGATTAGTAAATGGACACACCGACAAATAATGAACTACTCATGAAAATGTTTGAAAGGATTTTGTGAAAGAATTCAAACTCGCTTAGAGAAGTCAACGAGGTTGTCCTAAAATCTACAACAATTGACAAGAAATAAAGAAATTATATTAATGTCCACAAATGACCAAAAGTAGGTCAACGGGACTGAAAGATACAAAGGAATCATGAGTCCGTGTGTGCCTTTAACAGATGATAAGGAATCATGTCATGTCCCTTTTTGGAGGCTGATTTTTGAAGACCTTAACCCATTCTTTCCCCATGGGTCTAAGGAGAAAAGCAAGGGGAAATCTGAATTATATTTTTATTGTTGCTTAGATAGTTGTTTTCATTTATCCTATTGGAAGCCTTGTGCTCCAATAGAGAAACTTAAGTAGTTTAGTAATAAAGGTATTAAGAGCATGTAGGCTCCAAATACCCTTTTGAATATTTAAAAGGCACTTACTTAAGGGGTTGGCCATCATTTCTCATGTTGATAAGCACTCCTTATGGCTATTTAAGGAGGTTGCTTGGGCATTATGTTATTATGTTTTGGAGATTATTCTTATTTTGGTGAAAGTTGGCTAGTGTAGCCCTTTTACTCTCTCTCTCAAGGACGAAACCCCTTGGGTTGAGGATCTCATCCAAGGACGAAAACCCTTGGTTGGGGAACTTGTGAAGGACGAAAACCCTTCATGAGGTTTTTGGTGTGCAAGCTGGTTTGAAAGGAAACAAAGTATCTTTCTCTTGCATGTGTTGTCTCTTTGATGCAAATTATATTTTATTTCAAGTGGAGCGACCTATATTGAGGTGGTAATTTGGTATGTGTGGTGACATTTTGGCAAATCTGAAATTATCATCTTATTCTCTATATTTTATTAAGCCAAGATTTTGAGTTTGGTGAATTTTGGTGATGTTCTACTATTTTTAGCAAGCTCGGGAATGTTCGCTGGTTAGGGTTCCATAATTAATTAATTTCACATGCAAATCTGATTTTTAACAGCTGCAAATGATTGCTAAGGGTTTTCTAATTATTTTGACATAAGTTTGGAAGGGATTTTGCAAGGTTTAACCCCATTTTGAAGGGCTGTTTTCACCTAGGGAAGTCACTGCCCTAGGAAGGGTTTGAAGTTCAGTTTTGCAGGGTTATAACAGCAGTGCCCTAAATCTGATTTGGGAGCTTTTTGCCATTTCCTGAGTCCCCCCAAAAGGGACATTACAAATCACTAAGAAACTTGAGAAAGAACCAAACAATGGGCTAAGGGTTCATTGTGGGATTGATATTTTCCTTAAGGAAGAAAATGAAGTTGGCCCCATCTCTCTTGTAGGAAGATACATCCAATAGAGTGATAGGCATCCATGTGGTCAAGAATGGAAAGTGTTGATTTTGATGAAAGCGACGAAACTCAACTAGGGCCTAGTGAAGCCATTAGGAGAGACATGTGGAGAGTAATGCGAAAGCTTAAGGATGATAAAAGAATGAGAATGATGGGTGGTTCAATGATTGTAATACATAAGGCCATTGCAAAGTCCCAAGAAAATGTCTTGTGAGATTTGTCATGTATTGAGCTATAATGTGAAAGACGCACTCATCACACATGACGAATGGTCCACGTAGCCAATCACACCAACCACACCCTAGAGTAACCATAATGTTGGCAAAGGATCATCTTTTGGTGGACATAGGAATTAGAGAAAGAACAACAATAGACATCAAAACAATATTAGTGGTGGCAAATGAATCCAATAGACCCACAAGGTTGATCGGTTGTGTAGTGCAAAAATCAAGGAGTAGGAAACTTCATCTAAGATTGTGTAAAAATCAAAACTACCTTGGACTTCCAATGGTGTTGGCAATGGAGGCATAATGACAAAAATTTCCCTAAGCATTCCTCGGGGGACAACGTCAACATCCCTAGTCTTAGTGGATGTCGAAAAATGAATGTATTGATATGGTAACCGAGTGAATTGAGTTCGAAATGAAGTTTGCATGACAAGCTGTGCAAAAACACTTATAAAGGTAGCGGATTTTCGATAGTTGACCTCAAGAATGCGATTAGTACTACACAATTTTAGTAACCAAAAATTCTTGTTATCTCTTCTAATGTGGGCATAAACCATCATCGACTAAAGGAAGGTGACCTAAAGACATAGATGCTTGGATGAAATAATGTAACATAGAAGATAACAATGTAATCGATGATGGTAATAATATCAAATCTGGCATCTCTATGAAACTCAAAGAAGACATCTGGAACAATGTTAAAGTTTTTAATTAGAGGAATTTAAAATAGTACGAAGAATGTATTAACCCTTATTCGAGTGATCAAAATCATTTCATCAACATTATAAGCTTAAAAAAGAATTTTGTTAAAATAAGGACTCACGCTCACGAATTATTACAATTTGTGATACTAATTAAGTTGAGGATTAACAATATTTCATTTTATCTTTACCTATCCCTCATGAATTAGAGTTAAATTGAAACAGTTTGATAACCTGACTATTGTCTTGGGTTGGATTATCTTAGCCTACAAGAATAAAAATGGCTGGGGCATTTTTATTTACACCATGTTCAAATATACGTTTTTTACTTTAAAGACAATATAGTCTCATTTTTACTTCATCCACATGTCAATGAATGTTTGCTACCTTATTTCTCTGATCCTGTTTTTTAAGTGTACTACATAAATAGACATTTGTGAAAAATCGAAAGAACAAGGAGAAAAAACCATTTGCTATAATGATGACATTTACAACACCCTTTTATAAATGGACGCTAGATTGATGAGTTTGAAGGAGATGGTAGACATTAAGGATGGCATCATCAACAACAACAATTGCTGCTTCAACAATTAATTAGACAACAAAGTTAAAGACAAAATTGAATGTATACTTGAATGATACACTTCAACATGTCCGATAGACCAAATTGGTCAAAGGATGCTAAATGTCATCATACATCACCATTAGCACTCAAAGTTAAAGACAAAATTGAATTTATACTTGAATGATACACTTTGATGTGTACTGCAGACCAAATTGGTCTAAAGGATGTTAAACGTCATCATACATCATCAATAATACCGAAACTGTACTTGAAAACAAGTCTGACACAAAGAAGGCAGCACAACAAATTGTTGAGACTAAACTATCTAGCGATGAAGTGATCGAATCTGTGCTCTTAATGATGAAACCGGCATGTAAATTTACTTGTGTACATGGAGATGCTAGGGATGACACTAAAAACACCATTGCTGATGGTGACTTGAGTGTAAAACTTCTCCAGTGACAAAGCTTCCCAAGCCTCCCTCATGAGATGGAATCTTCTCTCTTTAGGATTACAAAGCTTCTCCAACTTGTAGAGCAAACCTTATTGGAGATAGTATTCTTTCGTGGGTTCAAAATCTGCAGTTTGTGCCCCATGTAAATGCCGAAACACATCACCAAAATCTGTGTCATATTCATATTGTTCACCATATGCTTCATGGAAAAATGGCTCAACCTGAGATACAATAATCAAAACTGAAATGAACGATGGTGTAGAAAACATATCAACCAACTTGTCTGTCATACCTATTTCATAATTGATAACCAAATGAAATTGTTGCAAGATACACATCCATTTTTTAGCGATGTGCTTGCTGCAATTTTGATTCTGCTTCCAAATATTGAAGTGGTTTATGATCAGTGTCAATAATGGTTTCTTTCCCGATAAATAGTGCTTCCATTTTTTACGCGCTTTTGGAAAATAGCATACATTTCCTTCTCTTATTTAATTAGTTCTCCATGAAACAACCTAGAATTACAACAAACAAGCTTACCCCCATGGTATAATCACTTGCATCTAGTGTACCTTGGTGATGTGTACCCTGCATTTTTAGGTCTGTAGCTTGTAGGAAACATTCCCAACCGTCCCTAAACTTCTGATTTGTGGAAACATCCCCAAGCTGCAAAGGCAAGAGCATAAAATTGTAGGAGATGACAATGGATTCCCCTTGACTGATAGATGTGGCCCATAAAAAAATCACAAAAACTGAAAATTGGAAAAAATATGGGATGGAGGACTGACAAGGATGTTCATGCCCCTTTACACCAACTTTAAACCTAAAACGATCATACCTCAACTAAAAACAAAAAGCAAACTCATTTTGCCATTTTGCATTTTGTGAAGAAGACAGAGAGAAAAACTTTAAGAGAAGAGAACAATGAGAAGAAGGAAAAAGAGCATTACATAGAGCTAAATTAGCTCAAACCTACCCTATTTAATGGTGCACATGGTATGGCATGGATGCACTCGAGTTGAGGATGCTTGCCACTTGCTTCCTTTCACATGTTGCCATTTCTTTTGTTGCATAGAGGAATTGGTCCACATACAACTTCATCCAGTTAGTCAAGAGGCACATGTTTACCTCTTGACAAGTGGAGAAGTTGGCAGCCATGCATAGTGCCTTGCAACTTTATGATCGATAGACACTTGAGTATTGTTAGACTCCAACCGCAAATTGGGATGTCGATTGGAAGATGCCGCATAGGTTGATGAGTAGGAGGAACAAAAGGGATTAGTTGGGGTTCCATTGGATGAGGCAGTCCCTCAAGGTGACAATGAATCGAACTCCGCGTTTGATGTAATATTTGCAAATGCTGATTATGGAAGTGGAAAATTTTCCATGTTTTTGTCATTATGTTGAAATGTAATGTCCCCTTTTTCGAATTAAGCTGAAATAAAGGATTCGATGGGCAAGTAATGGTTGAACAATGGAAAATCATGGATTATATTTCAGTTTCATCATTCATATTCATGTTCTATTTTTGTATTTCCCATTCTTAGTGGGTCGGTTGGGTTGGTGAGCTTTTAATAAGCTCAAAATAAAGAAATAAGCTATTAATGAGGTCGGTTGGGTTTAGTGCCTTTAATGAGGCTTAATAAAAGATTAAAAGAATACTTTAAGGGGTCGGCCTTACTATTCCAAGCTTTGGCACCAAAAGGAGGTTATAAAAGAAGATTAAAGAGTTCATTTAGAGGATCTAGATTTTGGCGGATTTTACTATTTGGGCATTGTGAGCTTGTTGCTCCATGTTCTTCCACTTGAGGACGAAAACCTTCTTGTGTGGCTTCTTAGAAGGACGAAAACCCTTCTAGTGGTTTTGTTGGAGGATGAAAACCCTTCAACATTGATTGAGTTTGAAGATTATTGCAGATTTGAGGAGAATACTTAATATTATGATTTTTATTGGTATTGGGCAGCTTTATCTACTCATTTAAAGATTTCAGGATCAATTTTGAGAGGATTTCCATGGTTTGGAAAATTATGATATTGGTCTCATTTGATTGCTGGTATTTTTATGATCATTTTGAGTATTCATATGTGTGGAGATTCCTTGTTTTCTAAGAGTTATTGAATTTACAAGTTTCAGCTGTTTTTGTGCCTTAATAAATTCCAAAATTATGAGTTCGATGATTTAGTCACATTTTCTAGCTTCTAAAATCAAGGGCAATCCACGAATAACTTCTCATAATTTTTGAGTATTTCTACAGTGGATTTCTCTCTCTCTCTCTCTCTCTCCTAGTCGCTAGGGTTTGAGAGTGTTTTTTGGTCCTTTATTAATTGTTGTCATAAAAAATAGATTTGCTTGTATTGGGGTTTAGCTAATTTCCTTAATTTTCAGTTTTATCCCTAAAAGGGATATTACAGTGGTATCAAAGCTCGGATTCTCAAAGGCCTAAGGTTTCAATGGACAGATTGATAAAGGTGCAAGAAAGAGAGATTGATAAAGGTGCAAATTTGCCTTTTTCTCACACGACACTCATAATGGCTTGTGCATTAGTTTTCCTTTTGCCTTGAACTCACACTAATATGCCTTAATAGAATTTATCGGATCATACCAAACTCATCTTGAATTGCCATGCACAACCCATTCCCATAATGCAATATATTCTCTGCATCGTCTTAAACATGACTAGATCTAATGGCTATCTTATATAATTCCTCTGTAATTATTTACACTTGTATCCTTTGTCGTAATTTTTAAAGCTTCTTGAACAAACTCATGTGATAGTGTTGCAAATGAATATTGCCTTCGATTTAAGTGACGAACCTATTCCAAGTCTTGATCTTATCCATGCCTTTGTGTAATCTTTTGGCTTGTACATGCTCCCACCATAGAGATGTGTGACCTTTCAATTTTGCATCGATGAACTTAACTCGTTTTGGAGCTTTCATATTTTCATACGCAACATATTTCTCTTAGTGATCTAGTCAATGAGTTCTTTAGGACACAAACTTCCAAAATAGCTTCTAGGGTCCATCTGTGGTTTACTTGTCATCTTTGTGATAGCTTTCATAAATATTTCTCCATGTTCTTCAACTTCTTTAATTCTTCTTTAGTGTTCTTAGGCGTTTTTTCTGCAGCTTCAACATCACTTGCATTGTTACCACAACTCCTCGGCATTGCGTAGTCTCCATGGCTTCTAGATGAGCTTGCATATCTCTCATTAAACCTTCTAGATCAGCAAGTCTGGTGGTCATCCACGGTTGCCTCCTCGAACTTCTAGAATAGCTTCCAGGGTCTATCTCGTGGTTTACTTGTCAACTTTGCGATAGCTTTCATAAATCTTTCTCCATGTTGTTCAACTTCTTTAATTCTTCTTTAGTGATCTTAGGCGCTTTTTCTCGCAACTTCAACATCACTAGCATTGTTACCACAACACCTCGGCATTGTGCAGTCTCCATGGCCTCTAGATGAGCATGCATATCTCTCATTAAACCTTCTAGATCAGCAAGTTTGGGTGGTCTTCCATGGTTGCCTCCTCATGGTCTCCTTGCATTGTTATCTTCTTTTTTGCCATTTTTTCAAAATCAAAGAGTTCCCTTGTACCGATCTCTGTCGGCCTCTATCCAACTCATTCGTTGTATGATGCCTTGCTACCTTAACCTATAATGCGTATTGGGATATGTATGGCCCACTTGTGGCTCACATAATCTTAGAATGATCATATCACTTTTTTTTATGCTTTGCCATTGTTAGTAGGGCCAACCTATGGAGTAACAATAGCCTAAGTAGGGTATTTATATAGGAGGTAGTGGTTAGTATTTGATCATCATATTGAATATTCTATTCTTATTGTATAGTTGTAGATGTTGCCCCCTCGAGTGGCTTGATAATATATTTTCTATATAATGCTCTTATTTCCATTATTTGGTGCTCTTTTATTATTTTGAATATCTATCCAATTAGTTTATTAAAAGTGGTATTAGAGCTTCAATCTGGACAAAAAGTGGGTTGAAACCCTAATTTTGAACATTCGTCTATATCTCACAAACCATTGTGAATTTTTATACAGTTTTTACTGATGTTGGAGAATTATTTCAGGAAGCTACAATCCAAATTTCAGCCTTCTTTGATCTATTTTTGCAAGAGTTATTGTTGTTTTAGGGTTTTTCTCAAATTTGCTCCATAGGAGAAATTTTCTGATTTCTTTACATGTTTGGAAAGCTCATAAAAATAGCAGTCTTCTATTCTTTTTTTTTTTTTTTTGTCATGTCAACATCATCTTGAAATCATCTATCCAAAGTTTGGTCAAGGTGAAAGTCTAATCCTACACAATCTAGTTGTTGCATCGCTAGAGGCCGAGGCAAAGGGCCGGTCACTTCAGGAAGAAATCCTAACAAGGAAGAGATGTACTTTGTAACTTGTGACTCAAGGATTTATGTGACAGTATTCCAACTTCAGGAAGATATGCAAAACATGACGAAAAAGATGATTTGGAGGTGGTCAACGATAACTTGGCCAAAATCAACGACAACTTGAACACAATGAATGGATCATTTCTTGAGCAATTTACAGCTATCATCGCAACCTTGGGTAATCTGCAGCCACAATCCAACAATTCCGATCATGGTCTTGCAGGATATTCAAGCAACCCAAATCCAAATATGTCCTAGCTTCAAAACCCATCTAACTCCAATACAGGGCTTGGAACATGCTACCAAAAGTGGAGATACACAAGTTTGATGGGAATGATCTGGTCACATGGATCAATCAAATGAATAATTCATTTGATAATATCAGAATCCATTTGCATAGAAGGTGGTGTTGGCATCCCTATATTTGGAACTTGAGCAATTTAGTTAGCATCGATGGTTTTGTGCTTAAACGAAGAAGAGCCTCACTATTACCTAGTCAATATTTATAGTGTGATGGAAGACTACTTTAGCTAGTTAACAAAACTGCAACAAATAGGACTTGTCAAGGATTATATTAAGGAATTCCATAACCTGTTGCTGCACGTGGAGAACATCACAAAGGAAAATCCAAATGACTTGTCTCTAGGGTGTCAAGGACATTTAACCAAAATAATTCTACCTGTAGTAGATAACCATCTATTAGTCCATTTTGATAGTTTATCTTGAACTTGTTGAATCAACCAAGACCAATCCTTTCCGGGGCTTATTGTGCAGGGGGTATACCAAGGTAAGTAAGCGGGAGAAGCTCGATAAAATGGAACTTCTCTATAATTAAATTCTCTTGCCTTTGAGAGCAATGAAAGAAAATAATTCTGGATTTATTTTCATTTACTAGTTGACCTGTAGCTTCAGTAAAAGTGTTGAGGATCTTTTGAAATCTACTAGCCTTTGTAACCTTAGCTTGCCCCATTAAAGTAGAATCATCAACAAATTGCAAATGAGTAATTGGTTTAGCCCCACAAGCATTGTGTAGTACCCTCAAACGGTTTATCATCTTTCTCTTTAGAAATTTTCCGCCTAAGACTTTCAACCAAAATGATGAAGAGATAAGGGGAGAGGGGATCACCTTGTCTTATCCCACGAGAGGCTTTAAACAAATGAGTAGGGGAGCCATTAATAGGGATCGAAAAGGAAACAATTGCAAGCATTCCTTGACCCAATTGACTGCAAATCTAAACTTATATAAGACCTTGAGGAGGAAATGGTAATCTACGTTGTCGTAGACTTTGGATGAATCAAATTTGATAAACATAGAGTGAATCTTTTGAGCTTGCATCGAATCAAGAGTTTTTTGAACCAACACTATTTTTTTGCCATCCACAAAACCCTCTAGTTAAGGTGAAATAATTTTATGGAACAAAGGTTTGAGCCTGTCAGCCATAAGTTTAATAATAATTTTGTGTAGAAGATTGCAAAGAGCTATGGGTTAGAAGCCAAAAATATCATCAATTTGCTGAGATTTGGGAATCGAGCAATGAAAGTCTTGTCGATTTCTTTAAGAATGGACTTGGCTACGTGAGCCTCATCCACCACCTCTAAAATCTCATCCTTAGCTATATCCTAGATTTGTTGATATAATTCAATGCAAAAGGCATCCGAACTAGGAGTCTTCCTTCTTGCATTTAAAAAGAATTTGATCAAGTTTAGACATTCCGACTCTGTCATACAAATTCTTGTTATCTTCCTCCAAAATGAGAGTGGGAATGTCTTCTAGAATCTGATGTTGGGCTTCTAAGTTTAAGGCTTCCGCTTTAAAAAGATTTTCATAATATTCTTTTGCTATATTTTTCACACCTACCCAAGAGTAGTCTTGAAGACCCTCCCTATTCTTTATTGAATAATTATAAGCATGCGATCTTTTGGCTAAAAGAGATTTATGGAAGAACTTAGTGTTTCAATCCCTTCTTGAAGTCAATGAATACAAGATATTTGTTTGACTAGAATCTCAGCTCTTTTCTCCCATTCTTCTTTCTGGGTGATTAAATAGATTTCTTCCTTAGAAGAGAGTTCTATCCTTTTGTGACACCGAATATCCTCATTCAATCGTACCACTTTATCGACAAATTATTTCTTTTTGTTAGTAACATTGCTAAACTTTTCCCAATTCCAATTTTTAGCTTGCATTTTGATATACTAAAATTGTTTGATGAAGCTAAACATTTTCGTACCATATCTTGGTTTTCCTTCATGCCACCACGGGATTTTTTTTGAAAGTGTCATCCCGAAGCCACCGAAATCTAAAAGGAGACCAAGTCGGATGAGAACTCCAGACATCCAAGTTAACTGACCAATGATTAGAACACATGTTACTTAGAATAGTATGTTTAAGAATAAAACCAGAAGTGAAAAAGCATTGGAACAAGGAACCTATCTAGCCTTTCCATAATATATTCAAGGCTTTGTCTCTTATTTTTCCAAGTCCACACCCCATTAAAGGGTTTCAAATCAACCAGATTCAAGAACCTAATGTGTTTTGACATAAGAGTCACACTTCCATCTAAACTTCTAATCCCTCCCAATTTCTTAGCTACAAATAAGATGGTATCAAGATCCCCTTCCTCCCCTCGTCCCCCAAAAGGGGCCAGGTGTTAGGAAAGGACGTGATAATAAAAGTAGTCTTCCAAAACTGTCTTTTATCCTCTAAGGAAGTGGGAGAGTACACATTTGAGCATAATTGTTTTTGCGAATAGTCCCTGCTCTAAACTAAAAGCCCTAACACCCCCTAGCTAGCCATTGTATGCAGTTAAACCATTTCCTTTGGATTCCATAGAGAAGCTACTCCCCTTGAAGCTCCTGATGATCCCAGAGAAATCCCTTCACTTGGCGGCCAAATCTTTTTACTAATGGTATCCATTTCCTCCATTGAAACCTTTGTTTCTTGAAGAAAAATTAGATGAGGCTGATGCGTCTGGTTTAAACTGTTAATGTAATTATGCTTAGAAGGGAAACCTGTCAGCCCTTTGACATTCCATGTATTGCAACTCATGAATTATTATGTCGAAAAATATGGGCAAGATCCCTTACCTTACCCAATGCCAACAACTTTTCTCCGTCTTTTCCCATCTGAATTTGGTTTGATCTTCTGCTTGGTTTCTGATTGGTATCAAGTCTCATTTTCTTAAGAGAAGTTTGACTAATTCCAACAGGTCTTGGAGCATCCTCTAGGTCAAGAGGTCTAGAATAAATTGTTAATGTCTTATCTGAGGATTCTCCTTGTCTTTGAACTACAGAGGGAGATTGCTCTTTAGAATCACACTTATTCTTCCGCTGATACCTTTGGCTTGGATTTCCTGAGTAGAGTCCATTGGAATTATAACTTGTTCCTTGTTGGTATCCATCTTTTTGTCTTCCATCACTTTCCTGTTATGTTCCTCTTGAGTTTCGGGACCATTGATACCATACAATTTTCTGCATCCTTTAAAGGGTCATCCCCTTGTAAGTTGGCAAATCTATTCCGAGACATGACATTTTGGTTGCGAACCATAAGTTTTCTAATAGAATTCTTCTTCTTAGGCAGTTGAAAACCTTCAGCAACTTCTCGTCCGATGATGGTTCTAGAATGACGCACTTGCAATGCTGAATGAGGTGCTGATATTCATGACAAAATCTATATCTAAAACGCGATTGTTTTCATAATCCACTTCTTGCTCCCTTTTATCCTCCCCAAATTCTAGAGTTACTTTTTTCGGAAGTGGCTTATCGAAATCCACAAGAACACACAATCTAGCATAGAGAATATGTTCAAATCTGGATGTAGTATTAGCTGTCATCATATAGGTTCCTAAGGAATTCCCAATGGACATTAAGATTGCTGGGTTCCAAAACTTAGTTTGTAAGCCAAATAACCTAACCTAGACTAGGCCTTTGAAGGGAAGTTCTTCTTTGGTTCTGAATTTTGTGTGCCAAGGTTTCATAAATAGACATGACCTACTATAAAACCATGGTCCCCTTGGAAAACATGTTCTTTATCTTTGTCATGACTAAAAATCACAAGAAAATATCCATTGGGATACATAGAAGTAGTTAAATCACCTTTCACCTTCCACCATTGTGCTACCCATACCTTAAATGCTATTAACGAAGGACAATAACCCATAAAACGACAAATCAGTCCATGCCTTTCCATAACATTGTGGTGTTTGGTTTAGATCAAGTAAAAACTAAAACATAATAGATTGATAAATTAAACACTCAATAATGTTTAATTCATTCATGCGGACACACACACACACACACACGGATATATATATATATATATATATATATATATATATATATATATATATATATATATATATATATATATATATATATATATATGATCCTATTACAAGAGAGGAGGTTGTTAACAAACACAACCATCTTAGAATCACTCAATCTATATTTTGAGTGAGTTGTACTCACGTCAACAATATTTCAACAAATAATGTGAACACTAGTAATATTCCTAACAAATATCAATTCCATCTTGAAGATCATCCATTCTCGAGCTTGATTATTAGAGAACCATCTTTTGCTCATACATCCCGACTCGGTCTTTCGAGGATCAATCTTAGGCATACGAAGAGGCCCTCTTTGGAAATGGTTGTTGGATAAAGGATTTGCGCCTATGAATGCCTCTTTGAAATTTAACTATTTTTTGATCTATGTTTGGCCTTTACTTGTAAAATCCCAAATTAGATTGTCTTTTCTTTCTTCGTCATTATCTTCGAGATCAGAAATAAATTGAGCTCTCGCCATATTCCATTGTTGTTCTAAGACTCCGGTTTACCTCTGCACCTCATAAATCCTCTCCTTTTGAGTCTGAAAACCCTAATGAGCCTCGAAAACAAATGCTCCAGAGTTTCTTACATACTATTGGTTGCATTCCATAAATCGTATGGTCAATGGACATAATTAGTGAAGAGAGATAACCCCTTCCACCAACATGCACCCACATTCTTGACCTCAAAAACACCTTAAAAGCTAATCACACTCCCGACCCCACATAACACCAACACAAACATGAGTTAAAAAATGCACCGACACAAACCCAATGAATTCATAGTCAGAATCCGCTTTTTTCAAACATGAGTCCTCAACAACAAAGATACACATATTCAAATCTAGAAGACCTAGACACAAACCCTATTCCACAGACCCAAACTCTTATTCACAGGAAGGAACACCAATACATAATAGTGACCCAAAATTTAGCAGATTATGAACTCGAAATCACAACCATGAATTTAAAACCTAAACACAAACTTGAGTGCATTGCTGCGATCCCTAATTCACACTAACAAACTTAAAGAAACAATCACGAGCCCTAGTATCTGTCACAAAACCAAAATACATAGTCACGATCCCTAGCATGTAGTTAAAGACCAATATTCACGAGTAGTGAGCCCTAGAAATAACTTGTTTCCATAGCTCCAATTTATCTATAATTATTAGTCTTATTAACTTATAGATCATCATATAAAAAAGAAACCCGAAAGGGGAGCTTAAAATACTTAAGAAAAACATAAACAAAAAATATTAGAAAACCAATAGGTTCTTTCTCAGCTCTTAGGTTTACAATAGGGTGACAAGAAGGTTAAGAGACTTCTCTCTAGGGCACAAGAAATTCATCTCCAAGTTGGGGATATGGTCAGTAGGGTCACATGTTGTTAGGAAAAGATATTTACGCCGACCAATGCCAAACTCCTTAAAATAAATAATGTCACTTTACCCCGAATGAGAAGCTTATCTTCTATAAATATTGCTTCCTCACTAGGCATATGTAATGTCCCCTTTTCCAAGCTAGTCACTATGAAGGCCTTGGGCCCATTCCACCTTCCTGTGGGCTTCGAGGAAGGAAAACAAGGGAGGTGAACATTGCCATAATTGTAAGTGATTGTATTTTCCTTATTTATTTAATTACTAATTATGGCTTGGAGTGATTTGACTAGGTGATGGGTGAATGACAAAGCAAAAAGGAATTTCTATCTTCTCCACATGAGGTCGGTCTTCTTGGAGGACCAAGTGAAGATTAAAAAGTACACTTCCCCTTCATTAAGAGGTTGGCCATGGGAATTAGTCCTCTAATTCATCCTTGCGCCAAAGAGGGGTACTTAAGGAGGTTCGAATGGTGGAGGAACATATCATTATCATTGAACATTTTGACATTTACTTGGACTTGGAGCAAGTGTAGCTTTTCTTCTTGCCATTGAAGGACGAAAACCCTTCCTTGGTCACCTATTGAGGACAAAACCCTTCAATAGGATCACACTTGGGGACGAAAACCCTCTTGTGTGCATTGGTGGCTTCACTGGGAGTCACAAGTGGACTTCATTGGCAGATTTCTGGAATAACAAGGTGTTTATCCATGCATAGGGCACTTCTACTCCAACTAGGGCACTTTCAAGGGTGTTGGCACCCTTCCTCCACTTGATCTACCCATTTGGGAAGTTCGGGATCACTTTTGGAGGGGTTTCCACGGTTCAAAAATCGTTATCAACAATTAATCGGCAGGCCAAATTTTGACTTGGAAATCAGAATCGACAATTTATTGGCAACTTTATCGCTACTTTTAAAAACATATAAATTCATAAAATAAACTTAAATTAAATGTAAAAATAATGTTTAAATGATGCAAGAAGTGACTCTATAGAATGCTATAGGCCCATATGCATATTAACAGAGAGACTGTAATATATTAAATATATACAAAAGTAACAAAAATAATTAATATATTAAATAAATACTATTTACTATTTAGTAGTAACTTAAGTTATTAACATGTTACGATTACTGATAGTATATTAAATTTTTAAAGTCATGTACACTTTGTAATAACTAATATGTATAGTATACTATAATACTTGTAATATAATTATTAATATTGAAGATCTTTTAGTATTAATATAGTTATTAATATTTAAGATCTTTAAAAAAGGAAAAAAATATCAGAATCGTAATATTTACTGGAGCCACGAGTGTTGGGCCATGAGTTGTTGGAAACCAGTTCAAATGCACTCGAAACCACTTTGAAAGCCCATGAAACCACGTTGAATGCATTCGAAGTCGAAACCATGTTAAATATTACTTGCCCTTGAAAACACGTCGAATGCCCACAAAACTAGGTTGAATGCCCTCGTAACCACGTCGAATGCTTGCGAATGGAGGAAATACGAGTCGATGAGCAAAAACGGGTTGAGTAGGAGAAAACACGAGAAAAAACGAAACGATTTGGTCTTTTTTCGCATTTAAACCTAAACCACGATTTCACTTGCGATTTTCCACGATATTAGCTGCATTTTTTCACGATTTTGCAGGTTTTTATCGCCAAAAATCGCCGGTTTATCGGAACGCCACAAATCATGATTTTTAGAAAGATAAATCGTTTTGCACGCTTTAAAGCGATTTATCGCGATAATCAAAGCGATTAATCGCGATTTTTAAAATAGAGGGTTTCCATGGTTGGCAAATTGTGATTACACTTTTATTTGATAGTTGGTCTCACCGATATCATTTTGAGCATTTGTTTGTGTAGAAACTCCAAGTATTGATGGAGTTATGATTTTCAAAATTTTTGTTGTCTTTGCATGAATTAAATTTATAAAATATATATTTGCTCCATATTTCATCTTACTGGATTTATGAAGTGTTTGGGATATTTCTATATTGATTTTCAGTCTATATTGCATGAGAATATTGTCTTGAAGAGCCCATACAGTTTGCTGCCCTAGGAAATAGAAAATCAAGTTCATTGCTAGGGCTAAGTGGTGATATTGTTGGCTGTCATATGAATTCCTTTGCTGTCATAAATATTCAAATCTCTCTTGGTTACTAATGGCATTTTTAGTTTGTTCCTCTAGGGTTTGAAGTGATGGACAGGTGGCTGTAATAAAAATCAGAAGTTGTGATTGGGGTTTGAGTCCAAACCCTTGTTTTTTGTTTGATGCCCTAGAAGGGACATTACAGTGGTATCAGAGCTTCGGTCTTCCCAGCCTGGAGGGTTTCATTCAAAAGGAATAAATAGATGGCGAACATACATGAGAGGTTTTCCCTAGGGCAAGAAAGATTGGCGAATAAGATGACACAGTTGATCCAGGCCATGCAAAACCACAATGGAGAAGGAAGTTCTTCGGGATTCATGATGAGCCTTGAAAATTTCCATTCCAAACCCTGTTTTTGTATCATCACATTGTATTAAACTAATATTGGCATTGTTGTAAATAATACTCTTATATACTTAAAGAGAAGTTTTTGTGCATAAAACATGTTCATTCTCATCTTTCATATGCTTCTTTGGATGGGTTGATACTGATTGATTTTTGTGCTAACAAGTGTGAATGAAAGACCTTTTTATAAGCCTAGCGTAGGACTCACATAAAGCCTAGCGAGAGGACTCACATAAAGCCTAACACAGGACTCACATAAAGCTTAGTGCGGGACTCACATAAAGCTTAGCGCAGACTCACGAGAAAGCCTAGCACGGGACTAACGCAATGGAGCGTAGGGCTCGCACAATGGAGTGTAGGACTCGCACAACACGAGGAACTATCCATTCAAAGCACATGAGTTGCATAATTCAAGGAGCACCTAATTAACATCAACACCCAATCAGCATGTGACTTGCACAGATTAGTGGAACGCCTAATTAGCATCGATACGGTTGAGACTTACATTATTTGGATGACAATTGTCTTTTAAACAAATAGATTATCTCCTTGACAAGAGTAAAGTGGCAACCACTACTATGCGAAGTGCTCAAGTGCTTGAGTTGTTTCAACTCTAGTTATCTCCAAAGTAGCAATTGGACGTTGTTAACAAGGACTCCACTCGCATTTAAAAGGAAAAATCTGATAAATAAGCTACATGCAATTATTACTTTGACCTTGTGACTCCTAGTTATATTGTTGTTCTCATACAAATCTGTTAGTTAACTGTTTAGATAACTTTTGCATTATTGTTAAAATAACAAGCTCTCTTGAAGAGGAACTTGAAAGCTATTAGCCCAAGCTTGTGCATTATACAACAGAAAAGCAAAGAAAACAATCATGACAGAGAATCAAGATTAAGAATAAGTCTGATATCCTCTTGAATCTTATTGGACCACCATGGAGGGGGCAATCCATAACAAAACAGGTCCTTGTTGTCTAGAGCCCAGTTAGCTAGTCCATCAACAACTTTGTTCCTTTCACGAGGAATGTGACTGAATTGGACCTCATGGAATTTACCTTTTAGTTGTTTTATCTTCCACACCTCTTTGGCAATGCGCCAATTAGGAGGGGAATCCAATCTATTATCAGAAAGCAAGTGGATAATAATTTGGGAATCCGATTCAACCTGGATTTTATGCCATCCAATTTTCAAGGCCTCTTGCATGCCTTTGTAAATAGCTTTCACCTCAACAAGATTATTGGTAGTAGAGCCAAGATTCTCAGCAAAAAGGAATTGCACCCCACCTTCAGCATCCCTACCAATGCCTCCCATAACAACTTTCCTGGATTTCCTCTGGAAGCCCCATCCGTATTCAACTTACCATATCCGGAGAAGGATTCTTCCACTGGCCGTCCTTTAGGACTTTGTTCTTGTTGTGCATCCTAGGGCAAGAAACATCCTTAGGATCAATATTTAGCTGCTTACAAATGTTTTCCCATTCAGGGGAAAGATCTTGAGGCAAAGATATCTTATGTTTCAGGCTTTCCGATATGTTGATTTTGGTCTTCTCCCACACAAAAGAGTTGTCTTTACTAATTTGCATGAAGATTCTACTATTTCTTTCCTTCCAAATATTCCAAAGGAGAAGAGAAATACCACTCCATAGTATAGGGAGAAGATTTTGGCCTCTAGGGAGGGATTCTGCCAAGCTCTAAAAATCTGCTCAAGAGAATCAAAATTTATCCAATGCATCTTAAATAAAGAAGCAAGAAGTCGCCACAACGGGATAACCCAAGGACATGAGAAAAAAAGATGAGTAGAAGACTCTTCAGCATGAAGGCATAATGCACATCTAAACGGGCCATACAAACCTCTCTTTAGAAGACGGTCTCCTGTTAAAACTCTTCTGTGTATGAGAAGCCACAGAAAAAACTGACTTTTGGCCACATACCCGGATGCCAAATGTGTTTGAAAAGATACTTGAAGAGGATGAGGATTCTCATTAACCAAAGAGGCATAGCCAAGCAACAACAGAATAAGTACTAGTAGCGTCCCTTCCCCATCCCACTTATCAGGATTGGGGGATGAAGAAATAGGACGTGTTTTCAAGATATGATAAAGCAATAGCTGCACTTGGTGATCCATAGCAATTGGCCACTCCTCAGGTGGAATCTAGGAATTCCCAATCTCCCATAGTTGACTAGCTGGTTTACCATAATGGGCAACCCTGACCCATCCCAGATCCTGCATTTGTTCCATAATAGGTTTGAGCTGGGGCCTGCCCATCCCAAGAATCAGTCCAAAATTTGGCACATTGCCCATTATTAACAATCCAAAAAGCTGCTTCTTAATCATATCTTCTCCCACTTTGATGAACTTCGGGTGGGAGATCCCTTAGTGGGCAGGGTAGATCTAATAATTTTCTCAGGAGGATTATTCTCAACATACTTGGCTCTGAACATGGCTGCCCATAAATCATTAGGATAAACAAGCATTCTCCAATATAACTTGGTCAGAGCCTTATTTTACTCAGGCGAAGATCAAAATCCCAGATTTCATACCATTTTTGGTTGGTAAAGAACATCCCATCTAACCAATGACCACTTTTTCTTATCTTGAACTCCACTCCACAAGAATTTCTGGCAAATAGTATCCACCTGTTTCAAAATAGCACCAGGGATGTTTAGGACCGAGGCAACATAGATTGGCATAGCTTGAAGGACCGACTTAATCAAAGTCATCCTTCCTCCAGAGAAAGCCATTTATTAGTCCACTTACTTAATTTGTGTTCAAACTTGCTGATTAACCACTGCCAATCTCTTAACTTCTTGGAGGCTAAAGGAACCCCCAAATATTGACATGGGAGCCTTCCTTTCTGAAACTGAAAATTCTCAAAATTTGCTCCTCTTGTCTTTCAAAGCAGTGAAAAAGAAAATGTTAGACTTTCCATGATTAATAGTCTGACCAGTAGCAGCTGAAAATGTATGAAGAACTTTTTGAAACTGTTTAGCTTCCTGTTGGGTAGCCCTCCCCATCATAGTGGAATCATCAACAAATTGAAGATGAGAAAGCGGATGACTATTTTTGGCCAATTGAATACCATGGTTTTTTTCTCCTGACAGGCTTTACGAGCAAGTCTGCCCAAACACTCAGCCATAATTATGAATAGGAAGGGAGATAAGGGATCTCCTTGCCTAATACCTCTAGAAGCTCCAAAGAAACTTGAGGGAGACCCATTCACCAACACAACAAAAGAGACTGAAGAGAAACAAGTCTTCACCCATTGAATCCATCTCATGGAAAACCCAAATCAATCCAAGATTTTACAAAGGAAGCCCCAATCCACTCTATCATAAGCTTTGGAGAGATCCAATCTAATAAACATAGCTGGAGTTTTCTGAACCTCCATAGAATGCAAAATTTCCTGAGCTAACACAATCTCATCATGGATATGACGACCAGAACAAAGCCCCCTTGCTCAGGAGATATAATCTTGTAAAGAATGGGTTTAAGTCTTTCCACTATAACCTTAGTGATGATTTTATACAGAACATTACATAAGGCTATAGGACGGTAACCAGAGACATCTTCCACCTCATTTGCTTTAGGGATCGGGCAATGTACGTCTTGTTAATGTCCTCAAGCAAATTATTAGTCATTCTAACTTCTTCAACCACCTGTAACAAGTCTCCTTTAATAATGTCCCAAAAAGTCTGAAAGAACTCAATAGGAAAGCCATCCGGACCGGGGTTTTACCTTTCTTCATTTTGAAAACAATTGTGTGAAGTTCTTAGGATTAGAAAAAGGTTAGCATTTTGAGTAGAAAAGGATTGTATCAAACTATTATTGATCAATAAAAGGGCATGATTCTGAGTTTAGTTTTGCTTGTGTAATTAAAACATTGCAACTGGATCAAAGGGAAGGAGCAAGGGCCACTCCTCCCTAATATGAAGGGAAGTGTTAGATGTTTGTTTAATTTTTGATTATTTAGCAGTTGACTACTTTCAAGGATTACCGTATTTACAACATTTAAAATTGTCATTCTGTTTCAGTATGCTTTAATTCTTTTAATTCATAGATTTAGGAGTCTCTGTTTATTTCATCAAGCTTTGATAAGATAGAGCAGGTTTTTAGGAATAGTAGTTGGTTAAATCTTTTAATTAATTTAGATGCATGCTCAATACGGTTTCAACCATGCTTTGTTGCAAATAGCCTTAGACACCACCTTGGTATTGACAATTATTGAATGATTAAAACACGAGTATCAATGACGCTCACAATTCATAGCGTGAGGTAGCCATTAGGGTCAAGCTCGGAGCTATTACTAGGCCATCTAAGCCTTCCTCCCTCCCTAGGGAAGAATCCATTCTGAAGATTGATACACAACATTCTATGGGCCACAACATCGCTACCATCTATGAGGAGTACAAGGCTCTTCCGATGAGGTTCGTGATGCCATGTCACTCACCGAGTTCATAGGGTTGAATGGTAGAATGAGAATTTGACCAAAGTTCAAACCCCGAGTTATATGGAAGGAAAATGGGAAAGATGTTCTAGCCATAGAGGGGAAGAATCCCTCCATCATGATCAAGGGCAAAGAAGAGCAATCGAAGTTGCCCATTGAAGCCCTCAAGCACCCGACTCTCTTCCCAAGGATGAGCCATTGACTGATTTTCAGAACATTAGTATGGAGGGTCAAGGGTTTGATGAAATCTTGAAGCACGAGCCTAAGAAAGAGAAGGAAATCATGAAACACAAGCTGAAGCTAAAAATCCTTTGATATTTAATGATAATTTTTGATTTCTAATGATGGCATGTTGCAGAAAAATGAAGAAGAAAAATCAGATTTACAAGATGGTGAAGAGAAGTTGAAGGTTGAAGCTCAATTGCCAAAGGACAAGGAGGATGATCAACTCGCTAGGACTTTCCGAACAACAAACAATGAAAAACAAATTGGTGATGTTCATGATTCCGACAAGATTCATGATGTGGTTCCTTACATGTATCAACAAAATGAGAATGCTTCAACAAATTCTCATAAGGCGAAGAAAGATGAACACTATGAAGACAACCGAAGGTATGAAGGTAATTCAAATTTGTTGTTTTCTACCATGCCATTTCAGATTTATGGTCATGGGCAATTTGTTGAAAAGGATGACCATGGGGCAAGTTTGATGCTCCATAGTAAATCACGGCAAATGGGTAATCATCATGGTGCTAAGAATGGAGAAAAATCAGAATTGCAAGGGGTTAATGGGGCAAAAATTCCGGGTGACCTTGTTGGGAGGCATGCCCATGGAATAAGGGCCTCTCTTGATGCTCATGTTAATCTTCAGCTCGCTGGAAATTTCATGACAACAACCTATGGTAAGCAATTTCAACATCTTCTTAGCAAGGATTTGCTACATCACCTTCATGCTATGTCTTTGCAATATTTTGGTCGTCATAAGAAATGTTCTAACAACTTTGTGAAGTCGAAGAGTACCTAGGAAGTGAACTCTTGGTTGACAACCCTAGACATGACCCACATAATGTAGATTTATAGGTTCTTTCCATGTCATTACCATATTGAAGGACAAAAGGCAATTTGATAAGAGGAAGAACATGTTGAGGGACAAAGGGCACATAGATTCTTCCTTGCAAATTCCAGATTGCTTGTACATAGAAGTTTGGGATCCGGGAGATCTTTTGAAGAGTGCTGCTACAAACTTGAGGACTGTTGTTACCTACATCCTTATGGCAGCTATAAGAGAATTGGTAACCACAAGGAAAAGACATTTCTCACCCACGGTGAGGGATGAAGTGTTTACATCAGGTGCAAAATGGTCTCCAACTACCACCATCCCAATTTTGCATGGGAAAATACAATACTTCAGCCATGGTAAGATATTCTTTCTGAATTCATATTTTGGATGGATAGTACTCTCCTTGGACAGCTGTAGGTTGACATTTATGATGAAGTTCTTTGGGTTGAACATGATGTGTGAAAGGGATTTCAAGTATTGCAGCTGTTGCACCTTTCTTATGTTATTAATATCCAAGGGTTTTGAGTTGGGAATGTTGCTAACAAATACATACAACCACAAGTTGACTAATTTGAAGAATTCCAAAGTTATATATGGCTGTTACACTCATCCACCAACTCTCATAGGATCTGATCCGAGCCAATTTTTGAAGAAAATTCAGTGGGGCAGCTTGGAGGCAACATTTGGAATCCAAAATCAGCAAGGTAACTACAGTCAAAAAGAGGTGAGTGTAAGTATTGGTATGCATTGTTCACACCTTATGTTGGAATTCAAGAAGAAGGCAATACTTCAAGGTAGAGTGGATGGAGTTCCAAACATGGCTACCACGAAGGAGGAAGAGGTATATTCTCGAGCACTCAATGCATAGAGTCAAGCAAGGGTCTTGAGTTAAGGGCCAATATGTTTGCTGATTTCAATTGTAGACCTATTCTTAATTTTTCAGCTTATGTAAGACAATTTTCAGTCCCTACATTACTCATGAATTTGCCTTTTTCCATAAGATTTCAGTTTGGTAGTTGTTATGCCATTTTCATATGGCTGAACATGCAAAAATCAGATTTGGGACTGCCATTAGCAGTCATGAACAACTGTGAACTTACATTTTTGAAGGGAATTCCATCATGGGTTGATGTGGGAAGAAGGTTACAACTGAAAGAAAGAAACAAATCAGATTTGATAGCCCCGATTTGGATAAGATTCCATGTGATTTATGGCTGTGGTGAATTGTTTCCAGCCCCTCCACAATCTGATTTGCATCTTGTAATAAGAGAGATAGCTGGTCAAACTGATTATTCATCCATTTCTTGCTTTATGATGGAAACTACAACAATTTGCAGGGATTTTGGTACAGCTGAGTATGCAAAGGAAGGAGATGTCACTGCTGTTTTTGAAGTGGAAGATGAAGAAGACTTCAATGAAGAAAGGGGCAACAGAGGTATGAGTTTGTTTGGGTTGAAGCTCCTTCATTTAACAGCACGGGATCCAGATTATGGGAGCACTACAACATGTCCCTCCACCTTGATATGATGATACATGGGCATATGAGTTTGCATTTGCTTGAGGGCAAACAAATTTGGGAAGGGAGGACTATAATGTCCCCTTTTCCAAGCTAGTCACTATGAAGGCCTTGGGCCCATTCCACCTTCCATGGGCTTCAGGAAGGAAAGCAAGGGAGGTGAACATTGCCATAATTGTAAGTGATTGTATTTTCCTTATTTATTTAATTACTAATTATGGCTTGGAGTGATTCGACTAGGTGATGGGTGAATGACAAAGCAAAAGGAATTTCTATCTTCTCCACATGAGGTCGGTCTTCTTGGAGGACCAAGTGAAGATTAAAAGTACACTTCCCCTTCATTAAGAGGTCGGCCATGGGAATTAGTCCTCTAATTCATCCTTGGCGCCAAAGAGGGGTACTTAAGGAGGTTCAATGGTGGAGGAACATATCATTATCATTCATCATTTTGACATTTACTTGGATTTGGAGCTAGTGTAGCTTCTCTTCTTGCCATTGAAGGACAAAAACCCTTCCTTGGTCACCTATTGAGGATGAAACCCTTCAATAGGATCACACTTGGGGACGAAAACCCTCTTGTGTGCATTGGTGGCTTCATTCGGGAGTCACAAGTGGACTTCATTGGCAGATTTCTGGAATAACAAGGTGTTTATCTATGCATAGGGCACTTCTACTCCAACTAGGGCACTTTCAAGGGTGTTGGCACCCTTCCTCCACTTGATCTACCCATTTGGGAAGTTTGGGATCACTTTTGGAGGGGTTTCGTGGTTGGAAAATTGTGATTTCACTTTTATTTGATAGCTGGTCTCTCCGAGATCATTTTGAGCATTTGTTTGTGTTGAAACTCCAAGTATTGATGGAGTTATGAATTTTCGAAATTTTAGTTGTGTTTGCACTTGAATTAAAATTTTAAAATATATATTTGCCTATGTTGCATGAAAACGGAAACGGATACGAAACACGGAAACGACAATTTTAAAAAAACCTTGGATACGAAACGTTACCGGAAACGTCCGTACAATATATATATATATATATATATATATATATATATATATATATATGCATAATACTCATTTTATAATTGTAAATTTGTAGACCATAAGAGATAATTGATAAAACACTCAAAATATTTTGTATTCATTGAAATTTGAACTTCTAAAGAGTCATAACTCATCATTCAACATGGTTACAATTTCAATGATTCACATATACATGATAATAATCTAGATTCTAAAATATATCATCCAGATCTTCCTCATCATCTTGATCTCCATGAACACAACTGGCAGCTCCACTCCCACTAGCTCCACTTTCCATCCCTTGTGCAATGGATCCCGATTCTTCTTCATCAATACCAAGCAGTGAAAGTTGGCTAAGAGTAGCCGCAGAAGCATCAAAGTCACTACTCTCAGGATTAATATCCCAAAGTTTGTTGGGACCTTTACGATAGCCTTCATTCTTGTGTGTGAGGATGCACAAATTGGAGTGTACATACACTAAATCCTCAGCCTTCTTGGATCCTAACTTGTTCCGTTTGGCTGAGTGGATGAAGCTATATGTACTCCAATTCCGCTCTGCTGATGAATTGCTAGCCACCTGTTACAAAAATGAAAAAAGAAGTTAGAAATTTTCAATTAGAAATAAAATTAATTTACTAAGAAGTAAGAACTTCGAACATACAATTTTAATTTTTAATTAATTAATAATAAACAAACTTTTGATTTCATTTTAATATTTTATACCTGTGAGAGGACTTTAATGGCAACAGGTTGTATGTTCTTGGCATCATGGCCATGTACATACCACCACATGAATGGGGTCAACTTGTACTTGTCAACTGCTGCATCCATTTCACCCATGCTACCATTAGATGAAGAGACAAAGAGCGCCATTTCATAGCGGACCGTACAAGCTATATCTGGATCAAGAAAAAGCCTCCGGAATGTTGCCTTAGCTCCAATTGCAACTTCGTGGTCATCATATGGTTTTTGCCTACCAGGTAGCGAAATTATTTCATTGCTATAAAATTTGGGATTCAGGGCATATGCTAGGAGATGTAATGGGGTGGTCATTTTATTCCACCTTCTCATGATCACACTCCTAACTTCATTGTAGAAGGTTTCTGCAGGATCCTGCTCCTTTTGTTGTATGATGTCTCTAATTTTTTCAAGCATAGAGTCAATGCCATCATAGATCTCCCCTATGCAAGCGTCATCTGTGTCTGTATATCTAATCATAGATAAAATAGGCTCAATAAAACTAAGCAAGTATGCAACCTTTGCCCACCAACCATCATCAAGTATAATTGATTTTACTTTGATGGCTCTTTCTGTGTTTGCTTGCTTCCACACAGACCAAACATCATCAATCACCATAAGCCTTAAGACTTGTTGTACCTTCACGAGTCGTTTTAAGACGAGTGTGTGAGAGGCAAATCTTGTTTCAACAACCTATTAAAATAAATTAAAACAAGTTAATAAAATATAAAATTAAATTTAAAAGAAATTCAATTGATAAATATTAATTTCATATTTCATAGAAAGTTAGCAAATAAATATTAAAAATTAAAAACTAGGAAATTGTTTCGTTACCTTCAGCAACTCCAACGTTGAGAACTTCCTAAAGATAGCCTGAGACATATGATGATTTGTGACAAACATTTGAATCTCATTTGCCTCTATATAAGTTTCTTCTATCCATGGAATTTTGCCAATCTTCTGCAACATCAAATTCAAGGAGTGTACTACACAAGGTGTCCAAAAAATGTGCTCATATCTCCCCTCAACAATCATCCTTGCTGCTCTACAATTTTTGGCATTGTCTGTGATGATTTGGACAATGTTTTGAGGGCCCACTGACTCAATAGCCTCAATCAAAATATTAGCAATAAATTGAGCATCTTTCACTTCACCCTCACAATCAACAACCCTTAAGAACATTGCCCCTTTAGGGCACACTACAACAATGTTGATTAGGGGTCTATTTCGGGCATCTTTCCATCCATCTGAAATGATAGATACCCCTGAGTCCTTCCATGAATCCCTAATTGGCTGCAAAGAAGTATGTACATGGGCCACTTCTTTCGCCAACAATGATGTTCTCACCTTCTCATAACCAGGGCTTGTATACCCTTGTGGTGCATCATTAATTCCTCTCACCATTTGTTGCCAATAAGGTGACCGCAACACATTGAAGGGCAGCCCACATGCATAAACGCATCGAGCAACCAACTCATCAGCAACATCCCTTTTCTCATTTGCAAATGCTTGCTCTAATGGGCCTTTGGTACTTCTCTTTCGTGGCAAGCACTCTCCCTCTGATGGAGTTTCAACTGCAACTTGGATAAATGGATGGTTTGATGGGGTGGGTGGTTTTACAGAACCCCTATTTTGCAAAGGAGCGGTTTTAAATCTAGATCTTGAAGCTGCCAAATCAACCTCCTCTTGCTCTTTCATATATGCCAATATATGTTTCCCTTCAACCTTGGCACATTTTCTAATCCCGTTCCCGCTTTCCCCATTAAATGAGATTTGAGGTGGGTGTAAGAGGATTTGAATTGTATATTGCAATGATTGCATACCCAAACTCGAGAGCCACCGCCAACAAGGTTCTCCACAATTTGCACATGTCTCCAAAGAGGAGCTCTAGGATCCACACCCCCACTTTGACTTGCTTCCCCTTCCCCATGCCCTCCCACAGAAGCTGAACTGGATGCCATTTATGTTTTTATATCTCAAGAGTCAAAGAATCAAACCTACATTGAATTTTTTAAAAACATAAACTTAGATAACAATAAATTATTATTAATATTATTAAATAGAAGTTAGAACTACACCCTACATATCCTATTCTGCTTTTGATCACCAAGTTCACCGTATAGGTGAGAGCATACACAGAGTTCGGATTTTTTTTTAATTTAATAAACACAAAAAAACTCTTAAAACAACAAAAAAAAAAAACCTAATCCTATTCTGCTTTTGATCACCAAGTTCACCGTATAGGCGCGAGGTGAGAGCATACACAGAGTTCGGATTTTTTTAATTTAATAAATACAAAAAGAACTCTTAAAATAGCTTTAAAAAAAACTACGCATCCTATTCTGCTTTTGATCACCAAGGTCACCGTATAGGTGCGAGGTGAGAGCATACATAGAGTTTGGATGATATTTATAATTTTAAAAAAACAACATATGATTTTTATTTAAAAACCACAAAGGAAATGTTACAATTTATTTTTTAGCATAGAGTTTAAAAATTACTAAATTAAAACTACATATTGATATCATGATCAATCGTGATCATTGATCACATTAACATTTTCTTTATTAAAAAAAAAAAAAAAACTTGAAAAATACCTGGTTTTTCCTTCTACAAACTTCCAAATCTGCTTTGAAATTCTTCCTTGATGCTCTTTGCCCTTAGCACCACCTTCTAAACTCTTCCTTCAAGCTGCTCCTTGATGTCTCTTTGCTCTTCACAATGCTAAATGTTAGTTTAGTGAAAACTGAATTTAGCAAGAGAGAAAATGAGAGTGTGATTTAGAATGGACCCAAGATGTCATTATATAGCTTTTAGGCAGTGTCTTTAGCAAATCTAGGTAGGTAGATTAGGGTTAGGTGTAGTAAATTCTTTTATTTTTTATTTTTTATAATGTTTTGATGCTTAAAGTATGAAAAACATCGGAAACGTGGCAGATGTTTTTGGAAACGTCTGCACACGTTTCTGGAGCATTTCGTATTGCATTTCTGTTTCGAAACGCTTTCTGCATGAAACATGGGCCTCTAGGACGTTCGGTGCTTCCGAGATATTTGCTCCAGATTTCATCTTGCTGGACTTATGAAGTGTTTGGGATATTTCTATATTGATTTTCAGTCTATATTGCATGAGAATATTGTCTTGAAGAGCCCATACAGTTCGCTGCCCTAGGAAATAGAAAATCAAGTTCATTGCTAGGGCTAAGTGGTGATATTGTTGGCTGTCATATGAATTCCTTTGCTGTCATAAATATTCAGATCTCTCTTGGTTGCTAATGGCATTTTCAGTTTGTTCCTCTAGGGTTTGAAGTGATGGACAGGTGGCTGTAATAAAAATCAGAAGTTGTGATTGGGGTTTGAGTCCAAACCCTTGTTTTTTGTTTGATGTCCTAGAAGGGACATTAGAGCAAAATGAGCATGCAAAGGAAATTGTTAGAGTCCATAATTTGTGCATTACTTTCCCAACAATCACAACTTTTTGGGTAGACTTTTTGTTTAGAATTTCAGCAAGAGGGCCTTAAGTATATCTTTTGTGATTATAAGTTTGATAGGCAACTGTGGCTCAGTGCTAATCAGTTGTTCACAAGTATCTTCTGTTTTCCTTTGTACCTTCTGTTCGACAAAATGAGAAGCTTATTTGCTACAAACATTATTATCTTGCTAGGCACAATGACCACACAAAGGAGATTGTTAGAGTCCATACTTTTGGCATTGACTTCTCAGCAACCACAGGCTTTTGAATAGCCTTTTTGTTTAGCATTTATGCAAGAGGATCACGAGGATATCTTTTGATATTTTAAGTTTTATAAGTATACAATTCACAAGTATCTTCTGGTTGCCTTTCTACTTGATGAAAATCTTATTTAGGGATTTGTAGCTTTTGTAGGAAGTCTGCTTTTGTTCTTTTGTATGTGATCAATTACCTTTTCATTTTTCCTTTGGAAAGTAAGATATATGACTACCCACATGTATCTTGAGGACATCTTATTGTTTGGTATCCTAATAGTATGGATTCCTAGTTCTCATGACAATTATTCCTGTAATTGGACAGCTTGACCATTGCACCAGGCACTTCTTGGCAGATTTTGATATCATAGTTTCTTTGTTTCTTTGCTTCTTTGCTTCTCTAACATGTGAGCATAGCTAAGGAACTTGTATTGATAGGAGAGCCATCTTGTCATGTGTGACTTGTTGGAGCACGTCTATTGCTATGATCATTGTCATTCTTAGAGAGTTGACTTTTGGTCTTGCGACATAATTTTTTTAGTACATTGTTGGTATCTTTATGGTTGCTTTGCTTATTTTCCGGTGGCTATGGCATAAGGCAACACTAGTGGTGGGAAGACTATACTTGTAGCTCGCCTTGGGTATGAAGCACTTGCCTAGTCTTTTACCGTTCAGCTGAATAAGCATTTGTGATTGAGCCTATTATCTTGCACGTTTCTTGAAGCATTTGGTTGATCTTTGGATCTTTTCTTGCATCATAGTTGAATCGTGTTCAATTTCATCACTTGCTCATTACCAGTTAGGAGATATGCTACATTACCAAGTATGGTCTTGGAGGCCCCTGTACTTAAACTGATACAGATCTGGTGCTGGTACCTGTCTAGGAACATCCCAGCTACGTACTTGGTTTTTCTATTGTCTCGAGTCTTGCTCGAGCATGTCTCGGGTATGTCAGTGCTGTATTCCGGGCCTGCTCGACTGTCAAATGATAGTCAAAATAAAAACATAAAACTAAATGGAACACACAATTAACTAAAAGTAGACTTCTATGAAGAAGCTGCATAGCAGAGCTATTGGGAACATCACTGCTGCTAGTCCTAATGCATCTGTTTCTAATGAACCAATTGCTGAACTGGAAGCTCTTGATGTATGCTGATTTTTTTAAAATGTAGGGACGTTTTTTTGAGAAAGAAGAGATTACATATTCTACTATGTCAGGCATTAAAACTATTAGTCCATGCCTAAGTGCTATACCTTAAATACAACCTATAACTATTCATAGAAAAGAGTCTAGTTGTACAATATTTCTCATATCCTCCTGTAGCTTAGTGGGCCACCATAGGGGTGGAGGACCATAGCATACAATATCATGATTGTCCAGGGCCCAATTTGCCAAAGCATCTGCAACTTTATTGTCCTGTCTATAGGTGTGGCAAAAGAGTACTTCTTGGAAATGCTCTTGCAGCCTTTTAATTTGCCAAACTTCCCTTGTTAGTCTCCAGTTAGAACTTCGACGTTCTTTAGAACCTGATAACAACTTAACTGTGACTTAAGAATCTAGCTCAATATACACTCTGGTCCATCCACACAGCTTCCTTCAATCCTTTTAACTCCACCCCAATCTTTGCTTGATTATTACTAGCGTGGTCCAAGTTTTCTGCATAAAAGAAGGCTATCCCTCCATCATTTAATCTTCCCACACCGCCTATAGCTGCTCGTCCCGGGTTACCTCTTGAGGCTCCATCTGTATTCACTTTTCCATATCCCATGGGAGGAGGCTTCCACTGGCTTCTTCTATCAACTTTCTTTTTGATTTTATAGGTCGGCAGAGTTGCACTTGTGGGCTGTATAGAAAGCTTTGTGCAGATGTTTTCCCATACCGGTGAAAGAGTAGAAGGGAAAGGAATTTTATGTTTAATGCTTTCTGCTATATTAATCTTGATTGTCTGCCACACGATGGATACTTTCTTGCTGGCATGCTGAAAAATTATTTGATTTCCTTCTTTCCAAACATTCCAAAGCAGCAGAGAGATGCCTATCCACAAGACCAGATTTAAATTTTGGCCTTTGGGAATACTTCCTTGCCAGTCTTTGGTCAATTCTTGTAAAGAATGTGTACTAAAGCCATTGTTTAGAAAATCGTTATCGGCGATTAATTGGCAGGCCAAATTTTGACTTGGAAATTAGGAATCGGCAATTTATCGGCAACTTTATCGCTACTTTTAAAAACATTTAAATTCATAAAATAAACTTAAATTAAATGTAAAAACAATGTTAAATGATGTGAGAAGTGACTCTATAGAATGTCATAGGCCCATATGCATATTTTTGATTAAGTTTTGACCAAAAAAGAGTACAAAGTTTGCAAACAAAAATGCTCATAGAGTCATGTCACATGTGACTTTTGAAGTATCACTATCAAATATCAATAATATTCCATTTCATCAAGCACACCTAAAATAAGTCTGTTGCACTTCATGGCTGCCTCGTGGAAGTGGAAGGTAAATATTCCTTCTCTGCAACACCAACATTGTCATCTACAAACATATTATCTGGATCATCACCAACTTCTAATGTCCCTGATGGTATTGCTTTGTCAGTCTCCCTCTCCAAAGCCGCATAGGCTCTGCATCATCAACAATCTGGTCATCATATGGATCAATGCTAGCCAAGTCAATTGCATCATAACTCTGTGCCCCCTCCACTTGTCTCACACGAAGACGAAGATTGTATCACATGAAGACAAGGTCATTGAGGCGTTGTGTTGTCAACCTGTTGTGCTTCTTTGTGTGAACAACTTTGAACATGCTCCAATTACGTTCGCATCCAGAAGCACTGCATGGTTGACACAAAATGCGGATGGCTAGCTTTTGAAGATTTGGTGTTTTTGCACCATAATCTTCCCACCACAAATTTGCAAATAAAACATTTATAATTTTGTAAGTTAACTAGGCTTGAATAAATAAAAGAATTCTAGACTTCTAGTTTTTAGTTCTATGTGTAATGAGACTAAATACAAATGACTCAATTTGTTTTTACCTAGCTGAGAAGTGTTTCTTCTTTTCACACATAGAGCCGAAGAAAAGAGCCTCCCCTTTGCAGTCTTGTAAATCTGCAGCTCGTCAACAATTGCATCTCTAATATCTTCGTCAGATACCATCCTCTCTATGCATGTATTAAAGCCATCCATAACCTTCTCATCAGCCTTAAATGATGGGGAATAGAAAAACTTCGGGTTTAGGTAGTACGCGGCTTTGCATGTATATGTCGATGAAGTGTCTTGTTCCATTTCTAATCAATTATGCGCCAAATGAGTTCATATTTTCGCTGATTGTGCCCATAATATTTAACTATGGCCTCATTGGCCACATCCATAGCCTCATACAAATAACCCATTGGGTTTTTCACCCCATCCACCATCCGTATAACTCGAACTAAAGGCTTTGACACCTAAAACAAAATAACGTATATATTTAAAATCAAAATTAATAAAAAAATATATAACAAACAAATATTCAAGTTTAGATTACCTTCATGATTTCTTCCATTTGCTTTGCAAACATATCATCAAAAACATCGCGTGCTCACAAACATCTGTTTAAGGGATGTTAATAAGGCTGTAATGCTTTGCAATATAATGAAGTTTGTGGCAAATCGTGTGACCCCTGATCGCACAAGCTCCTTTCCATTGGTTTGCTCTCTCATCAAGTTTAGCACCCAAGTGTGATTGTAGATGAATTTTGTAATATTTCTTGCATCTTCAACCACATTTTTCACCCATGAGAGTTTTCCTATGTCCTCCAATAAGAGATCCAAACAATGGGCTGCACAAGGGGTCCAAAAAAGTGTAGGGTGCCTCTCCTCAAGAAGTCTCCTTGCTGCTGCGTATGCCGCCGCATTGTCTGTCACAACTTGGATGACATTCTCCACACCCACCTCCTTCACCACCTCATCTAACATATCACACAAAGTGCTTGCAATTTTCACTTGGTGGGAGGCATCAATTGATTTCAAGAAGACCAACTGCCCACTTGATGCCACTAGGAAGTTAATCAATGTGCGGTTTTTCCCATCTGTCCACCCATCAGACAAAATGGTGCATCTTTTTTTTTGCCACACCTTTTTTTGCTCTTCTACAAGAGTTTTGGTATGTGTGATGAATCCTCCAACAATGGGCCACTCAAATCATGGGGAGTAGGAGCCTTGAATCCCTTCCCGCAACAGTCAATGCAGTGACCAAATTCTCCCAATATGGACTTTTTGCCACATTGAAAGGAATGTTGTTGTAGTACCAAAAGTTTGCCACAACTATTCTTGCTTCATTGTGCATTTCTTTATTCCAAGCAGTACCTTCGAGTGAAGGTTGTGAACCAAGAGTACTTCGAGGAACAAAAACATTGCTGAACTACTATCAGTGGATGAACCCCGTCCCAGTGTCTGACCTCTTGGAGTTGGGGCATTAGAAGATGCCTTTATGTCAAAATCTTTCCTCACTGCCCTCCTATTTGCTAGGGCTGCAAGTGCATCAACTTTCCTCTTCTTTTCTTCTTTTTTCTCTGCATAAGCTGCAAGGTAAGCAAACAACTCTCGTTGAGCCTCAGGTGGTGCTTGATTGCACACTGTCACTTCATTCCCTGGTATCTGTGCAATGTGGAACTTAAGGCGATAAACACCTCCACTCATCTTCATGCCACAATAATTGCATACAACACAATTGCCTTCTACGGGTTCACAATACTTCCAAGAAGGGTCATTTGATTTAGGCTTACTACGAGCAACTGAACCTAAACGAAATACCGATGCCATTCTACAAAACAAAACAAAAAACAATTGTCTTAGATTTACAAGCCTTAGAGAAATTAAATTGTATGACGAAATTAAGAATAATATTGCTATTGCATGAAGAAAAAATTACAAAAAAGCTATATTGAAGACGTTAGTATATTATGATAACTTCATAGATAATATTTTTAAAATCGTTATACAATATACTATTATAATTTTATAGTGTATCATTATACAGTTAACTATAAATTTATAATAATGTAGAGTACATACAAAACGTATAAAATTAAATTTATAGTGTATGCTATTGCTCACAGTCACGTTATAGATTGTATAAAATTAAATAACATATAAAATACAGTATAACTGTTATTTTATATAAATGTATACACTGTACAGTATACTTTGTATAACTATTAACAAAGACTGTAATATATTAAATATATACAAAAGCAACAAAACGAATTAATATATTAAATAAATATTATTAACTATTTAGTATAAAGTTATTAACAAGTTATAGTAGTATGTTAAATATTTTATTGTAAAGTCATGTATTGTAATATAATATTGAAAATCTTTAAAAAAGGAAAAAAATACTGTAATATTTACCTGCTAGGGCCACGAACTGGCCACGAGTTGTTGGAAAATAGATCTGGAAACCACGTCGAATGCTTTGTGTATTTATGTGCCCTCGAAATCACATCGTTCGCCCACGAAACCACGTCGAATGCCCTCCTAACCACGTCGAATGCCCACGAATGGAGGAAATACGAGTCGCAGGAGCAAAAATGAGTCGAGCAAGAGAAAACAGGAGAAAAAACAAATTGATTTGGTCTTTTTCGCATTTAAACCTAAGCCATGATTTCACCTGCGATTGTCCACGATTTTAGCTTATGATTTTCCACGATTTTGCGGGTTTTTATCGCCAAAATCGCGGTTTTTCGAAACCCACAAATCGTGATTTTTAGAAAGATTAATCGTTTTGTCTGCCTAAAACGATTAATCGTGATAATTGGGCAATTAATTGCGATTTTTAAAACGGAGACTTAAGCATTGAATGTTTAGTACAGGATGCAAGATTCTCGCCACAATGGCTTGATGAAATGTCCCTCTTTCTCGAATAATATTATCGAAGACCTTTGGCCTATTTTGTCTACCCGACGGCCAAAGGGAACACAAGGGTGACTTAAGTCACAATAAATTAGTATAAAGTGCCTAAAAGAAAAAAAATAAAATTATTAAGCACTTATATTAATTTATTTGACTTAATTATAAAATGATTAGAGGAAAGCACTTATAAAAATTTTGTAATCTCTAGAAAGTGTGAATTGCCTAGGGGCAAATATTTGTGATTAAAAAGGGTCTAAATATGTTTTTATCCTTCCTAGGGGGAAATGGCGACTTGCCTTGAGGAAGGATAATAGAGACTTAGAAGGGAAAAAGGCCATGGTAATTTTTGTATCCTCCCTATGAAAATTGCGACTTGGCCTAGAGAGAGAACTATGCATAGAGAAAATCATTGCAGCTGATTGGATAGGAAAGAGGTCTCCTTGGGTCTCTTCTCCATTAAAAGAGAAGTCGACTTGCTTGAGGGGCATTCTATGATCATTTTACAAATTCTGAATTTTATCTAAAGCTTGGAGCTTTTGCATAAAATATTCAAAGGACAAAAACCCTTAGAATTTGCTCTAGAGGATGAAAACCCTCTTGGAGTATTGTGAGGGGATCTCTACTCAGGAGATTCATTGGTGCTTGCAAAGATTTATTATTTTTCAGAGCTATTTCCAGCAGTTGAGAAGGAATTTTGCAGATTTCTGTAGCAAGGGTTTGAAGAATCAAATTGCAGCCGTCACTTCTTTTTTATTCCTAGGTGAAGCGACCTACTCTTTGACTAATCCATGTTGTATTGAAGACATTACAGGTCTGTTTTGTATTGCCATCTGTGAATCTGAATTTTGTGGAACAAAATACCTTGTTTTCAGAGGTTTTGGAGGGTATAAAGAGTCATTTTCAGTCTCCTACTGCAGATTTTCTGATATTTATTTCAGTCTATTTTAGTTCCAGAAAAATCAGATTTTTCCCAAATATTGGCTGTTAAAAATATAGAGATCAGTTTGGTTAAGGCATAGATTTATTTGAGTCCGCTGTTTGTATGGGTTTTTACTCAAACGCTAGTCGCCATTATGGGAATTTATTGCAGCAGTCAGAGATGAGTTTTGCATGGTCTCTTATATCATCTTAGGGACTGATTTGGCTCATAAAAATATGCATATTATCTTGGGAGAGTGAAGATCATCAAATTATGGTTGTTAGTATGAGTTTTATGCTAAAACCCTAGTCGCATTTCCCATATTTAATTCAGACCTGCATGATACTTTAATGGAAGTTTGTCGTCGATAATTTGCATTTCAAGGTTGGGGGTTTGCCTAAAATCCATTAAGGGCAAAATTGTTCCATTTGGGGACATTACACGTGACCCATGAGCATTGGAAAAAGTATTGTTGATATCTTCATCCGCCTTATAGCATAAGTTACAGTGAAAAGGGCCATAGAAACCTCTTTTCATAAGTTGTTCCCCGTTAGAATTCTTCCATGAGCTAATAACCAGACAAAAAAACTAACCTTTGGCCACAAAGCAGGCTGCCATATGTGGTTAAAGAGATGTTTGAACGGATGAGAGATGCTCTTGGTCAAAGAAACATATCCTGATTGGACTGTATAATTACCTGCAGCAAATTTTCCCCAAGCTAAAGAATCCGGCTTAGGAGAAAAAGATATAGGTCTATCCATTAGGGCCTTATGAAGCCTGTAGAGTAATATTGATAGGCCATTCTGAAGAGGGAATCCATTGCTTTCCAGTTTCCCAAGGAAGGGGAGAATTTCTAGTATAATGAGTTACCTTAGTCCACCCTATAGTATGCATATCTTGCATGACCTTCCTTAGCTGAGGAAATTGTCTTATAATAGGGGGTTGTCCATCCCAAGAATCCAACCAAAAATACGTCATTTGACCATTGTGAACAATCCAGAAGAACTGATTTTTAATAATTTCCTCTCCTGTTCTAAGGGTGGCCAAGATGGGAGAGCCTTTGATCGGAAGTGACCGTCTGATAATTTTGTCAGGATGGTTATGTTCTGCATATTTTGCTCGAAGATTGGTAGCCCATAATTCATCCGGAGTGTTAGCATTCTCCAGTAAAGTTTGGCTGCTAGGGCCTTTGCTTGTTTGGAAGATGATCTGAAGCCTAAACCACCGTCTTGCTTAGGCTGGTACAATGTGTCCCATCTGAGAAGGGACCATTTTTTCTTATGCTGTAACCCACTCCGAGAGAAAATTTTGATATATAGTATCCATCTGCTTCATTATAGTTGCTGGAATATTTAAGATTGTGGAGACATATATAGGCATTACCTGCAATATGGCCTTGATAGAGGTCATTCTTCCCCCTGTTGATAACCACTTATTCATCCATTTGTGAATTTTCAATTCCATTTTAGTGGTTAGCCAATTCCAATCTCTGATCTGTTTATGGGCTATAGGAATACCCAAATATTTTATTGGAAGAGAACCTGGACTAAAATGGAGAGCATTGAGAATCTGTTCTTCCTGTCTATGAGAGCAATGGAAGAAAATAATGCTGGATTTAGTGTCGTTAATTAGCTGGCCTGTGGCAGCAGAAAAAACCTGTAGAAGTTTCCCAAAATGTTCTGCTTCCAATCGCGTTGCTCTTCCAACTAGAGTTGTGTCATCAACAAACCGTAGTTGGGAAATTGGCTTAACCGATCTAGCTAATCGACCCCTTGTATGATGAGTTTTCATGCACTTCTCAAGTTTGACCATGATCATTGACTATTTTCCAATTTTGAATGATAATATAAAATCATGAAATATATCATATGTCATGATTCATTTGACATTTTAAATTATCAATAATCAATAGTGTTTTTGTAATATCCCCTTCCCATTCGAAGACCTTTGGCCTATTTTGTCAACCCGACGGCCAAAGGAAGAATATAAGGGTGGCGTAAGTTATATTTAATTATTATAAAGTGCCATTAATAAAAGAAAAAAATATATAGAGCACTTATAATAATTTATACGACTTAATAATTATTAAGTTAAGGATGGAAAAGGCCCAAATATAAATTGTTATCCTTCCTAGGTGAAAAAACGACTTGCCTTAGAAGGGGGAATGGGAACATAGAAAGGATAAATGCCCATTTTACTATGTATTTCCCCTAGAAAAATGCGACTTGCATTAGGAGGGAAAAAGTTGTTGGAAAAAGCATTTAATATGGGAAAATATTAAATGTTTGCATAGGGAAAATCCTTGGGAATTAATTGGATATTGTAGAGGTTGTTTTGGGTCTCTTCTTCCTTTATAAGGAGAAGTCGACTTGAAGGGAAATATTCCATACCATTTGATATTTTCTAATTTGTGTCTTAAGCTTGTAGCTTATGCATATTCTTTCATGTGCAACTGCTGTTTGCAAATATCCAGCTTGTGGAGTAAGATCCCACGGGAACCCTAGCTTCGGTGGTGAGAGATCCATCCCTAGCTAGCAGGGCATTCTTCGGTAGTGAGAGATCTACCCTAGCTTGTCAATTTTGGAGCTGAATTGATGCCCTAAATGTGCTGGGCGACCTACTTTTTAGGGCAAAATTAGGGTTTCGTGTTTGCTGTGCGAAAACTATTTTTGGAATATTATTCTTCATATTTTTGTGGCCCAAGATCCAAAGTTTCAGCTCATTTGGACTTCTCTAGCAAAAGATATTAATTTTAGAAGTTTTCAGCTGTTTAGGGCACGCTGTAAATTTCTGGCAGCATTTTGTTATTTGAAAAATTCTAAAAACAGTTCTATAATATCAGTTATTGTATTAGCAAGCTCCATTTAAAATTTCAAGAGATTTGAGCAAGTATTTTTGGAGTTATCCATTATTTTCTGTTCGCTGCCCTAGATTTAATTTTCTGCAAAAATCATATTTCTGTTTGGCTGCAATTTGTCTGTATTTTGCATATTTAAAGTTGGGATTGCCTAAAATCCGTCTAAGGGCTAAATAATGTCCATTGGGGACATTACAGTTTTGTTGTTTTTGTGTATTTTAGACATATAACATTGTTGTTATGACTTATTATGTTTTAAGTGTTTTTTCTTCCCATAATTGTTACTCAAACATGCCAAGGAAGAAAAGGAGAACACAAAGATTATAAACGCTAAAACAAATATGGAACAATCATTTGACGAAGAAGAGCAAGAATTGGTGGACTTGAGACAGGTTGCTCTGCATTTCGCCCATTCCAGCATCACCTTTTATTGGGATACCTTAGAATGCCACAGCTTATGAAAACTTATGGAAATAACAATCATTCCCTCCATTTCAGGTCTTCTTTTGCATATTCTTCTCTGACATTTGATATGTTCATTCTGATCATGCTACAGCTATTAGTTCTCCATTGGATGAACATGACATTTAACAGGTTAGTTCTTCATTGATATTAGAATTTGTAGTTCTAACAATCCCTTTCAGCCAGTCCTGTGATATGGATTTACAACCTGACCAGAAAGACTACATATTATCGTCACCGAATTCTTCACAATCTATACACACCCAAAATGTGACACAGGCTATGAATGGGACAGATCTATTGAACATTGCTGTTATGATCAACCCCTACAGAGGATAAACGTCACCACCAGCAATCTCATTAGAGAGTTTGACCAAATTTACACCTAGGTTGGTCTCTTGCCATATTGAGTATGGTGAAAAACTTGTTCTTGTGCCTTACTCTCAAGTATGTACCCGATGTGCAAAAAGAAGCTAAACGTTGAATATTTCAAGTGGTGGACAAGTGTAGGGATTGTTTCGATACATGTCAATATTTGATAGCTCTGAGAAAAATCTTTAGTTCTCTTCCCATACTATTGAATACGGAGGCCAACTTATTGTGTCAACATGCGAAATCTATCCATGCAAGAATTTATCTGAATGCATGACCTTTGAGTGAGATTAGAAGAATAAGTGATATGCTTGATTTACTGAGGGGACAGGTGTTGTCATTTGCTCATATATTGCAGGCTTTGAGACATTTACGAAAATGCACGTTAATTTTATTTTGTATTTGGTGTGGCCGGTCCCACTTGTAATCAATAAATGAAGTTATACTTTAGTGCGAGCTACTTTTATCAGAATAAGACTATAAGTCAGTTAGGCTATAATTATGTTGTGGACAGTTGCATACAATATGTTATGCATGATTTCCAGAATTCTGTTTCATGTACCTGGTGGAAAAGAAAGTATAGATAATAAAAACCCTTTACAAATCAGAATGTAAGATTCTTATTATCATATATTTTATTTTGATGAACAAGCTTGGATATATTGTAATGTCCCCTTTTCCAAGCTAGTTCACTATGGAAGACCTTATGCCCATTCCTCTTCCCGTGGGCATCAAGGAAGGAGCAAGGGAGGGGAACTCGCCATGGTTGTAAGTGTTGTACTTTCGTAATTAATTATTTTATTTACTAATCATGGCATTGGAGTGGTTTGACTAGGTGGTGGAAGACTTGTCAAACAATGCAAGGAGGATTTCTATTTCTTCATTATGGAGGTTGGTCTTGTGGAGGCCTACATGGTGACTTTAATGTTCTTTTCCTTCATTAAGAGGGGGTCCGGCCTCTCTAGAGGATTCTATTTGCCCATTGACATCTTCAAGGCCTATATAAGGTGGTTCGACTTGCTAAAGGAGGATTATGCTATTTTGGATATTGATTTCTCTTGGAGGTGGAGCAAGTAGCTTCTCTTCTTGCCATTGAAGGACGGAAACCCTTCCTTGGTCACCTATTGAGGACAAAACCCTTCAATAGGATCACACTAGGGGACGAAAACCCTCTTGTGTGCAAGGGTGATCTCACACGGAGGTCACATTGGAACTTCAAAGTGATTTTATGCAGTTGTTCTTCATTTCCAGCCCTAGGCAACTTGCTTGGGGGTTGAGTTCGGTGCCATCTAGGGCACAATTTAGTATTTTGAGCTGATATTCTTGTTCTTCATATTTTATAAGGCTGAAATCTACATTTTGGTGATTTTTGGAGAAGTTTATCTATTTTTTCCAGCCCTTGGTTTTGGCTGTACTGTTGCTGTCATAAAATTAATTACAACTGTGATTTATCATTCATTTCTTCATATTTTTGATGTATTTGAGATTGATAAATATTGCCGTGGTTGGATAAATAATTAGGCGGCATTTCAATTCTATTCGCATAGTCAAATGTTAATGTGAATCTCATATGCAATTCGTTGCCCTAGAGGGCTGATTGATATTGTGTGTTGATTGTTTGAAGAGCATTCTCAGCTTTTTCAGATTGATGTTTGTGTGTTTGAAGGTGCAATTTCAGATTTGATTCATTTGGGTTTAAGGCCAAATCCTTATTCCCATATTCATCCCTAGAAAGGGACATTACATATATTCACTACAGAGAATTTTATCACTGCTGCCAAAGTTTCAGTTGCAATTATCTTTCATTTATTGGACTGGTGGGGATGCTTGTCTAATCTTGATGGCTTTCATTTTATATTTGGTTGCTGAATGGATGTTCAAGTGGTTGTCATTTGTGTGGATGATGTCTGGGGAAACCATTTTTCAGAATCCATAGGGATCTGCACCCTCTGCGTCTAGTTGCCACTTGAAACTAACAAAACAATCTCCACTGCCAGATGATAATATCAGCTTTAGACAGCATTTGCTGGCTCCTGATCTGGGCCATCGATGAAAACGAAGTGATCAACGAAGCTCTAAGTTTGATAAAATAACCTTTGGTTGCATTTTGATTACTAGGAGAAGATTAAGCCAAAATATTGGGACCAACAGATCTGGCTTCCTTCTATTATAAAATTTGGCATTGAATTTTGATCATTTCCTCCCTTCACTGTCACATGTAATTAGTAATAGCCATGTGAAAAATATAAGAAATATTGCTGATCTGACTATAATGTACATGATATACTGGGGGTTTGATTTTAAATTTGTGAGCCATTATAACAATCAGTTAACTACAACCCTTAAACTAACATTGACATATATGAATTCCAGAAACCTATCTAATAATATTCTGGATGCAGATCAGTGCATTACAATATGACCTTCTTTGCATACTTGTTTGTTAGATTCAAATTCCTAGTGTGTAGGGCATCCCACAGTGTCTTTAATTTTTTCAGATTTTTATAATATTATTTTACTGTGTCTTCAGGATCATGCCGCAAAAGCTGGCTGATATTCTGTTTGTCCCTGGAAAAAAGGAGCAAGTGCTTTCTAACTGTGATGCTGCAGATGTTTTGCGGGATGCCTTTGGGGAGACTGAAGCAGCATTAGACTATCAGTATGAGGTTTATTCGGCTTCCTTTGTTTACTTTATTGCAGTTTCCTAGGACAGTGATATAATTAAGAATTTTTGCATCCATACTCTTTCAAGTTTCCTGTATTACAAGAGCGGTGTCAGTGTGTTTATTGATTGGAAAACTGCTTTTCTGGCCACAATGTGTGTGATGCCAATGCAGATATTTGACAGCAATCATTTCATTTTCAATTTTTTTCGTACTTTCTGTTTTTTAGCTTGCATTCTTTTTATTTTAGGATTATAGAAGTGGCTACTCTGCCAGCACATCCTTATTTCTAGACTTGTATAAAATCGAACAAAGTGAAAATTAAGAGGTTTTCCTGATGGTTTATTACTTGCTTGTTTATCCACTATGAATTTAATCCATTATGAAGGGAAGAAATGCTAAGTCATCTTTACATTGATTTATAGTACCTCTATTTCCTTCTAAGGTCAATCGCGGTATGAGTCAAACAAAAATCTTGAAGAGAAGTTTTGTACAAGCATTGGGACATGGAACTTTTGTTTCTTTGGAAGAGCATATAGATTAGATGGAAAAATAAAATTATAAAAACACTGCCTTATATAATCCGTTTTCTGGCCTATATCTTTGGAAGAATATCTAATTCTTAGAAAGTTGGACACACTTATATAGTCCTGTTTCTGGCCTTGTGACTGTTTCAAGGTGATCAGGTATCTAAATGTGTAATAAGCACAATAACTCACTATAGATTAAGGATAAATAGACATGAATTGGTGATTTAATGGATGCCTAGAAGCTCTGGAACATTTACTAATTTATCATCTCCCAGAGGATAAATGAAGGATGATAGATTGAAGATGAGTGAGCATTAGTTTATCAAGTTGTGATGTGCATCCAGCATGGTCCAAGATGTATAACAATGAATCTATGATTCTATTGTGTATATACTATATACTGCACTGAAACTCTCAGATGAAGTGTACCAAACAATGGCAAGTGATCCAATGAAGTAAAATAAGTGTAAAATTTTACGATAACTTTTACGTGGTTAAGCTTCTTATGCAAACATGATGAAAGGCGGAAAGGAAAATTGCACTATTTTAATTGATATAATACCTTGGCTTGGTGAATATAGAAGGGATTTACGTGTTATCAAAACTAGGACATAATGTCTATTTCATTTTATTGAAAACTAAAGGTGTTAGTCAATTACTAAGACCTAAATACGAAATACTGATAGAACTAAAATCCAAACACAAGCACTACTTTAAGACATTATTTCAGAATTCATTCATTGCTTTTATTCAGTAACATCAATTGTTGTTAATTAATGCAATCTTTTCCTATGTGATAACACGTTTTACTATTAGCTGATACCTTATATTGCTAAATTTTGTTGGTTATGTTTAAATGTTTGTTTTATATTATTTTCAAATTTAAAGAGAAATTGCCTTTGGATATTTTTCATGCTGTTTGTTTGCAACTATCTATATAAAGTGCATATATACTGTAAAATATGTAAATTTCAAATAAATTTATTTTTATAGTATTAAGATACTCGAGACATTAACCTTGGGGATTTTGAGGTGAACCTGAATCAACAAGGGACTGTAGTCTATAAAGATAGAAGATAAGCCTAAAGACCCTATCAAGACTAAGAATTTGGAAATCAGATTTAGTTTGCTCTAAGGCACCATCGGTCAGAATGAGTATTTTCTCTAAGAAAGTCCTCAAGCTTATCCATGTGGGTCTGAAATAACTTTGGAAAGAGAAGGCACGCTTATATGGCTCAATTTTGTACTTCTAATGGAGTTAGAGTTTGGTAGTAGTCTAAGCTGATCCAACATCTATGTTGCAGAAAAACACCCTTCTGCCCATACCCATGTCCGAATGTTTTTGATACGAGAACGAATCCAGGAATGTAACTTAAATGTCTCTGTCTTGGGTTCATACTGGAAACAGTATGGAAATGGCTTTTCCGTTTGTGATACGAACGCTAGACATTTTGTCCTGTTTTCTGCGGCACAAGTTGCCAGAAAAGTGAAAAACAAAAAAAAACAGTCAAAATCCTAAAACGCATCCTCTAAACTTGCTAAACACACTTTCCAAAAGCTACATAAACACACAATTGGGCCATTACAAAACACATTCTTGTTCCATTGCGGATTTTCAGTTTCATAAAATAGGAGTGGCATTCATGGAGCCACTGATTTTGAGGAAAAGCAAGATGATTCATTCTAGAATATAGATTATAATCATGTACATGTGAAATTATAAGCATATTGAATGTCTTGAATTTTAATTAATACTATATATTTTAATTTTCAAGTCCTTCATTTTTATGGACTAAAAATGATTATTATGCATTTTTACAATATATTGTATGGATGTTTCTGTACTGTTTCTTACCAAACGGGTTTTTGAAAATCAGTGTTTCTGCATTTCAATTATGTTTTTATTTCCATTTCCATTTCTTGGCAACCTAGTCCAACATTGTTTCATAAAGCTTCAATGTGGCAATAATGTTTGATATGCCTTTGAAACAAAGCATTTGAGCACAACATTGGATTGTAAGCCTCAAGAGGGGGTAAGGAAGTTTGGAAGATAAAAACATTATAGGAGAACTTTCAAGAAGTTTGCGGATTACGGCGCCCACTACAGACTTCTTCCCTGAAATCGCCGGATGTGGAGCCATGACTCAGGTTGCTGGAGATCTTGAAGCTCGTTTCGAGGCTGGATCTGTCATTAGCCGTCGCTGCTCCCGACTCGATCCATAGCCACTAAGGATGGCTCCAATGATGGCACACTGGCTACGCAGGAACATGGGGCCCTTCCATGGATTAATTTGGCGTTCTTTGGTGGTGTCCAGACTGCGCGCGACGTCAAAACTAATGCGAAAACTCCTACGAAATCTTCAAACCCTGGCCGGATTGTGGATGCGAGACAAGTGCAGGGCTTTCCTTGTTTTGCAGATGACACCCAAAGGCCAAGGGCTTCTGATAAGTTTGGTAGCAGTGCTAGAACAGAGGCACCTCAAATGGTTGGCAGCGTCCCTATTAAAAATGCAGATTTAAATCAGACGCAGCCAGACAAATCTGCCTTTTGTGGCAGTGTTGTCTCGTCTCAGAGGGAGGCTGAAAATAGATCTTTCCGGGAAGCTCTACAGGGGAAAAGCTCAACACCTATGAAGCCTGCTGAGAACATTCCTAGTGTTCAGTTTGGTGATGAGGTAACCAAAGCTGAATCTTTTTACCAAGATCATGCTTTGATTTGTCGCTTTAGCGGTCTGTGGCCCTCTCTCCCAGCGTTTCATGATTGGATTTCGAAACACTGGGTTCCTATTCTAGACAGCAGGTTAGATCTTTATCCATGCGCTAAGGGTATATTTATTGTTGTATTTTCTTTAAGATCTGTTAAAGAAACCATAGTTGAAAGACTTTGGACATTTCAATTTAGGTACCTTGTTTTAAAACCCTGGTACCCTTCTTTTAACCCAACCACTGAATCTTTCTCTTGCAAACCAGTTTGGATTAGGTTGCCCCATCTTACTCACACAACATATGCTAGAATCCTTGTTGAGATTGATACTTCCAAGAACCTTCCTTCCCACATTGAGCTTAAAGTTCAAAACCGGACTTGGACACAACCTCTGGATTATGAAGGTTTACCCTTCAGATGCAGAAGATGTTTCTCCTTAGGTCACACCGTGGCTGATTGTGAGTTGGCTAAATGCAAGAATGAAAGCAACTGGTGGAAAGATGCCCTCCATGAACATTTGATATTTGACACCAAAGCTGAGTTAGAATCAAAAACAGATTCGAAAGAAGTACCTGATTCAGTCCCTGAAACTTCCCTTAATGTTCCAGCAACCCCTCTTAGAGATATCTTAAATGTTGGAAACAAGGGGATGACGCATGTTGAGAAAAAAGCTGAACCGAAGACATGTGAAGCGACAAAGGAGAATGTTCCTCTTTCTCCTTGCAAAAAAAGTATACACCAGCCGATTAATGATTCTATGGAGGTCATTCTTCCAATCAAAGAGGTTCAGCAGGGTGGGTAACAGTGCATAAAAAGAAAAAATATATTTCTAAAAATACTGATTCTCCACCTAGATTATTTAGTTATCTACTGCTGTTTGGCTGTTCTCTATTGCTTCATTTGTCTTTGCCAGGCAATAGCTTGCTGCTATGATGCTGTTGTGACGCTGCAGATTGATTGCTGTATATCAGCTGTTTTTGTGCTGAGAATTTGCTGGTTTTGGTATTTTTCTGAGCAGACTGTTTTCTGCTGTTGGGCTCTCATGTATAAATCCTGATCTCGATCATTTTTGTTATGCTATTATTATTGTAAAATATGGTTTTTGAGCCTTCTTGTACAAGGGTATAGTCCCTTTCAAAAAACTATTTGCCAATAATAATAATAATAAAAAAGTTCAGTTCAGTCATGTCCCACGTGAAAGAAATAAAGTTGTTGATGGCTTGATGAATTGGGCCCTGGATAATAAAGATCTTCTTTGCTATGGATTGCCTCCTTCATGGTGGTCCAATAAGCTCCAAGAAGACATCAGATATATTCTTCACCTTGATACCTCCTCATGATTATCTATGCAGCGTCAATTCTGTATAATGCTCAAGCTTGGACTCTTAGTTTTCAGGCTTGGCATGGCCAAATATGTATTTATTGATGACCAGCTAATATAAAGTTTGCTGTTTTTTTTAATATTTAAAGTCACTATTAGTTATGTATTAACTAATGTTCGGTTGTAACCACCTCAACCATTTTGTAACTATCTCTTGCATAATAAAATGATGGACACAATCTACAAGGTGTGCATTCCGGTTTTCTCTTCATTCTTTATCTATTCACATCTTCTAACAGTTTGTAGGTCTAGTCTTTACGGGTTTTTTGAGAAACTTGTAATTCTGACGATTTATGGTGAAATCTACTGCATGTGTGCTGTTGTAAGAAGTTTATATGTTTTAGCATTGATATTTACATTGGTCAAGATTGTTGACGCCTCATATGAATGTTGTTCTTGTTTCTCAGCAGGGATATAGTTTTTTTCTAGGAATGATGTATATGAGAAGTATGACAGTTACGAATACGTGAAAGTTTTGATGACAGCATTAACCAACCATGATAATCTCTCAATTCTTGCTTACATGTAATATATATATACATATATATTCCTTTGATTTTTGTGGATTTCATATGTGAATTGTGTCATCTTCATTTCTTCTCCTGATTCTTGAAATGGGTTCTGATTGCTTTATGTGAGGCCCAATGGATGTGATAGCCACCAATCTGTGGTGATTGTATCAAATTCTTTTGCGATTTAAAATGGATACATACCAGTTGCATTGAGTACTTAATGAATATCCTTGTTAGGTTTAACTCAAACATATGGATGATTTTATCAAATTCGTTTATTACAATTTATGCTTGATTAAGTAAATTTGAACATTATCAGGCTGAATATACATTTATTTGATTAGTGATAAGATATAGGGAGAATAGGTGCAATGGATTATGTTCAGCCATTCAGGTCATGGAGTTCTTTGTTAATTTTAGTCTTCTTGGTCTTGCTTTGAAAATCCCTTTGTTATGGAGTTCCCAAAGTTATTATAGTCTAAAGCAAGAGGGATTGTGTCCATCCCTGAAGTTACAAGTTCAAGTCTTGATTGGCCATTGGTCGCTTTTGAGACCAATCTCTAATTGAATTGCGATCCTCATTATCTGTTTAGTTAGGTGTGCAATTTGGTGCTTTAACAAATCTAAGAGATAAACATAGAAGATCTAAGCACAAAACAAAAATAAGATAGCAAAATAACAACGATGTTGGAAGGCGTATACAAGGAAGAAATAAAGAGAAGGCGGATTGCACACATTTGAGATTGTGTGTCCATCTATTTATTATAAATGAAGTAGTTACAAAACGGTTGATGTAGTTACAACCGGTTACAACCAACTTAGAGTTAGACACCTTATAAATGAGCCTTATATTCTCATACCCCCTCTTAAGGCTTATTCTACATAAAGCAAAAACAAACAATCTAACAAAACTAGAACAAAACAAAACTACGCAATCTTCAGACACTTTCACTTTGAAAGCAATGCTATGATAAGGTAGGGCTCCATCAAGCTGCTTTGTGACCTTCGTAAAGGTGTAGCTCCCGAGCTGAATTCCCGAGTTCCCGGATTCCACCTCCCGAACTCCCGAATCATAGATCTCCCGAATTATTGGACAACCATCCATACTTGAGCCATCCACAAGCTCCATCAAGTTGTCTCATGACCCTCGTGAGGGTATAATTCCCAAGATCCACAATCTCCCGAACTATTTGAGCAACCATCCATACCGAGCTTCATCTACCCTATATCCTTACTTGCCTTCAAAGTTTAGAGCATCTTTATATTGCGTATTCGTCACTGTCCTCACTACCTTCTGCATCCGGTGGGTCTTCAACCATGGCTATATTGGCTGTATTTGATATGACTTTACCCTTGAGCACATCATTGGCTCGAACACGACAATCCCATGTTGTGTGACCTCTTTTCTTACAATAATGACATTCAATCTCCCGGTTATCTTTATCTGATCTTCTACGAGAGTTTTTGGTTCTGAATAGAATGCACTTTCTTGTTGAGAATGACCTTCTGCATCTTCTGTAGTTCGTTTTTCTTCAGCTAGAAGAGCTGCAATCATATCATCTAGAGATTGAGATTGAATTTGATCGAGGATAAATACTACATTGTTGTATTTTGACGACAAACTATTTAATAGGATAGCTTTGGCATCCTCATCCTCAATCACAACTTTGATTTCTGCTAGTTGTCTGATCAGGGACCTTAGATTATTGATGTGGCTTGACATAGAGATTCCTTCATCCATTTTGAACCTATATAACTGAAGTTTTAGGGAAAATATGGCATTGACTTCTTTCGCTCCAAAAAAATTATTTAGAGTATCCCAAATTTCCTTTGATGATTTGTCTAGGTCTACATGATGAAGTTTAGAGTTGGAGAGAGCAAGGCCAATAATAGCTTTTGCTCTATCATCTCTCCTTTGCCAATCTAACAATTTCAATGCATCGGTAGACATTGTCTCTTTCCTGTTTACAATGCCCCACAAATTTTTATTCATAAGTTGCATTTGTATTTTCACTCTCCACGTATGAAAATTTAGACCAGAATATTTTTCTATGGGCATTTCCATTTTAATAAAATAGAATAAATACAACTGCGTATTTTCGGAAATGAATAAAATAGAATAAAATACCAGTTGCACAGTTCCGTGCCCTAGCGCAGGTATTGTCTTTTAGATCTCTGGTAATTTCTGAGACTATTTTATGCCCTTGACTCCTGAAAATCGTGACTACACATTTTCTAAAAAAAAAAAAACGTGACCCTCCTTTGAAAAAACGTGATTGTTCCTTTGACTGGTTTGTGTATTTTCGTGCTAAAAAAACACGACTGTCTTCCAGCGGAAATGACTGTTTTCTGATTCGCGACTCTGTTTTCTCCTTGCACGACTGTGTAGCGTGATGTTTTCTCCTTGCCCTAACAGCGTGCCTTTGATTTTCGATTTCATGCCCTAACTGCATGCCTTAGATTTACGACTGTGCTGCAAATCTTCAGGTACAACGACTTGTTTATTTCGACCCTCAAAAATCTTCTTCTGATTTCTTTCAAAAACCAAAATGAAAATGTCTTCCTTCTTCAGCGTGCCCTAATGGGACTGATCTTCTTCCCTTCTCTCTTTCTTCGCTTGGTCTTGCTCTGATACCACTGTTAGAAGGCGTATACAAGGAAGAAATAAAGAGAAGGCGGATTGCACACATTTGAGATTGTGTGTCCGTCTATTAATTATAAATGAAGTAGTTACAAAATGTTTGATGTAGTTACAACTGGTTACAACCAACTTAGAGTTAGACACCTTATAAATGAGCCTTATATTCTCATAGCAGCAATTCCATCAGTTAGAAGTGACACATCACATGTTAGCAACGAGTCCTTATACTGTGAATCCAAGCAGCCAATACTGACACATGCCTGGGTGATCTTAAAGTTTTTGCTGTCTATCATAAAATTTATGTGTGTTTTGCCTGCTCTTGCTTTCATACTCAAACAATACCTTTTTTTTTGGTTTGTATATTTTTGAGCAATCCATGGTACAAAATATTTCTGTTTTATGCAGAAAGATTCCTATTCATAACCCTATTTTCCAGTTCTCATGTGTAATAAATTATTTCTTGGATTTGTATTGTTTCCTACTTCTTTCCACAGTCAGTGTCTGAATTCTGTGAGATACACGTTGTTGTTGGCAACAGCTTAACTGATTAAATTACTGCCCGTTTGGAATTTTCAGTATTTTAATGGCATTGTAAATGGAAAGAACTAGATGAGCTGAGGAGGACATGTGACAATGTAGAAAAATAAAGATGGATACATAGATGTGGAGAAACAATGTCGTATTTGATGGCATAATTCTATGTTTGAGGTTGCAATGCCAATTGATCTGTCCTGTGTTGTAGCCTTGTTTTCTGTGAATGTATTACTTTTGAAATTTTGGTGTTCATGAAGTTTAATCTTGATAGTTAAGGAAAACATCCATGGGAATTTTATCTTTCAGAAATATCATTTATATGTTTCCATTGAAGCATTGGGATGTACAGTGGTTTGGATTTTTCGCTCATGGATTGTTTTGGGCTTATAAGCTCTCAATTATTTTTCAGGGCTGCACAGCAACAGTTCTCTTGCTGTGGCATGATTTTAATGAGGTTTTGTTTGCACAATGTGCAAATGTTGGAGATTCAGCATGCATTTTCAAGTAAATATCTCAACTTTACAAATCACGTGCTTCTGACTATTGATATTCTGTCCATGTACTTTTTATTTATTGAGGATATTTCTTCCTTTCATGGATTGTTTCAGCATATTTACTAATAAAATGAAAAAAGAATACAAATGGACATCAAATGTTCATTATTGTCCATTGGTAATTAACAAAGGGTAATGGGGCTGTATATTAAATATTTATTAATTCTGACTTAAAGACACATAACACAACAAAGAAACCACCAGAAGAGGTTATATAATTTGCATGCCATGGAAATGGTTAATATCCCGAGTTCATTAACTTACCTTCTTGTAGTATGAAATTTAGGTTTAGTGTTCCTCAATCTTATTACTAGTTGTATAATATAATTCAGAACAGCAAGACAATAATCCTAACAGTCCTAAATTATGTAAAGAGGTCATTCCACAATATATGCCGCAGATATATCAATGAAAGTAGCATAGGGTTTAGGGTTAGAGAGATTTCATCGTGCACAGAGCTCAGATTATGTGACATTGGGCTGAAACTAGAGGTAGAAGCTGGGCAGAGTGTCGCCAAGCTGCTTGTAAAATCTGGGGGCCTGAAAGTGTGGACAAGACAAGTTCATCCACAGAAGGACATGTTTGTGGCCGAATCTGTCTGAGGGTTATCAATGTGTCCCCTGCTACTCTGAGCTGAAGTATGGTTTTGGGATCTGGTTCGTTTGTGTCTTCAGAGATGCTTTTTGTGTTTGGATTAGTGCGAGGACAATGTTGTGACTAAATATTGCTTCTCCTTGTTTGTTGACCTAAAAGGAATTAGTCACAATTTGCGCTGGACTGACCTCACCACACCCCTACTGATGTAATGAGTGCTGCACTGCTTACCAATATTTCAAGAAGAATAAGCCACATGTAGTTCTCCCAATCCTATGATGGGATGGAGAGCGATAAACAATGTAAACAAGATAGAGCCCTCAATTTGGCCATGACACTTGGCTTAGTTTTAGTGCATGGATTTGTGATGTAGGGCAGCAATAGAAATGTACTCAGAATTTGAGTAGCTTTGTTGTAGTTGTTCTCAAAGGAATGGGTGCTTTCAATCTCTGCTCATGTCCTTCTCAAAGTGTGCCTTTGAATAGAGATCCTTAGACACCCCTAATAATTTAGGGTGGATATGTTTATATAGATGACCATTCGAATGATTTCCGCTCTCAACCCAAAAGTACCTGCTAGGCTGACCAAATTAAATTATGCATTTGAAAAGATAATTGTTTCAAGTATACAAGGGACAGGTTTATAGCGCGTGGGTAGGTTCATTGACCAAACCTGTCCTAGGCTGACATACTTGTCTAGATTAAAGATGAAATCAGTTATGAGACAAGTGATAGTCTGTAGTTATGTACTGTAAAGTGCGCACTGATTTCTGAAGTGCTAAGTTGGAGAATAGTTGTGGCCTAGTGGACTTAGGGTACATGATTGAGTAGGAGGATTTTAGTTGGTCAATATATAGGTAAATAGGATAATGTCAAAATAACTGCCTAAGTGATATTTCCATGTGCATAGGACCAAATTCTGTGTACCACACTTGTTTGCATTGCATGTTCCCAAATATTCCCTTCCTCTTTCTTTGTACTCTATGTTTGGCACCTTGTGAAACAAAATGGATGGAGAACTGATTTTTGGTTGTTTGGTGCCAAAGATGGTGAATAGACCAAGCATATAACAGTAACTAATAGAAAGAAATGACTTAGATTAAAGTCCACAAACAACAAAAATAGGTCAATGGGACCCACAGAATACCATCAATTATAAAAGAAAAGTAGTAGGGTAAAAAGTACCTAGCATATGAAAATTAACTAAACATAAAGTACAGAATAAATGTGAACAATGCAAGGGGCTAAACCTAAAGTGGTCAACGCTTGAGCCACAACCCTAATAATGGGATAAGTAAGAATATGAAAGAGAAATCTATATTTTTGTGGTCACGAATTCCTAAAGGAAACGAGAAACCTTAACCTCGTCGGTGTGAATAAAGGAAACCTAGGCCATGCTGACAGTGGCGAAGTATTTCAGAAGGCTCTAGTAATGGTGATAGGGCAGAAAATTGTAGTAAATACAGGTTGTAAGGAATTGATAGTAGAAGGTGACTCTAAAATCATCATTTAAGTGATAAAGAAAGGCAAGATGGGGAGCTGGAAAGTGGATGCTTTGATTCAAGAAGAAAGATGGCTATTAAATCAATTTAAAATAAAAACTGAACTTTGTCGGTGTGGCTAAAGGAAACTCAGGCCATGCTGGTGGCAGCAGAGTATTCAGGAATTGTTGTGGACAGCTTACATTGATCTATACAATAGACATTGGATGAAACACCAGGATCTAGCAATGGCTAAAGGGCACAAAATTGTAGTAGTTAAAGGATGGAAAGAACTGATCATAGAAGGTGACCCTAAAATTGTTGTTGAAGCAATGAGAAAAGGAAAATGCTCAAAAGTGGATGACTTGATCCAGGAAGCAAGATGGCTACTAGATCAATTAAATTAAATTGAATCCAAGGACGTGGAAAGGAAAGGGAATGGAGTTGCAGATTTGGCGACCAATTAGGATGTCCATTTGCAAAGTAGAAAAGGGATCCCTGACAAAGGCTGTTTGGCACCCTTTCCTAATGATTTTCTTTTTATATTAACTGGGGATTGCAAAGAAGTATTAGATCCGTGCACAATTTCCTAACCATGGAAGAACAAGGGGTCTTGCAAAAGACCTGTTTGGATATCAAAGGGCAGCAGATTATCTCAACTATACTCTGAAAATCTTGCTTAGACGACGTGTTTGGTTTCTATCACTGAGAGTAGCAGCACTATGTAAGATTTGCACAGCTTCCGGAATTGAATTTTTAGTATGAGCCCTTCATAGGCAATACTGAAGGAATATGCTTTTCGATGCACTTGTAAGTTTCAAAACTTACAGCTGTTCTGTCTGCAAAGGTAAGATAAAGTGCAACATAGAAGGTAAGATAAAGATGGTATTAGCAGGGGTGTAAGGAAGCAACTGTTTTATGTGCTCACTAGATAGCCATGCACATGCAACTTTAATGTAATCTACATGGTACAAAGTGTATTACTCAATGAGCTGAGCATATGGTTACTGTTTTCTGGCTGAGATGTTTTTGCAAGGAAAATATACCTTGCAATGCTGTATGAGCCCTCTGCTGCATGGTTTATTGGGCCATATATCCTTATGACAAATGAGTATAACTAAGTTTTTGACCCACTTCAGTCTTCAAGGTAAGAATGTGCTTGCATTGGCTACTCGTGTGATGATTGTGTTCAGAATTGGTCTAAAAGTATGCAAGGAGGATGCACTGTATAGGCCTTCCTAGGTATGAGTTGGAAAAAAGCTAATGTGATGGGTGCATATGGCGTTGTATGTGATTCTGCAATCTTATCCATTAAATTCCTATCCTTTGCTACCTTGCCGGCTTTTCTGCTCTTTGTTTTGAGCATGATGAAGAAATCTGCTGTCAATTGTTAAGGAAAAATGGAAACAGCCTTTGCTATTTCTCTATGGGTTAAGGTGGAAGTGTGTCAAGGAAAATATCTACATTCTGTCCATCTGATCTGGTGCTTTAACTGCACAGTTTTCTTGTGTTTGACATGGGCATTGTGGAATGGGAAAGTGACCCGCTACCCACGATTGTGAAGGAATAAACTTATTTTAAGCTTCTTGGGATGATTGAGTTTAAGCTTTGTGTATGGTTCATTATGTAGATTTTCACTTAGCCCATTCTGACATATGTCAATGGTACCTTGGCATCTTGTGAACCTTTCTTGTTTTGGTGGTGGGGCTCCTAACTCCAGATACCATTACAAAAAGAAAAGACGGTACAAGCATAAATAGCTTTGTGAGGGAAGAACCCTCTTTTTGATAATGTTCATCTTACATTAATGAGTAGTGTGCAGTAATGATTCAACCTGTGCTCAGCCCATATATAGACAGTCTGCTATCTGGCAATCGAACACAAACTGCACTACACTACATCCGCGGCCCATATATATAGGGGCTGACCAGAGATGACTGATGACTGGTGTATCATCTGGTTGCTCAGACTAGTTCATAGTCATGTGATACATGATCCGCTGCCTGTGGTGAAGGGTTGGGTGATGGAATGATCCATTGTGGATTGACGACCAATTACAAAATGAGGATGACAAAATTAAGAACAAGAGTTACAATAGCCTCATTGTGACAAGCCCTAAAATCTATCAGCTGAAAAGTCCAAGGCCAAAAAGGCAATACAAGATCTCAGAAATATCCAAGATGAAAGAAATAAATTCTAAAGCCACGCCAATTTACAAAGGCAGCAAATCAGAAATGATACAATATAAAATCTTTATGTTTGATATAATAGCAAAAACTGATGACAAGTAACAGAGCCTTGGAGCGATGAAAGTCATGTGAGGGCGTTCAAACCTGTTAACCATTGCAGAACCTCAAGGAAGAGTCCCTTTGCAGCAGGCTCTTCAGACTCTCCATTATTGGTTGGTCCAGCTTGATCATTGCCTGTCACTGTATCCAAACCCAACCAGTTTTGTGGAGAAGATCTTGTTGGGTGCAGGACAAGGGTGGGATGATCAGCAGCTACATTGTCCATTCCAGGACAATCTGCCTGGTAGTCCAACATTTTGATGGTGGTGGGTAGAAATCACTATGGAATCTCTCGTCCATGTGTTGATGGGCTAGTTCACCTTAAAGAGTCTTTTGAATTCTGTGAAATTTGTGTCATTGAAACACATTAGCCAGTTACACAATATTTATCAATGTTTGCAAATTGAGGATTCTTAATTCTGTGGATTCCATTATTGTCATTTTGTATTGGAATGAACCCTTTAAGAAATGTGGAATTGATCACATGACTGAAATAAATCTTCAGATTAGAAGAACCAACATCGTCGTTGTCTATCACAGCGAAAGGGCCCAATCTGAATGTGAGAGCTCTCAGAGCATTTGAAGAATGATTCCCTTTGTCCGAGATCATAAGTTCTATGTTTGTTGACTTGATTTAAATTTTGAACCTATTGTTTGTCTTTTTAAATTGTTTTGAAATACTGTTCTAAACTCTGAACCTATTATTGTCTTTTAAAATTGTTTCTAAATACTATATAGTACATACATATACGGATCCTAAGACACATGTAACTTCTATTTTTGTTGACTTGTTTTAAATGCTGGACCTGTCATTTTGTCTTTATAAATTGTTTCAAAACATCGAAGGAAATTAGTTGCCTGGATACAATTCCTTATAGATGTATGGTGGCATGTATAAATCGCACACTCAAGAAAATGCTCTAGTGAATACATGCAATTGAACATGCAATTGAGCATACACTAGTGGGAGCTAGCTAACATCCATGGAAATTAATTGCCTGGATACAATTCTTTATAGATGTATGATGGTATGCATAAATTGCACGCTTGAGAAAATGCTCTAGTGAATATATGCAATTGAGCATTCACTAGTGGGGAGCTAGCTAACAAGAAAATAATAGTGTGGTGCATTTGAGTGGTCAAGTGGTACACACATGTTTGATACATTATTAAACTACAACTTTATTGCAAGACACTGGAAAAATTGTTCGGTGTGTGTATAGATAAATGAACCATGAAAAACTGAATTGGGTAAGAGTTTGTCATTTAAAGTACTCACATGAGTGAAAGTGAAAGTCGATACTAATATGTGTGAATCGACGATTATTTAATGTCAATATTAAGAATTTGGTAGACTTGATCTAGATTTCTAGGAAACTAGTACAGTAGTGGGTTCGTAATGTGGAAACACCAATTTTGAAAAGACCCCAAGTATGAAATGGTACGGAAACATCCATACAATATATTATTAAAAAATATAAACATATATAAAGCATAATACTCATTTTTGTCCATAAATGATAAAACCATAGTTACCGAGTTCGATCGATCTCGGAGCAGATCCATTTGACTCGGATTTTTAGAGGCTTCCGAATAAATTTGATTTGGTTCGCCATGTTTCTATTCATAAAATAATAATAATAAACAAAGACTTAAAAAACCCTAAAAGTTGAAAACCCTAACCCTAATCGTTAGCTTGAATGCTTATAAAAGCCATAACATGATAGATAAAAATATCGAGGCAAAAAAAACAATACAACGCCATTCTAGTTCGAGGGTAGAATTTGTAGGTGAATTTCGAGGGTTGGGTAGTTTGTTACGATGGAGTTTGAGAGTTCCCTTGGAGTGTTGAACCTAACTCTTCCTAGCTCTCGCTCTTGGAGGAGTTTGGCGGAGAAGCTTGATGGATCTCTATTTGGCGGAGGAGCTCGGTGGAGGTATTTGTGAGAGAAGCTTGACGAGGTGTTGGTTGGAGGAACTTGGTGGAGTTGTTTGGCAGAGGTGTTTGGCACTGGTTGTAGAAGCTCGACGCAAGTGGAAGAAGCTTGTCGTGTGTGCTGGAAGGAAAGTTGACCTTTTGTGTATAATATTTCGGTTAGATTTTTAGGTTAAGTATTTTAGTATATAATATACATATAGGATTTTTAGTGTATAATATATATAATAAATAATCTTAATATTTAAAGTTTTAAACGATAACCTCAAGTTATTAACGTTATATTAATAACTAATTTAGCTATTAACTTAAGTTAAAAATTTAACATGTTAAATTTGAATTTAAATTTTTAATAATAAATATCGTTCTTTTATTTAAAATGTTAATTTTTATAATATTAATGGTCTAATTAATAACTAAATAAATTTATGTACGTTATTACTGATTTCTAAATGTTAAATTATTAGTATTAATTTAGTTACTGATTATTAGTAGTAATTAGTTTATTTATTTAATTTGATTAAAAATAAATTAATTTATAATTTAGTTTTATTAATTATTTATTTCAAGTAAATAATTTAGTTTTATAGCTTTTATGTTCATTATAATAATTTGATAGATATTAGTAATTTATAATAGTTTTATAATTAATAATTAGATGAATATAATTGTAATTAGATTATTTATTTATTTATTTTAAAAAAAAATAAATTAGTTAATAATTTATAATTTAATTTTAAACTAATTATTTTTACAAGTAAATAATTTACTTTTATAGCTTTTATGTTCATTATAATTATTTGTTTATTTTATAATATTAATAACAATTAATAATTATCTATGGTTGCTTACATTTTGTTATATTTTCTTGTTATTTTCTCGTAGTATTAATCATTGAAAACTAAATAAAAATATGTAGTTATTACATTATTTTTATACCATTAATAACTATATATTATTAATTAGTTATTGATTTAGATAACTTTATGTTCTATAATTTTTAATATTTTTATTATATTACGTAAATAATATTTTTTAAATAAATAATAAAATCAAAATTAGATAAATTATGTCATTTTATTTTTCACAATTTATTATTTCATTTTTAATAGTTTAATTTTAAATATTAATTATGATGATCTCTTAAATTTGTCGTCAATAAAAATTATATGTATTGAAAACGTTTATCATTTTTTTGCAGGAAGGGTACCTTATCAACAACGCCATGGCAAGTAAGGCAATGGAGATGAAATACATTGTCCAACGAGACGATAATCCTAGAAATATGAAATGCACTCTATGTAATTCAAATATCACGGGCACTGTAACAAGGGTTCGTAATCATTATATTGGGGGCAAAATGTGAAGATTTGCCCAATAACAAAAGAGCAAGGGAAGTATGTTGAATTCGTTGATTGAATTCGAAGCAAATATGAATTGAAGACACTTGCAACAACTTAAAAAAAAAGCCAAAATCCAAAGTAGTATGTCATAGATTGGCTCTTTTAGTAGCTCAACTCCTTCATCAACATTTGCCCAAGGAAGTAAATGTGCATAAGGGAGGTCTTAGTATTCATTGAAATCGCTATGGAAGTCACAAGAAAAACATGATGTTGACAAATTGGTGGCTCGGTTTTTTATGCAAATGCCATCCCTTTCAATGTTGTTCGAAATCCCCATACAAAAGCCATGGTAGAGGGGATTACGAGTTTTGGGAAAGGTTATACAATGCCGTCTTTTTAAAATCCTCAATATTACTCTGCTAGAAGAGGAGGTGTCATCAATATCTAGTGAACTAGATAAAATGAAAAAGAATTGGAGAAAATCGGGTGCATTGTAGTAAGTGATGGGTGGTCTAATACAAAATGAAGGCCCCTCCTAAACATTTCAACACAATGTCCAAAAGGTGCTATGTTTATCAAATCAATTGATACAAGCAAGGAGGTAAAGACTGCAGATTTCATTTTCAAATGCATTGAATTTGCCATTCTAGAGATTGGAGAAGAATATGTAATCCAGGTTATTATAGATAAATCATCAAATTGTAAAACAACAGTTGAACTTATTATGGATAGGTTTCCTCATCTATTTTTGACCCCATGTGTAACTCATGTTTTAGATATTTTGCTTGAAAATCTAGCAAAGTTAGAGCGGGTAAATAATGTTGTTAGACAAGGGAAACAAATTTCCAAATTCATACTTAATCACCAATTGACCTTGTGTTTGTATCGGTCATTTGTAAAGTGTGAACTTCTTTCCTCGCTTAAACAAGATTTACATCTAATTTTATCACTTTGCAGAGAGAGGTGGAGGAGAGGAAAGCTATGAGAAAAGTTGTGGTGAGTGAAGAATGGGCACAATCTAAGCTTTCTAAGGAAAGCCTTGCAAAAGATGTTGAGAGAATCATCTTAGGAAGTTCATTTTGGGAGAGTGTTGAGAAGGCCTTAAAGGTGTTTGAGCCACTTGTCCAACTGTTGAGATTGGTTGATGACATGAAACCTTGCATTAGCTTTGTGTATGAGGGCATGGAGCAAGCAAATGAACAAATTAAAAAAGTACTTGTAGATGATTCTAAAGTTCAACGAATATGAGACATTGTGGACATACGTTGGGACATGTTACATCGCCCTATCCATGCAACGAGGTGCTATTTAAATCCTAAGCTTATAGAGGTGGATCATGATGCAGATGAGGAGGTAAATAACGGTATTGGAAACTATAAACAAGTTGGTTCGTGATGATGATGAGAAGGCTAAGGTGAGAAGGAAACTCACTATATTCAAGAACCAAGAGGGCATGTTTTCTCATAAGGAGGCACAAGAAGACATCCACTGCATGGATCCCCATTTATGGTGGCAGACTTATGGTTCTTCTACTTCAAAGCTTCAAAAGCTTGTCGTGCGTATCCACAACTAGTGTGCCAGTGCTTCAGCATGCATGCGAAAGAAATTGGAGTACACATGATTTGATCCACACCAACAAGAGGAATCGACTAGGAGCTAAAAACTCTCAGATCTTGTGTTTGTCCACAACAATTTGCGTTTGCTTGAGAACAATCTTGCAAAAGAAGATGGCGAGTCTCACTTTGGAGAATCATCCTTTGAAGAAATTCAAGAAATCATTGATAGTGATGATGAACATGGATTAGATGATGGTGCTAGTGTTAGTTTTGATTTTGAAGAAGACTTTGATGTTGAAGCAAGTTTTGATGTTGCAAATGTTTGAAACTTTTAAGTTTCATTTCAAGTGTGGAGCTTAGGCTCGAAACCATGCCTCTCTTTTAATCTTATTCAAATTTCAAACTCTTTTGCATTTCTCAATTCTACAAGCTTTAATTTTATACTCTTATGATGATGATGATGGTAGATGGATACATTTTTGTATGATTTATGTTATGTGTGTGTATTTGTCTATATATAATAATATAAGTATACAATAATATAAGTATATATATTATGAACCAAATTTTTCTGAATTTTTTGAAAACTTGGATTTCGGATTGTTTTACCCGAGGAACTTAATCGGATTTCCGAACGTGGTAACTATGGATAAAACACTTAACTACTTTGTATTCATGAAAGTTCAAAACATTCAACATGCTTAAATTTTCATATGTACATGATTATAATCTAGATTCTAGAATATATCATCTAGATTTTCCTCAAGTACTGCTGAAACAGAAGTATCTAGTTTTTATTTTTATTTTTGGTGTTTAAAAGACAACACTGCTGAAATGGTACAGAAATGTCCTTGGTACGGCCTGAAATTGTATAGAAATGTGCCGGGTAAGACAAAGCTGTACCTGGGACTGTTTTGGAGTTTTCAAACCTTTTAGATGAGTACCATGACTATTACTAGTACCCCATATGTCAATATGCGGGTACGCTGCCCTAGTTGGCATTTCTAGGTTTCCAAGACTTCAATAATGGGCATTCTTTTATTCTTGGATTTGTTCTCTTGAATCTAACTAGGATAAATTGGATCTTTTTTAGGGACGATTAGCATAAATGAAACATGCTTTTGATATTTCATGGGGGCATTCATCCGTGTTTTCTCATATTTCATGGGTAATCGATGGATGTAATGAATTTGCGGTTCAAAAAAACGCATGCTTAAACGATTTTGGCTGGTTGTTAGGTGGCAATAGTTACATCAATGTTATAGCATTGACAATTGTTGCTATTGTGTAGTTTTCTTGTTGTACATTAGCACTTATCTTTGCTTGTAGTATTATTCAGTTTTGACCGTTTGGGTTTGCTTTCTCTTGCTTTGTAATAAAAGTTTTTAAATCATATTCGTTTTGTATATACAATTGTCTTCTCGTTATACTCCTTGGCTTTCAAACACTTGTCATTCATGCGAGTCTCGATTCATATGCCATAGGCCTTGGCAACATTATTGTTTTCTTATACTTGGTGATTTATTGATTTAATGAACCTGGTCTCTTATGAGGAAGTGTCAATGCCACTACTTTACAAGGAAAACTATTTTGATACTTATATAAGCAACCATCGCTTAGCTCAAGGCTATTCTTTATTAATCTTTGTTTATTATTTGTTTTAATACAAAATTAATTTCTAAAACATATAAAATTTTCCAAACGTGCAAAATTGCCGTTCCACTTGAAGTTTTGCAACAAAATATTAAAGACCCAGCTTGTCTTCCTTAAGCTAGTTTGAATTTGGTCAATTTTCCACATTTTTAGAGAATTAGGGATGGGGAAATGGGGGCCATGTTTTAGATAAAACAATAGCATGATGCGTAAAATGTATGGAAGAATAACTATATCAAAGCTTGCACTATATTCAAATATCTTCTTTAATTATTACAATGCCTTACTAAGCTTAAATAAGCTTTTTGGGAATAGTTTGCCTACGAATCCAATGGTCCAACTTAAATAAACTAACACACAGTGCAACTAACAACTAACTTAAGTAAATTAATGAAAAATATTAATATTAACAAATGCATCTACTAATTAGGGGTGTCCCACTAGGAGAAGCATGCCCTATACACTAATAAATAACAATCTAAAAATTGAACAACCACTTGGATCTAATGACCTAACAAACGCCACCTTGATCCAAAGAGGTCTAGAAAATGATATGTTGTATATGTCTTTGAAGTCGTCCATAGTCTCGCCACACATGCAAACGGGACACTATACATTATGATATTGATCAATTGATGTCACTTCACATAGAAGCTCGATGCTTCACGTAGAAGTGCTACGCTACTTTCAGCGAGTTGTGACCCTACCCAATGTCTCTTCACACAAGCCCATTGCTTTATTCAAAAGTCCGTGGTAGCTCACAAGTTCGACATGAATGATGAACATCTTGTTGGCATGCCCATCCACTCCGACCATTTTGTTCTCGTACTGCAATATAAGCACAATCAAGGTTTGATCAACTACATCGATTCGTATGAGTCGTCACACAAAGGCCCGTTGAGTGACTATTTAGTATTGTGTATAGTACTTCTCCTTGATGACGAACAATGTTGACAAACCTTTTCTCAACACTATGAGTGTTAGCAACTCCTTGTCAACTCATAAAATCAAATCAGTTAAGAGGTGAGAAGCCTTCCAAGAAAAACATTGTCAAAACAACCCGAAGATGCTCCTCATCAATGACATCAAAGAGCCAAAAACCAAAATTTAATAGAAAACAACACATTGGCACTATAACGTAACCCATTTTTGGACCTAGCAACTCTCTCAAGATGGGTGTGTCATTGGCTTTGTCAACCTGTTAGATCCCTAGGGCCCTGTAAACCTTGAAGTGCAGCTGCATCGTCTCTGACAACACGAGTGGAGGGAAACAATGTTACATCCATGGTTTTGAAGTACACCAATCTCCGATAAAAAGTTGGATGTCAATTTCCACCAAAGATGCACCTATATACATTACACTTCCCATATTTCTCCAAAAGATGTGGAAAACACATGCAAGTACTAGAATAAAAAAACTGTCTGTGTAAAAGCTCTCAGCATTTGCATTGTATGAAAAAGAAGTGGTCATTAGCCAAATTTGACGATCATATGCAAAAGTAATGCCAAATACAAGTTTTCCACTAGTTGTAGGCTAGTTATACCTCCACCAACACGAATTTGGAAAATTTGTTTGTTGTACGAGGATTAAAATATATGAGATTAACATATAATCATTACTATTTATACTCGTTGGAAAGTTGTTTAAGTCTAATTTTCAGAAAAATGACTTTTATAGCAAAATATGATCAGACAAACCAGACATGGCGACAACTGTAATGGTTTTGACATTTAATTCATTTTTCCCTTTTTCAAAAAAATGAGTTTTTTTGACAGGTATAGGGTTTGAACTCTTGACCAATGGGTTCACAATGTCTTACAAACAACTTTTTAACCAACTCCTCTATGCACACATTTGAAACATAACACTAAGACATGCTATAAGAACTGTTTTTTTGCACTATGTGACCAAGCAAACTAAATGCAGTAATGCACTAAAAAAGGTATCCACCAATATTTTTCCTATAGTAGTAATTTTCAGCAAAGTTATTAATCAAGTAGAGAATATTACCTCCAACATGCTTTAGGACCCACACATCCTTCTAATCCGTAAACCGACAAAATAATACCTTTTTCACAATTTTGCAATGCCTTATAGGTATATTTAGAGCGATATGCTTTGTTTTAAAGCCATGTGTTGATCGAGAACACGATTTGTCGAGTTGGGTGCCTTTGCTCGACATTTAAAGCTTTTGCGAGAGATTTTCAGACTTTTCCAACACCTGTCTAATCCGGAGGATTTTTCTGGTCTTTGGAAGTTTCCTAAACCTCCCTAAATCGTTACCACTTTGTAGAGCATTCTGAGACCTTTTCGACGGTATGTAGAACTCCAGAAACAGAGTTCGGATGTAGAAGTTATCACAGGTCAAAGATTTGGTTTGAAAACGGTCAATGTTGGTCAACTAGTAAATCATGCATTGACACGTGGCAGTTTGGCAAAAGGTGAAAAAGGTTTTGTGTTTTCAAGCCTCCGGTCTTCGACACACGAAAAATTTGGTGGGCCCCGCTATTTCTTGGTGGGTGGGGCCCTCGAATGGTTCGACACACTCTTTTGTAGGAGGGGTGCCTTTGTCGCCTTTTATTCACATTCTATTATCGAATTTTCAATTATATATGCCATATGTTTTCTAACTCTCCCAATGTGGGACTATATTGTTTTGAAGAGTTGATTTGTAATTACAGGGTTGAATTGAGCTCGGGCGAGCTATCTATTAGCTCGATGGGGTGATCAACTCCCCATCGAGTTGATCACATTATCTCCACAATGCACGGGCCTTATCTATTTGGCCGTTGATATGCCACATTGTTCGGGTTCAACATAATACCACATCCGCAACGAATGGGACTTATCTCCACCATGTTCGGGATTACTATGTTATGCCACAGACTTACCTATTAATCCACCAAATTCCATATCATTCGGTGGAATGTGACTTGGCGTGCACAATGGCTAAAGCTCGGTGGATCAAACAAATACCAACCAACCCACCATATTACCTCCACGCGGCTCGACCGCATTTGCTAACACCTCGGCGCCCTCATAATACACGACACAACAAACATCAAACACATCTCGGCAGCCTATAAACGACTCGGTAGATCGTTGGGAGGCCCAACAAAAGGGGCTTGCGTGGCCTAAGCCACGACTAATATGGCGGGTCTTGCCATATATAAACCCAAAGCCCCTCTTGGACGCGACAAATGTGGGATATCTCTCACTCCAAAGCAAATCAACCTCCAATGAAAATGGTGTAGGTGGGATTCGAACCCTCGGCCTCTTAGTCCTAAGGCATATACGCCCCAAACAACTCGCCCTGTGGCTCGGTTGGCTATAAAAGGAGCTCCGTGTATTTTATAAAACAAGGTCTGATCTCTGTGGCGCGTGAAGGAGGTACTTGGAGAAAACACTATTTTTGGAGCACTTTTGCTCACATCCAGTCTGAGTTAGAAATGAAAGTTGCTCAAAATTTTGAGATGATCACGATGGTGTGATCATTTCCTCGTTTTGGAGCTTTTGTGACGAGTTTTTATTTGGTGAAGTCACACGAACGTGTAGAACCAAAGCGAGACACAACTGCAAGTGGATCAAGAAGGTAAAGGACAAGTGCTGAGCTCCATTAAAGTCCTATGAAGGTCGATAACAAAAATTTGCAGGATTTCGATTCATTATTGGTTATTTAATTGCAGGTTATTGTATTTGCATTTTTAACATTATTAATGGATTGACTCACAATGAACCCGGCGACGTTGGAATTCCGAACCTGTAAACAATTTGGGGTTGTTTTCTGATTTTTACTTTCAGTTTCTAATTTCTTGCAATTAGTTAAGTTCATAATGTGAATATGGAGGAACCATTAATCAATATTGCACAATTCAGAGAAATCAAGTAAATCGGAAACTTGATTGTTTTGGGCTTTGATCAAACAAAGTGAAATTTTAAGTTGATTTTAATTAATATTTTGAAGTATTCGGGCCTTTTAAGTTGATTAAAGTTGAAGAACCTTGGAAACGTTAAAAAGTGGAAAAATTTAACACCCGTTTTCGATCATTGTGCGAAGTTATCGATTATCACGGTTTGTTTTTCCATGCGAACAATAGATTACAATGTTCCTCTGCCTTTGACAAATGCAATCATACCCAACAATATTATTTGATTATAAAACAACAAGAAAAATTAGTAGCAAGGATTTCAGCGCCCTGGGAATTTTGTCACTTCGGTAGATGTTCATGCTTATAGGCAAATTTCACCTTCTATCACCCCTCCTAGGAAAATACTTGAAAAAATGTTTAGGAAAATTTGCTTTGAAAGTAGATAAGATAATTTTATTAATGTCCAACGAATGACCACAAAAGTAGGTCAATGGGACTGTATAATACAAAGCAAGAGGTGCCAAAAGGGAGACCTGAAGGGGTCCTCCAAACAACAAAAGGAGAGAAGAAGAAAGAGAGGAAAGGAGGAGAAGCAAGATCCGCCGCAGCCGGAAGAGTGCAAATGGATGGAGTCGGAAAGGAAGAGGGCAGAGAATCCCACCACCGATATTGTCACCTAGCATCGAGGTCGATTGAAAGTAGGCGCAATATGCATGTGTCCTGTAACTCAAGCCGTGTGAAGACTGGGACGCCGGTGTCTGAAAGAAGGGCGAGCAAAACGGGCCCTTTGCGTTCCCACAGGGCGGATGCGGCCTTTGGAGAGAGGACCCCCAATCGAGTGTGATCACGAAACCTCTGATAGGAAGTATCCCCGTGTCCCGATAGATCTAGTTCGAGAATATGGGTTGGTATCGAAGTGTCTCTTGGTGCCACTTACTGAGGGGAGCACCATAAAGAAAGAAGTAATCTGTAGAGTAGCAACTTGTCTGGGAGGAGACTGAAGGGTCTCATTCCGGAGCTTGAGGGCCTCCTGCAGGTAGAGAGCAAGACACCGCTGATCACGGTACTGAAGAAGTTTGCAAAAGTCGGATGCTCCCGAAATAAGCAATGGAATCTCCCTCTGATCTCGTAGTAGATAGGACACCTGAAAATGAAGTGATCCTCCGTTTCGATCTCCTGGAGAGAACAAAGTTAGCAAATCCTCTCGGAGCGGTCCGTAGTGATCCTCCACACGGAGCTGTGAGAGCCCACTCTGAATTGGCCAAGGGAAATGCAGAGTGCTTGTAACCAGTGTCGGGAGATATACATGGGCCGGCTGATAAGCCCGTTTGTGATCTCAAGAAAATGTGCAGCATAGAAAGCCATCTTAGGACGAAGACCATTCGAGGGCTGATCCAGTGTCTTGGATGAATTGCACTGTAAATGTCGTGTTTGATAATCTTGTGTAGATCCTGCTTACCCGGTAAGAGGTGGGCAAGTGCGTCAAGGGAGTATTTGTAAGGTGGGAGACGGTCCATTTGAATCCCGAGAGATCCGAGAAGACACAAGACTCCGGCATACCAAGAACGGGAGCGACCACTATGGTTAGATAGAACAATAGCCTCAGAGGAACATTAGGTGAGGTAGAGATACCTATGCCCGGCGGAAGAGCCCGAGAGACCTCGGATGCGATGTACAAGCGAAACCGGGTTTAATATAGTCTCCATCTAAAGGGATGGGCTCTTAACTCGACCAAGATGATATTATGTAGAACTGTCTCTTTGCACTGACGATGCATCTGAGCATGAGGATCTGGACCCACTCAACTGTAGCCCAATCGAGTCAAGAAAGGATGGTCCCCAAACCTTAAAATAAAGTTTCACTCAGCAACTTTCAATTTCTTCAGCCTCTCCACATGCTCCTTCACACATAAGTATTTTCATCCTTCTCATGGCTCTTCCATGGGTGGTTTCGTCAAGGATTGATGGCCACCATTGGCATTGGTAGAACAATAATACGGGTAAAATGTATGGGAGAATAATTATAAAAGATTGCATTATATTCAAATATTTTTATTGATCATTACAATGCCTTACTAAGCTTAAATAAGTTTTTTCGGGAATAGTTTGCCTCTAAGCCCCAATGGTCCAACGTGCCAAACTAACACTCGTCTGCAAGTAACAACTAACTTAGGTAAATGGTGATAAACATTAATTTACTAATATCATAAACACCTCTACTAACTAGGGGTGTCCCATTAGGAAAAGCATGGCATGTACAATAATAAATAACATATTAACAAACCATACAACCACTTGGATCAAATGACTTGATTTAACCCTACTTTCAAAAATTGGTCTTATTGAACCTTACTTTCTAATTTGGGATTGAAATATAGAAATGATGCACATTCAAATTATAGATAAATATTCATAAAAAAATATGAAAGTACAATAGATGATTTAGGGAATCCAATTAATAATTGCACATGCTAAATATATAAATTGACGAGAGGATAAGTGCACTTAGATTTTTGCATGTTTCGGACTCTAAGTATGAAAACAAAGGAATAGGTTGGAAATGATTATACATGCTTCGTCTTTGAAACTAGTACGACAATTTTTCCCTAGATAGAATTGACCAATCACCCCGCAAACTTGTCGAGTTGGATAGACTTGTCCAATTGATTTCTGCTTGTCATTTTAGTTTATGCACATTCGTCTTTGATTGCTTTATGCTCTTTTTCATCTGATAATCGCTATAGATGCGCACAAAATTTCTTGTAACTAGTGTTGTTCTCTTGAAACCCTAGCTTCGTTGAAATACTTGTAAAAGGGTCAATGGTTTGGGTTGAGCCATCCTGTGCTACTAATGTAGCACCACTCAAGTTTCAAACCCATGTGGTTCTCCACCTATTGGAAGTGCAATTGTGATGATGCAATTACATTTATGCAATTAGAATTTAGCCCTTGATAATTCTTGCTTTGACTCAGCTTGGGATGTTCTTGACTTGGTTTTAATTGCTCTTAGCCTGGTTTAGAGTGTTGTAGAGTTGCAAAGGGGATGCTCTTGATGTCTTCTCATGAATAGAAAAGATTAGGGCAGCTTTCCTTGATCTTTGATAGATATTTCTAGAGGATCTCTTGATAAATGGTAGGCATTAGAAAAACGAGTAAACGATTGGGTTTGATTTGTATTTATATGATTCCAAGGGTAATATTTCACACTAAAGGCGACCTAGGAAGGGTAATAAAGATATACACTTGAAAAACTAACCAATAGAGGCCCTTGGACATGATCGACCATAACGATAGGATCTACTAGTAGATCTTGTCCCCATGGATGATTTTGTCCAAGAAGGCATAAAAGCTTGGTTGTAATCCCGGGAAGTTTGCACAAGAGATATAAGGGGTTTTGACTCACAAAAATGTCCTGGTAGATTTTGAGCAAAAACATGAGAGATTATGAGCCTTAGGATAGCTTAGGATAGTGCATTTTAGCTTTGTTTGTGCACACAAGTCATGTGTAAGGGATGCAAGTCAAAACTAACATCAAGTGCCAAAATGCCAAATTTGGGTGTCTACATTTGCCCCCCTTAATCTAGTAAATGAAATTTGCTAGTTAAAGGAAATGTGCACTTGAGTGTGCAAACACATTTTGTCTTTGCTCGAATACTTGAGTGCTTGAGAGGTGTCCAAAGTGAAACTTGTAAAATCAGAGTGTAGTCAATGTCCATATTATGAAAATTGAAACTTTAACTTTGAAACTTTGAAAAATTGAAATTGACAAAGTAGAGAGGGTAAGGAAGGAGTACACCTATATTTGTAGTAACCGACCGTGCACCTACTATCAATGTGATTACCCCCATTTGGAGTAGATTGTGCCCCTAGTTGAGGCACCTACTATCAATGTGATTACCCTACATTTCCAGTATGCACGTTTTGACATGGAGAACCTAAAGTTGAGGATTGCCCGAACCTATATGCCATGATGACCAACCATCTTAGAAGTGTCTGCTTCCCTCATCAATTGAACTCTCTCCCACTTAGGCCCATAAAGTTTCTCATTCTTGTAGAGCAGCTCGTCTTGAAGTAGTATTCTCCTTTAAGCGCAAATCCCTCACTTGGAGGTTTCTGCTGAAAGATTTCTCCAAAATCTAGATCCTACTCATAACCTTCCTGATATGCTTCACATACAAAAGGTTCAAGAAGAGTTAAAGTGCCCATAGTTGAAAGTAAAGGAGGTCTAGATAACATATCAGCTAATTGGTTAGTCACACCTTTCTTATATTTTATGATCAAATGAAATTGTTGCAAGAAACCCATCCACTTATAGTGTCTAACTTGTTGAAGTTTATTTTGAGCTTACAAATATTGAAGAGGTTGGTGATCCGTGTGTATGATAGTTTCCTTACCCATCAGATAATGTTTCCATTTCTTGACCGCTTGCACAAGAGCATACAATTCCTTATCATATGTACAATAATTCAAAATGGCTCCATGAAACAATTCAGAATGATAACATACAGGCCTACCTCCTTGAAGTAGGACAACCCCCATAACATAGTCACTAGCATCGGTTTCTACTTCGAAAGGAAGCTGCAAGTTAGGTAATGCCAAAACTGGAGCATGACTAATCTTGTATTTAAATGACTCAAAAGCATCTTGTTGTTTCTTACCCCAATCAAAAACCTTACCACCTGCTGTCACAAAATGTAGCGGCATTGCTATGGAAGAGAAGTTCTTGATGAACTTCCTCAAATACTAAACTACACCAATAAAACTCCTGGTCTCGATCAAACTAGACAGTGTAGGCCAATTCAGAATGGCCTCTATCTTAGCCGGATCAATCCTCAACTCTCCATCTCCAACCACATGCCCCAAAAGACAAGTGATTATTGAGCAAACTCACACTTCTTCTCATTCAACACTAATCGGTTCTCCTTAAGAACTTGCAAAACTTGATGCAAATGGTTAATATGCTCCTCAAAAGTTTTGCTAAAAACTAAAATGTCATCCAAATACACAATGAAAAAGGAATCAATAAATGACCTCATTACCTCATTCATCAACCTCATGAAGGTAGCTGGTGCATTGCATAGCCCGAACGGTAAGACCAACCATTCATACAACCCTTGCCTGGTCTTGAACGTTGTTTTCCAAATGTCCTCTTCCTTAATCCGAACTTGGTGATACCCAGATTTCAAATCAAGCTTAGTAAAATATTTAGCATGTTGTAACTGATCCAACAAATCATCAATTCAAGGAAGAGGGTACCTATTTTTGATGGTTATTTTATTTAATGCTCTATAATCAACACACATCCTCCATGAACCATCTTTCTTAGGTACTAAAACAATAGGAGAACCACATGGAGAAGTGCTAGGATGGATTATACCTTGCTTAATCAAAGACTGTAATTGCTGTTTTACCTCATTGGCATCCTTCAAGGACTTCTGTACAATCCCAAGTTTGGAAGCGGACTATTGGGTAACAACTGTATCTCATGCTCAATTGGCCTGACTGAGGTAGCCCCGTAGGCTCTTGGAAAACTTCCCTGAATTGTTGAACCAACTCTTTCATCTACTTCTGCTCTTTGTTAGTAAACATGCTACAAGTGGTCTTAGATGCAACAAATTCCTCTTCTTGTATATCTCTCAAAAGAAGTAATGCAAATTTCCCACTAGCATTAATAAGCTTCTTAGCTTCAGAGGCACTTACCAAAGAGATCTTTGAGTCTCTTGTAAAGGCTGAAATGAGGTAGTTCTTACCATCCTTCACCAAGCGGTATTGGTTGGCTCTTCTCATGAAGATGGCATCCCTGATATACAAGTATGGGCTGCCAAACACTACACCACACACATCAAGAGGAACAATATCCAAAGTAGTTTCATCAATGAACTTCTTATCAATACCAAACATAATTTTGTATTGCTTGGTAACCTTGATGTCTACGCCTTTCTTCACCCAACCCAATGAATACGGACTCGGATGATTGTAAGTCTCTAACTTTAGCTTATCAACTAACTCGTTATCACTTTGGTTTTCTTCACTTGGATTTTTATATGAAAAAGTTTAGTAAGTTCATTTTCTTGAACAACATTATTACTACCCAAACATACCTCTCTACTGGACGGAGGTACAACACATTGTCTCATCCACCTCTTTGCTGCAAAATATCTCCTCCCTTGGAGGGCAGCCATGGCCTTCTTTTTATTCTTCTTATTCTTGAAGGGATGTAATTCTGGGTGGAGCTTCCAAAATTTTTCCTCGGAATGAGTGTCAACATCACAAGGACCACAATGAACTTTAGTATCCTTCTTAGAAACGGAAGTAACATTCTTCTTACCTTTCCCTTTTCCTTTCTCCTTTTGCTTGGTGTCACCTTGTTTGTTTGAAGCATGTTGAGAGGTAGATGAACTCTTCTTCTTGTCCATCTCTAGATAGTGGGCTTGAGAACAAGCCTCATCTACATTCACCGGCTTGGCCAAGAGAATTGGTCTTCTCAAGTGGCTATGGAGTCCACCGATGTACTTCATCAAAATTTCCCGGTCCGCTACATCTTTGCCCATTTGGACAACTTTCTTCCGGAACTCACTGGTGTACTCTTGCACATTTTGGCCTTGCTTTTTCTTGAGATATTGCCAATACATGGACCTCTCTTCCTCATAACAAATAGGATAGAATTGCTTTTTGATTAGCCTCTTAAATTCATCCCACTTAGAAATAGGAGGAAGCTTCTTAACAACCAAAGTATGAACATAGCTTTCAAACCAAGTTAAAGCATGATTGGTTAATTTTAACCTTGCAAATGAAATCTGCTAACTCTCATTGATTTGATGCAAACTGAAATATACCTCAAGTTGAGCTAGCCAATGGTCTAGCTTTTCGGCATTCACATCCCCATCATAAGGCTGAATCTCTATCTTTGCCTCCGCTTTGAATGGAGGAGTAAGGTTGGCATGGGGCTGCTCTTCCTCATACTCATGAGTGTCTTCTTTATGGTCTCCTAGTGCCTCTTTTGGAACACCAAGCTTCTCCATGAGCAATCCCATGATGGACTCCAACTTTCCCATAGACAAGGAAATACTGCCCACATCTTTGGACAAACTTGCCACATCCGCCTCCAACTTGTAGAAACGTTCTTCTTCAATCTCACATGCATCTCCACTACGAGCCATGCTTCGGATTCCTTGCTTCCACTTCTTGGTGGAAATCTCTGCTTCAAAAGGAATGAGGATACCTTCACTGCTTTCACTACCCTTCCGGTTAGGGGCATCTAATTGAAAATGTCAACACAAGTTAAACCACACAAACAATTGATCTTAATTGCTCTGATAGCAATTTGATCCGTAAACTGCCTCTTAAACAATAAACAAATCCTATTTTAGTGACAATGAATGAACAACTTAACCAAAGTTATTTTTATCAAGTATGTTATGAAAGAAACATTCACACAGTACTAGAATTGAGAGATGAAAGACAAGGAGACATTTTATCCTGGAGAAACCCAATGTGGGAAAACTCCAACTGGGTAAGCAATTGCTTCCCTTCACTATGTAAATCTCCAATATAATACAAGTTTCACTGCCAATAGATGACCTTCAAGAAGGATTCAAGCTCCTTCTACTTGTATTACTTGCTTATAATCCTCAACAAGAAAGAACTTAGCTGTCTATGAACAAAACAAGAACAATTCAGACTTTCTCCTTTTGCTCACACTTGAATTCACTCCAAATCACTTGCTAGAATGAGTAAAAATGCTTGTATTTATAGTTTCTTTGTCTAAGGATGAAAGGAGCGGTGAAATGATTTGAATTGGGAGCCGAAACATTTGCAACTGTTTGGTTTCCACGTTTTGGATGTCGTCGGGCAGAACTGCCAGAGTCAGCAGATTGGCGGCATGGCAGTTGCGCAACTACCACTTTGTGCAGAGTGGCGGCGCGACAGTTGCGCAACTACTACTTTGTGCAGAGCGGCGGCACAACAGTTGCGCAACCACCACTTTGTGCAAAACGGCGGTTTCAGGCCGTCGAGTGGTGGTTCCATCAACATCGCACTGTCACCTACGGAACAAAACGTAAAAATGCTCTTGTCATTTGAAGGTGTCTGTATCACCGTCAACCTGACTTAACCATCTTCCAGAACAATGAACATGTTGAGGGTATATACTGCAAGTTTCAACGAGAGAATACATAGAATTGGGTACTTCTAGATCCATTTTTGGATCAGGATACTAGATCCTTGGCTTCCAACGGCTCCTCCCATGATTTGGCGAGCTGTTCCTCCCCATTTCTCATAAAAATCAGTTGGTGAATAGGCTGGAGATTAATTATAATGGCTACAAATCACCTGGATTTTCATCCAACTAGGTACCTTGGTGGCTGCCATGAAGATTTTCTTCAGCTGAACCCTTTCTCCAACTTCTTCCATCAAAGACTTTCCCTTATTTTGTGCAAGTTCGCAGCTGTCTTTAGCTGATAACAACAGTCCTATACATGTTATTTTTATGACCAACAACATGAAAAAGATACAAGTACCAAATTGAAACCTTTTACAAAAATCAACAATGTGGGCAATGTAGTGGCTGAGAACAGCCATGTAAGGACTGAAAATATCATATTAGCAGTCACAAACTGAAAAGAACTCCTTCCCCTGACTGAAGGCACCTGTAAACCCACTTGTATGGTTGCAAATGATGCAATTTAGCAGCTGGAAGTAATGATGATTTTAGTCTTCAAGCTGAAAGTTTGGGGCTTGGCTGTCTCTATTATGTTCTCCCTTTCCTTGGGAGGCAGTAGATCATCCACCTTTGCTCTTAATTCCCTCCTGGACAGCCATAAGGGTGTTGGAATATTTGTACTCATTGATCTCATCAAGTGACCCCTTTCATACATCATGTTAGACCAAGAGAACATCAAACTTGCCAATCCACCTCTATCCAAGGAAAGTACTATCATTTCAACACATGAAATAAGAAAGAAAATCATATGTTGGTTATAGCATTGTACTTTCTTACTGAACCTTGGGCTTATGGTGGTTGGAAACCATCTTGTAACAGCTGCAAAAACCTCAACAATGACTGTAGGTGGAATATCCATTTTTCTTATGATAAATTTTTCTTTTATCTGAACAAAATGTATATGGGAGGAACCGTAAATGTGGTGGACAGCGGTCCAAAAGTTTGAGACAACTCCCATATCCATACCCACTATGCTAAGTTGATAACGCAACCAAAAGTTTCCATTTTACTCAAGTCTTGCCCTTCTTGAATCTCCAAGGATCACCCAAATTCCAAACTTTCATGTACAAGCAATTTGGAACTTGTATGAAAGTATCTATGTGCCCTTTGCCCCTCAAAGGGTTCTTCACTCTATCACCATTTTCACTATGTTGTCCATGATGACCACAAATTTTCCATGATATACCATGAAGCATCAAACTTGACATAAGATCATTCTTTTCAACATGTTGCCCATGATGACAACACATCTGAAATGACATAGTAGGAAGCAACAAATCCACAACACTTTCATACCTTTGGTTGTCCACAACTTGCTCACCTTCCTTTGCTAGATGAAGAATGATTGAGATATCTTCAACACCTCCATCCTTGTGACTCAGAATTTTTTGAGTTAGGATCAACATTCTCCTTCCTCTTAGACTCTTCACATTCAACAAGTGAAGCCCTTTCCACCTTGACTTCATCCATATTTTGTTGACACATGCATGGAGCATCTTCATAGTTCTTGCTAGAGTCATGAACACCATCAACTTGCTTCTTATTGATTGTTGTTTTGAAAATCCCAACAAGTTGAACATCAACATTATCATCCAGCCATTGGGCTTTAACCACAAAATTCTCTCCACAATCTTGCAAATCTAACTTTCCTTCTTTCTTTGGCTCATGCTCCATGATTTCTCCCTCTTCCCTCATCGTCAAGGGAGAATTATTTGCCCTAATTTCCCGTAGGTGTTGTTTTGCTTGAGTGGCTATCAACTTAGCTTCCCTAGCTCTTCTTAGCCATTCATCACACCTTTGTTGGGTCTTCATTACATCTTCTGCACTTGAAAATCTGAATTTATTTCTCTTTAACCCCAACATTTTGTTCATTCAAATCCATACCTTTTTCTTTGGAGGACTCTTCCTCTTCAACTTGCATGGTGGATTCCTCTATGGGTTGTTCCTTCTCAATCTCTAATAACTCGATTGCTCTTTTTCCTTATGTTCCACCATTACCATTTGGAAATTCTTTTCCTCTTCCTTCCTCGAGACATGTTGCAAGTCTCCTTGTGTAGCTTGTGGTTTAGGTCTTGGTCCAATTCCAACTCTATTTTTCTTCAAGCCCATGATGTTGGCAAGTGGTAGCTCTTTCCGGATCTCAACTGGAAGGGTTCTATATTCAGTGTAGTTGGCATCAATGTCATCCACTATGGAGGGTTGAGTGTCCCTCATTGGAATGGTTTCTTCTTTTGGAAGGAAAGTGGTTTGGAATGACCCGATGAAAAATCATTGATGGTTCGTAATGGCTGGATTTTACTATTTGCCCTTAAAGAGCTTCCTTCACCATTCGAATGTTGCATGGTATGGATCAACCATGCCATCATATTAGCCAATCTCTCTTGCCCTTGGACAAACCTCTCAAACCTAGCATCATCAAAAATTATGTCCGCCATTTTATCTTCTCCTTCTGAATCACAAGCTAGTAGGATCAAGCTGTGTGATACCATTGTAATATCCCTTTTAGGGAAGATCTATAAAATTTTGGATTTCCCTTGAAACCCTTATGATTCAAGACCAATATACTCCAAATTCAGCTAATAAACTAGAAATTATCTTCAAACCCTAACAACAATCTAATTTTTAATTTTTTTATGGCATCATGCATGCAAAATAGATGGAAATGAATATAAAAACCCTCCAACTTATTTTATTCAAGAATCGAAACAAACGTAACACAAGCAAACACCGAAAAATATGATTTTTGTATTTTTCAGACCAATTGGAATTAAAATATGATAAGAGCAAATATACTTCACCAACTTGGCTGGAAATAATGATTCCAAGCCCAAACACAACTACGAAAGAGTGCAAACAACTCCAAAAATTATGAAGAAGCCAAATACAACTAAAATTTGGGTTGTTGTGCCTTGGAAGCCCACAAACTCCTCCAAGATACAAGTTGCCACCCTAGGAGAGGGTCTGAAAACTTCTACCAAAGCTCTAACAGCCCTTCTACCCTGTGTGCCAGCCAATGATGGAGCTTTTACCCCTTTTTTCCAGCTTAACGATGATGCGCTAGCCCTTTTCCGGGGTGCCTTTATGCTCAAATATGAATTTGGGGATTTAAAACCCTCAATTTTTGTTGGCGGCTGCCAACAAAATTGAGGGTTTTCGTCCCCAAATTCTGATCACAATGAGGGTTTTCATCTTCAAGTGATGAATGCTAAGAGGGTTTCTGTCCTCAATAGATGAAAGTAGAAGCACAAGTGCTCAACTCCTAAAATCAAGATGATAGATGTCCACAAATGTACCCCTTCATCCCCCTTTTGTAACTTCTCTTTCCTCTTTCCTTCAATTTTAGTAGCCAACTTTATTTAAAAGTCATGTTTATTTTTAAAACATAAGTTGCCTTATAATATAACATAAAGTTACATTTGGCCGACTTAGTTAAATCATTTACTTTAAGTATTTAAAAATACTTTTTATTTTAATAATATTATTATTAAGTTGCCCAAAGATTAGAAATGACGAGGCCCAACTTAAATAATATTATTAATTATTTTAATCTAGAAAAGGGACATTACACCTACCTTCTATATTGAATACTTTTTCTTGGGATGAGCAAGCAAAATGGGAAACATAACCTTGGGATGAGCATGTGAGGTATGAGGAAGATGATTTGCAAGTAAAGTGTAGAGAACCAAAGGATCGGGCAAAATTGGGGTCATACATAGCAGCTTCAAAGGATAAAAGGGTGAGGTCCTTTATAATCTCACGAACAAGCTTTTGTGGGGTGAAAAGCCACCCTAAAAGGAGGTACAATCCATAAGGATTCATGAAATTCTTCAAGGAATCTATTAGACTTCAAGGACATGAATCAATGAAACAGAGGAAAGTTGACAAGAGCCAATGTTGTGCATTATTACTCGTGACAAAAACATTGTCTTCTTTAACAAGGTAAAACACGCTCACTTCCAAGGATGACCATAAGGAGATGATTGTCAACATGGTCACCGCTATCACCAAAAACAACACCCTCTGATTTGTCATGAATGAAAGATGAGAAATCATTGTTTTTAGGTAACATGGGATTGTCTCTCAAGTTGTGGGACTTACTACTTGAGACAAACCTCCAGAAAAGGCTGGTTCCTCTATCTATTCCTAATGCTAAAACTACTTCTAAGGAAGGAAATGTAGCTAACTAATCCTAATCTAACAATCCAAGGGACCAAGGAAAAGAGAGGTGCATGGAAATGAAATCCTAAGCTAAAGCGAGGTGATAACACCAAGAAAAGGGGGATCAATTTACAAGAGGGAGAAATAAGGAGAGGGCGATAAGTGTGCCACGGATCCAAAACCACAAAATCTACTCATTCTACACATTGCAAAACACAAGGAAAATGGATACATGTAAATATAACTCATACACAACATAAAATGAGAGAATAGAGAGGTAAGAGACACAACCAAATGCAAGAAAAGGGCAGAGAAGAGCCAAAATGTCTAGATTTAAGTTTCCAGAGTATACATAGTCTATTACATCCATTTGGGAGGCATTGAGAGCATTGCAAGCTCCAAAACACAGGTCTGCAACTCAAATTTGTTTGGGACACCATTTTGGCATGGTGCCTTTGCAAAAATGGAGAAGGATACATTACAATAAAAATGAGTTGCATATATAGAAGAGGAGAGAGAGGAAGTTTGAAATTAAAGAGCCCAGCCACCTCTTCAACCATTCAGGACCAATCAACATTAAATTTTTGCAGACTCAACATGGACATCATCAAATTTTGTAGAGCCCATACCTGAAAATGACCCCTAGTTCATTTTTTTACAATTTTGCACCATTAAAGCACCTTAATGTGGCCAATAAATGCATTAATCATGTACTACTCTTCAAGAACTTTCCAACGGTATAAAGTTTGCCTTATTTGGTGATCTGGATCAAAAGTTATGAACATCTGAAGATTGTACATTGATAACTGCGAATGTGCAAAAAAGTTCCTAGACCCTTGAAATATGCAAACTTTCAAAAAAGTTCCCAGGCCCCCGAAATATGCAAACTTGCGAAAAAGTTCCCAAGCCTCCGAAATATGCAAACTCGCAAATTTCGAAGGATTTTTCGGATTTTTGGGAAAAAGGGGATTTTTCCAACCAAGTGAAGGGTTTTTAGAGAAAAGTGAACCCAAATATGATTAAAACAAGTGATTTTTATGGATTTGAAGGTTCCCAAGTGCTTAAAAATGTTAAAAATAAAAATTAGAAGCACTTCAAGAGGAAATCGATACCAGTTGCCCAAAATGAAGTGTGAGCTCATTTTGGTCAATAGTCACTCTCTAGGGTGACCATAAGTAGATGATTTATGACATGGTCTCCCTTAGGGTGACCATAAGCAACCTATCTTTGTCATGATCACTATCTAGAGCAACCACAAGACATGGTCACCTCCCCAATGTGACCATATGTAAACAAAACAGTCAAACTAATGACATGAAGTGATTGATCTCATTCTATGCATTTCAAGAACCTTTGGCCTTCAAATAGATCTCAAAAATGCGGAAGGGTCAACGGCTAAGGAATTGGCATCAGTGATCATGGATCAATGATCAGCCAAGTGTTGAAGTGAATTGGTGAATGTATGAGTGGGTAGCAATGAGTGGTCTGTTGTTCATAGCTTGATCTACAACATGCTCTTTGTAAATCTTTGCATTAGAGCATTAGGAAGATACGAGATAAAAAAGAGTGTGCATGTATGCTCCTTAGAGCTCTTCATATTGGCCTCATTACATGTAGAGAAGAAGAGGAAGATGTGTAGTTGCAACTTCCAGCTGGATTTCTCCTCAGTGGGGTTTCCAGGTTAAAAATCTTTTGTGTTGTGTGGTTTGTTCCCCTTCCTTTCTATTTATTTATGGCTTGCAAGTAATTTACACATTCTACTAATGCACATCCTACTGCTCTAACACAATCTAAATTCACTACCGTCAGATAAATTCAAGTAGTTGAAGCATGGGAGAAAACAAATATGCATTTAATTTCGAACAAGGCAATTTCTTGAAGAAATTACAGATCAGTTTCGTGGAATATGTTTCCTTGTAAATCCTCATCCTCATTATCATCATTCTGAGAGATCCTATCTTGAATGTTTTGCCTATCTACCTGAAGCATGACACGTTTGGTTGTATATTTTTCATTTACATCAAATTATATTGTGAGCTTGTTATGTCCTTGGCCTTAAAATATGCATAAAGAAAAGTGGGTAGGAATTCAAATAAAACTAGAAAGAATTTGTAGATTTGTGAGTATAAGCTATGAGAGATTCATGTGCTCTTTTTATATCTGTAATCTGTTTTTTTGCTATTGGGTGACAAGTTTGATGCTCTCTTCGCTAGTGTTTTCTTTACATTACTTAATTGATAGAAGCAGAATTGATTTTTGAAGGGCATCTCATGTTTTCCTAGATAGTCACTGATATTTTGCTTTGAATTGCACTATATTTAGAAAAAGGTGGTTGGTTTGTAAATATTGAAAGATATCTGAGGTGGAAATTTTAAATCAGAGAAGGTTTTTTTAATCTTTTTGCAGCATAGAAGAAAAGCACATTTGTATGACAGAAGATCATCGGCTTATTAGTATATCTGAAAAGACCCGTATGTTGGAAATAGGCAAGCAGCTGCGACATGGGGAAACTCGCCTGTGGGGTAAATTTTGGACTCACAATAATTATCAATTTTGTTTGTATGGCACAGGCTTAATTTTATTCTCTTTAACCTAATAAGTATTTGTTCATTTGTGTCAGGAATGAACATAGCTCGTGTTCTTGGTGACAAATTTTTTAAGGAACAAGACATTCGTTTCTCAGCTGAACCATATATAAGTGAGGTTTTGAGAATAACACGTAAAAGTAACGCCCTAGCTTTGATGGCCAGGTGGGTCAACTATGTATTCCTGCTTTAAATATTGGAGAGACGATTTTTCCCAGTTCTTTACTGTTTCTTCTAATTTCCAATAGAACATAATGTTGTATCCATGCAATGATTGCCTCTGCAATGTTTTCTAATAGCACATAATTTTGCATTCATGTAGTGATGGCCTCTGGGATGTCTTGAGTACCCGAAGTGCACTGCAGCTGGCTCTTGAGGTAATCTGGTCCTGTCACAAAACTTTCATAGAAAATATTTTAAAGCGATGAAATAAATCGATTTATGTGATTGTAATTTTTTTATATAGTTTTTTTGCACCAACTCTCTCTTAAATAATAGTTACAAATATTCAATTTTAGTAAGAGATGGAGGGAGGTTTGTGGGGTAAGTAGAATATTGATGAGGGATTCAGGAACAAACTAGATGCTTACTCATAGATTAGTCATGTTATGAGTGGAGGAGACGGGCCACTTTCTTGGTTGTCTTACTATGACTTATCGAGTCAGTTTGTGGTTAAATGCAGGTCCGGGAAAAAAATTCTCAAATGAAGGGCCTAATGTCCGTTGTGCAGAAGATATAGCTAACTTGATTGTGAGAGAGGCACAAAAGATGCGGACAAAGGATAATACAACTGTTGTTGTTTTGGATTTTGGAACTAGAAACAAATCTTTTAATGTTTTAGACTGCAATCAAATTAAGACTATTGGCTTGCATAATTGATATATAATTCTCAAAATGTAAAGTACAGTTGTAAATCCTTCTTCGTAATAGATTAATTTCTAAAAGATCATACCTTGAGAGCTTCTCTCGTCTCTCTCTTTTACAACCCACCATAAACTAATTTCCAGTTGCATATTTTTGTTTCAATTGCCTACTCAGAATGAATGGTTTTCACAATTGAGACCAAGTTGTTCAATTCAGAAAGAAAGAGGTGATTGGCTTCGGCCATAGTCGAATGACGAGACACAACTCATCTTATGTAAGTCAATATAAATTTCTTAAGCATGTTAATATCAATGGTGTTCACATTTAAAAAAAGGACAACTCACGTCCCATGTAATAACTTGTCTTTATCTAAGATTCGAGTAAAAACGATTACAACAGGATATACAAAAACCCTTCTATAATAAGGAGCAGTCCATTTATATATAAAATATTAAAAACCCATTTGTTGATTTGCAATTTAATCGACTTCCAAATTTTAGTACATATCACATTTTAAGTAATATAGTGATTTGAGTACTAGAAACATAATGGTTTATTATTTGTCTCCAGTAAAACCGAATGATGTCAAAGTTTAATGGAATTGCGTCTTTACATGCTTGAAACTTTATGTTTGAAAATGATTGACCAGATTATGAAATCTACTTTCCATAACCTGTAGTTAACAAGCAATTAGACACTTGACTAGAGATAGTATTTCAATTTTCTGAGTTTTATTGATATCATGGAAGGAATCCAATGCGGCGTGAAACTGAAAACCATTTAGCGATTGCTCAAGTCAATTGTGCATTGAAGCTATCTCTATATTATTCCTTCATATTAACTTTTTTTAACATGAACTTGACAATATAATAGACTGTACATTGAAGCAAGCAATTGCTACGATGAAAAATCCTACATTGATTGAGAAACAGCTGCTGGTCTATTTGAGCATCTTAATTTACACTATATTTTTAGACTTATTTATCTTATAATCTGTCTTTTTCCATATTAAATATAGTAGATTCTTTTAATTTGAGAGAAAACCACGTACATATATGATAGACCATGCAAAGTTCATCTTGTTGACTACAAAACGAAAAGAATAGAAAGGTAGTCTTTATTATCACTGCCCAAGGTAGGTATATTGCTTTCAACTTTTCAATTAAATCTTCCTTCTCAGCCAATAGCAAGGTATTATTTTGTTTTCCTAAACTTCTGTCTATAGTTTCAAAAAAATACATATATTATATTAAGCTTTAATACACATTAATCTAATATTTCATTGGTAGATAAACCCCCACCCTTTATTCTTCACTAAAAGCGAGGCAAAACAATTATGACAGAAATTGATTGATGGACAGCTAGAATGTAGAGTGCAGGCATAAATCTAATCTTTATTTATTGTTGTCATTTCACGCACAATCAAACATATCTAGAGCTTTCTTCATTAAATTTTTCATGTTCACGAATGATACTTGTTCGGGCTTCTTTTTTAGAGCATCTGTAATATTTTAGATTTTGTATTGTTTAGGGTTCTCAATCTTGTTCACGCTAGTGTTCCTAGTGCTTTGTATTTTGGTTCCCTTTGTGAAGCATTTGCATCACATCCATCGCGAGCACATTCGAAACTTTGCCAGTAAGAGATCTTTGGCTGTGTTGTTTTTGTAGAAACGGGTTTGTTTCTTGAAATCTAGATTTACCTATTTTTCTGGGCTTGGTTCCTTTGTTGCAGAACTGGTGACCTCCAAAATACTTTTGGCTCGCCATCAAGGTCAAAAACCTATTCCAAATCTTTCCACCATTTCCCCTTAAAACCCTTTCAATCTTTCTAACTTGCACAAGGGAAAACATGCCCCGGTCCCCTAAGAACTATTTACACATAATGGACTATACATGAGCATGATTTTGTTTTTATTTTTACAACGGATTCACATTATCCATGCCATAAGCACTAGGATGTCTTCCTATGCTTTCTGAAAGTTTATTTTCCACTCTAGCTTGCATCAATTGCCCAAAACGGCCCTTGGAGATGAAAACAACTCGCCAAATGTGGATCAGTTGATGTGTTGTCATTTTTCTTCCATTTTATTTTGTTTGGCTTGATCTTCCTTCCCATTCCAAAAGCCCTCATGAAAAATGCCTATGGCTTCTACTACCAACTACCTCTAGAAACGCTCTAACAGAGATAAAACGGGTCGAAACAAGGTCAAACAAGTAGAGACCAAGTACGTTGCATACTTATTTTTGTATGTTTTTTCCATGTGGTTTGAACCATTTGTGGATTTCGGTGCCGGGATTATGTGGCAACAATGTTCAACAACTTTAGTGCAAATGTGGTGGTGGGAGTCTTGAATCTTAGCAGCCGAAGAAGCGTTGAAGGCTTGTCTTGGGGAACTCATTTGACCATTTCCATAGAACTTGCTCAAGTGCCACCATATTATCCTTTAATTCAATACATCTGTTTGCTTCTTGGATTTGGTTTATGCCTATTTTTAAAAAACTTTTATGGCAGATTTGGTGCCATTTTAGTCTCACCACTACGTTTTTACTCACTTTTACTATGTCGTTACTATGTTGTAGTGGTGTGTGGGCAGCCGGTTTTAGGCTAATAAGCGTGAGGGAACCAACATAATAGATTCATCAGTGCACTAACTCTGTTTTTATTGTTGCAAGAGTATTTCTTCCTATCGTACAAGCTTAGGTTATGTTGTTGTCAAGAACCCTTTTGTGCTTAAAGCTAAAATTGTCCTGGAGTTTTGTACAATATTGCTTTCACACCGGGCAAAAAGGCTTCCAAAGAGCTATCTCCCATAAGTCCTTATATTCTTTTCCTTTAGACTAGGCTTTGATATTTTTCTCGTGGCATTTTGATAGGTATTGAGATAGTTTGCGTATCACTATTCCATCCCGTGTTGTTATGCAACCCCGACACTTAATACCACTCCTACTCCCGCCTATCTCCTAGCATAACTCTAGGCTCTAGTGTTCACCCAAGGATAGATGGGACTCATTGGGCTCAACAAGTCTTAAATCTTAGTAGCCGAAGAAGCGTTTAAGGCTTGGCTTGGGGAACTCATTTGAACATTTCCATAGAAATTACTTCGGTGTCACTTCTTGGATTTGTTTTAAGCCTACTTTTTTAAAAACTTTTTATGGCAGAATTGGTGCCATTTTAGCCTCACCACTATACGTTTTTATTCACTTTTACTATGCCTTTCCTATGTTGTAGTGGTGTGTGGGTAGCCACTATTAGGCTAATCAAATAGGAGGGAACCAACAAAATAGATTCATTAGACATTAACTCCGTTTCTTTTGTTGCAAGAGTATATCTTCCTATCAGTGCAAGTTTAGGTTATGTTGTCACAAGAGCCCTTTTGCACTTAAAACTAAAATTGGCTGAAGTTTTGTCCAATATTGCTTTCACACCGACAAAAGGCTTCCATAGAGCTATCTCCCATAAGTCCTCATATTCTTGGCCTTTAGACTAGGCTTTGATATTTCTTTGTAGCGTTTTGATAGGTGTTGTGATAGTTTGTGTATCACTATTCCATCACATGTTATTATGCGACCCCGACACTTAATACCACTCCTAGGCATGCCTATCTCCTAGCATATCTCTAGACTCTAGTGTTCACCCAAGGATAGATGGAACTCATTGGGCTCAACAAGTGTTCATCGACTTCTCGTGTCGTTCCATCCCCATGATTGTCCTCTGTTAATCTTGCGTCTATCACTGCAAGTGGATAAGGTCACACTTCATCTTTAGTTGCTTCACTTTATAGTTTTTCCTTGGCATGTTAAAATTTTAATTTTCAGCAATAAAGGAAATGTGATTGTTTAGATGCTTTGTCATCTTCCCGCTCAAGTACCAAGTCATCTATATTTTTTTCACGTCTTCTTTTTTCAACAAGCTCTTGGACTCCAAAACTAACAACTTTTCATTTTTCTCATAAATTTTATTCATCAATCGAGCAAACATTAATCACGGAGGTTCATATCACCAACTTGATACCTTGAGGAAGAGCCATGAACATGTACAATATGTTGGACAACACATTGACATTGTATAGTCAAGGAAAATTAGAGTGAAAGACGTGTAACTTCTCTTTCAAAAATCCAAAGGATCTCCAAATTGCTTTAATTTGCATTTTCACATAAGAGAACGGAAAGAGCATGTGCAGATCTTAACACAAACAATCTTCATTAATTCAAGATGAATATCAAATATATATATATATATATATATATATATATATATATATATATATATATATATATATATATAGGAACTTTCCTATAATTTAGGATCTAACCTTATTAACAAACTACCAACATTACTCACTTATTTCTATTCTATGTGAGTTGTTACAAACAACCTCACACACACACTTAACAAAATATTAACCCATGTAACAATAAGCTATGTGAGCACTAAAAATAATATTCTTAACATTCCCCCTTAGTGCGAACATGGGGAAAACATCCACACACTCATCCGGAGTTGATCACCCCCGTGAAACATGTCCTACAATGTGACTCGTGATCTTGATCAAAAGAAAGGCTCTCTCCTTCCATGGTTTTAAACAGGCTTACCACAAACCTTGACGTGAACATGCCCCATCAACTGTCCACCTTGTGTGGTTTTCTGGATCCACCCACAAATCCTTTCAAGATCCATGCGCCGACTTACTTTGGTGCTTTTGTTCGCCACTATGCTTGTTCACCAGGGAAGAATATAGGAATCACAACTCGCTTTTTACAAAATTGAACAATATAACACATACTGGAAAGAGATTTCACATTACTTCCTATAAAAATCACAATGTTTTTAATTGTAGCCACTATTGTTGATCGTTGTCACTCGATCTTGAACAACATAGAAAACTGCCATTGCCACCAAGCTTCCTATGACTTTAGTTGTTTTGGGCACATAATGGAAATGGGACATTGGTGTCATGCTCCCCTGCACAATGTTAAATTTCCATTTATGAACACTGAGAAGCAAACTGTATCAAAGACATACAATTGACCGGATCTTGCTAGTTAGATCTTGCTGCACATGGTCACCATTGCAAGTGAATGTATTCACAAGTGGACCATCTTCCAACAAAGTATGACAATCGAGGATCACGTTAGTAAGAGGATCACCGACATTCGAGGATCATTGACACTCATCTCCATTCCAATACAAGTCTTTTTCTAGCTTTAAGAACCACACGAAACAAGAACTCAAAAGAAACACACCGCAAAACCCTAAAGCAAATACTCACACCTCAATAATGTCACCACAACAAAATGCGGCCCTATCGTTGGCGATCGATAAGAAGTCGTTGATCAACCTCCAACCTCCTTTTGCCTCTCGTCCTCCAATTGGATTGCTGCTAACTCGGTTGGATTTGATTATGGAGCTCTTGTACAATTTATCCCCACAAGATGGGTGTCACGTAGAAGCGAAATTTTGTCCAATTATTGAAAAGTGAAAAAATATTTTCACAATTTTTAACTCCACAAGACGAGACAATAACACAATAACGATTATTTGAATTTATAAAACTAACAACAATATTTGACTTTCTAGCTTTGATAAAACACTCCACAATAATACGTTTGGACACAATAAGTGACAAACATGAAAAGATGACATTTGACTTAAATAACATTATGGCGACTTTGAGTCACACTTTCAAACAATCACAATAAACTACACACAACAAAAGTTGACTTCGATTCATTTTACAAGTAACAGTAATCTAGACACAACCTATGTAACAAAGTTTTTATATTGGTAACACACAATAAATATAGAATAGCTTCTACTTTATGGCATATGATTAGACTTTGAGTGATCAGATGTACATTTACCGATGACAAATATTTCGTCCATGCAACATGGAACGGGTGAGGATGCAGTCTTTAGCGAGCAACGTTGAGATCAACATTTTAGAGTCTACGTTGAGCACTAAAACTGAAATGAAATGTACGCACACGCATGAGGTCGAACCTCTGTCACCCCATGCAACGTGGAATCCAATAAACTCTTCTTACATGAAGAGCATGCACGATCACGGATGTGAAGCGTCCAACATTGGATCACATAGCCTTCAACGAAATGGAGATATGACAAATTATTCACCGGAGCCCTCAGGATCTGATTTTCAGAGAGATCCTCCTTGCTGGGAAACTAAATCAAGCGTTGAGCTCGAAAATATGGCAAGAATATTGATATTTTTCTAATCCAAGCACTGAGAAAAGTTGATCAAGTTCAAAGAAGGCGTTGAGACAATGCTGTCGTTCTTCCAATGGCGCTAGATCCATTCAATGTTGAAGCAATGTGTTAAAGCAGTCCAATGTAGTGTGAATGCAAGCCAATGTAGTGTATACCATTACCAACGCAATTCAAAAGACACCAAATTGATAATTCACGTGCCCACAAACAATCAAATATATGGTAATCAATTCATATGAGGATAGATCTTTAACGATTGTGCCCTTTTCCTTTAGGATAGATCTGTTTTGTTTTGTTGCAGGTCGCGAGTTCGAAACGCGCCCCTGGCGGTCGATCCAGAGGAAGGCATCTGGTGCTGCGCCCCGTGCCCTTCCCCAATCGCCGTCACAAAGAACCTGAAGAACCTCAAAGATCGTGGAAGAGAAGAGCAGCAGCAGCGAAATTATTTGTGTTTTGTTCAATACGAATTTTTAATGAGAACAAGGGTGAATCCTGCGACGTGAGGAACAGGAGGAACAGAGGGAGAGCCGCGATACGGGGTTAAACCTGCGACGTGAGGAACAGGAGGAACAGGAGGATCGATTCGCTGTAGGGGAACACATAACTGCCTTCATCTCGCTCCAGATCCGGATCGGGTATTCAAATCGCTCCAGATCCGTTTGCTCAACCGCTCCAGATCCGTTTGCTGTCAACAACCCCAAACCATCGCTCCAGATCCGTTTGCTACAGGCAACTGTTCGTAGTTCTTTCTCCTTCTCCTCAACCATTGCTCCAGATCCGTTTGCTGTCAACAACCCCAATCACAAGTGCGAGGGAAGCAAGGCCGCCATTGAAGCAAGACTAAGTCGTGGACAACGATTTGTTGAAGGGAGTCTTTCAGATTATCATTGGAACCCTCCGCAGTCTAAGTCTCACGAAATCATTGGAACCCTCCGCAATCACACGGGGAGATTATCAGGATCTCGTCTCGTCTGCAGATTATCAGATTATCAGGATCTCTCTTGCGACTGCTCCTGCGACTGCGCCTGTGCCTCAGAGGTAAGTGGGGCCAGTGCGGCTGCTCCTACGCCGGTGAGTGGATTCTTTTCCAAGCATTCTTGCGGCTGCTCCTGCGCCTGCGCCTTGGAGGTAAATGCGGCTGCCCTGCGCCTGCGCCTGCGCCTGCACCTGCACCTGCACCTGCGCCTACGCCTGCGCCTGCGCCTCAGAGGCAGAGAGGTTTGATCAGTGGCAGTCAGGGAGGGCAGTGGGCTCGAACTGACACGCACAAAGGCGAGGGCAGAGACAACGATTGCGAGAGAAGGCGGAGACAACAAGGGTAGACAACGGGTTAGCGAGCAGGGTTGATTATCACGTGGAGACAACACAAACAAGGTGCAGACAGTGGGGTCAGCACAGACTGAAGGGCAGACAGGAGGGCCCGGGTCAGAGAGGCAACCGGGAGTGGATTCTTCTCCAAGGGCTCAAACCGACACGCTCAGTCTAAACAAGTCAAGCAAACCATGGTTAAACATGAGTTTCCCAACGACAACCCAAACAAAGAGATACAAAAGTACATTGGTCCAGTCACATATTTAGCAGAAGCACACAGAAATGCAGGAAATACAGGAAACTCTCAAAAGCATACACTGGGGACAGGGAACAAGCTAGTTTTTGTGAATGCAAAGCAATATAAGGGAATTTTGCGGCGCAGACAAGCCAAAAAGTTAAGGCAAACCCAGAAGAAAAATCTAACTTTGATTCTACCTAAAACGACAAACAACAAAGGTACTTTTGTCTTCAAGGATCAACTTATTCAAGGAAAGCAAATAGTATATAAGGAAGGGAGAGAGGCTACAAAGCTGAACAAATCAGAAAATTTTGCAAAAAACAGCGAGGAACGAGAGGAGGTGATGCAAGACCCCAAACAACTATATAGTCCTACATCTACGCCTCTGCTTTGGTCTTCCGTATCGTATGTAATCGAACTCATGAGCATGAAAGAGACACTCGAGACTCTTAGAAAATCGATGTTACAAGCGCACATTGAAAGAAGAAAATGTGCGTAACAAAGACAATAGAAGGAGGAAGATGTAATGTCCCCAATGGACATTATTTTACCCCTAAACGGATTTTAGGCAATCCCAACTTTAAATATGCAAAATACAGACAAATTGCAGCCAAACAGAAATATGATTTTTGTAGAAAATTAAATCTAGGGCAGCGAACAGAAAATAATGGATAACTCCAAAAATACTTGCTCAAATCTCTTGAAATTTTAAATGGAGCTTGCTAATACAATAACAGATATTATAGAACTGTTTTTGGAATTTTTTGAATAACAGAATGCTGCCAGAAATTTACAGCGTGCCCTAAACAATTGAAAACTTCTAAAATTAATATCTTTTGCTAGAGAAGTCCAAATGAGCTGAAACTTTGGATCTTGGGCCACAAAAATATGAAGAATAATATTCCAAAAATAGTTTTCACACAAGAAAACACGAAACCCTAATTTTGCCCTAAAAAGTAGGTCGCCCAACACATTTAGGGCATCAATTCAGCTCCAAACTTGACAAGCTAGGGTAGATCTCTCACTACCGAAGAATGCCCTGCTAGCTAGGGATGGATCTCTCACCACCGAAGCTAGGGTTCCCGTGGGATCTTACTCCACAAGCTAGATATTTGCAAACAACAGTTGCACATGAAAGAATATGCATAAGCTACAAGCTTAAGACACAAATTAGAAAATATCAAATGGTATGGAATATCCTTCCCTTCAAGTCGACTTCTCCTTATAAAGGAAGAAGAGACCCAAAACAACCTCTACAATATCCAATTAGTTCCCAAGGATTTTCCCTATGCAAGCATTTAATATTTTCCCATATTAAATGTTTTTTCCAACAACTTTTTCTCTCTAATGCAAGTCACATTTTCTAGGGGAAATACATAGTAAAATGGGCATTTATCATTTCTATGTTCCCATTCCCCCTTCTAAGACAAGTCGCCTTTTCACCTAGGATGGATAACAATTTATATTTGGGCCTTTTCCATCATTGATTTAATAATTATTAAGTCATATAAATTATTATAAGTGCTTTATATATTTTTTCTTTTATTAATGGCACTTTATAATAATTAAATATAACTTAAGCCACCCTTATATTTTTCCTTTGGCCGTCGGGTTGACAAAATAGGCCAAAGGTCTTCGAATGGGAAGGGGATATTACAATCCTCCCTTCCCAAAATTGCTTGCCCTCAAGCAATTCTGATCTTGTTTTGTCCAAGTGTCATGCACAAGAGACAAAACATGCTGAAGTGATCCGCAAGCCTGCACCTGTTCTGTCAAGTGAACTAAAACTTGCCACCATATATCATCCACAAGATGCTCACATACATATACTTGGAGCAATGGTTCATCAAACTCCATAATGTAAACTTTGGCATGCATCTCATGATGAAAATAAATAGGCAACAATAAATAAGACACATTAGTATGCTCTTTATACCTTGGAATATCACCAACATCCTCGCCAATCTTGGTCTTCAAAATGTCTTGACTTTGCTGCCCCAAAATCTGAGTATTCGTGTCTACAATGGGCTGAAATTCTTCATAAATCAGCTGCTGCAATAAATGAGATGGCATACTTTCTTCCACACCATCTTTAATCTGTGTAATCAGCCCTCCTTTGAAAGGTATTTCCATGCTCCCGGCTGCCCTCTCTTGAGAAATGACATTCCTCATACCCTGCTGCCCACTAAGTGAAGACATCTTTTCCTTGAACTCTTGTAGGTGTTGTCTTGCTTGAGCGGCTATCAATTTAGCAGCTCTAGCTCTGCTATTCCACTCCTCACACCTTTTTAGAGTTTCCATTACATCCTCCTTACTTGCATATACAAATTTCTTCTCTTGAGCTGGAATAATTTCTCTAACAAGCAAAGTTTCATTAATGCAATTATTTTTCTCAATGGAAATCATACCTTTTTCTCTATAAGCTTCTTCTTCTTCAAATGAGTTCTTTTGTAATTCAGGTACCGGCATATGATGACCTCGCTTGGGCTTGCTACCAATCTTCATCATGCAATAATCTGGAAATGGCATATTATCTCTGAAACCCTTACTCAAAGATTGGTATTTCCTCCAACAAGAATCCTCATCAATCACCTCTATTGGATGCCCTTTATTATTGTTCTCACATTTTTCCTGATTGTCCCAAGACCTGCTTTGATTTAAATTCTGAGTGAGCTGGCTCAAATAAAGGTTAGTGGTTTCCTGTTGTTTCACCATGTTGGTGAACATTTCCTTCATAAAACCCATATTGAAATCTTTCCAATTTGCCATATTTAACCCACACAGGCTGGAGGAACAACAACTCTGATACCATTTGTAATGTCCCCAATGGACATTATTTTACCCCTAAACGGATTTTAGGCAATCCCAACTTTAAATATGCAAAATACAGACAAATTGCAGCCAAACAGAAATATGATTTTTGTAGAAAATTAAATCTAGGGCAGCGAATGTAAAATAATGGATAACTCCAAAATACTTGCTCAAATCTCTTGAAATTTTAAATGGAGCTTGCTAATACAATAACAGATATTATAGAACTGTTTTTGGAATTTTTCGAATAACAGAATGCTGCCAGAAATTTACAGCATGCCCTAAACAACTGAAAACTTCTAAAATTAATATCTTTTGCTAGAGAAGTCCAAATGAGCTGAAACTTTGGATCTTGGGCCACAAAAATATGAAGAATAATATTCCAAAAATAGTTTTCACACAGCAAACACGAAACCCTAATTTTGCCCTAAAAAGTAGGTCGCCCAACACATTTAGGGCATCAATTCAGCTCCAAACTTGACAAGCTAGGGTAGATCTCTCACTACCGAAGAATGCCCTACTAGCTAGGGATGGATCTCTCACCACCGAAGCTAGGGTTCCTGTGGGATCTTACTCCACAAGCTGGATATTTGCAAACAACAGTTGCACATGAAAGAATATGCATAAGCTACAAGCTTAAGACACAAATTAGAAAATATCAAATGGTATGGAATATCCTTCCCTTCAAGTCGACTTCTCCTTATAAAGGAAGAAGAGACCCAAAACAACCTCTACAATATCCAATTAGTTCCCAAGGATTTTCCCTATGCAAGCATTTAATATTTTCCCATATTAAATGTTTTTCCCAACAACTTTTTCTCTCCTAATGCAAGTCACATTTTTCTAGGGAAATACATAGTAAAATGGGCATTTATCCTTTCTATGTTCCCATTCCCCCTTCTAAGGCAAGTCGCCTTTTCACCTAGGATGGATAACAATTTATATTTGGGCATTTTCCATCCTTGATTTAATAATTATTAAGTCATATAAATTATTATAAGTGCTTTATATATTTTTTTTTTTTTATTAATGGCACTTTATAATAATTAAATATAACTTAAGCCACCCTTATATTTTTCCTTTGGCCGTCGGGTTGACAAAATAGGCCAAAGGTCTTCGAATGGGAAGGGGATATTACAATCCTCCCTTCCCAAAATTGCTTGCCCTCAAGCAATTCTGATCTTGTTTTGTCCAAGTGTCATGCACAAGAGACAAAACATGCTGAAGTGATCCGCAAGCCTGGCACCTGTTCCTGTCAAGTGAACTAAAACTTGCCACCATATATCATCCACAAGATGCTCACATACATATACTTGGAGCAATGGTTCATCAAACTCCATAATGTAAACTTTGGCATGCATCTCATGATGAAAATAAATAGGCAACAATAAATAAGACACATTAGTATGCTCTTTATACCTTGGAATATCACCAACATCCTCGCCAATCTTGGTCTTCAAAATGTCTTGACTTTGCTGCCCCAAAATCTGAGTATTCGTGTCTACAATGGGCTGAAATTCTTCATAAATCAGTTGCTGCAATAAATGAGATGGCATACTTTCTTCCACACCATCTTTAATCTCCATGTAATCAGCCCTCCTTTGAAAGGTATTTCCATGCTCTTGGCTGCCCTCTCTTGAGAAATGACATTCCTCATACCCTGCTTGATCAATGCCCACTAAGTGAAGACATCTTTTCCTTGAACTCTTGTAGGTGTTGTCTTGCTTGAGCGGCTATCAATTTAGCAGGCTCTACCTCTGCTTATATTCCACTCCTCACACCTTTTAGAGTTTCCATTACATCCTCCTTACTTGCATATACAAATTTCTTCTTTTGAACTAGAGTAATTCTCTAACAAGCAAAGTTTTATTAATGCAATTATTTTTTTCTCAATGGAAATCATACCTTTTTCTCTCTATAAGCTTCTTCTTCTTCAAATGAGTTCTTTTGTAATTCAGTACCCGAAAGATATGATGACCTCGCTTGGGCTTGCTACCAATCTTCATCATGCAAATAACTGGAAATGACATATTATCTCCAAACCCTTACTCAAAGATTGGTATTTCCTCCAACAAGAATCCTCATCAATCACCTCTATTGGATGCCCTTTATTATTGTTCTCACATTTTTCCCGATTGTCCCAAGACTGCTTTGATTTAAATTAGGTGAGTTGGCTCAAATAAAGGTTAGTGGTTTCTGTTGTTTCACCATGTTGGTGAACATTTCCTTCATAAAACTCATATTGAAATCTTTCCAATTTGCCATATTTAACCCACACAGTGGAGGAACAACAATGCTCGATACCATTTTCAATGTCCCTAATGGACATTATTTTACCCCTAAACGGATTTTAGGCAATCCCAACTTTAAATATGCAAAATACGAGACAAATTGCAGCCAAACAAAAATCTGATTTTGTAAAAATTAAATCTAGGGCAGCGAACAGAAAATAATGGATAACTCCAAAAATACTTGCTCAAATCTCTTGAAATTTTAAATGGAGCTTGCTAATACAATAACGATATTATAAAACTGTTTTTGGAATTTTTCGAATAACGAGAATGCTGCCAGAAATTTACAACATGCCTAAACAATTGAAAACTTCTAAAATTAATATCTTTTGCTAGAAAGTCCAAATGAGCTGAAACTTTGGATCTTGGGCCACAAAAATATGAAGAATAATATTCCAAAAATAGTTTTGCACAACAAACACGAAACCCTAATTTTTCCCTAAAAAGTAAGTCGCCCAACACATTTAGGGCATCAATTCAGCTCCAAACTTGACAAGCTAGGGTAGATCTCTCACTCACTACCGAAGAATGCCTTGCTAGCTAGAGATGGATCTCTCACCACCGAAGCTAGGGTTCTGTGGGATCTTACTCCACAAGCTAGATATTTGCAAACAACAATTACACATGAAAGAATATGCATAAGCTACAAGCTTAAGACACAAATTAGAAAATATCAAATGGTATGGAATATCCTTCCCTTGAAGTCGACTTCTCCTTTAAAGGAAGAAGAGACCCAAAACAACCTTTACTGATATCCAATTAGTTCGCAAGGATTTTCCTATGAAAGCATTTAATATTTTCCCATATTAATTGTTTTTTCCAACAACTTTTTCTCTCTAATGCAAGTCACACTTTTCTAGGGAAATACATAGTAAAATGGGCATTTATCCTTTCTATGTTCCCATTCCCCCTTCTAAGACAAGTCGCCTTTTCACCTAGGATGGATAACAATTTATATTTGGGCCTTTTCCATCCTTGATTTAATAATTATTAAGTCATATAAATTATTATAAGTGCTTTATATTTTTTTCTTTTATTAATGGCACTTTATAATAATTAAATATAACTTAAGCCACCCTTATATTTTTCCTTTGGCCGTCGGGTTATTACGACAAAATAGGCCAAAATATAGAGGTCTTGAGGCACACATATATATCTAGATTTAGAGATTTGACATTCGAACAACAAGAATGGGAGAGGGGATATTACGAAAGATCGACATGTGTGAGTGGTCATGAGAAATATAGAAGACAAGCAAGCTATTCTAAAAGTAGGGGGCTTCTTCGAGGCACACATATATATCTAGACGAGGATTTGACATTCGAACAACAAGAAGATTGAAAGAAGGAATGGGAGAAAGTGAAAGAGGCAAGAGAGGCAGGAAAATGGGCACAATTAAGGAATGGTAAAGCTCAAATCAACGAGTATTCAACAAACAGAAATAGGAATTCGTGGCTCCACGGGATCCTATGCATATAGTAAGATGGAATTGCGGGGGGTACTTTTGGGAGAAGAGGACTGGTTTGGGGCACTGTGAGCAGGGAAAGATATTATAATCCTTACGGAAACACATGAACATGATGGTTGCAGAGTTCCAGATTTTGAAGGATACAAGAAAATTTCAGTTTGGAATGAAGGGAATGAGACAGGGAAAGGGCATGGAGGAATCACAATTCTAATCAAGGATACATGGCTTGGGGTCGTTAAAGTGGAAAAAGAAGATGCAAATAAGCAATATATATGGCTGAAAATAGCGGATAACAAGACAACTATCAGATTGGTTGCTTGCTACTTTGCTCCGCAAAGATCAAAGACATATAAGAAAAGAAATTTAGATAGTGAGGACCCTTATGCTTCAATAAAAAAAGACATTTCTTTGTTTAGTGCAGACGAGAAATTATTATGATGGGAGATTTTAATGCAAGAACGGAAAATAATCAATCTCTTCAGTTGGACAACACCAAAGGTGACGATGGAAATCCACTTTGGCTTGATTGAGGCGGATGACAAGTTTTGGGAAAGATTATCCCAAGATGGGAATGGAGGGTGACGCTCTTCGGGGTTGAGCTCCTAGGTCTATGTAGCCTACACGACATGGTTATTTGTAATGGCATGAAGACTTGGCCTAGATCCGGAAATATCACTTGCAAAACGTCATAATGGTCAAAGTATTGTGGACTATGTTATCTGCACTCAAAGTTCTATTTGTAGACTCGCTTTCGATTTCAAAATTGGGGATTCTCCTATTGAGCTCAAATCTGATCATAAACCTCTCTTAATCAAACTTGCCACTAGTACAAATCAACAACAAGGAAACCAAGGCCATCACTTGCCGCAGAGTCATATCCAAAACAAGGCAAAATCATTATAAATAAAGAAAATCGAAATCTTTTTTTGCACTCGCCTTGAGTAACAATTTCAATCAGCAAAAATTGATTTAAAGTGCAATACGATCAAGGGGCAGGGGTGTGTTGGCGGTAATCTAATGATACCTTTAATTCACAAGGCTTTAGGTGCTTGCAAAAGATTTAAGCCCGAAAGGGAGCTGCAAAATAATTTTCCCACTAATCCATGGTATGATGAGGATTGTAAGGCTGCTAAGAGAACTATGAGAGAAAGTGGAGGGAATAAAATAAATAAAAAGAATTATAAGAGACTGGTTCAATACAAAAAAGAAACCTATGTGAATAGAAGGAGTTCGAAATTAATTGCTCTCGGAAAACACAATCCCAAAGGATTTTGGAGGGAGTTGCAACAAAAGAAAAAACACATAGAAAACAATATCATAGAAGCACATTGGTTGGAATATGCAAAGCTTTTATATGAGCAGTCTCTTCAACAGGATAGCCCTCCCATCCTCCAGACTTCAGTCAAGCTATTCTCAGAAGACGACATCAAGTACGGCATTCAAAAGCTAGCAAATGGAAAAGCACAAGATGTTGATGGGTTACAAACTGAATTTTTAAAATGGGGGGTCGAGGTGCTTGCTCCACATATCAAAACAATATTCAATAATGTAAATCAAGTAGGGTTCCCAATAGAATGGACGACCAGTGTGGTTATTCCTCTATTTAAAAGTGGGGATGCCAATAACCCTTCTAACTACCACACTATTATGATCAATCCTCTATTTGGTAAGTTGTTTGGGGGCATGATAGAGTGCCAAATCAGCAATTGGGTAGAAAGAGAGGGTAAAAGAGCAAAAGGACAGGCAGGCTTCCAACCTAAATATTCAACCATTGATCATTGCATAACTCTCAGGCATTTGATTGAAAAGGTGCCTGGGATTCTCAAGGTGAGGAAGCTTTTTGTTGTTTTGTTGACTTTAAAAAGCATTTGACATGGTCCCTCATGACAAACTTTGGAACATGATGGAAGAACTTGGGATTCCGAGACGAGTTTAGAGCTGCGATTACATGGGCTTTATGAGCGAGTCGAGCTAAAATCGAGAACTAGAGAAGGCATGTTGGAATGTTTTGGTAGTGACATTGGTGTCAAGCAAGGCTGCCCTTTTTCTCCCACTTTGTTTGGTGTATACATCGACAAGCTTGAATAATGGCTACACAATACCGAGGGAGGGGTGTTCGATTAGCGGAATATATGGTGACGCCGCTCTTATATGCTGATGACCTTATCTTAATATCAACAATAGCTCAAGGTTTGAGAGAGCATCTAAAAGCTATAGAACTCTTTTGCCGGAAGTTGGGATGCAAGTGGACATCAACAAAACAAAAATCGTGATTTTTCTCTAAAAAGGAAAGGGACGCATACTAACTTTCTTTTTGAAGGAGGCCATTGGAAATTGTTACAAAATATAAATATTTGGGGATTGATTTTCACCACAAATTGAATGGAAACATGCAGAGCAAAAAAATTCAAGGAGGTTGGAAAGCATCATACTCGCTCCAAAATAGATGTAGGAAAGCTGAGGTCTCCCTTTATAGGTGTCACTTTGGGACTAGAAAGTAATATGTCATAATAATGGTATAGCTTAGATACCAAATGATAGAATAGAATAAGATTGCAATGACCAAAGAGGGACTAAGCCTCACAAATATTTATCAGAAATATTACATTACAATGCAAGAGTCATATGGATTAGACATATGGATAGACATGACACCCGAGACACCAACTACGAGATGATAAGACCCATCTCACATGCACATGTAATTACTACTAATACCAATATTGAATGTTATCCAACATAACAATATTGAATGCAAGTCACTAGACTAGAGTGCACATGTTGCACATTATTAAATAAAAGACAATGCAATAAAATGCAATAAATATGCCTATGCTAAATTATGCTAACATTCCCCCCCTTAATTTTGCATAGTTTCCAATGAAGTGGAGAGGAACTCTCTGAACAGTGTGAATTTGTCACGTGCAAGTGACTTAGTGAAAACATTTGCCTTCTGTTCAGCTGTAGGATAGAAATGGAGCTGTATGTTGTGCTTCAAGACATGCTCGCGTATGAAATGAACTTGTACTTCAATATGCTTGGTTCTCTCATGAAATACTAGATTGCGAACAAGCTTTAGAACTCCTTCATTATCAACATATACTGGAGTAGATTTCTGTTGTGGTAGACCAATTCCTTCCAGTATTCGGCGTAGCCATATTGCTTCACAAACAACTTCACCTGCAGCTCGATACTCTACTTCTGTAGAAGAGTGAGAAACAAAGTTCTGTTTCTTGCTTCCCCATGATATCGGTCCGAGATCCCATAAAGAAGACAAAGCTGGATGTTGACTTCCTATCATCCATGTTTCTGCATGATCGAATCAATATCTGTCAAGAAGAAATTGTTGTTCTTCTTGTACTCTAGACCAAGGTCAACTGTACCCTTTAGATATCTTAGTATTCTCTTTGCTGCTTTCCAGTGACATATTTTCGGTTCTTGCATGAAGCGTGATAAATAGCTGATTTGAAAAGCTGATATCTGTCTAGTATATGTCGGGTAAATGAGACTCCCGATCAACTGCCGATAGAGAGTTGCATTCAGGTGGTGATGGATCGGAGCGAGATAAACTGAAGTCTCGCTTCCATAGGTGTAGCAATAGGAGTGCAGTCCATCATCCTAAATTTCTCGAGCGTTGTCTTGGTGTATTTCAACTGTGACACAAAGATATGATTCTCTTTTTGCCATACTTCCAACCCAAGACAATAGTGCATGAGCCCGAGATCTGTCATGTCGAACGATCGATTAAAATCCTTCTTTGTTGCATCGATCATCTTCACAGAACTACCTGTAATGACTAGATCGTCGACATAAACAACCACAATGACAATCTCCCCCTTGCTTTTGAGGTAGAGATTGGGGTCATAAGGATTCCTTTCGAATCCATGACTTATGAGATGCTCATCAATTTTGATGTACCATGCCCGGGGTGCCTGTTTTAGGCCATATAGAGATTTTATGAGTCTGCATACCATCATCTCTTTTCCTGGTATTACATAACCCTCTGGCTGAGTCATATAGACTTCTTCTTGCAAATCTCCATTAAGAAAGGCACTTTTCACATCCATTTGGTGGACTTTCCACCAAATTGTGCAGTAGAAACAAAGATCATCCTGATTGTCTTGATCTTGGCTGTGGGAGCAAATGTCTCCTCATAATCAATGCCTTCTTGTTGTGCATACCCCTTTGCTACAAGCCTTGCTTTATACTTGTCAATAGTCCCATCTGATTTGTACTTAGTCTTGAATATCCATTTGCATCCAATGGGTTTCTTCCCTGGTGGAAGGTCGACAAGTTGCCATGTGTTGTTCTTCATCACTGACTGATACTCTGAATCCATGGCATCTTTCCAAGCTTTTGATTGTAGGGCTTCTTGAACTGTAGATGGCTCAACTGTTTCAACAACTCTGCTCATTAGGGCATAATTGACCTCTTCACGAGCTTGACTACGAGTTCTAGGTCCAGGATTGGATGATGTGCTAGGTGCTTCATCCAAATTTGCATCTCTTATTAATTGAGTATACCATTTAGGTAACTTCTTAGCTGTTCCATTGGCTTGTGGTGGATCCAAGTTTTCACCATCATCCAATTCATCACTATCATCTTCAGTGGGAACATCAAATTCTGTCTTCACAAGAGGTGTATTCTGCATGTTTGTTGAGTCGTTGAGTGGAGCATCTTGCTTGTTTCTTCTCAAAGAACTCAACATCCCTACTTGTGTATACTTTCTTTGCTTTCGGATCCCATAATCTGTACCCAAGTGCTTCTTCACTGTATCCAATGAATATCAGTTTCTCAGCTTTCATATCCAACTTGTTCCTGTTCTTCTTGGGTATGTGCATGCTAGCTTTACACCCAAATACTCTTAGGTGTGCAATTGATGGTTTCGATTTGACCATGCTTCTTGAGGTGTCACTCCTTGAAGAGCTCTATGTGGCACTCTGTTCAACAAATAGACTAGTTCTTGCGCTTCTTCCCCCCAAAATGTCTTTGTTAAACTTTGAGTTGTCGATCATACATCGCACCATTTCCATGATAAGTATGATTCCTTCTCTCAACTATATACCATTCTGTGTGTGTGTGTGAGTAGGAGGCATTTGTCGACGAATCCCATGAGCTTCCAGGTAAGTCTTGAACTCATTGCTTGTGAATTCCCCCCCTCGATCTGAGCGGAGAGTTTTGATCTTGCGACCAACTTCATTCTCAACAAGTGCTTTGAACTTCTGAAATGTCTCAAAGGCTTGACTCTTGTTTCTTAGACAATATATCCACATCTTTCTTGAGTAGTCATCAACACAAAGCATGAAGTATTGACATCCAGAATGACTTGGTTGCATGGGCCCGCAAGATCGGTGTGCACCAAATCAAGCTTTCCCTTAGCTCTATATGTGTTCTTCTGGAAGGGTACTCTGTGTTGCTTTCCAGCTAGGCAATTGTGACACTTGTCAGTGTTGTGCTTGAGTGTAGGCAATCCTTTCACCATGTTTCCCTTTTGAAGTGTTTGGAGATAGCCAAAACTAATGTGACCATATCTACGATGCCATAGTTCTACAGATTGTGTGTCTTTGGCCACTAGAGCTTGATCATCCTTGTGGAAAAAATCAAGTTGGAACATGCGTCCCACATTGGAGGCTCTTGCTACAATCTTGGAACCTCTTGACTTATCTCTTATCAAGCACACTTTTTCTCCATTATTACTGTCAAAATCCAACTTCAAGTTGTGATCAAGGAGTTGACTAACTAATAGCAAATTCTTGGTCAACCCAGGTACATATAATACATTTGTGATTTTGCAGTCATGCTTTCCAAGAGGTAGTGAAATGTTTCCAATCCCCTTGACACTGTATGATGAGTCATCACCTAATGACACATGGTTCTTGTTAGGTGAGTCACGTAGTGTGTAGAACCAATCCTTACGTCCAGTCATGTGTCGAGTTGCACCCGAGTCAACATACCAGATATCTTGTGTGGACTTGGTTTCTTCATCAAATTGAGCAGAATACATGTGGTGTCCTTCATCTGAATCATCCTCATGTTCGGCAATGTACCCTTGTTGTTTGGGTTTTCTTTGCCAATTACCATTTTTCTGCCCTTGATTGTTGTTGTTGTTGACTTCCCTTTATTTGAATTATTGTTACCCTGTTGGTTGTTGGGTTTTGAATTGCTTGATGAACCCTTTTTGTAGGAATTGTACCAACAATCTTTGATGTCATGTCCCCCTCTATTGCAAATGGGACACTTCTTGGTGTTGTCTCGTTGACTTTGGCCTTTGTTGACTTTGATTTTGTTGGGACTTCTTGTGATTGGACTGAAATTTTCCCTTTCCTTTATGATTGGAAGATAGTGCTTGCTCATCTTCATGATCTTTGTTGTTCATTGCCTCTTCTTGTTGGAGTAGATTGACCAACTTCTCAAAGGTGACTGTGTGTTCACTCATATTGATAGTTGTCACAAAGATTCTGTAGGAAGGAGGAAGTGCTCGCAACACAATTGGTACGAGGTCTTCATCACTTATCTCTTTTCCCAATGCCAATAGAGATGCCCTCAAAGTAGCAACTCGTCTCAAAAAAACTTCAACCTTCTCATTGTGCTTGAACTTGAGAGTATGCAGTTGTGATAGTAGGTTGAGGATGGCATTCTTGTTCTTTGCCTCATAGACTGTGCTCAACTTATCCCATGCATCCTTGGCCGATGTGGCATCTCTAATGTGGGGTTGCACATCGTCTGTTACGCCAAACAAGATGATCAACTTGGCCTTTTGATTGGCCCTGTCAAATTGAACTTGTTGTCTTCCATCATCAAGTGATCTTGTTGTTTGTCCATCTACAACTGTCCATAGGTCTTCAAACTCAAGTAACGTCTTGATCTTCGGTTTCCATGCAGCATAGTTGTCTCCTCTAAGCAGTTGTGAATCGCGAAGAAATTTGGTGCTTGTGCACCCATTTCTGTAATCTGAATTTCTGAAACTCTGAATTTCTGACAAAGGGTAAGGCTCTTATCACTCTAGGTTTATGGTCTCCCTCTCAATATACCGTCAGGCCGATATACCAAACCTTTCTATATACGCTCCCTTCTAATATACCCGTCGGTATGTGGAAGAAGATCACCCTTTCAATATACCCATCAGTACGGAAAGAGGTGTTAACGCACGTGAAAGAATTTAGTACGTGGTACTTAGACAGTACAGAGAGGGGTTTGTGCAAGCACAAACGGATGGGAGGGCTCAAATGTGTGTGTATTGTGTCCTTATTACTCCCCGTCGATTTTATAGGGTCGATGCCCAGACGACGTTTAGGAAGATGTGTTAGGCGTTAAGTGTAGTAGTAGTCGCGACGGCATCACCCGTAAGCGCTTCCCAGAGGCACCGTATATACCGAATGCTGCTATGAGATCAAAGATCTCGTGTGATAGAACCAAACATAAAATGAAAATTTTGCACTTTTTTTTTTTTTCACTTTATGCACCAAGATTACTACAACATGCTCCAAAAGTACATAAAAATGAAGTTTTTGTGTCCCCCCTCTTTACAAAAAAGGGTCTAGAATCACAAAATACACAATTTAGGCCAAAAATATTTTTTACCCACCAATAGGTGTTTTTCCGCTAAATTTAGCGGTGGCTCTAAATGTGTTTGGTGAGCTTCTAAATTTAGAAATCTCCCAAAATTTATTAATTTCTCCAAATTTTCCAAAAAAAATAATTTAATAAAAAATATGGAGAGAGTGGGAATCGAACCGCTGACCTGTTTGTTCCCAAGATCCAAACAAACAATCTGAATATTGTTTTCACCTTTTCTCACAAACCGTGATCTGGGTTTTTCTAAAATTTTGAAAGCAGCATCATACAATATTTTCTTGAAACCCACAAAATTTCAGAAGAATCGGAATCTTATTTTTTGAGATCTTACCAATTTACCAACTAGATCTGATTTTTTTTAGAAAAAATGATCCGACTTGTACAGACTTTTCGTCACATGTAGAGGCCGAATCTGAAGATGATGTAAACTGTAAAGTTGTGCGTCTCCTTCTTATCTTTCTAGAAAAAAAAATGCACATCAATCTGACATTTTATGAAAAAGTTACGTCCTTTTTTCTAAGAGCTATCTGCTGGAATTTTGTTGACGGGACTGCTTCAACCTTTGCTCCCGAATTCTTCACACCTCCACTTTCAGATCTAATTTTTTTTTTTTTTTAGATCTGATCTTTTTTTTTTTTTTTAGATCTGCAAAAAAATTTCAAGATCTCTCTCCTTTTTTTTTTAAGATCTCTTTTTTTTTTCACAAATCTTTTTTTTAGATCTTTTTTTTTCCAAGATCTTTCTCCTTTTTTTTTTTTAAAGATCTCCAAATCTGAAATATTCCGCCAATATGTTAGATCAATTGGCTATGCCAATGACTAAAAAAAAAAATTTACCTTCCAAATAAGTGGATAGGTCAAATTTTAGTTGATGGATGCTTGGGAGGAATGGAGGCTGCGGGATGCTTCAATGGCTCTCCTTTGATGCAGATCTTCTTCTCCAATGGATCCTCTCCAATAGTGCTCCTCTTCAACCTTGCTTGGATAGAACCTGCTCTGATACCAAATGATAATAATGGTATAGCTTAGATACCAAATGATAGAATAGAATAAGATTGCAATGACCAAAGAGGGACGGAAGCCTCACAAATATTATTGATCATGAAATCAGATTACATTACAATGCAAGAGTGTAATATTTATAGATATTAGACAAATCATATATGGATAGACATGACACCTAGCTAAAGAGACACCAACTACGAGATGATAAGACCCATCTCACATGCACATGTAATTACTACTAATACCAATATTGAATGTTATCCAACATAACAATATTGAATGTGGACAGAAAAAATATTGGTCGTAAGAAAGCGCACTATATCAAATATTTCAACCCCACTTGGGCTCATGATAACAAAGCTTATTTAAGGGTGGATATCAAAGGTAAGGCTAGGATTATTTTGGCTCAGTTGAGGACCGGGTCACATCATCTTCGCTGTGAAACGGGTAGATGGACTATTCCCAAAGTAGAGTGGGAAAGGAGAACTTGTCTTTTCTCGCATGATGTGGGTTGTTGAAACAGAATGGCACTTCATCATGGAATGCTCAGCTTATGATGACATCTGCTTCTAGCACGAAAATGACTTACAAGTGGACAACCTAGATGAGTTATTTGAGGAAGCAAAGCTTCAAAGGATTGCTAGTTTTGTGCTCAAGATTCACAGTAGGCAAGAGGATTTGGAAAAGAACTTGGTTTCAGCTTAATGTTTCTTCTTTTCTTGGTCCCTTTGACTCTTCAGTCACATGGTCGTCATTAAAATCTTTCATTTCATTTCATTTCAGGTCTTTTGATGTTGCTTTTGATTCAAAATATAATAAAAGAGTTCCACTTTAAAATTTTGGTCTCCTTCAAAATGACGACGAGAATTAATTGAAGAGGAAATAAAGTATACAACAAATCCACAAAACTGATCAAACACACCCAATGACTTTCTGAAAGACTAATGTCTAAACAACTCCATGCAATTAGAAGATATTTGATAAGCTAACGCTTGCAGAATATTTCTCACGGCTCCTCATATGTCGGGGCAAGTGACTTGAATAATCGCCCCTACCGATTCTCTGGATTCCATTGCTCACGGTATCAAATGAAAAAGCACGTGCATATCTTAACACAATCAATCTTTGTTAATTCAATATGAATATCAAATATATATATATATATATATATATATATAGGAAATAACTTTCCTATAATTTAGGATCTAACCTTATTAACAAACTACCAACATTACTCACCTATTTATATTATACTTGAGTGTTACAAAACAACCTCACACGCACACTTAACAAAATACTAACCCACGTAACAATAAGTTATGTGAGCACTATAAATAATATTCCTAACAAGAGCTAGTCTCGCCTTCATGTGCGAAGTAGTAAAATGTTTCCGCAAAAATCAAGATTAAAATTCATCCCTACAAACATAAACTATAGAAGGATAGCAAAAATCCTTACCATATATCCCTATAGTAAGCTATTTGTTCCCAATCTTCACCTATATATGACCCATGCAACATTTGTTCCCACTTGAAAAGAAAATAATTACAAGTTATATAGAAAATAAAAATGATTGATGGTTTCCTTATATTTATAGTCACATGAGTAAAAATAAGAATAAAATATTCATTACATTTTTAATCATGGTCTTATCCTCATTTCGACAATTTTTTTTTTTGAATTATTTAAATATGTGAACATGTAGGCCTAATAGCATGCCTTTTTCTCATTGGTTCAATGCTCAACATTTATCCCCGAGAACTTGATGATGTCTATAGGTAATTGGAGACTAAATCTCGGGTTATGATTGAATACCATATTTTTGCTTTTTATATTGGTTTCAAATTTTTTAGAAATCAATGTTATGGCTGACAAAATATTGGACACAATGAAACAATGGAGGGAAGATCATGATCGCCAATACACATTGTTAACAATTCCATTAGTTTTAAGATTTTATAATATAATGGATATGACATGTCTATAGCTCTTTTGATTAAACCACCTCTATTTTATTTAAATTTTCTTTTTAACTTTATGCATTCATTGACTTTTAAGATTATCCCCTTTTTTAGAACTTACTACTTAAAATTACCACTTTGCGCATATACTTGTTGGTGTGAGTTATCCTATGTGTCCTCCACTCACATTTGGAGGGTCATCTCACATGGGTTAGGTTTAGGGTTTCTTATGAGTCATGCACTAGGGTTACTCAACACCCTATATGTACCCTTTCATTTTTGATTTATGAGTATGCCAAGACACTCCGTTGTCTTTCTCTACATGTGCAAGCTTTGTTCTGTTATGCAAGTTATTCAGTTGGTTGATCGATTCTTCCTTGTGATTACGTTGGAGCCATTACGATTCAACTAGAGTGCAACTTCATCATGGTGCACAGTTTCTGATACGATTCATCAACTCTTTCATGGTATCAGAGCTGAGATTGGGTAAACGTGCACTCATTTTTTGAGTTGTGATTACTCTTGTTTTTTCATTTTTTTAACTCCTCGTGCAAGTTTTCGATCATTATATTCTGGTTTTCCTTGCTAACGTATTTAACAAGTTGCTCTTGGAAAGTTGTCATTTTGTTGTGTTCTTCGTGCATGTGCAGATCTCCTCGAGTTTCCAGGGGATTTATAGCTTCATTTAGCTAGCGATAGCTAAATTTAGTAGATAAAAAAAAGGAGGTTCTTCATTCTGGTTTTAATAAAAATTAAAAAAAACTAGAAAATTTGTTAGATCCTTCTTTTGGTGTTTGCATGTGTGTTTTTGACGAGATCCTTCACTAACAAATCAAGATCTTTCGTGATTTGAGTGGCCCTTCTCTGCGTGGTGTGTTTTCCCTTGGTTGCGTGGTCGAGGTAGTGAAGTTTGCTATCTTAGTTGAGAGATACAGGTGGCTGCGTGTGCATGGTCGAGACTTACAAAGTGGCTCGCGTGTGTAGTGGCTCGAGAGTTGTAGTGGCGTGTGTGGACGTGGTCCCCTTCGCTCCCTCTCTCTCCTCCCAACGGCCGTCTCCCCTCCCAACATCATACTTCCCTCCTCCCTTCTAGTTCTCGTAATGGCAACATGGTGAGGATCCTCTCTCCAAAATCCATGCGGTTTCCTTCTCGGTTTACGGTTTCGCTAAGTTCTTTTTGGCAAGTATCCAAATTGATAATATTGCTTTTTTATTTTAAATTAGTGCGAGTTTTTTAAATTAGAAATTAATTCAAATTTGTTAGATCTTACTTAGTTTTAAATCTGACTTTCTTTAAAAGAAAAGGGAAAGTATTTAAAATAATTAATTAGGATTTAATTAAATCTTAATTAGTTTTTATTATTTGAAATTAATTAGATTTAATTTAATTAAATCTAGTTTTATTAATTTCAAAATTATCCTTCATTTACGATTAGTATTTATTTAAAATCATCTTTATAAGTAACACTTTCTTTACCATTTAAAAAAACAAAAACTCCAAATAGCTTTAAAATTAGCTAAACTGGACATTTCTAAACGATAAATTTTAGGCATTATTGTCGATTTTTTTAACTAATCGTGCGCTCAAGTGTGCAAAGAACACTTTGATCATTCTTCTTGTCTTCCACATGCCTTTTCGGCATTCTGAAGATCATCGGAACTCATCCTGAGTTCATCTAAACATTGTAAATTACCCTTATTATTGCTTGCGACTAGTGAGCGCATCTGCCACAATTTGCAGCAAGGGGGTATCATTTGCGACGTGAGATGTTTTTCTCACAACCTGAATCTTATTTCACCCCTTTCCTAGTTTTTGCTATTGTGCTTGTATACGGTGTCACTTTGTTGCGCTCCACGAAACACGATTGTGGTCTCCTCTCTTGCGCATTATTACACTAATTGCAAGGTGAGTTACCAAGTGTTTTACGATGCACGCTCGGACCCAATTGTATTCAATGCACTATACTATACAAGATGTTGAAAGCAAAGGAGGGTTATTATATTTTCCTGGGTGGTTGTGTTTCTTTTCTGCATTTCTTCTTTATCTTTTCACTATGGATGCACTTTCAATTCCTTTGCTTACGCCGTTCAACTTTTTCGAATGGAGATCGAAAATAATTATGAAACTAAGGGGTAAAGGGTTATCCCGCATCACCATGGGAACTGAGACTAAACCAAATGACGACCAAAAAATCTAAGTGGTTAAACCGTAGTGATGAAGCTTTAGGTCTTCTTTGCATGTCCATTTCTCCCGAATTGCTCTTCCACATTGAGTCGTCCAAAACACCTAAATCTACGTGGAAAACGTTGGATGAAATGTTTGGACAACAAGATGACATGAGAGCATATGAGTTGGAAAATGAACTACTAGGGTTAAATCCTAGTGATTTTGAAAACCTACAAGCATTCTTCTATAAGTTTGTCCACACTAGATTGTTGTTAAAGAAATGTCAAGTAGAGAAGAAAGATTCTCAACTAATCTTATCGATTCTCTCTAAGTTAGACCTCGAATATTTTGTCTTTGTGTCAACTTTTACGCTACAAAAGTAGCCTTGCGCAATGATTGGAATATGCCCTTCTTTGACTATTTTTTTTCCTAACTCATTCGATAACATGACAAAATCATTCAAATGGGGTCTCTCAAGTTCAATTCATATGCCCTTGTAGAAGTACTAGTAAGGAAAAGAAGAAAGAAAAAAAGGATCAACCTAAGAAGGAAACCAAGACCAAAAATAAAATTGACACGAACACTTCGACTTACGAGTGTAAAGCATAGAAAGACAAGTATTTTTGTTCCTATTTCAAGAAGCTTGGTCATAAAGAGCATACGTGTATGAGAAAACAAATTGATCACCTTACTCATTTACTTGAGAAAAATCAAATAGGTGTTCCCGAGTCTATCAAACAAAATGCTTTGAAGGCCAAGTATTCTACTGCAAAGGTTCAAAATCTGATAAGAAGAAAGGAAAGGCCCTTGTAGCCAAAGTTGCTCCTTCATTGACATGGATTATAGATTCCAGTGCCTTGCACCACATGGCTTCTTTGCATGTTGAGTTCACCAACATCAAGCCTTGTGGTATGTCCCAAATCACGATGGGTAATGACACGAAAGTGTCGGTTTTTAGTGGATCGGTAGAGATGGATGGGGGAAAATTCAACCAAGTGTTGAGTGTTCCTGATCTCTCTACCAATCTCCTATCGGTTTACCAAATTACTCACCTTGGTGAAGGAATGCGAGTGGAATTTGGTCCTAACTCGGTGATTATTCGTGAGCTTAATAATGACACTAGAGTTGCTGAGGGAAAGACAGATCACCATTCATGGTTGTATACATTTTTCCACTTTACTTCTGATTCTACGCCCACTACTTTGCTCACTCATGCAAATGAGGTTAGTAAGCTATGGCATGAACGATTCAGACATCTAAATTATCGCTACCTTGAACAATTGAGCCAAAATGAAAATGGTCAATAGGTTACCGCGCTCAAGTTTGCCAAGGGTCTTTGTGAGGGTTGTACCCTTGGAAAGCATCCTCAAAAAAACTTTGACAAAGGAAAATCCTGGAGAGGTACTCATCCTTTGGATCTTGTTCACGAGTGACATTTTGGTCCATTTCCGTCTCCTTTGTTTACTAGAGCTCTTTATGTGTTGACCTTTATTGATGACTATTCGCAATATACCGGGTATATTTTCTTAAGCTTAATTCTCAAGTCTTTGAACATTTTTAGGACTTTAAGGATCTTCTTGAGAAAAACAGTGGAACTTTCTATCATGGTTCTTCGAACCGACAATGGAGTTGAATATGTAAACAATAGGTTGATGGATTTCTATACTTCTAAAGGGATATCCTTGCACATACGATTGCATAAAACCCTTCACAAAATAGAGTAGTAGAAAGAAAGAACTATACTCTTAAAGAGATGGCCACTTGTATGATTCACTCAAGTCTCTTCCTCCACAAGTATTAATTGGGCTGAAGCAAGTGAATTGTGCTAATTACATTTAGAAGCGTGTTCCACACAAGGCGAAGAGAGATAGCACCATTTGAATCTTGGTTTGGACATAAACTTTATGTTGAGCACTTTTGAGTCTTTGGATCTAAGGCTATGGCTCGGATTCCCAAGAAGAAACCTAAGGATTTGGAACCAAAATCCAAACCTTGTATCTTTGTAGGGTATCCTGATGGCGTGAAGGGACATCGATTGATGAATCCTACTTCTCATGAGCTTTATATTGAGAGAAGTGCGAAGTTCAATGAGTCTTCTTTGACTTCTACTTCTCCACCTATTGAGGTTCTTCAGCTCACTGATTGATTCTGACTCATCAGATGATGATGTCATTGAGCATTCTCCTCTTCATGATCCTCCCGACCATTAGACCTCCGAGTCTTCTGATTCTGATAGTAGTGATGATGAGGACTATGTACCTTCTCACTCAAGTGAAGAATCTTGAGAATCGAGCACGATCCTTCTCCGGTCCTCTTTGGGCTAGGAAAAATTTGCAAAGTGCTTTGGAGATTTTGTTGGAGATACTTTGGATATGAGACGTACTCACTCAAATTTCATTGGAATCCACTCTTTCTTCACCTCTGCTTCTAATCCATAGTATTTCCGAGAGGATTTTGGTATTCTTGAGTGGGATTCTACCATGGATGAGGAGTATTCCTCTCTCATGAAGAATGATACTTGGGATCTCACCCTCTTCCAAAAGGAAGAAAAATCGTTCGGTGTAAGTGGGTGTTTTGAACAAAGTATGGAGTAGATGGAGACATCGAAAAGTTTAAAGCATGATTAGTAGCTAAGGGTTTCTCCCAGATAGTTGGGGTTGATTATATTGAAACCTTTTCTTTGGTTGCGAAGATGACTTCTATTCGATGACCCTTTCCGTTGACGCAACAAACAGATGGAAAGTCCATCAAATGGATGTTAAGAGTGCCTTCCTTAATGGGGGTGTAGAGGAAGATATCTACATGGAACAACCTCCGGGTTATGTCCATGATCCCTCCCTCATTTGTAAGTTAAAGAAGTATCTTTATGGCCTTAAAAATCCCCTCGGGCTTGGTATGCCAAGATGGACTCCTTACTTACATCAGGGTTTACTAGGTGTCACTCTGATCCAAATGTTTATATTCTATGACAAGATGACTCCATACTCATTCTTGTTCTCTATGTTGATGACTTGTTGATCACAGGAAGTTCTTCCTCTATTATTGATTCTGTGAAGATCGCCATGGCCAACATGGTTTTTCATAACTAACTTAGGTCTCGCTTCATTACTTCCTTGGGATCCAAATTTCACAATATGACTTGGGAATTTTTATTTCGCAACCTAAGTATGCCCTTGATTTGCTAGCTCGTTTTCGATGTTTGATTGTAAGTCTTCTCCTACTCCTTTTCTTTCTGGGGTTAAGTTGGTTTCGATTGATCTACTCCTTGGTTGATGGCCCTTTATCGACAGGTTGGTAGGAAGATTGATTTACTTGACTCACACTCGACCCGCATTTATTGTATGTTGGTGGGATCATGTCTAGATTCATGCAAGAGCCACATGAGCTGCATTGGAAAGTAGCTAAATGGATCCTTCATTATGTTTGTGGCACCTATACTGATGGCATTCACTATCATGGAGGGGTGGATATTGACTTGATTGGGTTCACAAATTCTGATTGGGCCAGTGACTTAGATCATCGGAAATCTACCTCTGGCTATAATTTCTCTCTTAGTTCGGGTCATATTAGTTGGTCTAGCAAGAATTAGAATGCAATTGCGATATCATCTACAGAGGTAGAATATAGAGGAGTAGTTAACACTGCCACAAAAGCTATTTGGCTACAGGGTATTCTGACAGAGTTTGGCATCCACTTTTGGTGGCCCACCATTATCTATTGTGATAACATGAGCACTATCTCAATTTGTAGAAATCTAGTTCAGCATTAGCGAATGACGAAGCACATTGAGATCCATATGCACTTCATACAAGAGCTTATTCATGATGGTATCATCGAAATTCAGTACATTTAGACAACTAATCAAATTATTGATTTATTTACCAAACCCTTCATTGAGATGAAGTTTCTTCACTTATAGTATCTTCTTGGGGTGAGGTCTTTTGTAGCTGCTCATCTTCTTCGGGCTATGTAGTCCTTTTTTTTTTCTAGGAAGATGTTGTTTGTATATGGGCACCTTATCAGGCCTTTAGTTTTCGGGCCCCATTGACACATCTTTCTTAGTTGTTTAGGAGTGTCTTCTCTTTCCGTCTGACTCATCATAGCTGCTACCCCAACTTCGATGAAGGGGGTGTTGGTGTGAGTTATCCTGTGTCCTCCACTCACATTTGGAGGGTCATCTCACATGGGTTAGGTTTAGGGTTTGCTTATGAGTCATGCACTAGGGTTACTCAACACCCTATATGTACCCTTTCATTTCTGATTTATGAGTATGCCAAGACACTCCACTATCTTTCTCTACATGTGCAAGCTTTGTTATATTATGCAAGTTATTCAGTTGTTGATCGATTCTTCTTTGTGATTACGTTGTAGCCATTATGATTCAACTAGAGTGTAACTTCATCTTGGTGCACAGTTTCTGATACAATTCATCAACTCTTTCAATACTCATGTGGTATTTACCATATCCTCTATTTGAACTCCCTGATTTACATAAATTCAAATCTTTATCAAAGGATTGAGATCAAATGGATATAACAATAAAAAATAAAATCTAGCATGCAAAATACAAGCAAGTGTGCAAGTAGGAGATAAGAATGACTTAGTTTGTATCAAGAGATCTGGAATGGTTGTGGGTCAAACATGCTAAGAAGGTTGGATATGGATTGTGCAAGCTTTGTTTGAGGAACTGGAGTTTGAGACTTCTTCAAATAGAATTGCCCAAAGGGGGACATGATCACTCATGGCACTAGTGTCCTAGCAAGTGCTCTGCTTATGGTTTTCGCAAGGTCGAACTTAACTTCTTCCTTTCGCTATTTGTTGCATGCACTTTGTTGTAAGGTTTCTATCTCACATGTGTAGATGCCAAACAAACTCTAGATACTGCACAAAGATCAAACAAACATTAAATGTAATAAATAATGCATGTGCTTGAGTCGGACTACCCTCGATGGTCACCCCAATGTGATTTTCACTAAGCATTGCACTACATTTTAGACTCTATCTAGTTGTATTGTGTTTAATGCCCCTTTTCTTGGTGAACTTGGGAAATGGAAAAAGATCCCAAAAATCAGATTCAAGAAATTATTGTTATGATCCTACAAAACTGAACTTCAAACCCTTCCCAGGGCAGCGAATTCCCTAGGTGATAAAACCCTTCAAAATGGGGTTAAACCTTGCAACAAACCTTCCAAACTTGTGCCAAAATTAATAGAAAACCATCATCAATTAATTGCACTTGTTAGAAATCATATTTGCATGTGAAATTAATTAATTATGGAACCCTAACTAGTGAACCTTTCCGAGATTTCTAAAAATAGAAGAACATCACCAAAATTCACCAAACTTGAAATCTTGGCTTTATAAAATATAGAGAACAAGAGGATAATTTCATATTCACCAATAAGTCACCACACATATCAATTTACTATAGCCATTTAGGTCGCACCACTTGTAATTAAATATATTTTACACCCAAACAATTGATAAAAAGGAACATTTCACATTTATCAATTGTTGGTAGTCCAACCATGCAAAGAGATCACATAAAAACCAACAATACCCTTGAAAACACATCTCCAAGCAAGTCACTTAGGGCATAAATCAGATAACCAACAATAGAGAGAAATCCACCTAACATAATCCTCTAATGGCCAAGTGACCTCCCTTTTATAAGCATAAGGGGTGTTTATAATGTAAATGATGGCTGACCTCTTAGGAAAAGTAATTTTCAATTTCTAATTTGTATTTTGAAGCCTACATGCTTATTAGTATCCTTTTATTTCTAAATTATTGTTGGGCGTTAGGCTCACCAACAATTACAATGCTAATTAAAGAAATACACATAAAATGAAGCACATGATGACATTGTTGGATTCCTCTAGCTTTTTCACGTGAACCCATGAGGAAGGAAAATGGGCCAATATCTTTGATTGGAATTGACTCAAAAAGGGATATGATTGTGTGTGTATGTGTGTGAGTGATTGAATTGTGTACATTGAAGCTAGGTTTCCTTGTGCCGAGTCATACCAAGATAGTGGGATACAACTAATTTTTCCCCAAGATGAATGTGTGAGATGTAATTCGAATAAGCCCTTCTATGCAGTGAATAATGCAACTCAAAATGCCGTCCTTGAGTGTTGCTCTTGTAGATGGTAGATAGAAAGTGATAGCCCAATTCTCTAGACCCTAATAATAGTTATTAGGTTGTATATATATATATATATATATATATATATATATATATATATATATATATATAAATTCCTTGTTTTAATATTGACACTTAGTGACACCAAAAGATGACCCAGGTCATGAAATAAAGATAAGAAAAGACTCAAATTGAAAAATCCAAAAAATTAGAAAATAAAGTAGATTGGATAAAAATGCCTTAAGGGACACTAATGCCTAGGCGGTAGTGTCCTTATTGGGTGGTACTATCCTAAAGACAAGAAACATACACAATATGAAAATAGGGACATGGATCCTGTGACATGATCAAAATATGTAAATGCAAGCTGTAAAAGGCAAAGTCACAATCAAAATAAGTCAAAACCAAAGAAAAGGACCGAGAAGAGGTGTCACTAGTGTCTAATCTTCGCGCTATCCTTCTTTTGCACAAATTTTATGAAGAAAACCTTGGGAAAATATGGTCAATACTCCATAATTTAACTCTTAAGAGTTGTCACTTCTAAAAGATGGAGATACTTTCAACACAAGGCTAAGGTTACTAAAGACATTAAGAAATCCTAATTGTTCTACATATTTTAGTAAGTAGATTTTGTTCCTTTGTTGATATACAGGGAAAACAGGGTAGTTCAGGATGGATTCATGGTTTTTGAATATTTTGGTGGGAGATGAAGCAGATAAAGTTGATTATACCAGATCTTTGAGGGACTTCACAACAATGAACAACTCAACAACAAAAAGCTTCAAAATAGTTAAGACATTCCTTCAACTAGAAGGTGTGCTTCAATGGAGGCCCAGATCAACACATTTTCACATAATATTTGAGACTCTAACACGAAGGCTCGAATTGAAAGACTCAATTAAACACCAAAATCTCTTATCAATCATGCCTAAGGTACACCCAAAGACTTACAAACAATCTTTATCAACAAATGACAATGAATTGATTTTAAATTTGTTTATCTCATCCAAGATGAAGGCTCTTCTTGAAATGAAATTGCAAAATACCATTAAACTATCATAGGGATGAGATCCTGTGTGATTTCACAAAGATTTCAATGTAAGATTGCAATAGAATGAAAGAAACTATTTGCAGACATTCTGAAAACAAAGAAGACACAAATTGCTAGAGATTGACACAAATTAATTTCAAAATTGCTTAGATTCATCAATAGGGAAAGCTTCCAGAGAAATCTCAGTGCTCATCAATGGCTATACATCTACAACCAACTTGACATGATAGAAAATCTAACACAAAGAAAATAACAGGTTATCTCGGCTTGGTCTCTCAAGAAGATGACTTTTCAAATTTTCTTAAGAATTCAACCCCTGACCATTTACAAGAGTATTCTCATTGCATTTATACATTTTACTCACTCAATTTTCCCCCAAAAGAGAAGAATATTCGAGGGACCTTTTCTTGTTACCAATTTGTTTCTTAAAGTGACATTTAACAAATTCACATCCGAAGCTTCTAGCAGTGGACCAATTGTGAACTGATCACATTTCTTGGGCCCTCGACTAATGACTAGGATGCCATGCCACAACTTTTTGGAATCCTTCTAATCATTCTGATTCTGTCATGTGAGAAATCCCCTTTTTAATCATTTTCAGAGGCTCTACAAACTGATATGACAAGTAATCCTTTTCACTCTCGAGGCAACACCTTTTTCATCTTTTTGCCTCGCACTTTATCATCATTTCATCCTTTTCCCTCTCTTTCCTCTCTACAATTTTACCCGCATCCATCTCCATCTCTCTCTGTAATTCCCATTTTTGCAAGTGCCTAAGAAATTCCAACTTCAAAATATCAACCTTAACAATCCTTGGACTCACAAATTAAGTTCCGAATCCATCAAATGGCACTTTACAGATAGAGATGACAAGGAATTTCATCAAAAATGATGAAAAATAGTGCGTATTCACATCTCCAAGAGTCTTGAGAAAAATGGTGGAAAAAATAGATGAAATACACAACAACCATTGATTCTTCCCCTTTTCCACTTTATATCATAGTCATCCACATGTTTCCTTAGTGCAACTACAAAGGAGAAGCACAGGGCAAGTTTCCAAACAAGCGCGGGCCTTCCACGTGCCCTGGGCCCAAGAAAAATGCCTTTTGGCCTTTGAAAAGTCTCAATGTAAAAAGGAGCCAACGGAAGCCTCCACGTGTCTCAATGGCACATTTTGAGATGGTCCCCAAAATAGAGACCCCAAACAAGCACGGGCTCAACACGTGTCTCATCCAGGAGAGTTTGTTAAAAAAATTGAAGGTTCAAATGGAAGGCACCATGTGTCTAGGGTCCGAGACATTTTTCTTTGGCCGTTGAAAAGTCCAAGCAAAGGGAAGAGTGAGCGAAGCCTCCAAGTGTCCTCCTCCTAGCAAGCTTCTTCTTTCAAATAAAACTTAGGGCCTCCACGTGTCCCCAAATATGCGTGGTCCCTCCACGTGTCCCACATGTCCTGCCTTTCAAAATTTACTTGAAAAGTTTAAGTACAAAGCGGAGCCAGTGAAGCCTCCACATGTCTCTCTTGTCACAATTGTTAAGGTGGGACCTTGAGGCAGATCCTCAAATGAGTGCTAACCCCCCACATGTCCATGGTCCACCAAAACTATACCGACTGCATGAAAAAAAATTGTCTAAGTCTAGGGCAAAGGTAGCGGAAACTCCACGTGTCTCCCCGACACAACTCCAAGGCCAAACCAAAAGGTGAATTTTCAAATGAGCGTCGCCCTCCACGTGGACAAGTTTTGAGTCAAGTGAGCCTTAGAGTTTTTAAAGTGCCCCGACCGAGCCACATCCAACCAAAAAGGGCCACATTTCCACTTGATGCTGAGATGTAAATTTGACCAGGAAAAAACACCCATCAAACCGTAAAATGCAGGAAAATCACCATTTGAGCCCAAAAATGAATCTTTCTTCAAGGATAGAGAATTTGGAAATGATATAAGGCCCAAATATGATCCTCTAAGCTACATCCAATCACATTTTCCATAGATATTTGGGACAAAAATGATAGGGACAAAAAACGTGACTGTGGAAAATGGAAGGAAAGGAAAAACCCGAGTTTTACACCCAAGTTACAAACTCTTTCATATGGATAGAGGAACGAAAAAAAATTCTAGACTTTTAAGTGATCCTCACCAAGGAAGGGACTGATCATGGCAACCAAATGGAGGACAAGTTTTCAAGCATCAATACAGGGAGATAGAAAACATGACAGAGCCCACAAACTAAAGAATTTCAATGACAAATGGGGTGAGACTAATTTGAGCACCAACATCGCTCCGAACTGGGATGGGCACTCCTTATGAGTGCCACAAGAACAAATAGCAGACCAAGTGCCAAAAATAGACCATTGGGCAATGGAGTCAAAGAATAAGCTTACAGAGCAGAGAAACCATAACCATCCTCCAAAAAATGAACCGAGAAACCAACAAAACCAGGTCACCAAGGACCAAAATGAAACAAAAACACAAAAGTAGAATGAAAAAAAAGAACTATACACTATACAATGGAGTATACCTTGATTCTGAGAAATCAATCAAGGAAATGTTTCAAATGCCTACCATTAATAGGAAATTCAAGTAGTTCCCATCTAAGTCTTTTAGGAAGAAGGTATTTTCACCAATTCAAATATCAATTGAATAAGGGCCCATCCACAATGCATCAAATTTACCATGCTTTCCCTTATCTTCATGCCTGTTATCCCATAAAAGCACAAGATCCCCAATGCTGAAAGCTCTTGGAGTCACCTTCTTGTCAAATAACTTCTTCAACTTTTCTTTGAACTTCACATGCCACTGATGGGATGCCCTTCTTTCTTCATCTAACTCAATAATCTGATTGATTCGAGCATCATATGGACTAACTTCTTGATCTTCAATTTGTTGAACAAACTAAAATGAAGACAATTGCAAATGAAGGGGCAAAAAAGCTTGAGTTCCATATACCAACTCAAATGGGCTTTTACCAGTAGCTCTTTTGATAGTGATTCTGTCAGCCCAAACAAAAACTTCAGTTGCTCACCCCACTTCTTTTTTGTTCAGCTCCAAGGTTCTTCTAATGATCTTCAACAAGTTTTTATTGTTGACTCAACTTGTCCATTTCCTTGGGATTGTAGTTAGAAGCATATGTCAAATTGATTCCATACTCTTTGCACATTGCCACCAAAGGTTTGGCTCTAAAACTCATGGCATTATCAACAACAATTTTAATCTAGCACTCCAAATCTGCATATGATTTGATTCAACATGAAGTCCATGATAACTTGGTGTGTTTCTTCTTGGTGGGGATTGCTTCCACCCACTTAGTGAAATAATCAATGGCTACAAGAATCCATTTATGACCAAAGACTGGAAGGATCAAAAATTTCTCCAATGAAATCCATTCCCCATTGCTTAAATGGGGCTTCAACTGACACAGGATGCAAAGGAAGGGAGCCTGAAGCTTTCATTCTTCTAGAAAAATGCTGGCAAACTTTCACATTTCCTAACCAATAGAGTTGTATCTTTGAAGAGAGTTGGCCACCAATAACCAACCCTCAAGATTTTATGTGTTGTAACTCTTCCAAAGTAAAATGTCCCCACAAAACTCCTCCATGGAGATCAACAATTATTTTGGGGGCCTCATCTTCAAGCAATGCATCTTAAGAGCACTCCCTCCTGGGTTCTTCCAAGCTAACCCAAAATCAGTAATGACATATTTTTGAGAGGCTAACTTAAGAGCTCTTTTCTGATTTTTACTCAAATATTCAGGGCAATAGATGTCTGAGATAAAATATTATATCCTTTGTACCATTCAGAACTTACCAAATTTTCAAGGACATCCACCCTTTCTCCTTCTACTTCATTCACCTCAATAGTTTGCAAGTTTCTCTCAGCCATAAGCTTAGCTAGGCCCAAACCTCTTACCAATTTCATGGTTTGATATCCATGTCATATTCCTACAACTTGTTCACCCATCTACATCTTTTTCTTGAGACCTCCATCTCTGATAAGATGTCTTTCACCATGGTGTGGGGAACATAAGAAACAACTTTAGAGCTCAAGATGTAGGGTCTAAAAACCTTTGTTTTCTTTCACCAAGGAAAATGCTTTCTTCTCCATGATGGTGTACTTCAACTCAGCTCCTTGCAATGCCTTACTAAAAAGGCAATTGGTCTCTCAACCCCTTCATCATCCTTCTAGCAAAAAAAAGATGCAATGGTGTTTTCTGAAGCAAAAGAAAACACTTGAAAAGGCTTCTTGTAATTTGGAGCTGCCAAAATAGGGGCATGCTTTAGTGCTTCTTTGATCCCATTGAAAGCTTGAATGGAAAATTCTTCCCATTTGATAACTTGGTCCTTTTTCAACATACTAGTAATGGGGATGGTCAACTCAGCAAAGTTAGACACAAATCTTCTGATAAAGTTTATTTTTCCAAAGAAGGATTGAATTCCCTTCTTAGTTCTTGAATTGGAACCTTGTTGATGGCTTCCACTCTCTCGATCAATCATGACCCCTTCTTTGATACAATGTGACCAAGAAGCTTTTCCTTTTTTGCACTCCAAAGTGGCACTTCTTGGGATTCAATGATATGCCATACTCTACACCTTATCAACATTCTCTCCAAGTGTTGCAAGTGATCATTTATTTTTCTAGAAAACACAATTACATCATCTTGATAAACAACAATGAAATCATTAATATAACAAATGCTACATCCATTGCTCTTTGGAAAGTTTCTCCAACATTCATTAAGCCAAAAGGCATCCTGACATAGACATAAGTTCCCCAAGGAGTGGTAAAGGTAGTCTTTATTCTTTCTGACTCCTTCACAACAACTTGATTATAGCCAGAGAAACCATCCAGAGTGGATAACAATTCAAAACCAGTTACCAATTGTAGCATATTCTCCATGTTTGGTAGAGGGTAATTATCTTTCAATGATGCTTTATTCAAGTTCCTAAAGTCTACGCATAACCTTATATCACCATTCTTTTTCTACAGCACTAGGTTTGCAACCCAAGATGAGTACCTTGTGGGCTGAATGATCCCTCCATCCCTCAACTTCTTCAGTTCTTCTTGCATCTTCAAAGAAAGGAGTGGATTGATGGGCCTCTATTTTTTCCTAAAAGGCTTGGCATTAGATTCAAGAGGAATTTCATGTTGGAACAAATCTTCCTATATGCCTTCAACTCAGAGTAAGACCAAGCTAGGCAAGTCTTGATATTTCTTCAAAAATTGAACATAGGATTGCTTCTCTTCCTTGCTAGATTGCTTCCTAACCAGATTTTACGTGGTTTTTCCTTTGTTGCCTGGTCATGCTCTTCCACATCTCTTGAAACCGACATACTTCTTTTAATAATGCAATCAACATTATCAAAGTTTGATTCAAGAGCCACCAAACCTCTAGGAATCATGTTTGTCTTCAACTGGATGATGTCTTTTCCAAATAAAGTTTCCTTTCCTTCAAAACACACACCATTGGTTCCCAATCTATATTTTGGTCAAAAAAACTCACCTTGGTTCTATAAAAACCATTTCACCTGGGCATCATCATCAAACACTTGCCAATTTTTAACGTTATCAGGACAAATGGCCTTGTTAGTATTTCAACATCATACTCACAAAATGGAGACACTGTACAATTCCCAAATCTGATCCTAGCACTACTAACTTGTCTGCAACAACATTAAACTTTCTATCATGGTGCACAATATTAAAAGAGTCAAACATTTCAATCAAATCCCAGACTGCATGCTTGTATTGTTTCATTCTCTGATTTTTAGTAGCATACAATTTTCTAATTTTCTTGACAATCAATTTTGAATCCCTTTGACAATGATATCCTTTATACCATATTTCCATGCAATTCTCAAGCCTAATAATAATGCTTCATATTCAGCAATGTTGTTAGTGCATTCAAAGTTAAGTTTGAAAGAAAAGACAAACTCTTCTTGGCCTGGAGAAATCAAAACAATGCCAACACCATTTCCAAACTTGGAACAAGCTCCATCAAATAACAAGGTCCAAGGTAAACCTACTTGTTCAAGACATTTACATTGATCAATCTTATGCTCTTTTCCATCAACAAACCCCAACAAAGTTATCAACATCTACATCAACATACAACACTTCATAAGAAGCATTATTGGGATCTTCAATGAGGTGCAACATCTTTTCTCTCCATACAACTTTACAAGGTTGCCTTCAATTGGAATGGTGGAAAAAGACATATCCATCTGAACACTTCCACCAACACTTGCAGCCCACTTTCTTGATAACAACATGCCCCATTTGGTAGGGCAAATCAACAATGACAACATCAAGTTTCAAGTTCTTACCTGATAAGCTTGCAAGTTGTACCACCAAACCTTTTACACATCCTACAACAGGACCTCTCTAGAATCCATTGCAGTACACTTGCCATAAGTTGTTATCACTTTAATGTTCAATTCATTCATGACTTCTAGAGGCATAACATTGCATGATGCTCTGAATCAAACATACAATTGTGCAAAAAATTGTCTTTAATAATCAATGTTGTAAAAAAATGGATCAACATTTAATTGAGACTCAACCAAAGATGTTCCCAAGTAAACTTCAGTGGTTCACCTATCTCCTCTAATGCTTGGTGGTTTTTCTAGGTCTGCAATGGTTGAGGAGGAGTGTTTACATTATTTATATTTCTACCTTGGGCACTCCTATCTTCTTCCAATCCCAAATACTCAAAATCCCTCTTCTTGTGCTCAGAATCCTAAGCAGTTCAACAATTGGGACAAAAATCTTGATCTGACTCAAGACTTGGGCAATGTCATAGGAATGTATTTGGGAAAAGCAACATTTGGAGAAAGATTGACAAACTCATCGATGGCACAAGATTTTTCACATTTTGGGCATGGGTGGGAACACCAGTTCTACTTGAGACAACAAGGCCTTTTCCAGATGCATCTTTCTTTGGAGCCTCTTTTGGGACATTGGTGAGAACTGGGGTCTTTGGTTTGGCTTGAGGCCCTACCCCTTTGACAACTTTACTTCTTGTGTTATACTCTTTTTCTTGGGCAACAACAACATTCATTAATAGTTGTCTATCCTCTTCTGATGGGATTCCTCCATCATACTTCTTAATCATTAGAGCTCTTAGGTACTCAAAATCATTATTAGGAAGTTCAAATGCTTGTACCATATCTATTTCTAAAGCATGAGAGGGAGGAAGAAGAGGTACCCAGTGAATGCAATCCCAAAACTTGCAGCAGTTCTTGCACTTATTACCTCAGTTGAAGTTTCTCCTTGTTGTGAGCTTGTAGAGCAGTCCACCATGCATGCATCATCATCAGTGTTATCATCATCATCATCTTCTTCAACTTCTGATCTATTTCACATGGCGGGTGGGGTAAGAAGAATTTTCACACACCAATCCATTTGATTTGTCTCTTCAACAACAAAAACTCTGCATTTAGAGGATCAGTGCACTACTCTATTTTCCCTAGCTTGGGGTTGTCTAGCTCCCATGGGTCCTTTACCTCTGTCATCAGACCTCTGATCATTTCTAGGATGATTTGTAAAGTCTTTCTTGTCCTTGTTGCCTATGCTGACCTTGAGAACCTTGTCCAATTCCTTTCTCTATCCCTAGCTAGCTTGTAAGAGATTTCTTTGACAACCCCAAAAGTCCTTACAACTTCCTCAAGATCCACAACCTTACTTGATTGAGGCTTCTCAGGGTTGATCAATTTAACACCCTCCCTCTTAGGAGGTTTTCCAACTACTTTAATGTTGTTCTCAATTTGCAGAGCCATGGTAAAGGCCTACCTCAAAGTCCTGGGTTCTTATCCCTCAAATAGTAAGCAACTTTCTTATCAAATGCATCTAAATACTTTATCAGACATGATTCATCACATGGCCTCAAATTAACAGGAAGTCTTCTCAATGTTTTGTTAAATCTAGTATTGAAATCATGCACTGATTCATTAGGATTATTTTTTATATTTTCAAACTCTGATAAAAGAAACCTAGGGTCTGTTTTATCACCATACTACATTCTAAAAGCATTCTTCATCTCTATCCAGGAGTCAATGGAATTATCTGGCAAGATTTATACCAGTCCCTTGCATCTTCTTCTAGAGTATGGATAAATAATTTAATGTATACATCCTCAAACTCTATTTCAAAGTCCTCCATCATATTGACAAAGAGTTTCAAGTGTTGATCACCAGTGATTGCATTATTTCCTTGAAACTTAGGCAATCTATTTCTTACATCTTGTGGCACAACATTTGGATAGCCAACCATACCTCTAAAACTAATGGGACCAAAAGTATTAACAAAAATGGAGGTCTGGGTGGAGGCTGAGCCATATTATTTTGAGGAGGTGATCTTACAGAGAAACAAAAATGATGAGGAGTGAGGGGTCTGTGTGGTACAGGGATGTAATTTTTAGAATGACTTCCCTCTAAAGGCTCTGTTTCTTGGAAAACTCTATTAGATTTTGAAAATACAGGGGCAGATTGAGAAGAAAATGTTTCAAATACAAAAGAAGGACCCTCTCCAGATGGAGAATTCAATTCAACAAAGAGACTACCTAATTCAAAAGCACTTGAGGAAGTATTGCAATCTTCAATCACAGGCTGATCAGTTTCACCAATGGAGATCTCTTTTCTTGATGCTTGATCTCCAAAAACCTTCCAAATTCTTCTTCCTTCTAAATTAGACTTTCCCAACTCTTGAAACAACCTTCTACTAGGGTCCTTGGTGAAAGAAATATCTTCTTCCTTCCAATTTGTAGATATTAATGACAAATCTTACTTGATATATGTTAAGACACTAGTATTTATAAAGAATTTAAACAACACAGGAGTCACCACTAAGGATTTTCACCTTAGTTTGTGCAAATGCACTATGAAAGACCTATCAAATGTCTATCAATACCAGATTCATGCAAAGCTTACAAGATCTACTCTTCTTTTACCCAAATTTATCAATGATGATACAAAATTTTAGTGCAATAACTATATAAGCTGGAAATATTGCACTCAGAACTCACAAATTTGAACAATTCTTACAGATCTGAATAGATAATGATGTTTCAAAGAATGTATTTGCACTTTAAAATCTATAAAAAGCATTACCAGGGTCTGTATGTGTACACCTTTGTTCAAATACTTCAAAGAGTCCCAAAAAAATGACAAGTTGGTGCCAAATGGATATGAAATGAAATGGATCAACAAATCAAAAAATCAAATGTCCCAACCACAAAAAGTTGTTGATGGGTGTTGGATATCCAAATTTCAAAAATCTCCTCGACAAGCCCCAAAATCAAATGGTGCCACAAGTGTTGGTATCCAAATTTGTTCTCCTTTTCAAGCCGAGAACAACATATTGACATGGAGCTTAGAGATAGATAGATCATAGTGTGTGTCATTTTGTAGCTGGGATGAGATCTAACTAGCCCTTTGTCACTCAAATTTGTGGAGAGATGGATAACACCTTTAAGAGGATTTGACCTATGTCCTCACTACTTTAGGTCATGCCTCTTCAACCAGGGTGAGAGGACCCTTAGTGTAACCTCTGTTTGATGAAGGAGATGGAGATATCCTTCTTTTGCACAAATTTTATGAAGAAAACCTTGGGAAAATATGGTCAATACTCCATAATTTAACTCTTAAGAGTTGTCACTTCTAAAAGATGGAGATACTTTCAACACAAGGCTAAGGTTACTGAAGACATTAAGAAATCCTGATTGTTCTACATATTTTAGTAAATAGATTTTGTTCCTTTGTTGATATACAGGGAAAATAGGGGTAGTTCAGATGGATTCATGGTTTTTGAATGATTTTGGTGGGAGATGAAGTAGGATAAAGTTGATTATACCAGATCTTTGAGGGACTTCACAACAATGAACAACTCAACAACAAAAAGCTTCAAAATAGTTAAGATGTTCCTTCAACCAGAAGGTGTGCTTCAATGGAGGCCCAGATCAACACATTTTCACATAATATTTGAGACTCTAACACGAAGGCTCAAATTAAAAGACTCAATTAAACACCAAAATCTCTGATCAATCATGCCTAAGGTACACCCAAAGACTTACAAACAATCTTTATCAACAAATGACAGTGAATTGATTTTAAATTTGTTTATCTCATCCAAGATGAAGGCTCTTCTTGAAATGAAATTACAAATACCATTAACTATCATCATAGGATGAGATCCTATGTGATTTCACAAATATTTCAATGTAAGATTGCAATAGGAATGAAAAAACTATTTACAGACATTCTGAAACAAAGCAAAACACAAATTGCTAGAGATTGACACAAATTAATTTCAAAATTGCTTAGATTCATCAACAGGGGAAAGCTTCCAGAGAAATCTCAGTGCTCATCAATGGCTATACATCTGCAACCAACTTGACATGATATAAAAAATCTAACACAAAAGAAAATAACAAGTTATCTCGGCTTTGGTCTCTCAGAAGATGACTTTCTCAAATTTTCTCTTAAGAATTCAACCTCCAACCATTTGCAAGAGTATTCTCATTGCATTTATACATTTTACTCACTCAATTTTCCCCCAAAAGAGAAGAATATTCGAGGGACCTTTTCTTGTTACCAATTTGTTTCAAAAAGTGACATTTAACAAATTCAGATCCGAAAAGCTTCCAGTGGACCAATTGTGAACTGATCACATTTCTTGGGCCCTCGACTAATGACTAGGATGCCATGCCACAACTTTTTGGGAGTCCTTCTAATCATTCTGATTCTGTCATGTGAGAAATCCCCTTTTTAATCATTTTCCGAGGCTCTACATAGCTGGATATGACAGTAATCCTTTTTCTCTCGAGGCAACACCTTTTTCATCTTTTACACCTACACTTTCATCATTTCATCCTTTTTCCTTCTCTTTCCTCTGCAATTCTGCCCCACATCCATCTCCTCTGGTAATTCCCATTTTTTACAAGTGCCTGAGCAATTCCAACTTCAAAATATCAACCTTAACAAATCCTTGACTCACAAATTAAGTTCAAATCCATCAAATGGCACTTTACAGATAGAAGACGACAAGGAATTTCATCAAAGAATGATGAAAAATAGTGTGTATTCACATCTCTAGAGTCTTGGAGAAAAAATGGTGGAAAAATAGATGAAATACACAACAACCATTGATTCTTCCCCTTTTCCACTTTATATCATAGTCCCACATGTTTCCTTGGCACAACTACAAAGGAGAAGTATAGGGGCAAGTTTCCAAACAAGCACGGGCCTTCCACGTGCCCTGGGCCCAAGAAAATGCCTTTTTGGCCTTTGAAAAGTCTCAGTGTAAAAAGGAGCCAAAGCAAAGCCTCCACGTGTCTCAATGGCACATTTTGAGATGGTCCCCAAAAGTAGAGACCCCAAACAAGTGTGGGCTCAACACGTGTCTCATTCTCGGTAGAGTTTGTTAAAAAAATTTGAAGGTTCAAAGTGAAGGCGCCATGTGTCTAGGGTCCGAGACATTTTTCTTTGGCCATTGAAAAGTCCAAGCAAAGGGAGAGTGAGCGAAGCCTCCAAGTGTCCTCCTAAACTTCTTCTTCAAAATAAAACTTAGGGGTCCGGTCCCCAAAAACATGTGTGGTCCCTCCACATGTCCCAGGCCTTTCAAAATTGCTTTGAAAATTTTAAGTATAAAGCGGAGCCGGTGGAAGCCTCCACATGTCTCCCTGATCACAATTGTTAAGGTGGGACCCTGAGGTGGATCCTCAAATGAGCGCCAGCCCTCCACGTGTCCATGGTCCACCAAAACTATACCTGACCGCATGAAAAAATTTGTCTAAGTCTGGGCAAGGTAATGAAAATCTCCATGTGTCTCCCCGGCACAACTCCAAGGCCAAACCAAAAGGTGAATTTTCAAATGAGCGTCGGCCCTCCACGTGGACAAGTTTTGAGTCAAGCGAGCCTTAGAGTTTTCAAAGTGCCCCACCGAGCCGCATCCAACCAAAAAGGGCCACATTTCCACTGATGCTGAGATGTAAATTTGATGGGAAAATACACCCATCAAACCATAAAATGCAGGAAAATCACCATTTGAGCCCGAATCGACCAAGGAAGGGACAAGGTAAACCAAATGGATGACAGTAGTCTTCAAGAATTAATACTGTGAGAGAGAAAACGTATCTTTTCAAATGATGTAAACCGAGGTGTAATCTTTTTCAAATGGAAAAGTGCTTGATTTAATTGAATCCCAACATTAGGTCATTTGGGAGAAATATTGATACTATTGTAATAGAATCAAAACAACTTACATTGATTGAAACATAGTATTCGATTGAATTGGATTGATTTGAAATTGCTTTAGATTTAAAATGAGTTGAAATTCCCTAGATGGTTTGAGGGAAAAGTGTGAAAATATGAGAAATTGCGAGAATCCAAGATAGTTTTGCACTTGAAACATATTAATAATTATGATTGTGAGTTAAATTGAATTTGGTTTTTGAATATTACTTTATGATCAATTGAAAAAGTAATATGGTGGTGTGTAGTGTGGTTGTATGTTCCGCGTTGGAAAATTTTCCCCCTTATGGTGGCGAAGGGATGAGAAGTGAGTCATTAAACCATGAGAAAAATAAAAATGGGTTGGAGGGAAATTGAAGGAGTATAGAATAATATAGTAAGGAGTGATACATGGGAATATCATGTAACAAATCCTAAGTATTCTAGTGAATAGTCAATTAGTGGTATAAAGTGTGAATATAGTTCTAATGTTAGTGACAACGATGAAAACAGATAAACAAAGCTCAAGATATGGAAGAAACAATGATGATGAATTAGTTTCCATAAAATATAACATAGTAACTATAGTGATTGGAGTGATAATAAGATTTTACTATAAATAGTAAGGTTAGAAAATTCAATAGGATCCTCATTTTTATATTGGAATCTTGTGATTTTGAGCTCTAAATTGTGAAAATGTCACGTGCATGAGAGATGATATCGACTAGGTTTGATAGGGTTGTGGAGGCGGTGACGACACCAACTGCATCAGATGGTTGGTAACTAGTGTATTTTGTGAAGTATATTAGGAAATAGTCATTGATTTTTGAGTAATTTAACGTTTTTCACTTTTTTGAAAATTTGGGTGTTTCTATCCAAGACAATGTTGATAGGGCCTGTTTTGTCCCTTGGATTGTACCTTCCAATTTTTAGCGGTAGTGTCCAAGTTTTTGGTGGTACCGTCTAGGGTGTTGTGTGGTTCTATCGAGGGCTTTGTAGAAGGTTAGTAGTATATTTTTTCATAGCTTGAGATGATAACTTATGATTAATGTGCTTATCTATGTTGTGCAAAGAGACATACATTCATAGGAGTTCTGTGTGGGTAGGAACTTGTCTACATTTTTAGCATTGAGCTTAGAGGAGGAAGAGTGGGATATATTGGACCATGTCAGGTTGAACACATCACTAGATTAGGGGAGGTTCTCCATAACATGCGGCTGATGACTGCACTTTGCGAGAGATGGTGTGAAAGCACTTATACCTTTTGGTTTCCTACTAGAGAGATGATAGTGACTCTTGAGGATGTATATAAGATATTATGATTATCAGTAGTAGGAGAAAGGGTACAAGTGATGCTTTTAGGTGATACACGATGAAAATAGAGAGCTTTGAGGTAGTACTTTATAGCATTACAGACAAATGTAAAGCCATTGATTATGATGGATGACATAGTGAGATCAAGTGTTTTGCGGTTGCATAATTGTATTAAAGTGGTTTTGAACTCATGTTTATCCATGGATTGTAAAGGAGTATTGATATATTATAGGATGCATGAGATATGTATGATTATCGAGCAACATGGGACTCAGTATGCTTGAAGCCATTATGTGTTGGCTCATTTTTATTGAGTTTTTTACAAATTTACATAGGAGGATTATGATAGTAGGATTGGTTATTTTTAATTGTTACATGTGTGGGCATATGAGCACATAGCCATAATGAGACTGTTGAGTGATCCACGAGAAGATTTGGCTTGAATCGAGATTTTTACAATTAGATGGGTTGGTCAGAGGAGTCATGGGTTTGATACTATAATCTATAGGTGATTTTGGATAAGATGGGGCCTGATGTAGTGATTTCAGGCCGTATAGAAATAATGGGGGATGGGCTAAGGATTGTGTGGAGCTACAATGCATTTGGCATACTATGTGGTTGGAGGACATGTTTCTATGGGTGGATGAGATCTTTTAGTATGGTTGAGTGCCACGATAGTTTGGTATAATGTAGGATATGTGCCTCTAGAGCCATATATATGACATAAATCTATAATGGCGGTAAAGGAAAGGGGCAAGGAAAATTTCTACGAGTTCCTAGTTACGCCACTAGGTGCGAGATGAGATAGATGTAGAGATATTTCCTATGCGAGTAAATGATGTGAGATGTACCCCGAATTATATATTGTGGTGGGTGAAGCATCGATGTGTTCTATTGTTTCTAGTGGTGGTAGATGTGGTAGGAGATCGACTAGGTGTTCATATAAGAGGAGGAGAGGTGTTAGGGGGTAGGCAACCCCCCTGAGGAAGATGCGAAGTGACAATAGTAGCATTGCATGACATAAGTATAAGTTATTGCTTATTGTTTGTGATTGATATATGTTTTTTCATATTTGTGGGGATGATGTATAATATAAGTCATGTGTTGTAGGTGATGAGTATTGAAGGTTGATTATGGATACATCAATATGCACATTGACTCACAACATGCCCCCAGATGTCCTCATAGGGGAAGGGATGTCGAGAGAGTAGACCACATTATCGGGGAACATGCGTATTTGTTTGATCTCATGGCGGTGGCGCTTTACATATTTACAATGTTGCAATCAAAGTGATGAGTTGAGGATGGACATAGCTATCATGGGTGATAGAGGTAGTTGGAGGAGGTGGCCTATCTCAGAGCATGTTTGAGAGATACGTGTATCTCTAGGGCTGATATGTGGATGTGGTAGCTCAGAAACATCACTTTATAAACCATTTAGAGGAGTAATGGTCCCAGAGCATAGAGGTGAAGATCTAATAGAGAGGCTTTGAGTTTGAGAGCTCGATAGTAGCCTCCAAAGTAGTAGTGAGGAGGATGTATGATATATGTTGTTATGGGCATTGCCATTGATTTTTTACTTATAAAACTTTTGAGAGAGATGTATATATGATGAGATCTTTTTTGATATGATATGTACTTGTGTTTGTTATATGAGTTGTTGATTATATTATTTGATTTGATAAGATATGTTATCACAATGGTGATGATGTAACTGTAGATATTGATGTTGTAGAGTATATGTGTTGATAACGTAGATAATATCATGATGAAAGTAGATTGGATAGTAAAGTGATAATAGACATGTATTGTAATATGGTTGTTAAATAGGGCTCGTAGTAAAAATTCTAATAATGGTAAAGAGAAGAAATAAGAATATACCTCAATGAGTGAGAGAAAATAGTGACATACATTTAGAGAATAGGCATGGAATCACATAGCTTACAAAAATATATAACATCAAGCAAGAAAGAAGGTGATGATTATGCACAAAACAACTCAATGATGCAATGTCATGAGCATATGTACTGAATGATAAGCCCAAAGTTGATCATAGAAACACTACGAAGATGTGAATCATGTAATGGAAAGTGGTGTTCCTTTGAGACCCACTTAGTCCTTGGGTGTATGAAAATTTGGGGAAGCAAATCATGCACAAAGTCGAAGCCAAGGAGGAGACAAAACAACCTTAAGAGTACAAGAGGTAATCAAAGTAATAGAAGTTGGCGTGCAACATCCTGGCATGGGAAATCGTGATCTATTAGCATGGAGTGCATGAAAGGAAATGAAACCCTTTTCCTCAAGTAACTAAAGCTGATCATGGAGTGCATAAGAATCATTATCTCTATGACCATTAATCCTATGGAAATTACATAATGGTAGGTTGTTATTTCTTTATAACCGAAGAGGAGGATGATTCTCATTAGAAGGTAAAATAATCAACATTTCATCAATAAAAGTGTGGAAAATATCATTAGTCCTAGCAGAATGTGAGAAGTATAATGCCTCTTACTAGGGAGGGGAATGGAACCTGGTGGAGGTCTAAGAGGATGTGGTGGATGATCATGAGTATTTCTAGTAGGATATGTAAAATGTTATGGTTGGTGCAATAAGAGGAAGAGAAGATGTAATAGGTGGAGAAGTGGTATACAAACTATAAGCATGGGAAATAATATGTTCATTATGCATATGTTGCTCTAAAGATACAACCTTAAATCAAATAAGTGTAAGAGATTCACATGTATCATATAATAATCTTTCTTTCAAAGGAAGAATCAAGTCACGACAAAAGATATATTGCATTTTAGATCAATAAGCTAACAAAGCAAATGATGCATGCATGATTTAAAATGTAAGATATAATCATTAATGGGTCCATTATTTCCTTGATGCAAAGAAGGAAAAAACTCAAATGTAACTTTAGGCCAATTCTTAGAAATAAAACGTCTAAGAAATGCTTCTTCCATATCAAGATAAGTACTAATAGTTCCACTAGGAAATGATGAAACCAATGAGAAGCAATATTAACAAGACTACTAGGAAATGCCTTGAGAAGTAATCTATTATTATAAGGTCCAACCACAACTAATCTAAAATCCTTAAGATGCATATAAGATTACCCATTCCATCAAAAATTGTAAAATTTAGGCAAAGTAAAACCCTTAGGAAAAGGTAAATTGCAAATATTTTTAGGAATAGGATTGCCATGAAGAAAATTATTATCATTGCAATTATAATAGGCCATACTCTCAAGGGTAAGGCTGCATATATTATTTTGTAAATCACCTACAACATACATAAGAGAAAAGACTTCTTATGGATTAATGACATAAACATTAAGGGGTTGAATCTTTCCATTATAAGTAGTAATGAAGACATTATTGGGTTGAAAGTCAACTTTTGGATCAGCAAGTAGAACATTAGTAATCGGAACTTGAGAAGAAGAATTAATAGGAAAATAAGTTTACACACTTTTATCAACAATCTCGGTAGGAGAAAGAATGCCAAAAATGCATATTATCCATATAATCATCATTATGTGCACTATCTTTCAAAACATCAATAGTAGGAACACACACATCATGAACTTTTACAGATTTTAACACATCATGAGAAGAAAAATGAGTACTAACATCATTAGGAAGCACACAAGAGGTGGAGGAAGAAAGATATGAATTTTGAGGCATAATATTATTTTTAGAAGTACTTGGTTGAGAATAATAAGGGGGGACTAGAATATCATTAAAATCATTAAGAAGACATTCCTCATCTAAAAATGATCGATTCTTCATCACATGTATCATTTATAGCAATAAAAACAACATAACTATTATATTCAAAATAGATTGTGGTCTAAATAGGGGTAGGAGTATAAAATTAGGACCATGGTTCAAAATCTTTGTACATACACAAGGAGTTTTGGGATGACACGCAATGAGTAATATGTGATTTTTGATAGAAGGCCATTTCCTCTTGGTGATTTGTAAAAAAGGATGGAAAAAGTCATAGGAATAGGTTCATACATGGGGGAAGGAGGTTTGGGATGAAGGTTTCACAACACGTTTTTATATACCATTATAAAAACACAAGATAATGGATCCTAGGAAGGATAGGGTTAGGTCAATAAACGGGTCCACCAAATGACTTAAATTTTTTTAAATCTTTATCAGAGGATTGAGATCAAATGAATATAACAATGAATAAGAAAGATATTGCATCCAAAGTATAAGCAAGTGTGTAAGATAGGAGAGAAGAATGAATTTTATTGTATCATGAGATCTTGACTGATTTTGGGTTGGGAAACAAGATGAGAAGGTTGAATCTGGAATATGTAAGATCTATCTCGAGAAATTAGAGTTTGTAACTTATTCAAAGAACCACCCAAAGGGTTATAGGATTTCCTTGAGTGTGAATTTCTTGACAAGTGCTCTACTTTTGGTCTTCTTAGGGTTTGAACTTAGGTTCTTCCTTTCACGATTTGTCACATCCACTTTGTTGTAGGGTTTCTATGTCACACATATACCCACAAAAAAACTCTAGCTACCAATATAAAGCTAATTTTTTTATATGAAATAAATAATGCATATTTGAGCCAAAATGACGTCAATGATCACCCTAATGTGATTTTCTTTGAGTCCTACAATACATTTCAGAATCTATGTAGTTCTAGTGTGTGTGCATGATTGTATTGTGTCCCTTGAAGCTATGTTTCCCTTGAGCTGAGGCACTAAGATAACATGTTATAAATATTTTTTTCCCTAAGATGAATGTGTGAGATGGAATTCAAAACCATCCCTCTGGTGGAATGAATAATGCAGCCCAAAATGTAATCCTTAAGTGTTGCTTTTGTAGATGATAGATAGAAAGTGATAGACAATTTATCTAGCCCCTAATAATAGTTAGTAGGTTGTGTATATATATGACTTCCTTATTTGAATTTTGACACTTAGTGACACCAAACTCTAACCCAAGTCATAAAATAAAGATAAGAAAAGACCCAAAGTGAAGAATAACCCATCAAGTTAGAAAATAAAGTAGATTGGAACAAGGAAAATTTTAAGGGTCCTTAAAAAACCATAGAAAGTATTTGGTGATTTTTGAAAAAATCACTTTTGAATGTATGGCGAATCATAGAAAAATTTATTTCATGGGGAAGGTAATTTGATTACATCATTTTGGTAAAGGTTTTTGTGGAAACAACAACATATTTCTACATGCTACCGAATGATAGAGACATGAATGCTATTGTCTGGGAGCATTAGGCATGCTACCGGATGATAGAATTTTCCATATTACAGGCCAGTAGCACTAGAACTGCTACTAGATGGTAGCATCCACCATGGTGATGTATGACACCATTGGGAGATACTACTGGCCAGTTGCATTGGAGATGCTATCGAATGGTAGCATCTTAAAGGTTACTAAGCAAAAACATTAGAGATGCTACAGACAATATCATCTCAAAATTTGTTAGGAAAAAACATTGGAGATGCTTTCGGTTGGTAGCATTTGATATGCTTCCAACTGATATTATTTGAGATGTTAATAGTCAAGTATCATTTTGAGATGCTACTAGTTAGTAGAACTTGAGAAGCTAGGTGGTAACATCTCGAATGCTAACAGTCGGTAGCATCTCCAATGCTTCCGTTCGGTATCATCTCAAATGCTACTTTGTTCTCAAATGCTCTTGGATGATACCAATCGGAAGCATTTGAGATGTTACCGACCATTGGAATGCCCAATGGTGCCGATGGCTACAAGGTTAATGTTTTCATTTGGTGGCATTTCCCATGCTACCGGTCAAGAGCAAAGCTATACTTTTCCTATATATAGATGGATAATAGATAGTCATTTTCGCTTTCCACAAATACAAAAATAGCTTAAGGAAATGAGAAAACAAGCTTACAAAAGGAGAAAAATCCTCAATAAACAAGAAAAGGTCATGTATACGAATCCGAAAGGAAGAAACAACATCTACAAACAAAAATAAGAATTATTACGCTTATTGCAAAAATGCCAAGAAGGAAGTCCATTTCCACACAACATAAGGGCCCAGCTATGTCAATAACTAATATCGGATTTTTTTCTTTCTCGATTTTTTTCTTTTAAGAGTCTTATATTTCTGTAACTGTACACATTCCTATAGGATCCCAATGATTTTTCCCAATGGATTGAAGTGGCTAGTTTCACAGGGCTAGTGTATATGCCCCAATTTCATACAAACATGAAAACACTTAACAACCTTCTAGCCAACTATGACACTTCCACTTTTACCTTTCATATTCAAATCCTATCTCACACACAATCATTTGGAATGTCACCTAAGGAAATTGAGCATATGATAGGATTACCACAAAAATATGTGGATACTATCCCAATGAAGGCTATTTTATTTGATGAAGATTACAAGTATTTGGAGTCTCACTATGAATTTTATATTAATGCAATTGTAGCTAATGGTAAGTTTATTTCTGTTTACATCATTTTGATTTTGATTTTGTGTTTTAAATTTTACAGATTTTGATTTTGTGTTTTTATTGAATATTAATAAAATTTATGTCTCCTTGCATTTATAGCTTCCCTAAACCCTTCAAAAAGGGGAATTCAACTCAAGGATTTCAGTCACCCATTTTTGTAGGTCATGGTACAATTCTTCCATGCCAGAATTATATTACAAGGTTGATATACAAATATTCCATGGTGGGAATTGGCTTATATCATTCACACCCTAAGTGGGTAGAAATTTAATTGGTGCGCTTTTTATCCTCTAGGATAAGTACTAATTTGGAAAACATTAATATGAATGAAAAGGTTACCATCGATTCAAAAACTTTATTATTGGTTTATATTATAAATCTCTCTATAATTTACGTGGCACTACTCCTTCGACCGTACTACATGTATGTAGACACAAAATTATGAACTTGGGTATATTTCTAGGTCAATAAACACATGCTATCATTCATATGATTCTGAGTAAGAAAACTAGTAATCGACATCTATCTTTAGCATTTTTCTTTGTTTCTTGTTGTTCATTTGGCCTTTCACACTTTACAACGCAATAAAAACTTTACTTTCCAATATTTTATGGCTTGACACTAACACCCAACCAGACACCAATGCCTGGCACCTCGTCCCCTCGGGCGCCCCGACCTCTTTCCACCTTACTGGCTCTTTTTAGAACTCTTTTATCTTTTGGGATTTTTCCCACTTATGGGTCGGCCTTCAAATTGTCAATTACGAAATTCAAATAAAAGAATCATATAAATACATAGCTATGTGAGCAAAATAAATGATAAATCTCTAAGCATCATTACTATCACCTAAAATTGCACTCAAAAGGAACTTAAAATACTTCAAAGAATCACGTTGGAATTCATTCAAGGACAAGGGACTACATTTTCTACATACACAACATAGGAAAATAGATTGCTACATTTTGCTACAACCCGTTATCAAGTGGACATGCACAAGGGCATCCTAGGGCACGATTCTTACACACTCTCACAAGAACTATATGGGGTTTGAGATATAGTGTAGTTCTTGATTGTAACTTTACTTTTGGGTGACCACCAGGGTTAGTCTAACTCCCAGATTATTACATATTTATTTTTGGATTGATGTGGTTTTGGGGTTTTGAAGGTGAATATTTTTCTTGCAGGAGTTACAAATACCTCGGAAATCAAAGAACGACACACATGTGATGAACATAGAATATTTATGACATTTTTGCAACACAATAAATATCAAGTTCTAATCATTTTAGAATTCATAGGAACCCAAAGAGGCCATCAATGCCCATGTGTCCTTGTCATGCCATGGGCACCCGTGTCGACATTATTTGTGTAGTCCAATTTATCCCGAGAATTTACAATACTCTTCACTTCCTATTTAATAGTTTTCCCGACTTAGACCAAATCTAGATAGTGCGTAAATTAGCTAAGTCCATTCCTCTCTCTCTTGCACTTAGGTTTTTATATTCTATTATCTTATTTCTTGTGTCAAATATTTATTTTAATATTTATTTATCATATGTGACTTTGTAATTAGGGTTTTACAAAATATTATTTTTGTTAAATCATTTGCGAACCCTATTTGTGATCATACACCCGGATCCTCATATTTTCTTCTCTTGTGGATCCTAAAAATCCTCTAATCTCCTTGCATGAATTACTTCAAATGAATCCACATTTTAAATATGTTCTTAAAAATACCTAGACACTATGTATCAACCTCACATAACGTAACCCACTCAAGTAAGTTCCATTTTGACCATCTATCTGTCATGCACGGCCTCGGGACACAACAAAACTACACCAATAGTGACTACAAATTTGAGTAAATTTTTTTTGAAAACAATATTTTCCAACACCTTGCTTAGCCATATCCCATTATTAGTTAATTGATATAAATTTAATTTACCCAAAAATTAAATAACTCCAGTCCAATAACATCATAATTATTTTTATTCTATTAAATTTCCTAGGGTCCATAATTTTTTTAAGTCTACACCCCCTTGATATTTAATTAGATTTAATCTACCCACATACAAGCCCCCTAAACTTTATTTTCCCATTCACATTTTAAATACACTAGGCTCCAAAAGAGTGTAGGGTTAATTATGAGCCATAGGATAGAAACCACCTCAACCCTTGATCTATGTTTGCCATAAAGATGCCCTAAAATTTCCTTATGTTTTTATTTTTTTCTTCTCCTTCTCTTCATTTCATTCTTTTCTCATTTGTTTTCTTTGTTTCTTGAAGGTAAATGGAAATCAATGGAGCCTCCCCTTTTGAAAACCCTTGATGAATATATATATTGTTTTGAAGTAAAAGAAATATATATATATATACACACACACATACATATATATATATATATATATATATATATATATATATACACATTTCTTTATATTTTTTTTCGATATTATTATTATTTATTTTGCTTTATTATTAATTATTTCTTTGCCTACACAAAGTGGGGTGGTGGATCTCGAGGAGGATTGTGTGAGGGCGGGAAGGGCATGGTGTGGTGGTGTGCAAGGGCCGCGGTGAGGGGATGACAGTGAGGGTAGTTGTCGAGGAGACGTGGTAGGGGCGAGTGTGGCGCCGCTGCGCATGAACAACAACGGAAGAGGAGGTGTGTGGGGGGGCGGCGGGACATTGTCCCAAAGGACGGCGTAGGGCGTTTGTGGGGGCGGTGCCCCAGGAAAGTGCAGTGTGGGGGTTTGACCCCACACCGATTGCTTTAGTTTTGTAGGCGTGGGGGTTCGACCCCATCACAAATTTATTTTTAATAAATTTTTTGTTTAAATTACAACATACATACATACATACATACATACATACATACATACATATATATATATATATATATTATTAATAATTATTGATTTTGTTTATTAAAACTTATATATCATATATGATATATTGATAGGTAAAACGTATATATATATATATATATATATATATATATATATATGTATATATATATATTATGATATATAATATATAATGTATATATTTCAAAGTATAACATGATTATACCACAATATATAATGACATATATATATAACACATGAAAACTAAATCATTCAAGTTGCAGAACAATAGATAAATTTAGACAATGCTTATTTGATATGACATCCAATAGTCATTTCAACATATATGCTCATTAAGAAAATTTTAATATTATTAGTTTTTTTGTAATAAAAGAAAACGATTGTAGCAAATCCATTTCAATTAAGGAAAGATGCTTGGAAACAAGTTTTTTTTTTTTTTTTTTTTTTTAAACTTAGTGAAGGATGATGTACAATCACATTTGACTTACTATTAAAGCCATTTGTCAAGTTAGCTAGGAAAGAGATTAATGCTAGTATTATTCAAATCACTAACTTACATTGTTACATGAGAGATGTATTTCACAAATGGTATTTTATTTCCCATCCAATAATGTTAATTTTTTTTTACAAAGAAATCTATAATAAGAATAACTACACATCTAATAACTCAACTTTTCTTCAAGAAGAAGGTTCCATTAATCCATAAAATATCAAATGTTTTACAAGCTTTCATTTTAACGGCTTAAGCTCATGTATCCACTAAGTTTTCCATGATACATGACATACTCAAGTAGTACTATTACCAACTTCTAGATAAGAATGAAGGAGATTGTGCAAGTAAAAAAAGACTCAAGTCTACAAGTAATACCAAGTTACATAAAGAGAGATTTTACAAGGAAAAGAAAGCTTTACATAGCCATATTCCAAAAGGGGTTACAAGGAGGTGGTGTCCACAAGGAAGAAGAAGATGCCAAAAAGGACTCCAACAAACACCAACTATCAACTTCGAGCTCCAACCTTCATGACCTCAAGAAACAATCAAGGAGAAAGAGCTTGTTTGCCACCCAACCATAGGCATCATTACATGCCCTTCCCAAGGTTGGGATGCATGCTAGCCTCCCCCAAGCCCATGGGAAAGAGGACTACCATCCACAACTTGCACAAGAAAGGGTGAAACAACCAAAACACATTCACATGGAAAACAAAACAAGTAAAAATCAAGACTTCAAATTTTACAAGGAGTACCCATGTTCTCCTCAAAGGTGGGGAAGAGAGGAGAAAGTTCTCCAAAAGTTATATTCCAAATTACATGCACAAAGAAAAATCTCCATACCCTCCTTATTGCTCCTAAATTCAATCAAAACCCTCCTTATCCCTCCACCCTTTCTCCAAGTCCTTCTTGGAAGGATTTTCAAACCCCAAAGGGGTTTCCTTACCAAGAATGGGGAAGGAGATTCAAGCCAAATGAATCAACTTCCCCACCTCAACCATTTGAGGGGAAAACAAACTATAAGACCTTACAAGGCTTGTCCATCAAGCCTTGAGGATTGAGAGGAAAAATCCCTCTCTCTTCCCCCACAACTCCAAAACTCCATCATGCCATATGATGGAGGGAGTAAAACAAGCAAACAACAACCAAAATCCACATGCAACAATAACAATTTCAAACACCCAATCTAACATCTAAAAGGAAACAACACAAACAAAAGACATAAGAGCCTACCTCAAGGAAAGCTCTCCAAAAAGATCTCCAACTTCAAATTTCTCCACTCTTGACTCAAGCAAATCACTAGCTCCAAATCACCCAAGCATCCAAGTAAGAAGTTCCAAAAGAAAAGTCCCTCTCTTTTCCCATGAATGGAAATTTGAAGAGGAGCAAGCAAGAATCCTCACAAATGAGGGGGTGACATGTGTCATCCCCTTCCTCCTTCAAGGTCAAAGATGACAAAACAAAAGAGAGAAAGGGTAAAAATGTCTTTTTTCCCTCTTCTCCCAAAATTCCCTAAAAGTTAACAAGACAAAATTAGTGAAACTTTTAACAAGCACTCCAATCCACACCCCTTACATGGATGTGACCAAACGAGAGGGAAAAAGGGAGGGAAAACCCTCTAGCCTTGGAAATAAGCCCCCTACCCATTATGGTAGGGTCCAAGGGCTCATTTTTATGTTAGGGGAACTCCCAAACTAAAAAGGGGTCCCCAAAAATGCCCAAAATAACCCAATTTCGGGTTTTGCATTTTTGGCACAAGGGTAGAGGGTGTGGGGACCACCCAAGGGTTTCACATGTGACCCTAAATAATTTTGATTAAGTGACTCATTAAACAAATAAAATCAAAAAATAATTACAAAAAACAAGTACATTACAAAAATTGGGGTCACTCATAGTGTCCAAAATTAATAATTCAAATGCTAAGGCTTACAAAAATTGAACATGTCATAGTGCTCCAAAATAATAATCTCCTACACTAAGGCTTCACACAATGAACATGGCTTAGGACTCAGCCCGTGGGTGCTTGTGCAAGATTGTGTAGCCGGCCCGAGTCCCACGTCCTCCTCGTAAACCTTTCACCTACACACTCATTGCACACATTAACTGCACTTGTCTGATAAATATAAATCAATGACTTAGCAAGATATCAATGAATTCTAAACTAGCCTAACATCCTACAAAATCAAAATGCGACAACGTGCACAATTATACTCAATTCTCCAAAATTAAGATGATAAAGTGACATAGAATCCCAACATGCAACAACTAATTATCCATCAATATAATTATGTTCCAACAACAACATCATATCCATTAGTATCCATGACATCATATGAAAAAGTGATGACATAGAAATTAAGCTAAATTGGCGCTATATGCCTGAATGTCCACACATGTCTAATAAGATCCAATCTCTAATATAATGTCCACGATATAACAAAAATTTGTCAAAACATGTCTATGAGAAAAGAAACAACAAGCTACTGAGCTATAAAAAGTGTGGGCACTACATCCCCCTCTACTAAAATTAGACTTCCTCCTGGAAGTCACTGAAAGAGATAGGGATATCTAGCCCTTAATAACATCGTATCCTCCCGGTAGCTACTGTCTCATCATATCGGTCCCACTGTACTCTAACCTGGTCCAAGTCTCGACCCCGAAGGGCCAACCTCTAGTGCTCCAGTATGCGTACGGGCTCTAGTCTCCACTGTCCTCCATCCTCTACCTATAATGCTAACCAATCCAAAACATGAGAAACATCTGGTACATATCTACATAGTACATAAACATGAAAAACATCGTGGTCCTATGCAAGGCATGGTGGCAAAGCTAGGCAATAGGCAACTGGACCGATGACCTCTAAAATATCAAAAGGTCCCACAAAACTAGGCGATAGCTTAGAACCCTTTCCATAACGGATAGGACTCTTATGCGGGTGACCCTCAAGAAGACCTTGTCACCCACTGAGAAGTGACGATCAATCCTCTTAGTGTTTGCATATGCCTTTTGGCATGCTCTGCCTGCTCAAGATGTTGTCTAATCAACACAACCTACTGCTCTAAATCATGAAGATAGGCTGCTCCCAGAATGATCCTGTCATCTAGTCTATCCCAACTCAAAGGTGTCTTGCAAGGTCGTCCATAAAAAGCTTGGTAAGGATCCATACCAATGGAACTATGATAGTGTTGTTGTAAGCAAACTCAACTAAATGATCTTCCCATTTATTTTGCTGATCCATCACATAAATTCTCAACATGTCCTCCAACACCTGATTAACTCTCTCTGTCTGCCAATCTGTCTCTGGATGATAAGCTGAATTGAAATTAATCTGAGTACCCAGAGTGGTCTGAAAGGAAGTCCAGAAAATTGAAGTGTAGATAGTATCCCTGTCATTGATGATGGTCTTCAGAATCCCATGTAACCTAACAATGTCCTCCATAAATACCTTGGCAATGGCCTATGTATTATAGGTGACCTTGGTTGGTGAAAAGTGCACAACCTTGGTCAACTTATCCACGGTGACCATAATGGCATCATGACGATAAGAGGACATAGGAAGTCTGACTATGAAATCCATGGAGATCACATCCCATTTCCACTCGGGAATATCATGAGGGTGTAAAAGTCCTACGGGATGCGAATGCTCTGCCTTGACCCTCTGGCACTCAAGGCAACGTGTAAAAAATCTGCTATGTCCCATCGAAGACCTGACCAATAATATAACTCCCTCAGATCAGCATGCATTTTCTTCACTCCTAGATGTGCCACATATGGGGCTCGATGAGCCTCTGTGAGGATGAAGCTATGCAGATCACTTGACTTAGGCATGTAGATGTTCCTATGTGAACCGAAGCAAACCATCTTCCTCTAAAACACACCCATAATATTTGCCCTCTAAAGAACCCTGTGACTCCAACATTTGTTTAGCTCCCTCATAAAATTTGTCCTCTGGAAGGTGCTCAATAATCCTGCCTCTCAAATCTGACTGAAGTGTCAAGGAGGCAAGCACATGTCATCGTCTACTAAGTGCATCTACAACAACATTTTCCTTCCCTTTGATATATTAAACCTCCATGTCATACTCACATAGGAACTCCATCCAACGCAATTGATGAGCGTTGAGGTTCGGATGTGAGAATATATGCTGTAAGCTATGATGGTCTACCCTCAAAATGAAAGGTCTACCCAAAAGAAAGTGTCGCCAATGTACTAGGGCATGAACAACTACTGCAAGCTCCAAGTCATGAGTAGGATAATTAAGCTTGTAGTCCTTGAGTCTACAAGACTCAAATGCAATAACCCGACGTTCCTCCATAAGGACTACTCCCAAACCCTCTAGTGATGCATCGGTCTGCAAACAACAAAATCCTTTGTTGGGTCTAGAACTCCTAAAATGGGTGCCATGGTTAACCTTTTCTTAAGCATTTGAAAGGCCTTCTCATACTTCTCTAACAAATCAAACTTCTTCCCTTTCCTCTGAAGAGAAGTGATAGGGTGAGCAATCCTAGAAAAGTCCTGTGCGAACCTATGGTAATACCTGCTAAACCCATGAAAACCCTCACCTCATGGAATCGATGTGGGTGCTTTGGCTAGTCCAAGATAGCCTGTATCTTAGAGGGATCTATGGAGATACCCTCACCTGATATGATATGACCCAAGTACTTGAATCTCTCTCAAAGAAGCTGCAATTTTCCAAGTTTTCATACAACTTTCTCTCTCTCAAAACCTGAAGTACTGTTTGAAATGCTCCTCGTGTTCCTCCTCAGAATGAGAATAAATCAATATGTCATCAAGGAACACTAAGACAAAGTGATCTAGAAATGTCTTGAATACCCCATTCATGAGGCTCATGAAGACAGCTGGGGCATTGGTCAAACAAAATGGAACCAATGTGAACTCATAATGCTCGAAATGTGTGCGAAACACTTGTCTTATGAATGTCTGCATCTAATATGTGCAACGATGATATTCTACTTGAGATCGATCTTGGAGAATACTTTCACTCCACGCATCGATCAAATAAGTCATCAATCTCGGGGAGTGGATAATGGTTCTTTATTGTGACCTTATTGAGTCATTTGGAAGTCTACACAAAGCATGAGAGAACCATCCTTCTTCTTCACAAATATGACTGGTGCTCCCCAAGGAGATACACTAGGGCGAATGAGACCCTTATCTAACAACTCCTCTAACTAAATCTTGAGCTCATGAAGCTCTGGAGTCGTCATCCGATAAGGTGCCCTAGAAATTGGTGTAGACCCAGGCACTAAATCAATGGTGAAATATACCTCTCTGCGGGGTGGTAACCCTAGAAGCTCACCTAGAAACACATCTGTATACTCCCTTAAAACTACATGGTCATCTAAGGGTGAGTTCTCTGAAGTGCTCTTTGATTGATCACTGATGGTGATAGTAAATAACTAACAACCCTTACGCATGCTCCGCTTGAGTTTCTTAGCTGATATCATGCGCAAGGAGATAGGCCTCTACATCCCTGATATTACCACTACACTCCCAAGATCATCCTGACACTCTATGACCTTATTTCTGCAATCCACCTTAGCTTGATGGGCCTCGAGCCAATCCATACCCAAAACTACCTGATAGGAATCTAGAGGGATAACCCGGAGGTCAAGAGTAGTGGAGAAGGCTCCCAAATCAAGTACACAACTCTCCACATACGAGTCCATGATGAGTTTGGCCCCAGAGGCCAACTCAACTTGCCAACTATCTAGTTTCCTAGCCACCACTAGCCCACACTAGTCAACTATAGAAGGTGATATAAAGGAATCCGAAGCACTAGAATCAAAAATTACTAAGACAGAAATACCCCTGATAGTACTTGTCATCTCAATGACTGTGGCATGATGCTTGGCCTGGCGGTTGTCAACCGCTACATATACACGATGGGCACATCCCACATCACCCACCGTCTGCTCAGATCTAGCAGCTCTTTGTGCATCCATGGTATTGGGTTTGTGCGGGCACATGCATACATAGTGATCAGGAGATCCACAAATAAAACGTCCTACTATACCCCTTTGAGATGGGGTCCCTCTTGTACTGGTGTGCGATCCTACCCGGTCCAACCCTAGCAGATCGCTCTATGTGTGAGTTGGATGTTCCTATTGAGTGCCCCCTCTCATACCCCGGCTCCACCAAAACCACCTCTAAAAACACCTCTCTGAAACCCCTGTGTTTGTCTAACCCCCTATCATGGGTGGCCTTATTGCTGTGTCTATCACTTTGTGGGTGTGGTGGAGCCCTCGTGGCTACTGGCGGAGGCCAAAATCCTCCTCTAGGGGGTGGTGCAATACGTCGTGACCTCTTACTCTAAAAGGCCTGAATCCTCTCCTGAAACTTGCTCTTGTTTCTATCTCGGTGCTCCTGTGCCTTGGTCATGTTCTCCTTAGCTAAGTAGGCCTTCTCAATAGCCTTCTCAAGTGTGGGAGGAGATAACATCCTAACTACTCTTGCTATATCTACATTAAGGCCTCGAATAAACCTATTAACCTATAATTTCTCATCTTGCAGGTAGTCCACATACTGCAGAAGATACAGGAACTTGCTCTCATAATGTGCTACTGTGCCAAATCCCTGTCGTAAGTCATGAAACTCATCGATCCTCTTTTACATGAAATGATCTAACATATAATGAGCCCTGAAATGCTCCTCAAACATCTCCCAAGTCACTATCTCTTGAGTCAGATGGAGCTTCTGCTCCTCATTCCTCCACCAAACACCAGCTGCATCTCGGAGGAGGTGTATAGCGAACCTCGCCTTGAAGTTTCTCTTGTAAGAGTGTAAGCCAAAGAAACTATCTAAGCTAAGGAGCCACGACTCAGCCCCAAAGCCATCTGTAGATCCGGTGTAGGTGGGTGGCTTCAAGCGAAGAAGATCCCTGATCACACTGCCTGTATCCCGATCCTGGCAATGTAGTCCAACAGGTGAAGGGGGTCGCCTATCCTCAAATGGTCCCTCGAGACTGTGTGAGCAGCTACGACGGAATGAGGCTACCCTCTCGTGATGAACGGAAGGGCTACGTGACCTCTCCCACCTCGGTGTATCATGCTCTGGTGGCTCTGAATGCGCGTCCTCGCCTATCAACTCCTCGTCTCCCAAAGGTGTCTTCTCTCTCACCTCCTGCGGTGGTGGTAGATGCTGCTCCACAATGCCTATTAGCTGGTGCAAGGCCTCTAATATTTGAGGCCCAAATTCAGGTGCTGCTGCTCCCGCATGTAGGTACACTACACCCTAATCCTCTAGTTGATCGTCCCCTCTTGGGTGCCATCCTGCGCACGAGGTGAGCGAAAGAATTTATTAATTAAAAATTTAATGGTTACGGATGATTGTTAACTAATTATTTTTATCCATTTATTAAATTTATTGTTATTAACATTATCATTAACTATCTTAATTAAATACCTAGAGTGTCGCATGTGCGAACCTCGCTCTGATACAAAATGTCATGCCCGGCCTCGAGACACAGAAAAACTACACCAATAGTGACTACAAATTTGAGTAATTTTTTTTTTTTAAACAATTTTTTCAACACCTTGCTTAACCATATCCTGTTAATAGTTAATTGATATAAATTTAATTTACCCAAAAATTAAATAACTCTAGTCCAATAACATCATAATTATTTTTATTCTATTAAATTTCCTAGGGTCCATAATTATTTTTAAGTCTACACCCCCTTGATATTTGATTAGATTTAATCTACCCACATACAAACCCCCTAAACTCTATTTTCCCATTCACATTTTAAATACACTAGGCTCCAAAAGAGTGTAGGGTTAATTATGAGCCATAGGATAGAAACCACCTCAACCCTTGATCTAAGTTTTCCCTAAAGATGCCCTAAAATTTCCTTATGTTTTTATTCTTTTTCTTCTCCTTCTCTTCATTTCATTCTTTTCTCATTTGTTTTCTTTGTTTCTTCAAGCAGGTAAATGGAAATCAATGGAGCCTCCCCTTTTTGAAAACCCTGGATGAATATATATATTGTTTTGAAGTAAAAGAAATATATATATATATATATATATATACATTTCTTTATTTTTTTTTGTTATTATTATTATTTATTTTACTTTATTATTAATTATTTATTTGCTTACACAGGGGGTGGCGGATCTCGAGGAGGACCGTGTGAGGGCGGGGAAGGGGTGGCGTGGTGTTGTTCAAGGGCCACAAAGAAGGGGATGGCAGCGGGGTTGTGGTCAAGGAGACGCGCGGCAGGGGGCGGGTGTGGGCACTGCGCACATCAACATGTGGAAGAGGGGAGGTGTGGTGAGGGGGCGTGGTGGGACAAAGTGTCCCAAAGGATGGCGTAGGGGGTTTGTGCGCGGGGGGGGCAACGCCCCAAGATAGTGTGCATGTGTGGGGGCTTCGACCCCCCGCTTTGATTGGCTTTGGTTTTGTAGGCGTGGGGGGTTCGCCCCCACAAATTTATTTTTAATAATTTTTTTTTAAAAATTACAACATAATATAGGTAATATACATATACATGTACATATACATATACATATACATATACATATACATATATACATATACATATATATATATATATATATATATATATATTATATGCGGTTAATAATTATTGATTTTGTTTATTAAAACTTATATATCATATATGATATATTGATATGCAAAACGTATAATATATATTATATATATTTCGTAGAAGTATAACATGGTTATACCACAATATATAATGACATCTTATATATATAACACATGAAAACTAAATCATCCAAGTTGCAGAACAATAGATAAATTTAGACAATGTTATTTGATATGACATCCAATAGTCATTTCCAACATATACTCACTAAGAAAATTTTAATATTATTATTATTTTTTGTGATAAAAGCAAACGATTGTAGCAAATCCATTTCAATTAAGGGAAGATGCTTGGAAACAAGTTTTAAACTTAGTGAAGGATGATGTACAATCACATTTGACTTACTATTAAAACCATTTGTCAAGTTAGCTAGGAAAGAGATTAATGCTAGTATTATTCAAATCACTAACTTGCAATGTTACATGAGAGATGTATTTCACAAATGGTATTTTATTTCCCATCCAATAATGTTACAAAAATTTACAAAGAAATCTATAACAAGAATAACTACACATCTAATAACTCAACTTTTCTTCAAGAAGAAGGTTCCATCAATCCATAAAATATCAACTATTTTACAAGCTTTCATTTTAACGGCTTAAGCTCACGTATCCACTAAGTTTTCCATGATACATGACATACTCAAGTAGTACTATTACCAACTTCTAGATAAGAATGAAGGAAGATTGTGCAAGTAAAAAAGACTCAAGTCTACAAGTAATACCAAGTTACAAAAAGAGAGATTTTACAAGGAAAAGAAAGCTTTACATAGCCATATTCCAAAAGGGGTTACAAGGAGGTGGTGTCCACAAGGAAGAATAATATGCCAAAAAGGACTCCAACAAACACCAACTATCAAATTCGAGCTCCAACCTTCATGACCTCAAGAAAATGAACAAGGAGAAAGAGCTTGTTTGCCACCCAACCATAGGCATCATTACATGCCCTTCCCAAGGTTGGGATACATGCTAGCCTCCCCCAAGCCCATGGGAAAGAGGACTAACATCCACAACTTTAACAAGAAAGGGTGAAATAACCAAAACACATTCACATGGAAAACAAAACGAGTAAAAATCAAGACTTAAAATTTTATAAGGAGTACCCATGTTCTCCTCAAAGGAGGGGAAGAGAGGAGAAAGTTCTCCAAAAGTTATATTCCAAATTACATGCACAAAGAAAAAATATCCATACCCTCCTTATCCCTCCACCCTTTCTCCAAGTCCTTCTTGGAAGGATTTTCAAACCCCAAAGGGGTTTCTTACAAGAATGGGGAAGGAGATTCAAGCCAAATGAATCAACTTCCCCACTCAACCATTTGAGGGGAAAACAATAAGACCTTACAAGGCTTGTCCATCAAGCCTTAAGAATTGAAAGGAAAATGCCTCTCTCTTCCCCCACAACTACAAAAATCCATCATGCCATATGATGGAGGGAGTAAAACAAGCAAACAAAACCAAAATCCACATGCAACAATAACAATTTCAAACACCCAATCTAACATCTAAAAGGAAAACAACACAAACAAAAGACATAAGAGCCTACCTCAAGGAAAGCTCTCCAAAAAGATCTCCAACTTCAAATTTCTCCACTCTTGACTCAAGCAAAACACTAGCTCCAAATCACCCAAGCATCCAAGTAAGAAGTTCCAAAAGAAAAGTCCCTCTCTTTTCCTATGAATGGGAATTTGAAGAGGAGAAAGCAAGAATCCTCACAAATGATGGGATGACATCTGTCACCCCCTTCCTCCTTCAAGGTAAAAGATGCCAAAACAAAAGAGAGAAAGGGTAAAAATGTCTTTTGCCCTCTTCTCCCAAAATTCCCTAAAAGTTAACAAGACAAAATTAGTGAAACTTTTAACAAGCACTCCAATCCACACCCCTTACATGGATGTGACCAAACAAGAGGCAAAAAGGGAGGGAAAACTCCCTCTAGCCTTGGAAATAAGCCCCCCTACCCATTAGGTAGGGTCCAAGGGCTCATTTTTATGTTAGGGGAACTCCCAAGCTAAAAAGGGGTCCCCAAAAATGCCCAAAATAACCCAATTTCGGGTTTTACATTTTTGGCACAAGGGTAGAGGGTGTGGGGACCACCCAAGGGTTTCACATGTGACCCTAAACCCTTATGATTAAGTGACTCACTAAAAAAATCAAAGTTAATAATTCAAAGAACAATACATTACAAAAATTGGGGTCACTCATAGTGCCCAAAATAATAATCTCCTATGCTAAGGCTTCAGACAATGAACATGTCTAGGACTCAGCCCGTGGGCTGCTTGTGCAAGATTGTGTAGCTGGCCTGAGTCCCACGTCCTCCTGTAAACCTGTCACCTGCTCACTCATTGCACACATTAACTGCAATGCTGTCTGATAAATATAAATCAATGACTCAGCAAGATATCAATGAGTTCTAAACTAGCCTAACATCCTACTGAATCAAAATGTGACAACGTGCACAATTATACTCAATTCTCCAAAGTTAGTCAAGATGATAAAGTGACATAGAATCCCAACATGCAACAACTAAGTATCCATCAATATAATTATGTTCCAACAATAACATCATATCCATTAGTATCCATGACATCATATGAAAAAGTGACGACATAGAAATTAAGCTCAATTGGCGCTATACGCTTGAATGTCCACACATATCTAATAATATCCAATCTCTAATGTAATGTCCATGATATAACAAAACTTTGTCAAAACATGTCTATGAGAAAAGAAACAACAAGCTACTGAGCTATAAAAAGTGTGGGCACTACACTATCTCAAGACTCTATCAATCTTAATCATCCATCCAATCATTTCATATTAGAGTCAATTCAAGTGTTGAATTATTTAATTCAAGACAAAATGCAAGATATGGAAACAAAAATTACATCTCTTAAGTATGAAATTATACATCTCCAAGATGCTTCTCAAGCCCATGTTAGTTCTTCTTCTACATCTCATTCTAATTCTATGACTTCCACATGTGCTCATGTAAGTGAACCCCAAATATTACTACTCCCGTACCTCGAAGTTTGATCTCAATGCCACATAACATGATATTATTCCTCGTGTCCTCACTCATCAATCGAAAAATTTCCATCTACTAATTCTTATCCTCCTTATTTGATCACAAAATACCAAGGTCACCCATATTGTAATTATCATCAAATCAATGTACATAATGACAAGGATTGTTATGCCCTAAAATGAAAAATTAGCAACCTTAAGTATTACAGTAACATTTCATTTTCTCTAAAAAATGTTCCTACATGCTTATCTCCAGTTTTTAAATCCCACTGGGTTACTAAATATGATTCATCTGTGTTTAATGAGCATCATTCCATCTTTGTTAATGTTCCTTCTACAAAGTAAAGAGCCGCCTATTTAGTCCATTCCGACTCAACAAATTCCTCTTGAAATTAGTCTATCCCGTCCTCCTCTCAAGTATTCTACCGTGTTAACAACTCCAACTAAGTAACTTACTCTCAAAATCAGTCCAACCCCTCCTCTCAAGTATTCTACAATGTTATTAATCCCATATAATCTACCACCATTCAATATCCCTCCCCATCCTACTCCACTTCGCACGTCTAATTAATTTTTTCAAACAAACTATTCCTTATATTGATGGCCAAGACATTGTTCAAGCCTCGTAACAATTGCAATGTATTTATTTAATCATCCAATAGATCTCCATCACTCACATATTTGGGGGGCATCAAATATTCTCCCCCTTGCATTGCTATCAAATGTCTCTATCATCGCATGCACTTTACACTCCATGCTTAATGTCTAATATTTCCTAAGCATTACTACAAACCCCTTTGATACACAAATTGTATCATCATTACCCTATGACACACTCTAGTTCTATGGTTCATACTCGATTGTTGAGGGTTTAAATATGAATTTAACCTCACCTCAATCACACTCTATACGTTTTACATTTGATGATCTATCTAGCACACATTTTCAAACCATTTCCCGATGACGTACTCTTGTGTTATGGTTCATTCTTGATTGTTGAGGGGTATTTTATAAATGAACCTCATCTCATACACATATCATACACATCCATGGGGGAACATGCTTATCCTATCACATTCACATTTAATACCATTCCATCTCACTCATACACCACATCTTGCATATCTTGGTCAGTAATTACTCTTGTTTTCCTATACTATTTAGATGTTGCACTTTGCTTACTATGTTAGCCAGATATCCAACATGTCATTATATTTATCATATATACATGCACATTCACTTTCTATCTAGTTGTGAATGCCAAAATTTTTACAGGTCCTTACACATTGTAATGATGCTTGGAACTATACCTCTTACTAGTCCCACCAAGGCTCCAGGGCATCTACATTCTCACACATTACAAGTGTTATTGTTTCATTATTTACTACTTCCTATTCTTACTAGCACACTACTTTCCATCATAACATACATGCTTTGACATACTCTTTATCTTTCTAACATGCTAATGGGTGCTTCATGTGTAAATTTTCCTTGCAAAACTATATGCCACCATGGTTGTCTGTTAAATTTTGCTTGCTATTGTTTGATAATGTATGCCATTGTTTGCGGGATATTCCCTATGTATTATTTGATCAATGAGTGTATTCTTTTGTCCACTTCGCCCCGATTTTCTTGTGAAATTTTGAACGATGTCCCATGTTTAAAACCCACTTTTTTGGTCAATCTTTTATGCACATTTTCTTGTTACATTAGTTTTCTATGGCACGTTTACTAGTTTTTCTACTAACAGATGTATCTAGCCACTTTTTTTTCATGTGAATTGGTTTCTACCATGCACATTCCCGTTGGTTATGGAGACCAATCAAACCAATGATGTTTTATATTTTAATTATTTGTTGCATATTCCTCAAATAACATACATTGGATTTAAAGCAAAGTGTTATATTTGTTTCTCTATATTTTTCTAATTGATGTGTTGGAATAAAACATTGTAACTACTGCATAACCAAATTATTTCTTCTTGTTGTGAAAACTGAATAGATGGAAGAGGAAGGGGCATGGGAATGTATATATACATGCTACTAGTTATGCTAGAGATATGGAATTATAGAAAAACATGAGAATAAGATTGGCGTGAGAAGAAGGAAGCACCAGGTAGAAAGAGGGAGAAATTTTTTTGCTGCAAATATGAATTTGTAGATTTTTTAATGAAGTTTGTGTGTTACAGTGTATTGATAAAGGTTTATTGCAATTATATTTTCGCTAGATAAATAATAAAAGGGACTGCTGTTGTTGGTGGATGTAGCTTAGGAAAGGGTGAACCACGTTAAATCCATTTCGTTGTTTCTGTTTTGTGTAATTTCAGATTTTCATTATTTTGTAAATTGATATCTGCATATTAAATTTATCTCTTCATTCCTGCTGGTAACACCTAACAACTGGTATCATAGCAATGGTGTTTGTTTGATTAGAAGAAAAGTCTCATATTTGAGTGGGAGCAATGTCAGAAGAGGGAAAATTAAAGGTTGATAAATTCAATGGCTAGAATTATCAATTGTGGAAGATGCAGATGGAAGATTATTTATATCAAAAGGATTTGTGGTGGCTCATTGTAGGGGAAAGAAAATAAACCATCAACAATGATAGATGAGGAAAGGAAATTTTTGAAAGAAAGGCACTAGGAAGTATTTGGTTGTGCTTGGCATAATCAATGACATTTAATATTTCAAAAGAAAAGACAATGAATGAATTGATGTAGTCATTAGCAAAACTATATGAAAATCCCTCTACTTCAAATAAGGTATTCTTGATGAAGCACTTATTTAATATGAAATTAGTAGAAGGTGGTTCTATTATAGAACATTTAAATGAGTTCAATACAGTTACCAGTCAATTAACTTCTGTAAGTGTTAATTTTGATGAAGAAGTTAGAGCTCTCTTTATTATATGTTCTTTTCCTGAAAATGGAATAGATTGGTTATGGTGGTTAGTAATTATTTTTTTGGTTCAAATACATTGAAATTTTATGATGTCATTTTTATGATTCCGTGTGAGGAAATTAGAAGGAAAAACACTGGTGAAACTTCCACATTGGGTAATGTTTTTAATGTAGAAAATAGGGGCAAATCAAAAGCAAGAGGAAAACATCCTGGAGGTCATTGGAAATCATGAGGGAGATCCAAGAATGGTAGGTCTTACTCCCAAGATAATAAATTTTTCTAGTACTGTGGAAAATGAGGTCATGTAAAGAAGGATTGCTGGTCTCGAAAGAATAAAAAAGGAGGAAAACAAGGAGGCAACAAAGAAGAAAATGTGGTAAGTAAGTCTAAAGATGATGCTTTAATTATTTCATTAGATAATGCTTTGATGATTCATGGGTATTAGATTTGGGGGCTTCATTTCATGCTATGCCCTATAGAAATTATTTTCTTGATTATGTCCAAGGATATTTTGAACTGGTGTATTTAGGAGATAATGAACCTTGTCATATTGTTGGAATGGGAAGAATCAAGATTAAATTGTAGAATGGAAATCAATGGCTACTATAGGAGGTAAGGCATGTTCCAAGGCTGAGTAGAAATTTAATTTCAGTAGGAAACTTGATGATGAAGGTTGCACAATTACTTTTATAGATAAAATTTGGAAGGTTACAAAAGGTGCTTTAATATCAGAGGCACAACAACAGCTATTCTTTATGCAGCACAAATATAGTTTCTGTAGATTTTGAGACAACACTATGGCATCATAGACTTGGGCACATGAGTGAAAAAGGTATGAAAGTACTTCATTCTAAGAAGTTATTACTAGGTCTGAAATGTATTAATATGGAATTATATGAAAGTTGCGTGTATGGAAAACAAAAGAGAGTGAGTTTTCTCAAGCATGGGAGAACAAAGAAAGATGAGAAATTAGAGCTTGTGCATACAGATGTATGGGGACTAGCTCAGGTAAATTCTCATGGTGGCTCTTGTTATTATGTTATATTCATTGATGATGTAACTAGGAAGACATGGGTGTATTTTCTTAAAAAGAAATCAGATGTGTTTGAAAATTTTAAGAAATGGAAAAGCTTGGTTGAGAATGAGATAGGTAAAAGATTAAAATGTCTTAGGTCTGACAATGGTGGTGAGTATTGTAGCAAAGAGTTTGAAAACTATTGTTCATCAAATGGAATCTGGAGGTAGAAAATGGTTCCAGGACTCCATAGGAAAATGGTGTGGTTGAGTGGATGAACAAAACAATTATGGAGTGTGCAAGGAGTATGAGATTGCATGTGGGGATGCCCTTGTACTTATGGGAAGAGGATGTTAATACTATTGTTTATCTTATCAACAAAGGACCTTCAGTTCCTTTGGGTTGTGGTATTCCAGAGGAAGCTTGAATAGGTAAGAAAGTAGATTATTCTTTTCTTGAAACCTTCATATGCTAAGCTTTTGCACTTGTTGATTCTAAAGATAAAGACAAGATAGAAGAAAAATCTAAAAAGTATACCTTCGTTGGATATGGCATTGATGAATTTGGTTATAGATTATGGGATTTTGAAAATCTAAAAGTTATTAGAAGCAGGGATGTTGAGTTCAATGAGAAGGTGTTGTATAAAGATTAGATACAAGAAAATAAGCATGAAAAGACAAAAATCAATATGCGGCATTGGATGATATTCGAGTTTGTAATACTCTAGTGGTTCCTCATGCTGAACAACAACAAGAAATACCACAAACTCCAATAAATGTTAGACATTCTACAAGGGTAAGTAGACCTCCCGATAGATTTTATCCTTCTTTATATTCTATTTTATTGACTGATGTTGGTGAACCAAAAGGGTATGAAGAAGCTATGCAAGTGAATACACATAAATAATGGGAGCAAGGAATGAAAGAAGAAATTAAATCCCTACCACAAAATCGACTCATGATTTATGCAAGCTACATATATGTAAAAGAGCTTTACCAAATAAACGATCTTACAAGATGAAAGAGGAAGGAGGAGGTAAGAAAATATTTAAATCCAGACTTGTGGTAAAAGGATTTGCACAGAAAAAGGGTATTGAATTTGATGAAATATTTTCTTTGGTTGTTAAAATGACCTCTATTCGTACTATTCTAAGTCTTGTTGCTGCAGAAGACTTACATCTTGAACAACTAGATGTGAAAACAATGTTTCTCCATGGGGATTTGGAAGAAGAAATATATATGCAAAAACCACAAGGATTTGAGGTCAAAGGTAAGGAGAAATTAGTGTGTAGATTGAAAAAGAGTTTGTATGGCTTGAAACAAGCACCTCGAAAATGGTATTTAAAATTTGACAATTTTATGGTTGAGCATGGCTACAATAGGTGTCATTCAGATCATTGTGTTTATTTTAAGAGGTTGGATAATGGTAGTTATATTATCCTATGTTTATATGTTGATGACATGCTTGTTGTGGGGTCTAACATGGATCATATTAATGAGTTAAAACAAATGTTAGAAAAGTCTTTTGCTATGAAGGATTTGGGGGTAGTGAAACAAATCCTTGGTATGAGGATTTCTAGAGATAGGAAAAATAGAAAATTATCTCTGTCTCAAAGTGAGTATATTGAGAAGATGTTAAAAAGATTTAACATGGAAAATGCTAAAATTTTTAGCACATGTTTACCTAGTCCTTTTAAATTGACTAAAGAGATGTGTCCGAAGACATAAGATGAGGAAGAAAAAATGTCCAAGATTCCATATTATTTAGTTGTTGGTAGTTTAATGTATGCCATGGTATGCATGAGGCTAGATATTGCACATGTCATTGGAGTTGTGAGAATATTTATGATTAATCCTAGAATGGAGCATTAGAATGTGGTTAAATGGATTCTCAAGTACTTGAGAGGAACATACATGAAGCATTGATGTTTTAGGGATCTAATATTGTTCTACATGGTTATGTTGACTTAGATTTGGCAGGTAATATCAATACCAGAAAAGCACTATAGATTATGTATTTACTTGTTAGAGGGAAAGTAGTCGATTAGATTTCAAGGCTACAAAATGTTGTTTCTTTATCAACTATAGAGGCAGAATATGTTGCTGCAATAGAGGCAAGCAAGGAGATGATTTGGATTCAATTTTTCTTAGAATAATTGGGAAATCAGCAAGCTGATAATTACTTATTTATGGACAACCCGAGTGTCATTCATCTTGCTAAATTTTTTTCCTTGCATTAGAAGAAAAAGCACATACAATCGAGATATCACTTCATACTTCCAAAGATTGGAGGATGGACAAGTAAACTTGGAGAAAATTGACACAAATGAAAATACAAAAAATATGTTTACGAATGAGGTGACTCAAGAGAAGTTGATTTCCTCTTGACTTCTATTGACCTTTGTGATTAAAATAATAAAAATAGAAAAATAGTGTCCGAGAGCATTAAATATAGTGGGAGTTTGTTTGGTGTTGACCGGTCTCAAGTGGGAGATTATTAGTTGTGGAGACCAATCAAACCAAATGAATTTTATATTTTAATTATTTTCTCCATATTCCTAAAATAAGATTTTTGGCTTTAAAGCAAGGTGTTATATTTGTTTCTCTATATTTTACTAATTGATGCATTGGAATAAAATGTTGTAGGCTAGCCGCATAACCGAGTTAGTTCTTATTTTTGTGAAAACTAAATAGATGGAAGAAGAAGGGGTGTGGGAATGTATACACACACACTACTAGTTATGATGGAGATATGGAAGTGCATAAAAACATGAGAATAAGAGTGGCGCGAGAAGAAAGGAGTGTAAATTTGAAATAGGGAGACCAATTTTTGCTATAGAACCGAATCTACAGATTTGTGAATGAAGTTTGTGTGTTGCAGTGTATTGTTGCAGGTTTATTATAATTATATTTTCAATGGATAAATGATAAAAGGGACTACTGTTGTTGGTAGACGTAGCCCAGGAAAGGGTAAACCACGTTAAATCTGTGTTGTTGTTTTTGGTTTTGTGTAATTTTAGTTTTTCTTTATTATGTAAATTAATATTTGCATATTAAATTTGTCTCTTCATTCCTACTAGTAACACATAACAATTCCCCTGCAGGATACAATTTAGCTCAACATCGGGTCTTCTCTTTGGGCCACATAGTCCTACCGACATTGCATGCACCACGAAAATGGGGCATTCATTGGGTGAATCAATCACTGATATAAGCAGCCCATGGCTGCATTATAAGCCTACACAATACAAGAACATAGTAGTCACATAGCTATAAAATGACCCATAACCTGACTTGGGTCTCAACACAATACAAACACCAGTGTCTAAGCTCAGACAGGAGCACCCGGGCACCTGTGTCCTCTCCTAGGAGTTAATGTCCCAGGGGCACACACAAAAATCTTGTCATATCGACACAATTCACATCCGTTTCACAAGACATGCATAGTCCTCTAACAAGAAGAATGCATTCTATCTCTATTTTCAATGGGATAAAACATTACATTCGAAAAAAATAAGGGATAGTAGGAACAAAACATGATTAGACCATTTGCAATGGTGTATAATCGTGGTAGAGTCATGGAAGGATGGTAACATTAGACATCTCTCCATAACACTTGTTGTTTGGCATGAGATCACCCAAAACTCGCATTTGGCATGGGATCGCAAAAAAAAATCACTCTTCTACAAAATTTTAGGACATTTTCTATCTTTTTCGCTCTTCACAAATCAGGTGCACACTTTCCATGTACTACTTTTACATTATTTCACATGTTTTACATACTTATGTAAATTTTTCATATACACATCTTTGACTACTTCTTCGCTCTTCTTTTGTAGGTCCGTTCTTAATACACAACAAGAAGTAGCCTTCAACAAGGACAAAAAAACCAAAACAACAAGTACAACATGGTAGAACACATATGCATACACCCCTAGGGTTGATTTCCTTTCTTAGTTTCCACGCTTCATTTTTTACACTCATTCCACTCTTCACTTGTCCACTCGACATGCTTCTCACCGCACAATCTACAGAACACAAGGTATAAAAATTCTAACTACTTTATGTTATTGAGTATTCACTCAACAAAATAAAGTGGGGGAAAATGTAGACACAAAATTATGAACTTGGGTACATTTATAGGTCCATAAACACATACTAGCATTCATATGATTCCTAAGCAATAAAACTAGTAATTGACAATTATCTTTGGCCATTTGTCTTTGTTTCTTGTTTTCTACCTAGTATTTCACAATTTACATCCCATTCAAAACTTTATTTTCCTATCTTTGATGACTCTAGACACCAAAGGTGCCTAGCTAGGATGCCAACGACCAACTAGGACCCTAGTGCACAGGCACCCTCATCCCCTTTGGGCGCCCCTAATCTCTTTCCACATTACTTGCTCTTTTTGGGCCTCTTTTATCTTTTGGGATTCTTTTCCACTTATGGGTCATCCTTCCAGGTTGTCAATTAAAAATCCAAACAAGGGAATCATATAAATACATAGTTATTTGACCAAAATAAAGGACCAAAATCTAAACGTCATTACTATCACCTAAGCTTGCACTCAAAAGGCACCTAAAACACTTCAAAGCATCCATTTGGCATTAATTCAAAGGATAACATACTACATTTTCTTCATACACAACATAGGAAGGGGAATTTATTTATTCCATCCACACATTCTATTGCATTGCTACATCTAGCTACAACTCTTTATCAAGTGCACTTGCACAAGGGAATCCTCGGGCACAATTCTTACAAAACTCATAAGAGCTACATATAGTCGAGATGTGATGCAAATCTCAATTATAACTTCACTCTCGGGGTGACCACCATGGTTAGTCTGAGTCCCCATATCAGTATCTTTCATTTTTGGATTTGATGTGGTTTTGGGGGTTTTGTAGGTGAATATTTGTCTTGTAGGTTATAAGTACCTCGATGATCAAAGAGCGGCCCACAGAAATCAACAGGAATATTTGTGAAACTTGTGTGACATAATAACTATTAGGTTCTGACCATTTTCATAGTCATAAGAACCCGTAATGTATGTGGTCTAGAATTTATCTTGAGAATTTATGATACACTTCACTTCTTGTTCAGTAGTTTTCCCACTTCAAACCAAATCCCGAGATACCGTGTAAATCAGCTAAGTCCATTCCTCTCTCTATTACACTTAGGGTTTTATATTCTATTAGCTTATTGCTTATGTCAAATATTTATTTTAATATTTATTTATCATATGTTACTATAAAATCAAGGTCTTACAAAATATTATTTTTGTTAAATCAACATAAATATATCAACTTTTTTGTTAACAAGTCAAGAGGAGGAGGAGGTGAGTCACAATTTTTTAATTATTTGCTTTGTAAGTATTATCCTTAATTTTCGTAATATTTATATATTATATTTAGGACTAATAAGCAGTTTACTCTTGAATTATAATAGGGGATAGCTGTTGCGGTTACATCACAAGGAGACACTGCTATCAGAGATAATTTCCCACCAAGTTCTAGAGATTCGATTCTTTGCATTTGATTACGATTAGCACACTGAGGAGGACACCACTCAAAAAATGTTTGAATGCATGAGGAGTTCATTAAACCATCAAATTGAAACATCTACCATACCATCAACATTAATTGTAGGTATTTATGATTTATATATTTCAATATGTTTGAAAATAAATGTTTTTTATTAGATAAGGTGAAAATAGGGATAGGCTCCTGAGGGTAGTACATGAAAGATAACATCGTGAAAGCTCACAGAAAAATAAAAAGAGGAACAAGACCAAAAAGGGTTAAACAAGCTTAACCCCAAAACAACAAAGTCCAAACCCAACCAACGAGAGAAACAAAAACTATATAACTAAACCAAAAATAGAGACAGTTCTCAAAAAACCTCCTAAATTTTAGGAGCAACACCATTAATTTTTATTTTGATTCTTGGAGGGTTTGGTCTCCATATAGTCTTATTTTCCTTGTTGTGCTCAATCTATAGCTTCTTCTGAGGTGGTTCCTACTCTTCTTCTCCCACAACATCCTCCTCTGTCTCGTCCTCATCCTCCTCTTCTTCATTAGAGCTGGTGACCCTAGAATATTTTCTTTTCCTCTTCTCCTCTTCAACCGCTTCCAAATGAACCCTCATATCCCAAACAAGTTTATCTAGACCATTGATTACCCCCTAATATTCTTCTAGGCCATGCAGATTTTTTTGTGGCTTCAATGTTGTCGATCATACCATTCCTAACCACTCAATTTTCCTCCTCCACGACCTGAACCACAATCTCCAAGTCCTGCACTTTTTTATTCAAGTCCTCGTGGATTTTCTCAGCTTCTGAGATCATTTTGCCTTTAAATTTCGAGGAACTAGATTCTGACTCTCTGAGCCCTCTAAATTATTCCCCTCCTCACCTCTTTTATGGCCCAAGTTACCCTCGTGAATCTTAGTAAGACATTAAACCAAAGTGATATCCTCCTCCACCTCGGTTTGGGGCATGGGTTTGTCTTGCACAGGTTTACCATTTTGAAACAAAAGGAGAGTGAGCCCCTCATGAATAGGGGTATCCACCTTACCTCGCTACATCTTTCATAGAGGTAGTCAAAGACATGAACAAAAAGAAAGGGATACAAAACATGTTCTTGTGCTTGAACATATTCAGGAGAGATAAGTGATGAGTGTAAATATTATGATACTTTCCTTCCAAAATTAAATACTTCATAATGTGAAGGAAAACCTCCCTCCACACACCAGGGATGTAGGAACGAGAAATTCCATCAGTGAAGTAATGCACCTTTTCCTTGCCAACAAAAAAGGTGTTAATTTCATGCTTTCGTCTAAAGAAATATAATTTCATAGAATATAATTACTATAATGTAATGTAATTTATAACTTTTTTAAATTACTTTGCTATAGAAACCTCTAGTAGAACAAGATTATATCGTCGGGATCGTGGTAGACCAACAAAAATGTATATAAATTTGATCAAATAAAATATCTAGAAATATCTTCAGTACCTCACTCTCAGGCTCCAGGTATGAATCTCATTTAAGTTGTATTTTTTTCTTATATTTTTTAAACAAAGATTCAAGAAGCTCATAAATTGTTAATGATTAATTATGTTTTAGATCACACCTACCAGTACCACTCCCAGTCTTTTCAAAATACTTCTCTACAAAAACCACATGAACTACAACAAGCCCCATTTGCACCTTAGCTATAATCCACATAACTAAGTAATTTTTTTAATCATAAATGATATAATGTTATATTTATTATTATTTCATTCTTATTATGTTTTTCATTTGAATTTTCTCATGTTATTTACAATTGATTGTTGCAATTCCTCCTCTACCTCCAATTAAAAATCCATTTGTTACTATGAGGAGGAAGTTGTCACCTCCACCACCTCCACCAAAAAATGTCAGGACCGTGCTCGGTGGCAAGCACATTTCATTTATTTCTTTAGCTTCAAACAGGGGCACCCTTAATTTCGTAGCTGATTTTCCAACTTTTTCATTAGGTAATGTTCTTAGTGCATGAGGTGTTTCTATTTTAAACAAAATTGATTTGGATGAGGAATATATAGGGATTGAAAGTGGGGTTTAGGCTCATGGAACTTGCAATCCTCAATATATGATTCATGGGACAAGGCAGCCTTTTCCAACAAGAATAGAAATATCAAGCACATCTCTAGTAGAAATTGCATTAAATGATGATAGAAAACTAGTTTTGCACTTAATACTATTTTGAGTGACAATTGTCAAACCACTGTTAATGATGTTTTATCCAAAGATATTGAACAATTAAAATTGTGGGAGTTTAGGGCTAAAGTTATGATAAAAGAAATAAATTCTCAATTTAAAAATCACTCCCAAAGACATATATTGTATTCTTCAGTTCAAAATGAACCAACAAAGCTTGATATTTTGTTGAATCAAGTTGTATCTGGTTCTATATCTTTTACAAATGATTATGATGATGAAGTGTTAGATATAATGTTGAATAGAATTGAGAATTTAAATGCAGAAGCAAAATCCTACCACAATATGTGGTCAAGAGACAAGGGCCTTGTAGTTATTGCAAATGCAAAAAGGGATAAGGCATTGGTAAGTCTTATTAAATTTTCAAATATGATTTATAATTTTTTTAAATTTTATTAATTATTTTTCTTTTTTGAAATGTAGTCAAAGTACCAAAATTTGAAAAATGAGGCAACAATGCTTGATGTGCATTTAAAAAGTAAAATAAAAATTTTAAATGCAACAATTTATTTGAAGCAGAAGCTTGTTATCTTAAACAAACATAATAATACCTTAAAAAGGATAATAAAGGAACATGGAATGGATCCAGAGATATTGTTGAAGAAGAAAACATAAGATGATCCAATGTTACTATTTACTGTGATGCAAAAAATCTAGAACGAGAAATTATTTCAAATATTGACATAGCCACGAAGGATCTTGTTTCGTTGGGTGCTATAAAAGAAAGCTCTAGTGCAGAGGAGACTTAAGCACAAACCAAAGAATCTACTTCTTAAGGATGTAATCACAAAAAAATTGTCAAATTTGTAATTATCATATGAAAATATTGTTGTAAAATTGTTTAATATTCAGACTATAAATATATATACTTTTTAATGAAAATATTGAGAGTTTTAAATTTCAATCGATGTGGTGTTGTAATTTTACTATATTAATGCATAAGTTCTTCAAATAAAATCATAATGTGATTATTATACTCAATTATGTTTGGTATTACTATTACATAATACATTATTGATTATTATCATTTTCAAACACTTTATGTGGACAAAAGTTGCATTTCCAAACACTTTCTGACGATTTGACGTAAGGTGTATTTTCAAAGACTATATAAAATAAATATAAATTTCTTGATTAAATAACTCTCAACAAAAAATTACAACACTGAAATTATTTTTCAAAAAAGAACATGTGTATGTACCAAATAACAAGTTACATACTTATAAGTTATAATATGATATAAAATTTGATTTCTAGAAATACTATGTTGACTAAAGATGTATCATGTATTTCAAACTATAAATATGTATAGTTCTAGAGTAATTAAGTTTAATATGATATAAAATTTGATTTCTAGAAATACTATGTTGACTAAAGATGTATCATGTATTTCAGACTATAAATATATATAGTTTTCTAGTAATTTTAATCTTCTTCATTATATGAAAATATTGAGAGTTAAAATTTATATGGTGTTGTATTTGTATTATATTCATGTGTAAGTTCTCCAAATAATGGTATGATATTATTTTGATTTAAAAGACAACAGAAAAATAAGTATGACATTTCTCGATTAAAAACTCTAAACAACAAATTACAACATTGAAAATATTATTCAATAAAGAACATGCATATATCAAAAATAACAAGTTACATACTTATAATATGATATGAAATTTGATTTCCAGAATTACTATGTCCATACATACTTCTTTACTCAATATCAGGTAGCTCAAACATATCTTGAAAATTTTGGTCTCCAACACTCAAATTGTTATCTAATCTTTTGTTGCTATTTTCAGTCACGTTTTGATGTTATCCACTTGAGCCTATATTATAATTACAGACCCTCTCTCTCTCTACAAGAGAATTCTATATTGGCATTACTCATTCATAAGGAAATGTGTCCACATCATATTGTGAAACATACAATCTCAAGCAAGTATCAAGATTTTTATCCAGTTTGTTTTGATATTTTGATTTAATAAATGTTAATGCACTAAAAACCATTTTATCTACAATTGATCCTAATATAATTGTTTGACACAATTCACACAATCGAAATATTCATTAATGCTTTCACAAATGAGGCTACTAGGATACAACTCTTACCATAGACGTGTAATTGCTTCATTATTTTTTTGTCACTTAGTAAGTCAAATTGTTCGACCATTGTGATGCTGAAATGAGTTTATTGACATGAAAGTAATTGCTTTTGAAGAACACCCTTAATCTACGTTTCATTACATTCAACTGATTTTCAAAAATGCTTAATGAGAGTACCCATGTGTCTTTTGTTAGGTTGTGGAGCCTATTTTCATGTGTGAAAGTGTTGAAGACTATACACTAAGAGTACTATACACTTTCCACGTTGTCTGTCGTGGTTCGGGCCGTAGTCCCTGTAGCAAGGGTGCAGCCCCAATTTTTTTTTTTTTGGCCTTAAAACGTGCCCGATATATTGGGAAACGTATTTTTCTCATATGGGCGGGATTTTGACCCATAGGTTTATGGGAAGGTTTTGGCCCATGGTTTTGATACCCACGGTTTTGTAAAACTGCTTAAGCAGTTGTCTATTTATATGGTTTTATGAATATGGTAGATATATGGAAAACATTGATATGTGTTTTGGATTCGGCCGTGAATTCTATTGAGTTTGTTGAGAATAGCTCCAAATGGATCTGGTATTGTATTGAGAGAGCGGTGGCTTGTAATAAAATCTAAGCAAGTGATTATTTGTGGACATATCCCGAATTGGGTGAACCACATTAAATACTATCTTTTTGTGTTTTGTTATTTTATTCTGCACTTTTATTTAAGATCTGTAATATTTTCTGCATATTAGTTTCTATTGTTGCAATTCTATGAGGGATTATTCCGCATATTTTATCCTTTATTTCCTAACAATTGGTATCAAAGCTTGGTTTGGTTTGTTGAAGTGTTGAATCACAGGGAAATTTTTATCTTGAGTGGGAGCTATGGTAGATGATGGAAGATCTAGGGTTGATAAATTCAATGAGCATAATTTCGGTCTTTGGAAGATGCAGATTTTAAGATTACCTTTATCAGAAGGATCTTTATATTCCGCTTTCTGAGAAGGTGAACAAACCCTCGAGCATGACAGATGTGGAATGAGATTTGTTGGATAGGAAGGCACTTGGGACAATCTAGATGTGTCTTGCATCTTTGGTATTATTTAATGTTTCAAAGGAAAATACTACAAAAGAACTGATGGATGCATTAGGGAAGCTATATGAAAAACCCTCTGCCTCTAATAAGATATTTTTAATGAAAAAGTTGTTTAATATGAAGATGTCTGAGAATGGTTTAGTATCAGATCATCTAAATGATTTTAATATGGTTGTAAATATGTTAGCTTCAGTTACAATAGAATTTGATGAAGAAGTTAGGGCTTTATTAGTTCTGTGCTCTTTACTTGAGAGTTGGAATAACCTAGTAATGGCGGTAAGCAAATCAGTTCCAAATAACTCAAAGTTGAAGTTTGAGGATGTTGTAGAGGTGATTCTAAGCAAGGAAATGTGAAGAAAAATATCTAGGTGAATCTTCTACTCTAGGGAATGCATTGACAATGGAAACTAGAGGGAGACAGAAGAATAGAGGAAGCCATGGAAAATCAAAGGATTGGGAAAGGTCAAAATACAAAATTAAGATAGTATGCTGGCATTGTGGAATGTCTAGGCATGTAAAGAAGGACTGTTGGGAGCTTCAGGACAAGAAGAAACAACAGGAAGAAAACAAGGAGGCAAATGTGGCAACGAGTAATGTATGTCAGGATGCTTTGATTCTTTCTTTGCATAATATTACCGAATCTTGGGTTTTAGATTCGGGGCTTCTTTCCATGCTTCTCCACATAGGCATTATTTTGTTGATTATGTTCAAGGAGATTTTGGGCATGTTTTTCTTGGTGATGATGAGCCTTGCAACATTGTTGAAAAAGGTTCTACATTTAGGTTAAGATGCGTAGAATGGGAATACTTGTTTATTGAAGGATGTCGGACATGTGACTACATTAAGATGTAATTTGATATCGGCGGGAAATTGGGAAGTGAAGGTTATGATGTGATATTCACAACGGACTCTTGGAAGGTTACCGAGGGTGCTCTTGTGGTGGCAAGAGGTAAGAAGGTTGGAACCTTGTATTTAACCACTTATAGCACTAATTTTTGTAATCTTGTGGCTTTAGAAGTAGATACAACATTGTGGCATTATAGGCTTGGTCATATGAGCCATAAGGGCATGGAGATCATAAAGAAGGATTTTCCTGAATATACAAAAATAGGTTTGGAATTCTATGAGGACTGCATATATGGAAAACAAAAGAGAGTAAGGTTTCTCAAGGTTGGACCTACAAAGAAAGAGAGTAAGTTAGAGCTGGTGCATTCTGATGTGTGGGGGCCAGCTCAGGTATCATCTCTTGGGGGTTCAAGTTATTATGTTAATTTTATTGATGATGCAACAAGGAAAGTTTGGGTTTATTGTATTAGAAACAAATATGATGTATTTGACACTTTTGTTAAATGGAAAGCCTTGGTAGAGAATGAAACAGTCTTAAGCTAAAATGTCTCAGGTAAGATAATGGAGGGAAGTATTACAACAATAAATTTGATGATTTTTGTTCTAAGAATGGAATCCATAGGAAAAACAGCCCAGGGAACTCCAATAGAATAGGGTGTCATAAAGGATGAACAAAACAATAATGGAATGTGTTAGGAGCATGAGGTTACATGCGGATCGCTCTCTTTCTTTTTGGGCAAAAGCAAGGTGAGCACGAGATGTGTACTTGATAAACAGAGTACCTTCAAATGCCTTGGATGGAGGCATACTTGAGGAGGCTTGGTATGGTGAGAAATTTTATTATTCATTTCTTAGAGTCTTTGGATGTGAGGTGTTTGTCCATATAGACAAAGATGATAGGACCAAGTTAGAGGCTAAATTAGAAAAATGTACTTTCATTGGTTATGGTGGTGATGAATTTGGATATAAATGTTGGAGTATTAAGGACAAGAAAATCATTCGATCTAGGGATGTGGTATTTAATGAGAAAGTCATGTATAAGTAGCAGTTGCAGGAAAACAAGGAAGAATCCAAGAAATAATATGCAGCGGTAGAGGATCTTCCGGATGGGAAAGTGACACATGAATCAGTTTAAGAACCTCCTCAATAGGAACCCCAAACTCCTATATTGAGAAGGTCTTCTAGGGTAAGAAGAGAACCTGAACATTTTTCTCCTTATCTTTATTATTTATTATTCACTGATAGTGGAGAGCCATAGAGATTTGATGAAGCAATGCAGATAGATGCCAGGAAGAAGTGGGAGCAAGACATGAATGAGAAGCATTAAGCTCTCATGGAGAACCAGACATGGGATTTAGTGAAGCTACCCAAGGCAAAAGAGAATTACAGAACAAGTGGGTGTTTAGAGTCAAAGAGGAAGAAGGAGGCAAGAAAAGATACAAGGCCCAGTTTGTGGTCAAGGGGTTTGCACATAAAAAAGGTATATATTTTGATGAGATTTTTTCTCCTGTAGTACAAATGAATTCTATTAGAACTAATCTAGGAATAGTTGCAATGAAAGACTTACACTTAAAACAATTTGATGTAAAGACTACATTTCTCCATGGTGATTTGGAGGAGGAACTATATATGCAACAACCATAGGGTTATGAGGTCAAAGGTAAAGAGGAGATGGTGTGCAAACTGAAGAAGAGCTTGTATGGCTTGAAACAAGCTCCATGTCAATGGTATAAGAAATTTGATAGCTTCATGATGGAGCAAGGTTATATTAGATGTCATTATGACCATTGCGTGTATACAAAGAAATTTGAGGATGGCAGTTATATTATTATGTGTCTGTATGTGGATGACATGTTGGTTGCAAGTAAAAACATGCATGAACTAAAAGTACTCAAGTAAAATAAGTGAATCCTTTCTTTATGAAGGATTTGGGGAAGCCAAACAAATCCTTGGTATGAGGATATCTCGGGATAGGAAGGAACAAAAGCTGAATTTATCTTAGGAAGAGTACATTAAGAAGGTCTTGGAGGTTTAATATGAAGGATGTTAAACCGGTTGGGAATCCTTTGGTAGGCTCTTTCAAGTTATCAAAGGAACAATGTCCCAAGACGAGAGCGGAGAGAAACCAGATGTCTAAGGTACCTTACTCATCGGTTGGCAGTTTGATGTATGCCATGGTGTGCACCAGGCTTAATATTGCCCATGCAGTGGGAGCGGTGAGTAGATTTATGAGTGATCCAGGTAGAGATCACTGGCAGGCAGTAAAGTGGATCCTTCGGTATTTGAGAGGGACCATGGGGATAGTTTTGTGCTACAATGGATCAGACACCACTTTGTGTGGTTATGTAGATTTAGATATGGTTGGAGATGTAGATAGTAGGAAGAAAACGATAGGTTATGTTTACACTGTAGGTGGGACAATAGTGAGCTGGATTTCACGACTACAGAAGTTGGTGGCTTTGTTAACCATGAGAGGCTGAGTATGTTGCTGCCACAGAGGCAAGAAAAGAAATGATTTGGTTACAAAAATTTCTTGAGGAGTTGGGGCATAAGCAGGAGGAAGGAAAGCTGCATAGTGATAGTCAAAGTGCTATACACCTAGCTAAGAACTCTACTTTCCACTCTAGGATGAAGCATATATAGTTAAGGTACCATTTCATCAAGACAACTTTGGAGGAAGAGAAGTTGAAGCTGGAGAAGATTCATACTAGTCGAAACTCATAGACATGATGACCAAGGTGGTCACAAGGGAAAAAATAAAGCTGTGTTCAGCTTTGGTTGGCCTTCACAAAAAATAGTGAAGGGTTGAGAAGCTTTCTCAGAGGAAAACTAGTCTCCAAGTGGGAGATTGTTAGGTTGTGGAGCCCATTTTCATGTGTGAAATTTTTGAAGACTGTACACTTTCCACGCTGTCTTCTTTGGGGTTTGGGGCGCAACCCCGAGAAATATTTTTGGCCTTAAAATGTGCCTGATATACTTGGGAAACATGTTTTTCTCATATGGGTGGGATTTTGACCCATAGGTTTATGGGATGGTTTTGGCCCATGGTTTTGATACCCACGGTTTTGTAAAACTACTTAAGCAGTTGTCTATTTATATGGTTTTATGCATATTGTAGATATATGGAAAACATTGCAGATGTGTTTTGAATTCGACTGTGAATTATGTAGAGTTTGTTGAGCATAGGTCCAAACGGATTTGGGTATTGTATTGAGAGAGTGGTGGCTTGTAATAAAATCTGAGCAAGTGATTATTTTTGGACGTAGCCCAAATTGGGTGAACCACGTTAAATACTATCTCTTTGTGTTGTGTTATTTTATTTTGCACTTTTATTTAAGATCTATAATATTTTCTCCATATTAGTTTCTACTGTTGTGATTCTTTGAGGGATTATTCTGCATATTTTATCCCTTATTTCCTAACATCTTTTATATGTATCATTTAAATATTTGCTACATGTTGCAAGATTCTAAAATATAGGATTGACCACTCCCATGGCCTCAAGAATTTCACGAGATAAGATCTTCAACTTTTTCAACATTTTCAAATGTTCTTAGTATCCTATATGCAAGATTCATCTAGTAAGCCATGCAATGAATTAGAATCAAATAAGGTGCAACTGATGTTTGTAGGCGGACACATAGAACAATTCTATGACCCTACATTACTAATTCACCATCAACACCAACACATATAAGCTTTGTAGCTATAGAATAATCATTCATTCCTATTATATCCTTTAAATTAGATATAACCAATTTGAATATTTTTAGCATTGCAATTTTCATTTATTTTATGAATAGCTATCATATGAGGTGCCCTTTTATGGTTCTAGAAAGTATAAACATGCATACAAACCCAAGAAGTGTTGTCAACTGTTGTAACCTCATCAATGGAAAGGGAGATGAAACTTGCATTCTTGACCTTTTCTTTCAAATCCTCTTTTTCAATCATTGTGAGACATCTCACCATTTCCCAAGCACTGCTCTCTAACCAATGTGATTGTGGAAGGTTAGGAAACCCATTGAACTTAATTTTTTTTTAAAATTCTAAAAATTTGAAATAGGTCCTATTTTAAGAATAAAGAATATGGTTGAAAATTGTGTAGTTTTTGCCTTCAAATTTTCATTTATAGCTTTTCCAAAATTTGCATTAATTGTTCCTCCTTTCTCCTCAATTTTTTGACAATGTTTCATCTTATTGTCATACTCCTCCACATATCTTACATGCATGCACTCTTTCACAGTTTTCCATCTATGAGTCTTTGTTATTTTTCCATCATTTTCCTTGACTGTGACATATACTTTTCCACAATGTTTCTCAATTATGTCCAATTTAAGTTGCATTTTATGTTATTTTCCTAATTTCCAACCACAAATCATACATGTAGATTAATTTGGAGTATCATTATCATTTTATGGTTGTATAGGTTCAATGAAAGGGTAGTTTGATGCCTAGTCTACCTGAAAAGACCTTCCAACTTTCAAGGTAGTTTTCTTCCTTCTCATAGATTTTTTTTTCAAAAGTACTGTCAATCTCATCTTCTACTTGAATATTTTCATTACAACATTCATCTATCGAGGCATTTGGTAGTGAGGATTGTCTTCCAGCTCGGCATGTCATCATCAATTATATCTTCATCTATTGAAATGTTAATTGTTTCTTTAGGGTATATTTTTTGGTTTAGTGTTTCATGCTGAATACAAAAATATACCCTAAAGATATAAAATTATATTTGTTCAGTGTTATATGCTAAATACATGAAAAATATTTGACTATTACAAATATATAAAAAAATTAAACTAAACTGACCAAAAAAAGAAAAAGTTAATGATAATTAGTTACAACTTACTAGTACCCATGTTACTGTTTCTAGTGGACGTAAACTAGGTCCTCATTTTTTTGGTTGGTTGAAATAATTTAATATGCTAATTTTTATTTTTGATTTTATCTACCTTGTGTTCATTATTCACAAAATCCATTGTACCTATCAAAGAGTAATTTTCAAATAGGTCAATTTTTTAAGCAGAATATTTAAAAATTTATAAACGAAAGCTGAAATAGATTGACAACATAGACAATGTTACTGACGAAAAACATTGTGTATGCTAATGTCTATAGTTTAGTGTATTCTACTAGTAGGTAGCATCTTGTATGCTACCATTCGGTAACATTAAACATGCTAAGCGATCGGAAGCATACACCATGCTACCAACTAACAACATTGTGGATGTTACTTTCGGTAGCATTGTGTATGCTACTGGCCGGTAGCATGCATAATGCTACCGGATGACATCATACACGATGCTTCTTGCTGGTAGCACACAATACAAAACCATAACAATGAAAACTACCTTAATGCAACGTTGCAATATCCAATCAATGACAATCTCGATATTTAAAGTAGAAAGGAATTGTGAGGAATATTTGATATGCATATGGAATAATGAATTATAAATACTTATATATATATATATATATATATATATATATATGAGGATAATTTGGAAAGTTTTAATTTCACGCTAAAGGCAATTTGAATGAAAACAATCGCTTATTAATGTAAACTTATTGGTGAACCAAACCCTAAAATTAACTTATACCCAAAAAATTGTGGTGACTCGGTCGTAATTCCTACCCTAAAACTTTTCCAATTTCAAATTTTAAAAACTAGAATATTCATGAATTAATGAATATTCACCATCAAAATTTTCCTAGATTGGACAAAAATGACTAGAAGGGAAACTAGTACCCGGGTGGTAGTGTCCTTACTGGGTAGTACTATCCCAAAGCCAATAATGAAATACAATATCAAAAATGGAGACAAGGATCTCAGTGACCTGATCGAAATATGTAAATGCAAGTAGTAAAGGAAAAGTCACAATCAAAATCAATCAAAACTAGTAAAAGGACTAAGAAAAGGTGTCACCAATGTCTAATCTTTGCATTTAGAAATCATGTATATAATAACATACTAGAGGCATAATGTAATAGTAATAAGTGCATATTTTTGTGTCTACACTCCCCAACATGGGCATGGTCATTTATACCAGCTTATTCATGAGGTCATATTTAATTTCTACGATGGTATTTTTCCATCCATACATTTATTCTACACTAGAAATTTGTATCAATTTAAGATGTTATAGTAATGCTAAATTTTTACAAAGAATTTTGTATTCTCTCCAATAATTTTTTTACTTTTCTCTCGACTAATGTTGAATTTGTACAAAGTAGCTTGTATTGTCTTCAATATCTTTTCTTGCTTTTTAGAAAAGTGTTGTCTTCTATAATTTCTTCGCACATTGCTTCATATTATGATTTTAAGCATGTCTTGTCTCTCTTTTTGGCAAAATTTGTATTTTACAATTCCTTACCGGAATGATTATTTCGATTTCATGTTGTTTGATTATCAATATTGAATACAAAACAACAATAGACATTTATAAATGTTGTCAACGGTTTAAATATTGACGAAAGATTTCAATACTATTAGCCTTTTTTGGTACATTCTAAATCCTTGATTCTAATTATCACAAGAACGTTTGTGGTATTCAAAGAAAGTAATCCTATACAACCAAAAAAATTAGACATAAAATTGAAAAGCTTACACATCAATACAATTCATTCACCGCAATGTAATTTCTTTTGCGGGGATTAGCCAAGATATGGCCTTGTTAACTTATTAACTCAAGTGTATGGTAGGACTCATAAACTATACATTAAATGGACTCAAAAAAGAGATATGTGCATGTTTTCTTCCTTCATTTGATCATTTTATCCTCATTGTAAGGATCATTACAGGTTTTACAATGCAAACACCTTGGAAAATCCGGAGGAAAATTTGATGGCATAGTCGATGAATCCATTATAATGTCTCTAATATCAAGGAACATAGGTTCCAAATTTTACTTGGAAAGTGAGGGAGATAAAATTTATATGCATTCCTTCATACTATGGTATTAGTTATTGTGGTTACTATTGAATTCCACAACAAACTCGGTGTTCCTTTTAGACTCCCTTGCTCATGAGGTTTAAAGTAATAAGTTAATAGTCAAAATTGATTGTTTGAGATCCGACTACAATGGTTATGATTCACGTTTACTAGTAATTTTTCTTGATTCATTTATGTTATGCTAGTTTCTTGAAATGGCTACCACTCTTATTTAATCACCTCATTAATAACATCACTTCTCACAATGACTTTGATTTTTTAGTGCAAAGTTACATTAAGATAAATTCTATAATTATCATCATTATTTTGGTTCTTATGTATTTGTCCACAAGTCCAAGTTTACATTGGGTAGAAAGTGTAACACCCATCATCACAACATCATTTTGACCATGATAATAATTGGTTAATTACATGCCTATATGTCGTACTTCGAATGGGGTTCTTAGACTCACATTTTATATAAGGGTGTTTGTAGTTTATGTATATGTTTTTTTTTTGTGGCACATGGTGTTGGAATTAATACAATGGTCCTATGCATGTTTATTTGATACTAATATTGTTATTGACACGCACACACACATATATAGATACACACATATGTGTATATATGTATGTATATATACATACACATATACTTTATGTTGATCATGATGATAATATAGAGTTTATTTTGTTGACTATGAATATGGTATGAACAAAATTTCTTGATATTTTAATGATCAATTAAGAATTTCGATTGAATATAAGTAGAATTACCTTAAAATGATTATAATTTGTTTGATTGAAAACAAAAATGAAAATATTTGAAATGAGCCTTATTAGATTGAGAAGTTGTCATAAATACAATTGTTTGAAATATTAATATAATATTGAAAATGGATGAAAACACTTAATATATTGGTTTTAAGTCATAAAATTATGCCTTTTATAATTGTTGGTTGTAAACTCAATCTTGCATGATAAAATGAGAGACAGAATCTACAGATGTACATTTTAGTTCCTCTTCATTCTTTTTGTGTTCACATCTTCTAACATTGAGAATAGAAGAAAAAGTCAAAGTAATTTGGTACCATTTTTGAAGTCGTGTTTTGAAGGTGGCCGTATTACTATTTTGTCACATAAAAGACATGGGCATTTTTGAAGTTTGGGTCACGTAAAGACACGGACATTTGCAAAATACCTATGTTTTAGTCAAAAACTTGACGAGGGTGATTCGAACCATTTTGGAATGAAATACAAATGTCAAAGGAAAATTCAAGGGCAAGAAAGAACGTTTGCAAATTTGAACAAAGTAAATACAGTGAGGAAATACAGTCCACGTTTTTATCAGGCGGCGAAGGAAATATAAACGCTACTTGCATTGTTGTGATTTTGAAGGGCCACTTATTGAGCGGAATGGTTTTGACATTCACCTTATTCGAGGGAAAAAAACACTTGGGAACAAAATTGCATAGTAAAAATTCAGATTTAAAACATCCTTGCATTAATTTCATAAGCAAAACTGGAATACAAAATAGTATCTCTCAACTGCATTTTTTTCCATGCCTAAGTTGAAACTTCATAACCACAATGTCTATCCATAAGATTACAACTATTTTTGAACACCAAAATTACAATAAAATAACGCTTTGCATGGAAGGAAGGCCAGTTATAACAATTGTTGAAGATCTTTAGATGATGAAAGTGGTGAAGATTTCACCAATGATGAATATGTTTTTAAGAAGCCCACACTTTGAGGATAGGAATCAATCTAGTGTAGATGAAGCTCAACATGGATGGTTGTCTAGTTAGTTTAGGAGTTTGTGGATTTTGGGAATTATACCCTTATGAAGGTCATGATATAACTTGATGGAGTGTTGTGTATATAACTCAACATGGATGGTTACCCAATAATTTGGGAAGTTTATAATTTGAGAGTTCGAGGAGGTAGAATCTAGGAACTTATGAATTCAACTTTAGAGCTACATCGACACAAGGGTTATGATGTAGTTTGATGGAGTTATATCTTATCAAAGGACTATTTTCAAATAGAAATCTTCTAAAGAATTCGTTGGCACTTAAATGTGTTATGTTGTGTTAATCACCGAACGAGATTGAATTTGAGACAAAAAATGAGGAGGTGGTTAACTCCTTACTCTTCATGCTTCATAAAACTTAGGGAAAGACTCTAAAAAAACCAAAAATTATGAAAATACTAAAAGATTGACAAGAGCAATGCAAGAAACCCAACTAACAAGCCTAAAAACTATGATTTCCCACCCAATTCAATGTCACTAAAAAGAGGAATTATAATATTGTTAAAGATTGGGAAACCACAGCAGAGTGCATAAATGTTTGAGCAAGGATATCCATTATTTGTAATCTTGTTGCTTGATAACAGGAAAAATAAACAATGGAAGGGCTTATAGACTTGAATCCTCAATTATAACAACAAATATCTTAAAAGAAATTGTAGGACTTCATGAAGATCTTAGTAGCGAAATTATTTATTACAATAGTGTAAATGTTTGGTTAGATTAACCATGATCATTGCCTATAATCCATTAGGCAAGACATTTCCAAAATTAAACAAAATGAACTAGTAACAACCAAAAGAGGAAAACAATTTACAAAATTATTGCACACTACCATAATTAAAACATACAATAAGTTGATGCTACAAAACCCCCTCTTATGCCTTAGAGTAACATGTCATGAAACATCAAGACACTAACATTGAATCAAATTAAGAAAGCACAAAGATACGAGATAATGCAAGGATTTTACAAATCAATAGCTATAGATGTCTACTTACCATAAGTAACTATCACTACTAAAAATGACCTTCAAATTCAATTTCCTTCAACAACGCTACAACACTTGTTCAACATTTTATGATAATTATATTTTGAATTAGAAAATATTATTACTAATAATTTATCAAATTTGTGAAAAACATAATAGTATATTTAGGAAATATAATTTTCTCATAAGCCAAAGTCCAAGATGAAGGATTTATCCTTCAACTTATAACATTTTTATTTCTTTATAGAAGGCTCCTTAAGTGGAATACAAATGTACCTAGATAATTCCATGATCCGAGGCTAAGTAGAACCCAGATGGAAACATAGGTGGAAATAATATAATGCACCAATGAATTATGATAAAGCCTTAAAGGAGCATGTCTAAATCACTCAAGGATCCCAAATTCCAAAGTGAGGTGGAAGGAAACAAAAATATTTCTTGAGAATAAGCCAATTATACTCCAAAAGGGTGCCTCAAGAAAACACAAATGAATCTCCAAGGGAAAGAACATGTGCACTCCCATGACATTAGAGAGATGAGAAGAGAAGGGTGTTACAACATTTTCACCATATGTGGATTTCATGTACAAAGATTCAATAGGGATGTTTACTTTTCCTTGTGTAAATTGCGGAAACTATCAATTGAGGATAATTCGGGAGGACAACTCTTTTACCATAAGAAACCAACAACATCTAGACTTTCTATCATGAACTACTGAAAATTTTCTTCAAAATCCCCCCAAAATTATAACCATTAAAAATCTATTTGAAGCAACTTTCCAATGCCACTAACCATTCGAAAATGACAGAAAAACTAGAACTCTCTTTAGCAGCCCACTCAATTTCATTTTATGCAAAAAGTTTGTTTATTCAACTATAGTTCATCCATTTTTATGATTGGGCCACACTTAATGCTTTAATAAGAAGCCTAGAAGTCCATGTGGTGAGTTATCATGCTTTTTTACTCTAGGGGAGAGGGGCTAGTAGTGGTACACCCTAAGTTAAGGGGTCCACAAAATCAATTGTTTATCATATGGGATTGTGATTTTTTCACTAATATGTAGTTCAGATTTGTGTTAGCTTATATTTTTCTTTGGAATGTTCAATTGGAGGGAAAGCCATATTTTGAATTGATTTAAAATAATAAATTTGAGTTACACTACAACCATGGTGGAAACCAATACTTGAATATGGGTGAAAATGCTTGAACATTGAATTTTTTATACTTGTACATGGGTGAGAGGTCTTACATGTCATGATGTGATTGGCTACTCTACATAATTATTATGTCAAAAATAAATAACTACTAGATAGTACTATGACAACTATTGGGTATTGTGTGATCAATAGTCATGTCAACTATTGGACCATGTTCACCTATTGGCCCCTCTCCCCTTGGTTTTTATCTTGCTTCTTGGAACTTAGTGAATATGGATTCACGATTGTGACACGTGGCATAATTTTGTGATTCTAGATTGTAATACGTTGTTTCACCATTTTACCTTGGAATGTGGATGTGAAAAAGTGTGTCGCCATTTCATCGTTGTGGTTTTTGGAAATTTTTTTGATGCTTGCAAACTCCTCTCTATTTTCCCCGGACGTTCAGATTTAAAGATTGCACCAGGTGATAACAATCTAGAATCCCAAGGTTTTTGTAATCTTTAACCCTATGACTTTCACTTTGAATCTATCCATAGTTCGGCTCCATGGTATTGTGTTATGTGGCATCAATCTATGCATCAACACTTTGAGGTCCCTTATGCTTTGATTTTCCTTAGATCATGGCTTCACAATATTGTTCCACATGACAACAATTTGGGCATAAATATTCCACAAAAAATTCTCCAACAATGAAGCTAAGTTCTAATCTTTCCATAATCAAACACATGTCTCAATCGTAGAAAATTTCTTCTCTACCTTCATGTCTTATCCAATTACTAACACTTTTCCAAAACATAGGATAAGTCCCACCAAGCCCTTTTATTCCACTTTACAAATTAATCATGCCAACAAAAATATCGCTTAATCACCTACCATAACCAATATGGGACTAATTTTCAAAGGTGAAACACTTAACCAATAATATTAACCATGGTTGATGTTGTCATGTCCTATATTTTTCAATGGCTAAAGGCATCAACCATGGTTGATATCATTCAACATATGTTGAAGTTGAACCCATGAAAACTATGCAAATCAAGGCTTCTCCAAGGCTTCAGATTCTATAAATGTAGCAAATGGATTAACATTCCACCAAGAATTTATTGTGAACTTCGTGGTTTGTGCACTATCATTTTCCATAAGTAGATCCATACAACATTCAAGGATTTAATTGGTCACAATGTAGACTACAAACATGTTAGAATGTAATATTGAGTTCCTATAAACCTTAGTTTATAGTTAATAATCAAGAATATATATATTCTTGATTATTTAATATAAAATAATTTTATTTATGTTCAATTTATTATTGATTAATCAATATATTAAATCGTGTGCCTTTTTATAAGGTTACATCCCACAATTTAATAGGTTTGTGACTGTGGGGTCAAATAAATATGATCTTTGATCATTATTATTATTCACCTTGTGCGATTAGTGGAGAGAAGTGAGGAGGAATATTTGGATTGTAAATTATGTTCCTTGGTTAAATGGAATAATCTCTTTCACCATGGTTTTTACCCCTGGGGTTTCCATGTAAATTTGTGCCACTATGTAAATTTTTATGTGCATGGTTTAATTATTTTCATTAATGTTGATATGATATATTAATTTAAATTGGTAAATTAATTCCTCATCCTAATATGGTATTAGAGCGTTTCTTGGTTGTTGGTTAGTTAGGTGGTTAAATGTTTTTTTAATAAAGACCCCTTAGGGATACATGACAATTTTTTACACTCACATAAAAAGTAATATTTCAAGTCTTGTCAAAGGTTGTTACCCTCGCTTGAAATATCCTCCTCGTGTAAAACCAATTTTCAGACCTACAAAAAGGTAGCGGTTAATTTTATTTGAAATATTTTATTTTTATCCTAAAGTTTCTAAAGTGTGCAAGTAAAATTAAATGCAAAAATTTAAAATCAAGGGGTAAAATTTAATTAAAACCAAGACCACACGGGAGACACAACTCCATAAAAGTAGGAATTCAAAATTTCCTATTGGGCTAGACTAATTCCATGCCCCCAATGTCTTGGTGATCCATGGTACCCTCTTTGAATTAATTCGATTCTATATTGATAAAAATATAAGGATAACCTATGTTACAGCTTATATAAGTTTGCAAGTATATGTTTACAAATAATTTTTCCTATATGTGTGTTAGAACATATCCTCTAGGTTCTAACCTAAGTTTTATATCCTATAATCAGACCCTAGAAACTAATTTAGTACAATAGCTCTTAAACTATTCTAAGCCCTAAAATGATAAGCAACCCACATTAATATCTATATGATTTATTAAACCTAACCACCTTATTCTATTGGTCTTAGATCGTGTCTAAGGGTTTGTGAGGTGGTTTGTATTCACAACCGCTTCATAATTTTTAAATGCCAATTGAAACGTTTAACAATTATATCTTAACCCATGTTTATATTTTTAAACTATAAACATAAATGTTATGTAAACAAGCCACATTCATATTAATACCGAGTATTAAAACTATGTTTACACCATAGTCTATGCAATGCAATGCGAGTTTGTAGTGTTTGGGGCATTTTTTTAAAACCCTCCTACATCCTCTTCCCTTGCTCATATCTCTGACCACCTCATGGACCCTTGTTCCCTACCCCACCGATAACCTCCTTCCATTGTGTTTGTGGGCTTCACGTGAACTGTGACGAGTTTGGGATTGTTTTATCCCACTTTCCTATGGTTGGGGAGTCAAAGGAATTTATAAGCTATGGTACATGTAATGAGAAATGTGGCTTCGGTCATGCATTGATAATTTTGTTTGATATCCCATTGAGTTGGGCACTTAGATTGGCAACTATGTTGACTCACTTAAGAAACTAGGCGATGGAATCGGCCTTGGTCGCCCATGAGCTCTCCATAGCATCTCAATTGTTGGCTTAAATTGAAAAATTGACAAGTTGACAATTGGAATATTAGTGAACTCGGCTTGCTCGATAAAGCACTAGTCAATTAACTCAATTTGTCGAGTTGACAAAACCAACTCGCCAAGCTAAACAAATAATTATAACCATTCAATGGGAGCTATGCTCCAATTTTTTTATATGCATCTTATATTGTTTTTCTTTTTTATTAAATTAATTTACTTTTTTCTTAACTAAAATTTATCAAAAAGTAATTTTTTAATTAGATTCTTTTTCGATAATAATAAAAAAGTAACCATAGTTTTTTATGACATGAAGACTAACTCGTTTTTGTGTAAAACTAAAAAAATCACTTACATTTCAACGAATCAACATTATTATCAAACTAATATATTGTATATCTAGAATACTTGTTTGATAGGTCTATTTTCTATGTGAATCCATCGAAATATGACTGGTGTGGTTTGAAAAACAATAGGGGATTCTTAATCTACTATTAATAAAAACCTCATTGTTTTGATTTGTTGAATTTGTTTATGAGAAAATTGGATCTAATGTTGAATGAAACCAAATACAACATCCGGAAAGATAAGGTCAAGGTGGAATTCATGGCTCACAAGCTCTTGATGGTATATAAGAAGGTTCCAACAAGAAGACAAGTGACAATGGACAATGTTGTTACATATCAATAGAAGGTACATGAAGAAATTTTTATTATATTATGGAGCATGTAGGATGATATCCTCATTCACATCGGGAATCATGAAATTATAAGTGAGGCTTGGACGTAATTAGAATCAATGCATGAAGGTACATAATTATAAAAAATTATAAAGTTGATTCTAGAATTAATGACGACTCCCATGAAGGGAGATGAAAAGGTAATAAATTTTCTAACAAAAATAAAAATATTAAGTCTTAGTTGGATGGATGTAACTACAATTTAATTCATGATAAATTACTATACTTTATTATTCAATTGAATATACATGAAAGATTTAGGAATTTCATTTCAATATTAAATTCTAAATATCAAACTAAGCAGGACATCCCTGATTTGCAAACTCTAAGTGCTCTTCTGATCCAGGAAGAGTAGGTTATGACTAATTTTGATTCGAAAGAGAATGCCACTTAGGCACTTCTCGCTCAAAAATATAAAAATCCTTCTAGATTTAACAAGAATCAAAAACCAAACTTTAAACCACCTAGTAAAGATAAGAAACCTGGAAACTTAAGAGTAAGTTTTGATGGTAAATGTTATAATGATGTAAATTTTGTCATAAGAAAGAAGACTATAAAGTCAAAAATAAAACAAATTTCAAAAATAAAAATGGAATAAACCAGATCAAAATAAAAACAAGAATGAAGAGAATAATCATAGATCTAATGTAGTAACTCTATAAAATACATCTATCACTTCTAATGAAAAGTAAATATTTTATTTATGTGTCAAAAAATGGATTATGTGTATAAAGGTTTTGCTTCGGTTTCCTAGTTGTTTATTCAAAAATAGAATTGTTGTTCAATTTTGGCATGAAAAATTGAGATCATTTTTTAGATCATGTATGACATGTCTTAGCTTAAATCTGCCACCTATGAAATGTGTGAAGGGTGCTTACATGGTAAGATATCACCAAAAACCCTTCCTCGGTCATTTTTTGAAGAAAACTCCACATAAATCCATGAAATGTGTCCATAGTTAGAGGATATTTTCCTAGATGATTTAGTGTATGTTGTGATTATTCTTGTATGATTTGGTTATTTTTTCAGATATGTTATCTATCAATCTTATCACATTTTTAAAGGATTAGAATAGATAATGAAGATATATATGTTGTTGATAAAAATTTCTAAAATTCTAAATGTGATTACTAAAAATATTATTACATGCATATCAAATGACACTTGGGGACACCTTGTGATTGTATTAGAGACATCCAATACTAATTTAATCTAATATATATTTTACAAGATTAATATGTTGAAATTACTTAACATATTGGTAATATAACATGGTTAGTTAGTAAGCATATTGTTATTTAAGTTTTTATACAACTTGTGTTTAACCTATCAATGTAAGTTTTATAGATGGTTAAAATTGAAATCAATACTAATTTATATTATGCATATTGTAATTCTATATGGATATTATGACTCTAACCGTACTGATATTATTTTAGATATAAAATATACAAGTGGATATGTGTTCGAGTGTTTTTGGTAAAGGTGCTATTACTTAGAACAAGAAAAAGAAGTTAACAGCTTCCATTTATTCTACTAAGGAAGTAGAAGTGCAATGGAAGAAGTAAAATAAGCCATGTGGCTAAAGTAGTTGTTGTAAGAGATAAACATGAAAGAAAAAGGGAGTAATCCTCTTCTATTTGATAGCTAGAGTTGCATTTCTCTTGCTAGGAATCTAGTTCAACATTAGAGAATGAAGCATATAGAGATTCATATGCACTTTATCTCGAGAGAAGGTTCTCTGTGGTGATATAGATCTCCAAAGATCGCCTAATCGAAGATCAAGTTGTATATATGTTTACAAATCCATTTTATGTTGTAAAGTTATGAAATTTTCGTGTAATGCTTGACCTTTGAGTTTCCATTAAGGGAGAGTGTGTATGTAAATGCCACCTCCTAATGGCTGGATGGTTGATATCTCCTTCTCCTCTATACTTCTACTTCAATTGTAAAGCATTGTAAAAAGGCCGTTATGATCTTTGTAAACTTGGCACTCTATGTTTACATGTATACAATACACTATGTTGCATCTATTGTAAAAGAGGTCCTTGTGTTATAAAATGCTCCTAGAGATGTTGGTTAAGATATTTTCCATGAGAAACTATGAGATGTAGTCTCACAAATCATGATTAGCCTAAATAATTCACTACTAATTTATGGATTCCAAATCCTTTTGTACCAAAAGGTAAGTTGAGCATGATGGTGTTGTATAAATCCTTCAAATATGATATGCTTTGGCATAAAACTTCACTATGGTTTATGGATATGTAAATCTTATTGTATAAAGAGGTAATATTGGCATATGTTCCCAACTTAATATTAAAGGGGTGTAAGAACGTAATATTAAGTGCCTATAAACCTTAGTTTATAATTAAATAATCAAGAATATTTTTATTTTTTATTATTTAATATAGACTAAGTTTATTTATGTTTAATTAATTATTGATTAATTAATATATTAAATCAGGGTACCTTCTTATAAAGTCACATCCTCATCACTTAAAAAATATGATCTTGGATCATTATTATTATTCACATGATGTGGATTGGTGGAGAGAAGTGAGGAGAGAGATCTTGACTATAAATTATGTTTCTCGATAATTTGGAATAATATATTTCATCGTGGTTTTTACCTCTAGGGATTTTCCACGTAAATTTGTGTCACCGTGTAAATTTATTGTGTGCATGGTTTAATTATTTTCATAAATGTTGAGATGATATATTGATTTAATTTGGTAAATTAATTATTTTCCTAACAAAACACTTTGAAGAACTCAAAATTCATCCCTATACTCCAAATTTTGATCCTAAGGACCTAAAATGTGTGGTGATAGTTTTGCATGCCAACATTAGCTCCTATTATGGGAGAGGTACTCCCTACAGTGTACCCACAAATCCTAAAACTCATGTGGAAGAATAGAGCCATATATTTTTCTTACAAGTCACCACTTCAATTAAATTTACAAATCAAGAACAAATATATAGACCTTTGACATATACAAACACTAACAAACCATGGAAACATTATTAAAAATGATCATGTTGCATACACTTCTCCAAACACCAATGTTTTCTACACTTAATGGATTACAATTCGATAATTTGAATGCAAACAATACACATAGAACCAAGAATGATGAGGAAATAGAAAATGAGGGGCATAATGTTTAACACCCCGCAAGGTAGTCTTATTTGAACAACTGAGGATAAGCAATTGTAATCATAATAACCAACAAGAGTTGAGACACAAACAAAATAAAAAAAAGCCTAGTAAACAAGGCAATGATGAATAAAAGATAAAAATGTGTACACACACAAAAGAAAAGGGAAAAACACACACTATATACACTTTGAACATGGGGTTTGCATCGATGTGTTTCCTTTAACTAAAAATATGGTAGAGATGTTTTTCATTGACATGAAACTTTAGCACTTCACCATAAAGATCAAACAAGAAATATGTGTTCTATCCGATATGGTCTAGTCTACAAAGGATCAAACTTTCCATGTTTGCCATTGTTTTCATGTTTGTTTTCATAGACCGATAAAAATCACCCATCTCAAACTCTATTGAACTATATTTCTCGTCAAATGATCTCTTCATTTTATTCTTAAATTTCATGCATCTTTCAAGTGACTTCCTTTGAGTTTCATCTAACTTGAAAATTTGATTTACCTTATCAACACAAGGGCCAATTTTCTATTCATTCAAATCCCGCAACAAGTGAAAAGTGGGGGTTTAAAATTTGTAGGTAGAGTAACATGCATACCATACACTAGTTCAAAAGTATTTATTCATTAGAATTATTTTTAGTAATTATATCTACCCAAATGGAAAATATTAGTTTCTCCTCCCAATTCATGTTCACCTAAAGATTCCCTACAATTTGGATCAAGTTCTTATTACTAGAATTAGCATGGCCATTTTCTTGTGGATAATAGTTAGAAGAATATGTCAGTTTAACCCCAAAATTATCACAAAATTCCAACAAAGGACCAACTTTGAAACACATAGTATTGTTTGCTACAATATTTCCAAGAACACCAAATCTAATTATTATATTATTTTGAAATAAATCAATCACCCACCTTGTGATTTGCATTCTTCATGGGGATAGATTCCATCCACTTTACAAAGTAAGAAATCAGTGACAAAAATCCATATGTGACCACAAATGGGCTTATTACCAATTTCCTCAATAAAATACAATCCTCATTGTTGGAATGTGGCTCTAGTTACTATTGGGACAAGAGGAAGAGAACCCGGATCCTTCAATCTTCCTCGAAAGTGTTCACAAGGGTCACATTTTCTCAATTATTTTTCAACATATTTAAATAGTGAAGGCCACCACTAACTAGATTTGATGATTTTGTACAAAGTGAATTTTACAATATAATGGCCCCACACAACCCACTTTGGAATTCTTTGACCAAATTCATAGGTTCTTCTTCAATAAAAAAATGCATGAGGATACCTTCTAAATTCCTCCACTCTAGTCCTTTCTCCATGATTACATACTTCTAGGTAGCAAGCTTGAGGGATATATATTGATCCTTATCCATGTTAGAGGGACATATAATATTTTCCATATAATACACTATATATTTATACTAGTGGCATTTTATCAAATTGTTTTCAATGAGTAAAACATCCTTAATTTGCATATTTACCTTATAAACATCAAGATATTATTTTTCCATTAGCATATCCAACCCTTTTCCTTTCACAATTTTTTTGATATATACTCAATATCAAATTCCTGTAGTTAGTTTACCCATATGCACGTTTTTCTTGAAGTCTCTAATTGATCCAATATGTCTTTCACCACAATGTGAGACACATACAATTTCACTTTTGAATTGAGAACATGAGTCCATAAAGAATTTATTATTGTAATTATAAATATATGTCTACTTCTCCATGATGGTATAATTCAACTCAACATATTACAATGAATTATGAAATAATGATATGGACTATTCAAGCCATTCATTATTTTTTGTAGTAGGAAAGCAACATCTATGCGAGGAGAGGAAGAGGAGAAAATATTAAAATCGTTATTTTAATCTAGAATGGAAAACACATGTACTTTCTTAAGGGTCTCTCTTATATTAGTGAATGACTATTCAAATTTAGCAATTCATTTAATAGTTTGATCTTTCTTCACAATGCTTGAAATGGGGAAGGTGATATATGTGTACATGTATTTGTTAGCAATGCAAAAAGAGTTAGAACTAACACCTAGTAGTCCTAAAACAAAGCTAAATCAAATTCAATGCACCATCATGCTTAGAGCTTAAGCAAGACTAATCTATTAACATCCTTGCATTAGAACATGAAAAATATTCAAACTAACATGTTAATCCATTAATCTCTATCTTTATTGAATGCTAATCAAATGAAATGAACCTATTTAGATCCTTAACAATCAAAGGTTTGATTGTATGTTTGAATCCCAAGGTTTTCAAGAATGGAGTCTTGTCAATCCATGGCTACAAGACCATTTGACATATCCCCATATGACTTCAAAACTTGGATGGATGAATACAAGAAATGAAAGTAGCTAGCTTCTCCAATGAAGAATGCTCCAAGATGAAAAATGGCTATAGCTTAGGCTCTATGCTCATCTAGGAATGTAAAGGTGTAAGTGTAAAGGTAGGAGGAGGGCTCTTTATATAGCCCAATGGATAGAGGAATCTCTACATCCCTTTGTATGTGGGATAATAGAGATGTTGAGTTAGTTATGGATAAGGGGGTTTAGAAAGGGTTGAGTTAACTTTAGGAGAGTTTAATTTGTCCTTTAGTGACTCATGGGGATAAAAGGGGTTTATTAATTAACCAAAGTGATTAATTAATAGGTGTGCAAGCTTATAAAATATTTTTAGAGGAATATTAGCATGATTTAGACTATAGAAGGGAATTAAATCAACTAAATAATGATTTATTGATTTAATGAAAGGGGAAGCTAATTAATTAATAATAATTAATTAGTCTAGATAGAAGAAGGATTAATTAACGAAAGGTCGTTAATTAGGTATTTGTTGAATAGAAGAATTAATTAATTAACGTAATGTAATTAATTAATGATGATAGGAGAGAAGATGAGCACTATTGATGATATGTCACCAATTTGCGGGAAAGGGGATAATTAACACAATTTAAGTATTTAAATTGTTTAGGCTAAATTATAGGTGTCTATATTTGCCCCTCTTTGGGGTGGTGTAAGCGATTCCACTTCAAATATAGTAGATGGATAAAATTTTGAAGGGGTAGAAGAAAAATTAGTAGAAGTGAGAGATGCCCCCTCGAGTGTCAATGGGGTGATGAAGGAAGACGATCGATGATCAAAAAGGTGAGAAATGGATAGAAGAAAGGAGAGGGGTAGGATGCCCCAGTTGAGGCAAAAGAATAGTGCTAATAGGAGGGTGATGTAGAGGAGGAATGAAGACGGAAAGAAAAGAGCAAGCTTTCATCTAGTGTATTGAAAACAACTTTAGTGTCATCATATTGTCAAAGATCTACATCATCGATCCTTATTAAAAATATAAGCATACGACAAAAGTAGAATGACATGAAAATCCATACTACGAACAATTTTCCATTGTTGAAAACACCAACTCCATGCAACATACAAAATGCAATGCAATACGAGAAAGTAAAAGATGCCTAACTCCTTGCAACATACATAATGCAATGCAATACAAGAAAGTAAACAAGCAAACCTAATAGAGAAACATAATGTAATGTTTTTTTTATCAATATTTGATTTTGACCTATGCAAATTAATGACAAGGGTTAAAATATGGTGCCCCAAGCAAGGATACATGTAAGGGGAATAATAGAGGACACTTGGGTCCTATGAAAAGTAGTGCACTATGAAACGCTACCAGGCAAATCATTGTGCCCCATAGTATAGACATAGTAAGAAAATCAACTTTTTTAATGGAGGTATATCAAGATGATCCGCGAGTCGCGCACAAGAACAAGCAAGAACCAAAGAGAGAGATTTTGTAGAATGATTTTATTGTTTTTAATTTTTAGAAACATATTTGAATGTTTTTTTATTTTGAAAGTTTTCTAAAACTATGTACAGGAAGAAAAAGAAGTGTGGATGCCCCCAATGATAGATGGGATGTACAAGGGTAGAATTCCACACATACGAGAAAGTGAAGATGTGATACGCCCCAACACTTAGGTGGCAGTATTCAAAAACAAACTCTTCACAGATAGAAGAGGGATCAAGGCCAATATAAAATAGGTTCAATCATGAGGGAGAAAGGATGCCCCTAGCGTAAGTTGGCCAAGAAACACATGAGAGAAAGGAAGTAGAAAATTTGATTTATTAAAAGGGGACAAAATTTCCCACAAACATGGAAAAGAGGACATCTGATACACATGGATGTTTTAAATGATTTTTGAAGAACAAAGGATGCTATGAAAATATTTAGAAGTTGGTTGATGAAAAATTGATTAGCCCAAGGTATAAATCTTGAGACAAGACATGCACTTAAGCAAGAGTTTAAACAAGGTCCAAAAAGTGACACTTGGTAACATACTAATCTGTTTACTCATCGAGATCTAGTGTGTGCACGTGGAAATAAATTGCCTCTTAAACGAAAGAGTTTATAGATAGTAAGTGAAGACACTAGCGGGTAAGTGCACCAAGTTGGGGGGCCAAAAGGGGTCTTAAGTGGACGCATTTTTCTAAAAAAAAACTTCAACTTGTACGAGTTTTTTGAAATAGTTACACTCAAAATTGGAAGATGTTGTAGAAATATGAATCTTAGCATTTTGAGTCTAGTTTTTAAGATAACAAATTTTATTGAAAACAGAATTTTTATTGAAAACGGATAAGTTTAAGTGGGTCAAACAACTAAAATACCAACAGATGCTCCTGTTTTTGTTAAAAAACATAATAGAGTGACTTTTGTGCCCCCACCATTTTTGAGCACCATTTAGTATTTTTGAAAACCCTTTGGTAGAAAGATAGCTAGGAGCATTTAGTTTGGGCTCCATTTTTTAAAGATTTTTTTAGAGAATATTTTTTTATTTATGATTTTTCTAGTACAAAAATTTTATGTTTTGAAAAATAATGGAGCTCCGACCGTGCCCCCTAACTACCTCAAAAAATATCGAAAATTAGATTTTTTTTTTAATATGTAAAGAATTATGCCTAGTTTGGGATAGTATAATTTTTTTAAATTTTGATCACCCAAAAAAAGATACACCATGAAAGATAGACATATTTACACTTCAAAAAATAGCTATAAAAATGCATAGTTAGAAAATAAATAATATGGAAACCTTATATTAGTCAGAAAATTTGAAAAATTATATTTTTAGAAAGAAGAGACTCTGCTCTATGTCGTGGTATAATTTTTTTAAAAATGGATCGATTGTTTTATTTTTATTTATCATAGAGGAAGTGTCATTTTTACATTTTCTTGTAAAAACACGTTGTTTGCTGTGTTTGTGCAAGTCCATGCCTCAGGCTTGGGGATCCAAACCGGATCCCAAGCCTTGAGGCATGGCTTGGGAAAAGAGAAAACGCAAAATGCGTACGTGTTTTTCTTTGTTTTATATATTGTGGCCCCCTAAAGTCCCTTTCATCTCTTTCATGAGAATTTTGCAAACATTTTGTTTTGTCTGCAATATTCTCTACATTCTTGCATGATTTTTTAGTATTTCATTTTTTCCCCTACCCCACTAGTTGATTTTTTCTAATCATGGGTGATAAACGTTGAGCTAAGGACAAGAGGAAAGTCAATAATAAGACACTGGAGAAATTGGAAGAGAAGATAATAAAGAAATTGAAGAGAATGTAAAAACTTCGAGTAGGGCAAGGTACATCCACTATATCAAATGTAGCTAATGTATTAGAAAATTGGGATGAAATACATAATGAAAATGTAGAGAATAATGATTTTTCAATGAATAATGATATTGAATTGAATGATAATGTTGGTATGGATGAAGAAATTGATATGAATCCAATTGTTGAACCCTTATTTGAGAATCAAATGTTAACCCTGAAAACACTAAATGAAAACACTGAATGAAGAAAGTAACCTTGTAAATGAATCTTCACCTCTAAGAACACCTCCTTCCATTTCACGAAGAAAACCAATTCACTTAATTGAAATTTATGAAAACATTATAAAACCAATGCCTAACAAAATGTCTGAAAGAAATGCAAGAAGAAAAGCTAGTGGAATTTGGGATAATTACTTTGAGAATTTAAATGACACACAAATATGTCAATTATTTGTTTCATTGATGAAATTAATTAAGATGAGACCTATAATGAAGACCCTAGGGTTAAGAACATCTAATGTTGATCAAAATGTGCGTCAATTGTTGAAAACATACATAAAGCATACCAAACTGTAGGTGGCAAAAGATGCACCAAAGATAGTAATGCTACACGATGTGCACTAACTAATTGTATAGTAAGTGATAAAACAGTTAATAAATGCTTGATTAGAAAAATAAGCAAAGTTGCTTTGAAGCTAAACAAAAAAACACTAATGAAAGCAATAGAGAGACGTAAACATCTTGAGTTAGTCAATAACACTGACTATTGGGATTTCTCTAGCATAATTCCATGAAAAGAAAAGAATACATCTGATATTATAAAAGAATTAATTGTAAAATTTTGGAATGAGAACACAAGGGTGTCACCGAATAAGAGATACAGTAAAAATAAGAGTAGGTTATCGTAATTGTGAATCATGTGCAAAAATATTCTTAGATATGACTCAAATAGAATTGATCTCTAAGTTTAAAAATAAAAATTCACATATTAACATTAGCCAAAGATTCTTTGAAATGAGCAAACCCTTTTATGTGAAAATCAATCACTCACATACCACTTGTTGTTGCAGGCATCATGTTGAATTTTCAATGCATTATGATGTTTTTTTGTCAAATATGTAGTGTTTTACATACTGACATCATGTTGCAGGAGTGTGGAATAAATGTCCCACAAAAATATTCAAGGGAATTTATTCTCGACAATATTTTGTGAAAAATCAATAAGACAATTTTTTTATAACAAAGCATGTTTGGATGGAACGTGCAATGTATGCGGTGGCTTGCCAAATCTGAAAATTTGTATCCACGAGGAGAGTACATATTCAATAGGAAAATAATTGGTTGATTTCACCAAATATAAATCGGTGGCATATCAATTAAAAGATGGAAAATAATCTAAGAGGTGTGAGCTTGTTAGAAAATAATTACCTGTATCAGAATATATGGTCAAATTCAGAGGAAATTTTTATGAGTATACAAGGCACACACATAGAGCTTGATGGTTGGATGAACAATTCAAGTTAAGAAAGGATACATTCCCACTTGGTACTATTGTTTCAGTAGTTGAATTCGCAAAGAATTACACATTGTAGCCAAAAATGGAGGTTTAGTCTCAATATTATAACTTGGTACAAGTTTATATTTTCGTGCATATAACATTCATACACTCTCTTGAAAGCATTGACCAAGATCGAAAAATATTAAGAGAGTATAATTTCTACATCATTGATGATCAGAAACATTCTACCGAATATGTACAAGGGTGTTTCCAGGTGTTTTTATGCAAACTTGAATGAGAGGAACATTAGTTTCGATCAACATTACAATTAGTTGGACAACTCCACATCACAATTCAAGAATGCACGATGTTTTTATTGGCTAAGTAGGATGCAAAAAGAAACAAATTTACAACATATCTGGAGTTTTAGTGAGGTAAGGCATGGAAAAGGAGAGCATGATGGTGCAGGAGCATGTGTGAAAAAAGTACTTGTAAGAGAAGATTTAAAGTTCAAGGATGGTACTAAATTTATAGATGTAAAAAACATTGTTGATTGGTGTGTCAAGAATATGGGCCATGAATATCAAGAGAGATCAACGGTTCATAGATATTTTTGGTTGATAGAGCAACAACATCTGAAAACTTTGAAGATTGTATGACAGTTGCATGATCAAGTGATATGCACTCATTCCGTAGTTCAGATGCAAATGCTTGGACTATTTATACTAGGTGCATGACATGTTTTTGTATATCATGCATTGATTTTGCATGGAATGAATGTGAGTCATAGTAGTGGGTGGATGAATGGACTTGTAGACCTCTAATTCCACTCGACACACATCAAGTTCCATGAGCATTACAACTTACAGGGTCTTCAGATCAAATGACAACATCACCTAACTTTGACCAAGTCTCTGATTTAGTGTAAAAGGTACATACATATATGTACATGTCATGTTTTAGATTTATAAATTATTAAATGGTCAAATCTTAATGTATTTATAAATTGAATGAATATTTTACTTTGTGATACATAGGGCACATTTTTGCAGTTATTGCGATGGAATTTAACGAAGAGGGAACATACTACTTCCTATCTCATTGTGTAGAGGGGGAAAAATTAACTTCCACAGTCATTGATGGTGAAGACCTTGAATAACCTACTAGATCGGTGGTAATCACTTTGGAACTTGGCTTCGATGGTATCCTATCAAAAATAAAACATTTGGTTGTTTGAAGATTATGAAGTACATCGGAAGATACTTCACTATTCACATTTGGTCCTTGCAACAAATATTAAATTGATCAAATATCAAGGTCGGCCATCAAACAAAAATTTGTGGAAGGTTCATGAATTAGATCATGAAGCAATTCTCGCTATTGTCAAGAATAGAGTTGATCCTTATGGTTCATTGGATTGAATTTGCAAAGGTATGTTCTTCATGAATTTAATTTGAATATTTACTTAAATGATTTTGTTTAAATTTTGTATGATTTAAAATTCTATTTAATTGCTTACTAACATGTTTATGTAGGTTAGTGGTGCCAAAAAAGCTTCCACCTTCACGTGGTTGGCACTTTCGGAGAGAATTTATTATTCTCGAAGCCAAGTGAAGCTAAGAGAAATTAAATATTAAAAAGGAACAACAAACATAAATTCTCATTTCACCACCTATATTGTAAAAATATCTTATTAAAATTCTCATTTCACCACCTATATTGTATGAACCACCTATATTATTCAGTGATTGGAAATGGACAACCTTATAATAACTCAATATAAATGGAAATGGAGAAAAATGTGAGAGAATTTCGTAGAGGGACCCAGTGTGGAGGTCTCGGATCTGATGAGACATCTCTAGGTGCCACGAAGTTTGAGAAATCACCCATCAAAGATATGGCATGTTTGGGCCTTAGGGCTCTTAAGTGACTATGCTTGGACAGGGTAGCCCGAATGCACGGGGAGCGAAGAGAACCAAAACGAATGCTCCACTAGCGTTCACCTGGCCACCTTGACATTTTGGACGTAGTTGGTTTAGTCCCACGAGCTTCCGTTTGCAAACTACAGACCTCGACAACCCTATACTTTGACTCGACTACACTATTTCACACGTTTGCAAACAATAGCACATTGAGAGAACTAGATGGAGACGGAGAAAACCACGAGAGAGGCTTTGTAGAGGGCCCCGACATGGAGGTCTCGGATATAATGAGACATTTCTAGGTGCCATGGAGTCTGAGAAATCACTCGTCGAAGATATGACATGTTTGGGCTTCAAGGCTCTTAAGCGACTACGCCGACGGGGTAGCTCGAAAGCACGAGGAGCGTAGGGAACCAAAATGAATGCTCCACTAGCATTCACCTTAGGCACCGCAATGTGTTGGCATATTTGGTTCAGTCCCACGAGCTTCCATGTGTAAACTACAGGCGTCTAGCAGCCTTTACACCGACTTTCAGACCGCACTATTTTGCGTATTTGTAAACAATAGACAAACAGGAGAGAACCAGATGGAGATAGAGAAAACAGCGAGAAGCTTTCATAGAGGGCCCCGACGTAGAGGTCTTAGATCTAATGAGACATCTCTAGGTGCCATGGAGTCTAAGAAATTACCTGTCAAAGATATGGCGTGCTTTGGCCTCAGGTCTCTTAAGCGACTACGCCCTGACGGGGGTAACCCAAAAGCACGGGAGCGTAGGGAACCCAAACGAAGCCTCCATTAGTGTTCACAGAATAAATCAACATTCTATTTCTCACATATAAAATGAATTTCTTCCTTCAAAAAAGAAACTATGGGTGAATGCTCAATCAAAAAATAAATTACAATTCTAAACGAGTTTCAGACTCAATTATCAATACTTCATTGTAGTTTTTCTTGCCAGTACGCTACTTTTGGAACTACCTGGTTTTATTTGTGAAGTTGAAGTAGCTGGGATTAATAAAAATAATCAACTTGGAATGTTGTCCTTAAGATTATCCATGATTCTATCGACAACATCACATAGATATTCTATTCCAGTTAAGTTGTGATCCTTCCACGCTTCCCATTTTTCCTTTTCTTCTGCTCGTATCTTCTCTTTAAGTTCTTCCATATGTTTTTGGGTAATAAAATTGACTCTTTATGACTTTCAGGAGGAATTTATTCTTGAATCATAGTGACATCTTCACCTAATTTTTTTCTTCACGATGTTCATTGTCATCTAAAGTTGAAGACTGAAAATTTATATGGCCTTCGACTTCTTTTTGGGCACAAACAACCTTTTGTAATGTCCAAAAAATTCAAGCTCTTCATTCTCTATTTGATTGAAGATATTCATTCTTTCAAAATGAACAGTTGGAACATTGGTGGTCTCCCCAAAAAAACTAAGTTCATAGTCTACATAGTTGCATCTTGTGGAAAATCATTGAACATTGGTGGTTTCCTCCACCCATGTGCTTTCGGGCTACCTCATCTGGGCGTAGTCCCTTAAGAGCCCTAAGGCCAAAACACGCTATATCTTCAACGGTGATTTCTCAGAATCCATGGCACCTAGAGACATCTCGTTAGATCTGAGACCTCTATGTTGGGGCCCTCTACAAAATCCTCTCGCGGTTTTCTCCATCTCCATTTGGTTCTCTCATGTCCTATTGTTTACAAACGCTCAAAATAGTGTAGTCTGAGTCATTGTAGGGATGCCAGAGGCTGTAGTTTGCAAATGGAATCTCATGGGACCAAACCAACTACGCAAACATGCCGGGATGGCCAGGTGAATGCTAGTGGAGGATTTGTTTTGGTTTCCTACGCTCCCTGTGCTTTTACGCCACCTCGTCCGGGCGTAGTTGCTTAAGAGCCCTAAGGCCCAATCACGCCATATCTTCAACGAGTGATTTATAGAACTCTATGGCACCTAGAGACATCTCGTTAGATATAAAACCTCCATGTCAAGTCACTCTATGAAATCCTTTCACCTATTTTTCCATCTCCATTCGGTTCTCTCGTTGTCCTATTGTTTGCAAAATGTAAGAAATAGTGTAGTCTAAGTCAGTGTAAGGCTTTGCTAGATGTTGTATTTTGCAAATGGTAGCTTGTGGGACCAAACCATTTGGGCCAACATGTCTAAATGGCCTAGTGAACACTAGTGGAGGCTTTTTTGGTTCCCTACACTCCCTATGCTTTCGGGCTACCTCGTTCGGGCATAGTCTCTTAAGAGCCCTGAGACCAAAACACCTTATATCTTCGACATGTGATTTCTCAGACTCCATGGCACCTAGAGATGTCTCATTAGATCCAAAACCTCCATGTTGAATCCCTCTACGAAATCCTCCACAGTTTTCTCTGTCTCCATTTGGTTCTCTCGTTGTCCTATTGTTTGTAAACATGCGAAATAATGTAGTCTGAGTCAATGTAAGGCTGCTAGATGCTATATTTTGCAAACGGTAGCTTGTGGGACCAAACCGTCTAGGCCAACACATCCATATGGCCTGGTGAACACTAGTGGAATATTTTTTTGGTTCCCTACGCTTCCCATGCTTTGGGATACCTCGTCCGTACGTAGTCCCTTAAGAGCCAAGAGGCCAAAACATGCCATATCTTCGACGGATGATTTCTTAGACTCCGTGGCACCTAGAGACGTCTCATCAGATCTGAAACCTCCATGTTGGGGCACTCTATGAAATAATCTCACCAATTTTTCTATCTCCATTTGGTTCTCTCACCATCGTATTGTTTGCAAACATAAGAAATAGTGTAGTCTAAGTCAGTGTAAGGTTGCTAGATGTTGTATTTTGCAAATGGTAGCTTGTGGGACCGAAACCGTCTGAGCCAACATGTCCAAATGGCCTGGTGAATGCTAGTGGAGGATTTTTTTGGTTCCCTACGCTCCCCATGCTTTCGGGATACCTCATTCGGGCGTAGTCTTTTAAGAGCCCTAAGACCAAAACACCTTATATCTTTGACATGTGATTTCTCGACTCATGGCACCTAGAGATGTCTCGTTAGATCTAAAACCTCCATGTTAAAGCCCTCTACGAAATTCTCTCATGGTTTTCTCCATCTCCATCTAGTTCTCTCGTTGTCCTATTGTTTGTAAACGCGCGAAATAGTGTAGTCTAAGTTAGTGTAAGGCTGCTAGATGTTGTATTTTGCAAACGGTAGCTTGTGGGACCAAACTATTTGGGATAACACATCCATATGGCCTGGTGAATACTAGTGGAGGCTTTGTTTTGGTTCCCTACACTGCCCGTGCTTTTGGGCTACCTTGTCAGGCATAGTCCCTTAAGAGCCTTGAGGCCAAAACACGCCATATCTTCGACGAATGATTTCTCAAACTCCATGGCACCTAGAGACATCTTGTTAGATCCAAAACCTCAATGTTGGGTCCATCTACAAAATTATCTCTTGTTTTCTCCATCTCCATTTTGTTCTCTCATTTTCCTATTGTTTGCAAACACTCGAAATAGTGTAGTCTAAGTCAGTGTAGGGCTGCCAGAGGTTGTAGTTTGCAAATGGAAGCTCATGGGACCAAACCAACTACACCAAAACATCGGGGTGTCCCTACTAATGTAAGTGGAGGATTTTTTTTGTTTCCCTACACTCCCCATGCTTTCGGGCTACCTTGTCCGGTGTAGTCCCTTAAGAGCCTTGAGGCCCAAACACGCCATATCTTTGACGGGTGATTTCTCGGACTCATGGCACCTAGAGATGTCTCGTTAGATCTGAGACCTCCACATTGGGCCCTCTAAAAATCCTCTCACAAGTTTATTTGTCTCTCATTTTTCTCTCACTATGATATTGTTTACAAACACATGAAAAATAGTGCGGTCTCGAGTCGGTGTAGGGGCTGCCAGAGGCTATAGTTTGCAAACGAAGCTTGTGGGACCAAACCATCTACACCAACACATTGGGGTGGCCAGGTGAATGCTAGTGGAGGCTTAATTTTTGTTCCCTATGCTCCTTGTGCTTTCGGGCTACCCTGTTCGGCTTTAGTCACTTAAGATCCTTGAGGCCAAAACACACCATATCTTCGACGAGTGATTTTCGGACTCGTGGCACTTATAGATATCTCGTTTAATCCAAGACCTCCACATTGGGGCCCTCTACGAAATCCTCTTGCGGTTTTCTCTGTATCCATCTGGTTCTCTCACTGTGTTATTGTTTGCAAACACACGAAATAGTGCAGTCTGAGTTAGTGTAGGGCAGCCATACATTGTAGTTTGCAAATGGAAGCTCGTGGGACCGAACCAACTACGCCAACACATTGGGGTGGCCTAGTGAATATTATTGGAGGCTTCGTTTTGGTTCCCTACACTCCCTATACTTTTGGGCTACCTCGTCTAGGCATAGTCGCTTAAGAGCCCTAAGGTCCAAACATGCCATATCTTCGACGGGTGATTTCTCAGACTCTGTGATACCTAGAGACATCTCGTCAGATCCAAGACCTCCATGTCGGGGCCCTCTACAAAATTTTCTCATGGTTTTCTCTGTATTTATCTGGTTCTCTCGCTGTGTTATTATTTGTAAACATGTGAAATAGTGCAGTCTAAGTTAGTGTAGGGCTAACCCATCCGCGTAGTCATTTAAGAGCCCTGAATGACTATATTGGATTAAGAATGAATTTCTTTTGTTTAGTCCAATCACCTAGTAAATCTTTCTTGTTTAGTTTTGGATGGGAGTCAATTGGCCTACGACTTAGCGATCTTCCATTCATTGATAATTTATGTTATGATAAACCCATGGATGCTTTCAAAAGTTCCTTAAAAAGGATAGGAGTAGTCATCAAAGCCTAGTGAAGGGTGTGATGTGATTTCCAAATAAATTGAAATGCCTACAGATTTAAAGGTAGTAACACGAATTGGACAAGATTAGACAATCAAGAATCATTGAGTGTCTGAATCACAATGTCATTGCATCTGGAGACATTCTCAAGCATTGGAGTAATGTATATGGAGAGACATTCTCAAAATATCAACAGATGAAAGGAATCAAATTGTGATGAATGTTAGGTGTTTTAAGAGGGGAGAATACTACAAAGCATATAAGATTGTAGTAAATGCATGATAAGATAGGAACCCGTACATAGAGACCATGAGTAAGAAGAAGCGCATGTAAGGTAAATACACATATACACATTGATAATTTGAATGAATAATTACTCAGATTAGGTAACTCTTTATATACATACATTATATAAATATTGATTTCCAAATTTTTATGCGTATTATACATTGAAGATGCTAGTACATGTACATCAACAATAAATGAAAAAATAATCCATAATGTCTTAAATATTGTCAAGTGCACATCATATTAGATTCATGCAAAAATAATCTCATAAATGTTAGGTCTCATACAAAATTATCAAGTTCCAAATAGTATTTTAATGTGCATAATAAATATAAAAATTCCCAAATAGGTCATATACCATCAAGTTCAAATGCCATATAGACATACATACAATGCCATGCACATAGGCATACAAAAACAATGTCATGTAAGACATATATTTCCTACTCATCAAAATCTATCCCTCTCTTGACCTTGCTCGAAGAAGGACCTCCCTTAGACAAAGATGGAGATCCATGAGATGACTTTGGATCATCTGAGCCCATGCTTCGAGTCCTCTTCTACTGAATACTCTCCTGTAGATGAGCCTGTAAATGAAAACAATGTTTTTTTCAAAACTTAATTTATATATGTTTTTAACATGTATTTAAGACCATGCTAGAATGAAAGTATTTACATAAATACAAAAATTACCTCAAGTTATCGATCATGCCAAATTTGCATCTCATGCTCAAATGAGTCATCGGGAGCTCCTGCGATGCGAATGCGGGGGTACGAAGACAACAAGATGGAGGAATCCGAATCCGTGCCCTCAAAGTTAAAATGGAGGGGCTTGAAGTTCCCTACATACACATAAGATCAGAAAATCTAACATCAAAATTAATGAAAATAGAGATAAGTACATGTATATACATAATGACAATATTTGAACTAATTTTATCAATATAGAACTATTGCTTTTACCCCGCCATGCCTATGCGAATAGAATGAACAGGCTGCTACTACCTATCACGAGTAACTCCTGCATACACACAATGAAGGACATTATTAACATAATTTAAAAATTATACAATGAAAGACATTACTATCATGTAATTTAACATAATATGAATTACACGAGAAATTTAACAAAATTTATGTGTTGTTTGAATACCTCGGTGAGTTGTTGCATACATGAAATCACAACAACAACACCTTTATCTACTTGTCATAGAGATGGTGGGGTGTCTAGTTAAGTCAATATCTTTATCAAACATGTATATCATGTGAGTTAGATGGACATACAAGAACATACATATATTTGACTTCAAAACTAATATGTGTATATATATATATATATATATATATATATATATATATATATATATATATATATATATATATATATATATATCTATATATGTATACATATACATATATATACATATACATATATATATACATATATATATATATACATATACATACATATATATATACATACATATATATATACATACATATATATATACATATACATATATATACATATACATACATATATATATACATACATATATATATATACATATATACATACATATATATATACATACATATATATATACATACATATATATATATATATATATATATATATATATATATATATATATAACATGTATGTGAAAATTTTACACAATTAACATTCTAAATTACCTCTGTGAATGTATGTGTATGCATGGTGCTCGCCACCTATGGTCGGGATGAAGATGCACCTCCCGCGCGATGTAATATCAATGCATGTACATGTACAAATACAATTATTTCAAAATTTAACATATATAAGTAAATTAGGTACTCCAATTTTTTTGTAACACACATAACAAAACATAACAAATTTACCTATGAAGGTGACACCAATGAATGTAATCCAAATGTCTTACTCAAAAGGACATATGACATAGTGACATTATCGTGTTCACCCCTAGCACCAGGTGCACCAAAATGAGTACCCATGAAAGTATCATCCTCCTCGGGCCCCAAACATATGCTACCACATGATGAGAAAAAATGTGGCCTCATGCTAGTACTCCTTGAGGGAATACTTTGTGTACCTCCACAATTATCTGGCTCAGAAATCTCCCTTGTATGTCAAACAAGGGTCAAATAGCCCCTGAAGTCCATGGAGTGTATCAATCTCTACTGTCTCCTTCACTGCTTGAGGGAAAATCTTAGGGTGAGGGGGATTCTATGTGGGGAATCTACCCTGTTGAATAGGTGCACATTGTGCACCTAGTCGATCTTGTGTAGATCCTTTTCCTCACCTACTGAAATCTCATAAATTAAAATAATTTGGGATCTCGTTGAGGATAAAATCATAATAGAGTTTCCTTAGAAAGTATAGTGGCACCTCGTTGTTATTACAAGGTGGAAAATCAAACACCATCCACCATCGGTCCCAAAAATTATTTTTAATCAAATTATTATTGCACCAATGGATGGGAAATCATTTACATGTCAACGGAACATGAAAATTAGTGTGAAGTCCGTGAATAAGGTGCATATGATTTATTCTGAAATTTCTTTTTCTTTTCATCCACATATGACAATTTGTTGGAATAATAAACCCTACTGACCCTCTCTATAAGTTATCCAATGATAAATTTTCCTCGTTGTCATGTCAATTTAATAAAGTGATGCCTCAATGTGTTTGCAAGAGAGGTGCGGTGGGGCTTGTAGATTGTGCATCCCTCAATTTTTTGATTAAATCCTCTATTTCAATTTTGTTTTCAACTATTTGGGATGCTAAATCTTCTTGACTACCCAAGGGATGTTGAGTAATTGTGGGAGTTTCAGGAGGGATGTCAGGAATAACAGGGTTTGGTTGTGGTTGATTCCCTCGAACTCTAATTATAACAATAAAAATATGTATTCAATTTAAAATTTAATCTATAATTATCATATTTCAATGCAATTTTGAGAAAATAATTGTGCTTACCTCTTCTCCGTGGCACCATCGTCGATTCAGATCTTCTTGGTGATCCAAAATGATCCTTTGAGCTTGAGATCCAACTAAATGAAAAAATGTGAGGGCATGAACAAGCTCTGAAACTTGCGTTTGAGGGAGGTAAAATGATAGAGGCTCGGGCCTCTTTTTTGTTATAGTAGGCATAACGCGTACGTGTTATGTAACGCATACGCATTATGCTTTGGTGATTCTCAAGCCAAAAAACTTAAAACACGAGCACATTTTACTTTTTAAAAGATTCTTGTCCAGTTTTTGGCCCCGAACTTTGTGCACTTACCCTAGCCAATGTGTAGGAATGATTTATTTTGAAAGGTGATTTGTGAATGGATTGTGGAAGGAGAGCTGTACATTGCTCCACTACGAGGAATAAATCCGTAGCCCCGAAGGAGATGCATTTGATTTTGATCACAACATTACTTTATTGTTAGTCGGAATCCATAGCCCTGGTAGAGATTATTAGAAATACCCGGAGAGAGAGTATATATCAATTTTTATTTTCTTTTAGCGTTTGTTTTCGATTGATTAATTTTGATTCTTTTGATTTTTGAAAGCTTATTTCATCTCTTTTGTTGACAAGGGGTTAAGAACCACTAATGGCTTGATGGAAGGATGTGGAAGTGATTTTGATGACATTTGGCTAGTGTCAACAAATACGCCCAAAAATTCTTCCCAATAAGTTTATTATATGTAGATAGTGATAAGTTCTTTAAGAGGTTAGTCATTCTTTAATTTACCAAGGTGATGAAAGACCAAGGTCAAACAAATACCATAGAGATAAATTTCATAAAAATGCATGTGAATAGGCTAACCACGATAACATCAAAGGGATGAAAATGGTAGATGACTTGTAAATGAATATGAAAGAAAGGGAAGAAAGAACATCCATATGCACACAATACCGATTGCGTGTTTGATCTTCATACCTTTGTTTTTGTTTTTGTAATGTTTTAATGTTTTATTTTGTATTTTTGAACTATTTTATGATTTTTTGATTTCTTGATGGTTATTAAAATGAAACATGTCACTCTACATGATAGGATCCAACAACAATGTGTGTGACTTCCTTGATAAGGGAGACTAAGCATGTTTGTTTATCAAGAGTGATATTATCCCCGATCTCGATGATCATGGTGAGTTCACACTCAAAAAATGACTGTGATTTTTTTTGAAACATGGGTTTCATATGTGGGAGTTTGAGTTCCCTATCCATAGGTTTCTACACTTTACACCATACTTGATGGGTACGTTGGTGTGCATTCTGGAATTGTGTTTGATTTTGGATTTTATGATCATTGGAGTTGTTGGTAGCTTTGGATCTCTTCAGATTTTTGATCTTGGCTTGATAAAGAACCTGTCTGGGTTTCTTATAAGCTAATTATTTACTTTTATGATCCCAAGAATTTAGAGAAGAACGTGGATGTTTAGAATTGATGAGAGGAATGACAATGGGCTTGCCATAATATTTGGTAGAAGAATAATGTGATGGAAGAAAAGGATTCGGTCTAAGGATTAAAGAAGATGGCCTACTGGGAGGTGAGCCATAGATAGAAGATGAAGGGCTGTTAGGATGTGACCCAAGAATAGAAGAAGAAGGGCTACTAGGACATGATCCATAGATAGAAGATGAAGGGCTACTAGGATATGGCCCAAGAATAGAAGAATAAGGGCTACTAGGATGTGACCCATAGATGTAAGATGATGGGCTACTAGGATGTGGCCAAAGAATAGAAGATGATGGATTACCCAAAGGTGATCCATACATAGAAGACAAGGGGATAGTTAGGCATGCCCCAAGAATATAAGATAGTGGACTAGTCAAAAATGTCCCACAAATAGCAAAGGGAGGGCTACTAGAAGGTGACCCACACCTAGACGAAGATGAATAAGAGGAGGATCAATGGATCAATGCAATACCAAGGAGTTTCATCACATAATGAAGAATGTGAAGATGGAAGAATAAGAGGAGGATCAAGTTTCATGATTTTAGGCTCTTCCTCTATTTCTTGATAAAAGGAATCAACATTTTCTTTAGAATATGCGGGTGCATTGAAGTCTAAAGAGAATCCTTTCTCGTAATCTTCTAAAGGAATATCTTCATGTGCCCCTATAAATTCCCTGATTGTTTCTTCATTCTAAAGAGGTCAATCAGTATGAGTTATTGATCAATCACCAGGGGTTGATTGGAAGAAAGAGGTTCACTTGGTGTGGAATACTTAGAATATGTTTGATGATGATTGATAGAAGAAGATGATGTGGGGGACGAAGAAGATGTGTAGCTAGATGTCTCAGGAGTAGAAGAAGGTGGTGTGGACCTACCTATACAATGGTATATCATCTGTAAAATAGTAGGATTAAGTCCAAATTCTGTAGATTGTGACGCATGGGTCGATTCAGATGTTTGAATAGAAGGAATTTGAGTCACATGAATATTCAAAGAAGGAAGACTTAGTGGGGGTGATTGATGAAGAAGGTCCTGCGCAGAAGGGGAGGACTGTGATTCAAGAATCATGTTAGATGAATAATAACAAGGGTCCTAAAAAGAAAGAGAGGACCGAGATTCAAGAATTATATTATATGTTTGATTTGAGGGATTTGGAGTCACACATATCTTCAAAGGAAGATGTCATTGAGGTGACTGATAAAAGGGGTCCTATGAAGAAAGGGGACCACAACGTAGGAGGCATATTAAATGTATGCTGAAGAGGGTCCTGTAAAGATAGGGAGGACCATGAAATAGGAGTCACATTATATGACTTAGGATTTGAATTAGTTGAATTCGAATAGTATTTTGGATCTGAATCATCAGAGGAAATATTTGGATTGGAATCCTCAGAAGAAGAGGAAATGTTTAGATTAGAATCAGAAGAAGGGTGGGGGAACTCGAATAATAATTTGGATCAGAAGTGTCCAAACCATACCACCGACTATGAGATGAAGGTGGGGAACGGGTTACCCGAATGGGTTCTCTAGCGCGAAGAACCAAACGAGGTTTGGTCATGATGGGCATCTTTTGATTTGTACACTAAAAATTTGATTCCTTATTGTCATATGTATAAGGGACCTTGTGATAATCAATCATTTTTGGTGTGTTTTGGGTTCAAAGGTCTAGACCTAAATTATATGATCAAACTTCTTCAAAGTGAAGAAGGTTTCATGTTGATTTGGGCAACATAATGACAACCAACTAGACATTTCGCAAATATGGGGATGCTTGTGTGATTTTCCAAAAAGGGAAGCTAAGAAAAACATACATCATGATAACGTAATTTCAACAATCCAACAAGGTTTGGACAACAAGTTGTGAGTGCAAAGAATCAAAGGCTTGAAAGGATTGTCCTTAGAAATATAAGTCTATAAGGTGAACGATCACAAGGAACAATCATACAAGCTCAAAACACAACACCACTCAAACTTAAGTGATAAAAAATGACCAAATAATAATGAATGATAAAGGATTAATGGATCAAAGTGATTTTCATAAATGGATAAGTCAAAATGATGAATGAGACACAATCACGCAAATTTTGTTTGTAAACCAATTAGTCAAATGGAGTACTTCCTAAGTCTGTTTTTGGAAAGGTAGTTGGTGTTGTAAGATAATTAACAAGATGTCCCTACTTATGTCAAGTTCAAAGACATGAATAAGGTGTAAGTAATAACAAGAAGTTAATGTGACCTCCAAACAAGGTATACGAGAAGCAAGCCCAAATTCAATTAATACCTATATCTCAAAAAGTGTGAGTTACGATTGTGAGTGACACAACAATGTCACTAAGATATGTTAACCAAAATTTGTGAGAAAGTAAGGTATTGATATCAAGATGATATTGATATAACACACAGACAAGTGGTAACACATAACACTTTTCAAAATCGAGGTAATAATGAAATCAAACTAAAAGCTTATAGTATAACTAAGAATTGTTAAAATGTGTATAACGCAACCTTATAATGTAGATATTTAGGTCAATTTTACAAGAAACAAGACGTAAATACCAAAATTATAGTGATACGATATAAACAAGGTAACCTTTCCGAGGAAGTTCAAGGTGATGAATCAAGCCTAACTATGATGACGATCTTGACTTGGGTATCAAGATAAAAAGGATACCAATGATATGAAAACATCTCCACACACTTTAGACATTTAACAACCCATCTGCAAACATGGATGGGTGTAAACAGACAAAAAAGTGGCAAAACAATCAATTGATAATGCAAAGGTAGTCACTCTTCTTTTGATCAACAAAGTGTCAAAAGAAAGTGAAGGAAGTAGATCAATTGGGGTTAAAAATGTTGGCCTCACTTCAGCAGAGTTTCACCTTACCTTAGGGTAAGTGAAAAACTAAGAAAAAGTAACACTTCCCATGTTTCGTGATGAACAATGGCTCACAACTCAAAATTGTTTTGAAATGGTCAAAGTTGGCTCCTGGTCAAAGATATCTTCCTAGGTGGTTCTCTCAACTAGGTGTTACAAAGTTGTCTTAAGCAAGCTCAATTTACCCAAAAAGTCACAATGACTAATTTGGGAGTATCTCGGCTTTACTTTACCCCCTTCAAGCACAATGGGAAACAAGTGCGTTCATCGTGTAATCTCACTGGGGTTGCCATATGGATAACCGGTAACGCTAACTCACAAGGAAACACTAGTCAAGTAGGTTGTGCGGAGCACTTCCCATTTCATCGTCAAGGTTCCCTCTTACATGGACTACTTTGGGGTTCCTAGGACCACCCCCATTTTTGTAGCTTAAGGCTTATGCCAAAGGGGTTATGTCCTAGTTTTAAGCGAGACGGGATGTACCCTTATCCGAACCTGCAAATATAGTGTTTTGAATGTGGTGTGCTTTTTATCTTGTTTAATTTGATGTGGTTTGCTTGAACACCTTTTGGAAACCTACACGAAAATTATATTAGTAGCTTAATTTTGTTTCAACACCACCTTTTCTTTGACAAGCATTTTTGGTCCTGCATAACGGATTAGTAATTTTCCAAAAACACAAAAGAGGATAAAACATCATTTTTGATTCTCAAGATCGTCCCAGGATGTAAGAGAAGAGCATACACGACGTAAAATCCAACTATGAAATAAAAAAATGGAATTTTTTTGGTTCAAATGCAATATTTGTTCATTTTAACCAACTTTGACATTCATCCTTTTAAGAACAAGCATTAAGTTAAATGAGATGTTTTCTAAATAATAGACAAGGTGTAGAATCGTTTATGATTCCCAAGATCACCTAAAAGGTGTGAGGGAAGAGCATACGCGATCCTAGCCTCCTAAACAAAAATGCAACATTGATTAACTTTAATCAAGCAAAATTAGCATAAATTATCTTCAAATATACTATAAAAATAGAAATTAGTCTCAAATAAACCTTGCAAGGTGTTAGAACATCAAAGACCAAATTTTGCAAAGCATTTAGACATGTTAGAAATGAGTAACTTACTAAAAATTAAAAACCTAAATTTTTGGTAACTCAAAACCCCAAATTTATGTTTCCATTGTGTATTTTGCTTCAATACCTTTCCAACACAACAAAAACGGAGTTGTTTGAGTTCGGGAGAAAATGTTATGGCCTCTGGAAGATTGTTAATGATGCATGCGCTAGGATTTGTGTGCCTACACTAGGATTTGGGTGTTTGCACTAGGATTTGTGTATCTGCGCCATCTTATGTAAAAATGACAGTTTTAAAGGTGTGTGCACCATGGTTTGGGTGTGTGCACCCTATTTAAGGTACCTGCACTAGGATTTGTGTACCTAAACCACCTTGTGTAAAAATGACAGTTTTGAAGGTGTGTGCATCATGGTTTGGGCGTGTGTCCCTAGTTTAAGGATCCTGCGCGTGGTTTTGGGCAATTGTGTTAGGATTTGTATACCTGTGCCACCCTGTGTAAAAATACACAGTGAGAGTTATGCCTGCGCACACAAAATGATGTGTGCACTCCCTTTCTTGGGTGACGTCAAAAATACGTCATTTTAACATAAACAACTTCAAAAAGGTCAAATTTTTGATATGTTAGCTCAAAATTGACAACAACCCATCAAAATTAAACCCTAAAAAGACTCAACACATGCAAAGTTAGCAAAATCATAAGAAATTTAACATTATTTCACACATGTAATATTAGCAAAAGACACCAAAAAGCTCAAAACACTCCAAATTTTAGTATGTTAGCTCGAAATTGACAACAACCCATTAGAATTAAAGATCTAAATGAGATCCTACACATGGAATATTAGCAAAATCCTAAGAAATTGAACATTATTTTCCATATGTGTATATCAAGGTTTAGCCAAAAATTTGAAATAACAATAAAATTTGAGCTAGAATTCTAAGGGACTAAGGACCCGTCCCACTAGGTGTGCCAAATGTGTACATGTATTTATTAGTAATGCAAAAGAGTTAGAACTAACACCTAGTAGTCCTTAAACAAATATAAATCAAATTCAATGCACCATCATGCTTAGAGCTTAAGAAAGACTAATCTACTAACATCATTGCATTAGAACATGAACAAATATTCAAACTAACATGTTAATCCATTAATCTCTATCTCTATTGAATGCTAATCAAATGAAATCAACCTATTTGGATCATTAGCAATCAAAGGTTTTATTGTATGTTTGAATCCCAAGGTTTTCAAGAATGGAGTCTTATAAATCCATGGCTACAACACCATTTGAAATATCCCCATATGACTTCAAAACTTGGATGGATGAATAGAAGAAATGAAAATAGCTAGCTCCTCCAATGAAGAATGCTCCAAGATGAAAAAATGGCTATAGCTTAGGCTCTATGTTCATCTAGGAATGTAAAGGTGTAAGTGTAAAGGTAGGAGGAGGTCTCTTTATATAGCCCAATGGATAGAGGAATCTCTACATCTCTTTGTATGTGGGATAATAGAGATGTTGAGTTAGTTGTGGATAAAGGGGGTTTAGAAAGGGTTGAGTTAACTTTAGGAGAGTTTAATTTGTCCTTTAGTGACTCATGGGGATAAAGGGGTTTATTAATTAACCAAAGTGATTAATTAATAGGTGTGCAAGCTTATAAAAGCTTTTTAGAGGAATATTAGCATGATTTAGACTATAGAAGGGAATTAAATCAACTAAATAATGATTTATTGATTTAATGAAAGGGGAAGCTAATTAATTAATAATAATTAATTAGTTTAGATAGAAGGAAGGATTAATTAACAGAAGGTCATTAATTAGGGTATTTGTTGAATAGAAGACTTAATTAATTAACGTAATGTAATTAATTAATGATGATAGGAGAGAAGATGAGCACTCTTGATGATATGTCGCCAATTTGCGGGAATAGGGATAATTAATAAAATTTAAGTATTTAAATTGTTTAGGCTAAATTATAGGTGTCTACAATATCAATATTTTGAAACAAATTTCTTAAAAAATTAATTTTCCTAAATAAATAATAAATAAATTTTTTGGGATGGGGAGAAAAATGTTGTCAATAACTTCAAATCTTGCGGGTTTAATCATGACACCATTCTTTAAAACATTTTCCTCAGAATAACACCCCAAAATTAAACACCAAAATTAACATGTTAATGGTAAACATTACAATTTTTAAAGAATAGATGAGAACTAATTTTTGAGTTTACATTATTAAAAATGTCTTGCCGCACCACTACAATACATAACTTGACTTGCCCCCTTGTAATTCGTTCACATTTTATGGTTAGGAAAAATGGCCCGGTGGTTAGATTGGCTCCACCAATCACTCTAGATGTCAATTGTTTTGAAACGTGTAATTCGGTTTAATATTTGTCAATTCTATGATACATAATTGTTTTCTAAAATTAGGAAACAAAGGATGTCCACAAACTAAGTGTTGTTAAGTTCTAAAACTAATATTTATAGTTTAAGGCCCATTTAATTAATATCTTAATACACTATTCAAATGCTTAAAATAACTTCCCATGAAGTGGTTTAATTAAGTTGGGAAAAATTTCAAGTTATGGGAAATTCAATATATCAAGTACAAGTGTAGGATTTGAAGATTTCCCTTAAATCAAACCATTCCCCACCGAATTTTTAGGTTTGCACAAAAACCTAAAATTCTTATAACTTGTTCAAGTTGTCATTTTTTTTGTTTATTTTTTCATTTTCTCTCTCACATTTGATTTTGCGGGTTCATGGATGGAATTCTCATGGAAGCACCTTCAAGATATCTACTTGAATGTCTCATGCTCATTCCATTCATTCTGATTTTCTATGACCTTATATTAGTTTATTTTATATGCATTAATATTTCCTATTCTATTTATTACACATACTCTAAATATATGGTTTGATTGTTTATTTGGTGTTATATAGATTTATATTTATCTACTATAAATATAATTTATTCACGACATAATTTTTTTTTCTTTTTGTGTGTGTGCTTGCTCACGTTCATTTAAAAACCAAGGGGACACTTTGCTTTTTACTAGAGTCAAACCCTTATGTAATTAGGAGAGGTTGTAGACTCTCTAAGGTCTAAGTGGTCGGTCTGCAAAGCATGGGACATGCCCAATGAATGGATAAATGAGGGAGGGGTTTTCCATGGTCTTCACCCTCCAAACTCATCTATTTTAATCAAACAACAACATGCCACAACCCATGTAATGGTAGTGGCCCTAATTCTTTATTTTTAAATAATTTTTACAATACTTTTACACACACACACACATACATATGTATGTATGTATAAATATGTATATATATATATATATATATATATATATATATGTATATATACATACATACACTCATGTATATATGTATGTATGTATTTAAGTATTATGATAACATATTAAAAAGAAAAAATTTAAACTTAGGTCGTGACCCTAATGTCCCTCATAAATACATACATACATATATACACACACATTTATTATATACGATTTAATTTTTTTAGAATAAAATAAAATGAAAACTCTATTTCTTTTTTCTTTATAATAAACCTTACTCCATCAATTTTTTTCTATTACACAACACACACATACATCTACATCTACTTATGTTATCCCATTTTTGAGTTTATCGAGAAAATGGAGATAACCAATTGAAAATTTTCTTGATGAGATACTTTTATGTCTTTTCTCATCCAAGGTTTACTTTTGAAAATGCCTTGTTTGCTGTTGCTCAATTCAAATTTCGGGTTCCTTAGAAAAAAATCATATTTTATGCAAGGTGTTTTTACCATCAAAATTATGAATCGAAGTGTGCTTTTGGGTTTCGGGTTCCAAATGCATTAGAACATTCCATTATCGAAGAATATGCGATATGATTCATGTTTCCTGAACCCGAAACCCAACACACTATTTCACTTCAGGTTTTTAGGTTTTCTTGCATCGGGTCACGGGGCAATTTGTATGCCAAGTGTTTTATGTTGTTTAAACGTCAACCTCGACTACTCGTTGATGGATCCCTTTGTATCAGGTTTTCGAGACCCAATTAGATAATCCCAAGAAATGAAAAATGTAGTTAAACTTCCACCCCCAAAGTAAATGCCACTAATGTCATGCTGGAAGTTGGTGATCCACATGTGTCAGCCTACATGTAATTAATGCTAGGTTATTTATAAATAGGTGAGATTTCCACATCATTTGTACATTTTTAGTCCCTCTGTCATTTGGATTTCTCTCCTGCTATTGCACTTCCAAATCTTGATTCACGTTTTCTGGTGTTTGCATGGATTTTTCTTGGATTTAAAGGGTGTTTTCATCTTGCGGTAAGTAAAATTTCCTACGGATATTTATTTTGGTGCTTTTTGGGTCTTGTTTTGGTTTGCATTAAGTGGAAGGAGTTATTTTTACGTTTCTCGAATAATTTTTCTCCTTGTCCCTCAAATTTGTTGTTTTTATTTCTCAAAGGGAAGTGGGGAGTCTTTTTGGGTTCTTTGCTTGTACATTTTTGATAAGGACTTCAAGATTAACAAACTGAAAATGATCACTTGAGGATTTGTGCCTCGAAAGAATGTTTTGGATTTTTTACATGTTGGAACAAGGTGATTTTCCAACGAGAGAGATTTGGGTTTTTCTCTTTCTAAGCAAGTCCAAAGTTCCACACAGTGTTTCAGATTTATTCACCTCACCGACAAGCCATATCTTCCATAGTCTATTAGATTTTCCCATCTCTTTGAATAGGGTCAAAGTTCCAACAACGTATTGGGTTTTTAAAGGAGTCGAGAAAGGTTCAACTTCCATAGTATTTCAAGTTTTTTGGGTTGATCAATGGGTTCAAAACCACGATAGTGTGTTGAACTTTTCAAGGTGTATTACAGGAGGAAAAACTCTAATTCGATTCAAGGATTTTAAGGAAGTGTTGTAGCTATTGTTCTTCAGTTCCTCATGTTTGATTCAAGAAAGGGAAAGGGGAAGAAGGAAGGATCTAAAGAGATGAAGTACAAATATAAGGTAGTTATGCCCCCTTCCAGCATTGACTCTAATTTTGATATTAGAGATACAAATTTAGTGCACATGGATATGGATGAATTTTAGATCAGATTGTAGAGTTCTTCACAAACTTCATGGATGTAGTCCCTCTACACAAGTGGGATACCTATGGCTACTGCGTTCCCCCCATATCTACCCAATGACATGATTTTATTCTTGCATGTGTTTGTCATTATGACTCATATTCAAGTTTGGTCCAATCGGATGGGATAAGTGGTCGTCAAGCTAGATACTCGATTATTTCAATGAGATTCTAAGGATTCCTAAATTTGATCAATATGTCGGAAAAACCCTTGAAAAACCCAACTGTCCGGTATAATGACTTGGATAATTGTACTAAATATATCAACAAAAAGTACTTGATTAAGCCTAAGCCTTCTATATCTAGGTTCCCAAAAATAGTCCCTATGAGTGACTTTATCTTGGAGATCAGTGACATCATCACACTTCTCAAGAGATTTTTGGGCTCCTTGATGCTAAGGAATTTCATGGATGGATGTATTAGTTTATCTCCACCATCAAGAAGAACGAACAATTCTTTGATTGGGGAATGTTTATCAATGACACTATTGACACCCAAATGAAATAAGTCTTATCTACGGGTAAGTTCTACATGATGTCATATGTTATTTATGCTACAAAAAGAATGAGGAATTATCATGGGTTGGATCCATCATGCAATAGGTCTTCTGATCATATTTACAAGTTTTATCCTCAGTTTTCGTAGAAGGAAGTCAAACACATTTTAGAAGGGTCAATGACACTTTCTTCTATGAGAACATATGTAGATTAGAACCTAATATTTTGAAGCAAAGGGTCTCAAATGCTACATGGAGTGTGGTATCAAAATGGGGTTGCATATTTTTTCAATTTAGGAAATTCACCTATTTATGGGTTGCCATATTTCAGGGATCACCCATGCGTCTTCCTAGGTATCCAAGCAATAAGTGGATCCTCATGGAATTGGTTCGAAAGCTCTTGGATTTCCACAATTTCCAACAAAGAAAACACAAAGCTTCTTTTTCCTTTCCTATATCTATCAAGATACACTTTTTCCTCTTATCAAAGAAAAAAAAATGTGGTCTTTGAAATAAAATATAATCTCAAGAAGAATATGCCGCCAAGACCAAGTTTTGATTTTTCAAGGTTCTCTTAAGGCTCATGAGAATATACAACTTCATGTTTTAGATATTGAAGACATTTGGATCAATTGCCTGGATGAAGTAGTAATAAGGAGAAAGGAAAATATTATATTGAACTTGGATGAAATCAGGATGCTAGATTTTGTTGATGTTTTTGAGGATGCATTGGAAATGAAAGTGTTGTCAAACCTATGTATGAGAAGATGGATGGTGATAAAATGGGGTTTACCCCAATCAAATGGTCAATAAAATAATAATATTCTATCCAAGATAAATCCACTCAAACCATCATTCACACTAGTGCATGGTTGTATTTTTAGGGAATTCACCCCAAAGATTCTAGCTTCCCAAAGCTTCCTGTCACATCCGTGTCGTGAAGCGGGTCCCTCTCATGAGGGAAAGGATAAAGGTGGAATCCCACCTAAAAATGTAAATTTTAATTTTTCCAGCAATGGAGTTAAGTCTCACCCTCCATCATATGTTATTCCTACCTCATTAGTTGTGGTACTCGACTCTCCTTCTCCATCAATTGAGAAGGAGACACTAGTGAGCACTGTAGTCGATTATCTCATTTCCTCTTCCTCTCTTATCAATTCAAAAGTTATTATTATAACTCAACAAACCCATATTCCATATCCCTCCTCTCCTCCCCACATCCTTTCTTATCATCCACATTCTACCTTATAGATCCTAACAACATTTACGTGTGTTGCTCTTTTCCCCCCTTCCTCTCCTCCTTTTCCTTCATCACCACTTATATCTTCCATGGTGAGAATTTTCTCATCCTTATCCCCTCTTTCGAGTGGGATAGGATTGACTTTGGGATTTCTACCAGTTACTTATGGAATTCCAACTTCCATTCCCCTTCCTCCTCCAATATATTATTCCATCTTTACCATCATTATTTCGACCCCTTCATCATTGTTCACTCTTTTCTCACTCCTCCAGGTTCTACACTAATGATTACAACTCCTCCTCCAAAGTAACCTTCCTCTTAAGTTACCTCTTGGTTAACCATTCAAAATACAAAGAAGAGGAAAACACGTGTTCCTTTTGAGGCCTTTAATTTCAGTTCTTTAAAGCCATCCCTTTAAGATCAACCAAGAAACCCAATACGATCTCACGTATCTCTGTTAACGCATATAGTCAAAGGTTTATTGAGATTGTTGTGCCTGCCATAGATAAAACCAAAGAAGACATTACGGTTGTGGACTATCAAATTACAAATATTGATCTTGGGAAGGTCACTGCTGAAGGCACTCAACATGATGCATAGGTTGCTATGGATAATATTTTCTAGAAACTTAGGGAGACTAAGGCCTCTAAGGATGAAATGAAAGAAAAGGTTGAACAATTGATAGATGTTCTGCTCAAGCTCTCAAATCCTAAGAAAATTTAGATCTCATCTCCCACTCCTACTCCAATCCATTTTGATTTCTCTTCCGTACCAAAAATGAAGAAAATAAACCATAAGGGAAGAACAATAGATGATTATATTCAATGTCTTCTCGTGTAGGAAAAGGGTAATTAATGATGTGGTAAACACATTCAATGCATTGGAAAAGGCTAGAAAGGAGGTTGATAAGCTGAAAGATGAACTTCTAGAAGAGAATGGTAATTTAGATCTAACTTTGGAAGCTCTCAGTGAGCTTAAAAAGGTTCATTCAAAAAAAAATTATGAAGGATTTTTGGAATATGCCGATACAAATTTCAAGTTTTGCAAAGCCATTGAATTTTGGGTCAAGATCCTTCAAGAGGCTTGTAGCAAACTTTAGAAATATAGAGAGGAAGCGAGTTAGTGCCACTAACGATATCGATGATAAATTGTCAAGAATCATGGTGAAATTTCTGGATGATGGCTTGAATATTTTTTCCATAGATGAATTATTCAAGGCCTTTCAGGAGCTGGTTGAGAAGGAATCGGCAGTGGAAGAACACTTTGGTTTGGAAGATATTGGGAAGCTGATTCTTTTTGAAAACATTTTTAGTAACTTGGCTAAGTATATAAAGAAATATCAAAAGCTTCTAAGGAATATCAACTATCCATATGAAACTCCGCAGGTACTAAATCATTACTCCTGCAAACCGGATGAGAAGGAATCACAAGAGATGATTTAGAAGTTTCAAGAATTCATATCCATATAAGCTAAACAGAGGAAGAAAAAGATGAGTCCGAATGATGGACTTATCATGTCATTTTTATTTTTCATTTGACATGTATTTTTCAAAATTGTTTTGACATGATTTTAATATGTAAGTTTTACTTGGTATTTTTACAAGAACTAGTCAAAGGAACTCTTAATTCATTTTTACTATTTTTAGTATGTTGATCCAACTGTTTCCTTATTTTTCTCCTCCCCTTCTCTATAAATGTGAAATGTTGTGGCATTGCAAAGGGTGGGATATTTTTGGATGTCATAGAGCTTAGAGTTGAAAAAGAGAAAGACTTTGTGTTTTCTTTTTATCATTGAAGAATATTAAATATGTCTATTGCAAAATTTTTGTTGTGGGAATATCTTTTGCATTTGAGGTATTGTTCTTATGTTCAATGTATTAAATTGTTCTTTGCTTTAATATCTAGTTTATTGAATCTTCAACAATTTATTACAATTTAATCACATGTGATTATGTTTTGATCTGCATTTGCTTAAGAGAAAGCACATTCTTTATCTATTCTTTCCTCATTATAATAAACTTTCTCCTTATTTTCTCTCTTTACTACTTATATTTTTCTCTTCTAAAATGAATAAATCTACTGGGATGAGATCGCAACCCCAACGGTTAGAATAGTGTAAATATTGTACATATCTCTTGGTGTGTTTTATATTAGTAATAAACAGGGCGCATCCCCTTTATTCAAGGAGGGAATTTGTCCCATGTATTGTAGTTGAACCTCATATTTTGTCTTTGAAAAAATATCCAACTATCAACTTATAATATTAGTCCATTCATATTATTTACACATACTCAATAACTACCACACCCACCCACACCCCCACACCCACACCCACACCCACACCCACACAAACATACACACACACACACACACACACACACACACACACACACACACACACACACACACACACACACACACACACACACATGCGTGCACGTGCACGCACACATATGCTTGTACACACATGCAGGTACACACACACACACCCACACATGCACACACACACACACATGCATGCATACACACATGCACACGTGTACACACATATGTATGTATGTATGTATGTATTAGATAAACGTAAATTAGTATAAAAATAGTGTATTTAAAACATAGTTTCACTTTAATAATAATATATTTCATGAGATATGACAATATGCAAGCAATATTTCCACAAGTGAAAATTATTTTCACTAAGCAATAAAAATTGGTTTATATTATTTCAAATGAGATAAGAATGAGAAGAGAGAAATGGATACACCTTATTTAAACTATAATGCCCCTTATTTCATTTCAATGGAATATGCATGCAATATCAATATTCAAGAGGCTTGAAAGAGAAGGAAGAAACTTCAAAAATTATATTTAAAACAAGAATACAACACTTCGTTTCAACTTATAAGAAAGGAGAGAAAATGCGTTCATGTTGTTTCCCATTAATATAGAAATTAGAGAGAGAGATGAATACGTTCAAATTTCATTACATTTACAACTTCTAAATCTTTCAACCATTCTCATTACAAGATTTCTTGCCCTCAAATTAATTTCTAAGGAGGTAGTAAAACTTAACAATATATAACTCTTTGTTTCTTCCGATATAAAAAGAAAGTGAGAAAAACTTACTAAAATACAAGAACTTTAACCTTCTTACTATATTATATCAATAGTAAAAATATTTCAAAAAATTAAAGAATGATCAATCTCAATTGGGGACAACAATGCAAAAATAATAAATTCGTTTATAGCTCCAAAATCAAAGACACAACTTCCTTCTTCTTCATACATTTCACCCTACACATACCAAAAGAGAGGTGAAGGAAAATATCACCTCTTATGCATTCAATGAGATAATATTTACTCCACATTGACCCACGAAATCCCACAACTTTGATAATGAATCCTCAACCAATAACCAAGGCTTGAAACAAAGAAAACAACCAATACACATACACATACATCTAAAGTTACATGAAAGAAAGAAAGAAAAAACTTGTTTAGGACACATGAGATTGATGAATCCAACTATCCAAACTTTAAAAAAATGCACTCACAAGCCAAACAAGGTTTTCAATGGAAAAAACAAGTCATTCACTACAACTTTTAACTCGTTAAGGAAGTAAATTAGTCCTTGGTTCCTCCATGAATTACAACATTCAAGAATCATTTTTCACACTTATAACTCATCTAAAAATGATCACCACTTATACCTCCGCTAGATTTAATCCACCATTCATTTGTTTCCTCCATTAGATTTTATAAAATATTTCTCTTCACGATCTACTCTTTTAACTCCAATATTACATATAACTCCCCACACAAAAATAAAATCTTGTTATCTCCATATTGAGTGCACAAGAAAGTATCAAAAATCCCCCACAAAAAAAAAAAAAAATTTATTATCTCCATATTGAGTGCACAAGAAAGTATCAAAACATCCAATAAATCATGTATATGCTCAAATGAGAAAATAAATCAAAATATACAATTAGAGAGATAGAGTGAGATAAATAAATATTTTTTACATAAAGAAAAGAAGAGGAAATTACTTACCTCTTACTCATATTATCCAAAAATCCTTCCAACATTAAGTCAATCAATCTAAAAATAACTCCAACATACAACCACCAACAAGTAAGCACATTACCAAATCCAAAATGCATAACCCCAAAAAAGAAAAAAATCTTACATAAATTTTAAAAATCACCAAAATAGAACACCAAATAGAATCATGCCATGTGACATGCGCAAAACCTCAAAAATACACTCTCTAACAAGATGATTAATATCCTTACAATCCCACATGGTCTAAAATCACATCCACTTACAAACCCCAAGACTAGCTATAAATTCATCTTACATGATTCCGACAAGAAATCAAATCCATAACCAACAAACTCAAAAGTTAAAAATATCCAAATCAAGAATTAAATTGAATTACATGAATCATTTAACTCAACTTACAATCTAATCCAATCCTTACATAAAAATTAATGCCAAAGTAGGTGGAATGATTTCCAAATCTAATTATGGGGCCTTTCTAAGTCCCCAAGTGGCCAAAAGGTCCAAAAAGAAAACCTACCACATAGGTAAGTGCATGGGGAGGTTTATGGAGTTGGGTAAATGTTTTAATTGTCCCACACACCATCAAATAGTGGCCCATCAGGCCAAATCTAAATTTTACATAAATGGAAACTTCCCAACAAGTAAATCAATTCAAAACCGACCAAAACAAGTAAAATAAATTAGTTATTAACCTATACTTAAAATTAGATTAATAAAAATGATAAATTAAATTGAATTAAAAAATCAAGGGTCGCATGTAAATAGGGAACCCAAAAACAAGGAAATGATAAAATTAAATAACATATGGTCACTTCACATATCTCAAGACCTAGTTTTAAGCTCGGGTGACTCATGTTGGCTGATGAAACTCGTGAGAGTTAGTTTCCTTTCATCCTATTTTGGTATGTTTATAATTATTTATTTTTTTATAGATCTTGTGTACTGTACTTTTCCTACACACTCAACAAACACATCATATATGCTTAAAAATAATATGTAGAAAATCAAAGACATATATGCATACAAAAATTAAGATCATACATCTATGAAAAACCTATACAATTCTTCTAAGCTATGTTTATGATTAATAACAATAATTATCATCATGATAATAATACATCTATATAAATCATCATTTATACTTGTATCTAAATCATCACACCATATCAATACTTGAATAATAAGTCGAGCATCCAGTTGGAACCACGTGCCATCAATATTAATATAGTATTGATATGGTTAAATTAACCAAATAATGGAGATATGGGGTTATACGTGGAATATTGATGCCAATATTCAAGTATAGATGATTAAATTAAAACAAATATTGTATTCTAATGTAATCTCAACAGTGCTCAAATGAAGTGGGCACTACAATACTACCAACTTGTTTCTCTTCACACAAAAATGCATTTCTTAGGATTGAGGAGATACCAAATTATCTACATTTTAAACATACTTTCTAAAAATGATCCAAATGTTATGGTATTTTTTAAAAAAAACAAATGTGATACCATCCTAATATATAACCTTTATTTCATTGATCAAATTAGCAAAAGCATAGTCCATATATTTTTAGAATATAGCTCTAATGTTAATAAGCCCAAATGATATTGTCACTTATACATATTTTCCATAAAGAGTAGCGAACATTATTTTGTATCTCTTTTATTCTTTGTCTACAAATTGATTATACCCATACAATCCATCTAACATAGACATTAGTTCTAATCTAGTGACCTTATGCATTAAGTGATCCATGTTGGAATATAGATAATTGTTCTTCAAAGACATATGATTAAAATTCTTTAAGTCCACATATAACCAAATATCTCCATTAATTTTTCTCTCTATAGCTAAATTTAAAACCCATGAGGAGAATATCACATGATGGATAATTCCTCTTAAATTTCTCAATTCCGTATCCATCTTTGTTACCAAAGTTAGATTAATGGGATGTTGATTTTGTTTGAAAGGCTTGGAATTTGGTTATAAATGGATGATGTGTTGATAAAAATCTTCCCTATAAGTTTTCAATTAATCATTAGACCAAGACATTTAGTCTCTATACTTCCACAAAATTTCAATAATAGATTTATTCGATCTTACTTAATTCATTCACCAACAAAAATTAGTTATGGTTCAACACTTGAACCAAATATATATATATATATATATATATATATATATATATATATTTTGTATCATGCATTAGTCGGAAAATTATTTATTTTATTCTATATATGGTTTTAAAATCTATTTCAAGCTTCACTAATACCCTTGGTATTTTTTTCTTCAAGTGTATCACCTATTGTGCCAAGATTACTTATTTTCGCTCTTGATTTTCAACAAAGGGCTCAAAATCAAATGAGATAGTATTTAAAATCAGATGCACTATTCATTAATCTAACAATATGTGTGTCATATTCAAACACATGCCAATGATTAACATTTTTGGGAGCACATGGTCTCACAAATATCTTAATGTATACACACAAAATAGAGAATCTAATTCATTCTAGAAAAGTGTTGCATGGAAAACAAGGTGATCTACAATAATATTCAATGACCACTCAACATGGGTAGTTTTAAAAGAATTAAATATCTCAATTGCTCCCCCGATACTATTTATATACTACCGTCTCTTATTCTTTGTAGTGTACACTTTTCTAACCTATTGCACAACCAAATTTGAATTCTCTTTCACCATAACATATTTGATTTTTAACTTAGACACCAAATTGAGAGAAATTAGAAAAACCTTATACTTTTATATGTTGTTAGTATATTTAAAGTCCAATTTATGAGTTCGACACAAAAATATGCCAACTTATCATTTTTCAATGACAAATTTTTCTTTGGTCCAATGCAAAGACAAACTCTCACATTCTAAGACCATCTAATGTATCTTCCTCTATGTCTTTATTTAATTTATCATCTCTAACCTTTACTATGCCATTAATTTAAGAGATATTAATCAACCAAATAAGTGATTTAACTCCATGCATCATTCCCAAACCTTATATTTTACATCATTGTCTACCTAAAAATGTAGATCTTAGGGTCAATGTGGAATATGGTACTAGATGACCTATATAGTCAAGTACATACCTCCATATAATGACTATTTTTTACAAATTAAAAATCATCATGTGAGTTATTTCATCTTCCTACGTCAACCATAATGTAAATATGTAACGTAAGTATGTATAAGCAGTCAATTATACTTCATAAATCACTTGAAACTCTTATGATATCCTTTTGCAAATATCAACGACAAATAAGTCAAGGATATCAAAAATATACCTAGCGTAGTTTTACACCAATTAGAGTAGCCACCAAAATAGTTTTGAAGCACTCAAATAAGTTCAAGATTATATCTTCCTCTATTAATAATCATTCAAAGAGCAAAGAGTCATGTCTTAACAATGTCAAATTCACTCAAAACATTTTGAAATGATCAAGATTCAAACTAGTTGCATCCATATAGATATCATATGATAGGTGGATAATTATATATGGTTTGAGGCCTCTTTATGGTAGTTTTTATGTAGTCACCGCATGGATTACAAAAATTAGGGTTTGAGTTTGATTCACATCACATGGGTAGTTTCAAAATGTGCAATACCTAGGGTTTCGTAGAGAGAAGGTCATCAAAGTCACTTGGAACCACATAAAATTTTTAGAGTTCCATTGTGCATAAATTTAAGACTCAGTACAAAAGAGATTATAACCATACAACATAAGGTTAAGACCGTAAAACACATGTATAGTCTCTGGACATGATTGAGTTTAAGTTATAATGTTAAAGATGAATCATTTATAGATTTAGAAAAATATTATCATCTAGTTTTCAAACTCATATTATTATTACACCACTCTTCATAGCTAAGTACTTATCCCTTTGTGTATTTTAAGTGATCATATTATTGTTTTAGCATTTTTGTAAGTATTAATGCATTATTCAAAATATGTGTGGTTAGTGTTTATTAAGCAATTCAGAATAATTCCCAATAATGAACCCTTACATTCTAATATAATATAATAACACTCATATATTTTAAGGGTAAAAATATGTGGTGAAATTGACCCAAGTAAAAATAAATCTCTTCATTTCAAACCCTAGTTTCCCTAGGGTTTCATTTTAGTGCCTTTTTTAATCCATGTCATCCTAAATCCTCATTTACGTATTTTTTTCAATCCTAAGTTTTCCCACCTTTACCCTAGTATATGATGCTATCCATTAAATCATGTCCATGACCATCCATACTATGAGTAATGGGGGCCACATCTAATTCCAAGTTTTAAGGAAAAATAATTCCAAAGGAAAACCCAATGAAAACAGAATTGATGCTAAAGATACTTTTAATGTTGTAGCACAACCTACAAAACTTCATTTGCAAGATTTTTGATGGAACTTCACATGATTATCTTTATTAAGTAATTTATTAGTTACAACCTTTTATCTCTCCCTCCACTTATACCAAAACCCAATTGAAATTTAATTCTTAGATAAAACTTGAACATACTATTATATCTCTCACAATTAGATTTATTATTATGGCCATTTATTTATTTTTTTCTTCTTATATTATCTTATGTGATATGTGTCTATATTTCTCTTAGCTATGTGATTTTAGGGCTATACTTGTCTCTATTACATTAATGTGTTAGGTTAAAATATGATAAAAAAGTTTTTATAGTTAAGGATATTCCATATGAAGCCCCAATCTTCATTAGTCAACAAGTTATGATTACTATTTCTATACCTAGTACATCTACACATGATAGTTTTAGTGGGTTTATCCCTCCTAGGATTCCCGCTAGGCATTTTATTGCACATAATCCTATTAATCACACACACACACACAATTTTTTCATACTATGTTATACCCCTTGTTGATGATGTTATAACATCACCTAATTTATAGTATTTCACCCACTATTCATACATCTATTATGCATATATATTCACGGAAACCAATTCCCTCTTTCACTATGACATTGTGTCTATATCTCTTACTATGCTTATATATGATAAGTTATTGGATGTTATATATGATTATTATGATTTCAATATATTGGAGTTATTTATTATGCTTAGTCTTGTGTTTCTTACTCATATTCTAGTCGATATAAGTAGGTTTCATGCCATTGTGTCTTTTACATATCTCTTATGGCTCGGCTTCATACACTTTTATTCATTACTATTGCATTGGTTATGATTGTTTATACTACTTTTTCTATTATTGAAAATAATGGTTTACACATTCCTTTTGTTATTACACATGTACTTATTTTATGTGCATTTAATATTTTTGTTTCTATGAAATTATTTTCTCACTCCACTTTGCCTTCTACTAGGCATCCTCATACACATACTAATAATTATGAGTATTTATATCCATGACATCCTATAACATATATTATGGCTCTTACACATCTTTTACACAATCATCGTTCTTACCTTAGGACATATGTGAGGCCGTAACCTCTTTCACCTTGTTGTTTTGTCCCACCTCGTGATGAGGTTCCTAGTGGGTAGATCTTGTGCTACCACCCTTTTATGTATATATTTATTTACAAAAATACAAAAACATTTAAATAATCATACAAACATTCAAATTTTTTAAAAATACAAATTGAGGACAAGTTTACCAATTTATTGGATAGGTAGTTACTTTACATATGTTGTATATATATATATATATAGCATATTTATTTATATACATTTTACACACATGTGTTCATAAGGTATATTGAGATTGATGCATGCCAAAAATATTTATACATTATGACACATGTTGGCTTAGTCCCTTCCCAATGTCACTAAATTTTTGGGGCATCTACTACATTATTTAAGTTCTTTTATTTCATTACGCTTACTTCATACTTTCCTCATTGCAATTGATTACATTTCCTTTTTATATGATATTTTTGGACTAACAAGAATAAAAAGTGTCTTCTGTAGTGATAACTTATTTTTCCTTGTGTTATTTTGGATTCTATTATTTTTTATACTAGCCTAGATCAATTGTTTCCCTACTAAATTGTGTTAAGTAATTGATTACTTATTGTAGGCATTCAGTGCCTTGATTTTCTTGTGAAAACATGGATGTCTCATGTTTGTGTATATATACATAATTTGTGTATGTAATTTATTATTTATATATATCCCAAGTTCCTTATATGTGATTATCTTGCAACATTGTGGGTGTCCCATGTTTTTGGTTGTATGCCTTGATGTGCTTATTTTCTATGCCATTGTTTATGTTATCTTTATAGAATCTCTCTTCACTGTTCTTCTTACTTCCATACAAATTTACTATTCATACTCTTTATTTCTATGTGTTTCTTTATTTGTGTGCCATATGATATCCATTGTGTACAACACTTTTGTAAAAACATGATCCTAATGGTGACCACCATTACAACTATCTAGGTGATCCAACATAGATTATCAAACTTATTAGCCATGGGTACACATATTTTATTTTGATCCTTGCGCTCAAATAATTTATCACACATGCCTCAAAAGAGGAGGAATTAATTGGGGTATATTTGAAATCTATAATTGATATAGACAAATTATGGAGTAAATAAAAATATTGCACTTTACAGGGTCCATATCCTCATAAATAGTCGAAGATAAAAAAAAGTGGTAGGAATTCACACTATTCAAAATTATAAAATTGAGGTCAAGGTCATACTACAATTTATATTCCTATTGGACGTTCTTGACATAAGGTAAAATGCTAAAAAATCCAATAGTTGTAGATTATTACAATTATTTACATACTTTAGTAAAAATTTGCATATATATGGAACACTTTAGAGTATTATATACGGGCATAAATAATTAATTCTTGTTTCATCACACTATTCAGATACATCTACAAGAATAGGGTTTAGGAGAATGGTCCTTATCCTTTTATATTATTCAACATTTACATATTTAGACTTAGCTATTTAACACATAGTGGGGATATGGTGCATAAATTCCTTTTAGACTGTGTTTTATTTATAAAATTGGCCTTTTATCTATCTACAATTGTGTGTTCTACATGATTTGGAAGATATCAAAGTGTATAAGTTATTTTTATGTTGGTCTTAATTTCCTCTTTGAAATTTATGTGGTAATATACTAGGGTTACTAACAACTATGTGCACTACTCTTTCCTCTTAAAGGGGTTCTTCAATACTTATGCTCTTCAAGATCGGTTCATATGCATTCAAATCCATCTCCTCTTTTGGTTTATTATTTGGAAAAATTAAGGAATGTTCAATCCTAATCCTTCAAAATTTAAAAAAAAAAAACCAAATCTCCAAAGCACAACAAGAATGAAAACTTCTCTCTCTAAAAAATGAACACGTGTATTGCTTCCATGTATTACATCTCTTTAATTTATTCTGTACAAGTTCACTTTTTTAAAGTTTCTATTATTATTTATATTTGAGTCATAGTTTAAATTCTACTATGGACATTGAATACACTATGTATTATAGATTTCACCATGGATTATGCCAACACAAACCCAAGGAAAACAAAAACTCGAGTGAAGAGAATGTGTGTATACAATCATGTATATTTTTCTTTAATAATTTAATTTTCACTTCATACTTAAACCGGGGTAAATGTAGATATTAAAATTTAACAAGTTATCCTTTAGTAATGAAAAGTTTGGAGTTGGTGCTATGCTAAAAATTCTCAAATTGTAAGAACAATTAGTATATCTTAATCTCTTTCTTCACCTGCTCATCTATATACTTTTATATATTGTTCATTCAAGAAATATTAATTAACCAAAGGAGTAATTCAACTCCAAGAATCATTTTTGAATCTTATATTTTATATCATTGACTACATGGAAAAAATTATACAACTCAAGGCCATAATGGAGTATGGTTTGAGATGACCTATAAGGTCCTACACCCCTCCATCTAATGAATATTTTTACAATTTGAAAATCCTTACGTGAGTTGGTTCATCTTCCTAGGTTGGACATAATGTGAATATATAACCTATGGAATATTATACAAGTAATTCAAATCCATTTCATAACTTACAAGGCACTCTTATGAGATCCTATTACAAATATCAACACTAAACAATTTAAGGATATATAAAATCTCTCTAAATCAGTTTCTCATGAATTAGTGTAGCCACCATAATAGGTTTGAAGAAATCAAATAGGTTAAAAATTCTATATTCCTAGAATTATCAAGCATTCAAAGAGAAAAGAGCCATTTCGTAGCAGGTCAAAATCACTCAATTCATTATCAAATAATCAAGTTTCCAAATTAGTCGCATCTAAATATCACATGCTAGGTGGATAACTATGTGTGGTTTAATACCTCTTTGGAGTAGTGCCAATGTAGGTGGTGCATGAATTTAAATTCAACCAAAATATTAATATTGTTGTAGGATCTCCCACATATGGGTAGGGTTTGAGTTTGATTCACATAATTAAGGTGGTTTCAAAATTTCCTACACCTAGGGTTTTAAAGAGAATGCCATCGATTCATTGTATCCACACATAAAGTTACAAAGTTCAATTGTGAAAACATCAAATACATTATAGAAGAGGTAAAAATAGTTTCTAGACACGAATAATTTCTAGACATCTATACTATACATTACATGTACATTCCTAGACATGAATAGTTTCTAGTTACAATGCCAAAGACTAAGTATTTGTAGATTTAGAATAGTCTTTCAATCCATTCTTCACATCCATATTCTTCTTGCACTACTCTACATAGCTAAGTACTTATTGCTTTGAGTATTTAGAAAAATCCTCTTATTATTTTAGATTTTTTTCAAGTGATTAACATGTTATTTTGAATTTTCATGATTAATATTTATTTGTTAATTCATAATAATCCCCTATAATTAACCATTACATCCTAATATAATATAGTAATAATATTTTATATTTTTACGGTGTAAACAATAAGAAATATTAAAAGAATCTGGGAACGTAAAACAACTCTAGTTCTTTCCCCATCTCTTGAAAAAGCTCCATAAAAGAACATAGTCCGCAAATTAAAAATATTAAAATCATTCACCTATAGACAAAAATGGAATTAACTACATAAACCATGAAAAATTATGTCCCACAATTTTCTCCAAATCTATATAAGTGTACAACACTTGATTCAAAGGTGTAGTGCCCACATTTTTATAGCTCCAATTATCTATTGGTTCATTTATGCATAGACATGTTTGATTGAGACTCTGATATATTTTGGACATTATGCTATGTTATTTATCCTCATGGAAATTATGGTATTTTGGGTGCGTAGTGCCAATTGGACTAGATTAGTATATTGATATATTCCTTATGATGTTAATGACACTAACAAAGTTACATGATAGTGAGATTTATTGGTTAGATGTTGATTTCTTGTAGTCAATTTGATCAATGATATAGTTTTTCTAGATTTAATAATGGTAACTCATGCTAGCATAGGTGTATGACATCGTAATTATATTTGTGTATGATTCATGGTGGACTATGTGTATAATTGTATGTGTTGCACTATCAATTACATAATGATGTTAGGATATTATAGGTTTGATTTATTTTGTGATGAGTAGATGATGTTTATTGTATTGAACATATGCGGTTAATGTGTGCAATGAGTGTGTAAGTGACAACTTATAGGAGAACATGGGTTTCGGGTGGCTACGCAATTATGCACAAGTGGCCCACGGGCTAAGCCCCCAACCATGTTAAATGTTTGAGGCCTTAGAGTAGGTGTATTAATTGGGCACCATGAGTGGACCCTCAATTGTAATGTATTTAAGTCTTGTAAAATTAATTATGTTTCGAGCATGTTTTATTTAAGTAAACTAGTTTAGGGGTTTAATGATCTCATTTTAATTTAAGTGATGGTTTTGGGTGTGTGTGTGTGTGTTGGTAGAAGGGATTGGGGCCACATGTGAACCTTGGGTGGACCCCACACCCTCTACCCTTGTGCCCAAGTGTGCCAAACCCGAAATTGGGATATTTTGGGCATTTTTAGTGACCCCTTTTTAGTTTGGGAGTTCACTTAGCATGAAAATGGGCCCTTGGACCCTACCTAATAGGTAGGGGGCTTATTTCCAAGGTTTGGAGGGAGTTTCCCTCCCATTTTTCCTTCCTTTGGTCACATCCATGTAAGGTGGATGGGGAAGTGTGTTTTGTTAAAAGTTGCTCCACTTTGTTTTATTTACATTTTTAGTATTTTGGGTGATAAGGGCTAAAAGATGAGTTTACTTTTACTTATTTGGTTTTTGGGAATCTTTGACTTGAGGAAGGAGGGGGATGACACATGTCATTTTCCTATTGGTGAGGAAACTTTTGGGTTCCTCTTGATATTCTTCCTCATGGTGAAGGAAGGGGAATTTTCCTCATTTTTTTTGAACTTGGGACTTGGAGAATTTTGGGGAGCTTGAGGATTGCTTGGATCAAGTGGAAAAGCTTAGAGTTTTGGGAAGCTTATTGAGGTAGGATTCTTAATCTCTCTTTCCTTGTTATTGTCTTGTTAGCTATGCATTGGTCAATAAAATAAAGTGTGTGAAGTTTTATGTTGTAAAGTTTGTATGAAGAATGTAGTCTTGGTTGTTTCATTTTGTTGTTTTGTTGTTTTAGGTTTTACTCTCCACCATCATATGGCTTGATAGTTTTTGGAGAATGTAGGGAAAGAGAGAGGGATTTCCCTCTCAAACCTCATGGCTTGTTGGTCATGTCATGAAGGTTCTTTCTCATCCCCTCATATGGTTTGAGGTGGGAGAAAGGTTCATATGCCTTGAACCTTTCTCCATTCTTGAAGAGGAAACCCTTTTGGTTTGAAAATCCTCCCAAGAAGGATTTCATTGAAATAAAGGAGGAATAAGGAGGGTGAATGTTTGGGAGGAATAAGGAGATTATTAAATGTGTATTTTGTGTATCCTATGGTTGGATACCTTTGTTTTGGGCATCCTATTTCTTCTTTTCCCATTTTTTTGTGAGGGTGATCTTGTTTCTCCTCATAGTGTTGTCTCGACCATGTGTATTATGTCTAACTGTATTAAAATATTTCTATGTACTCTTGTTGTGTCTATCCCCTTTATACTTGTGCACATTATGGAAGCTAGTTCCTCTCTCCCATGGGCTTGGGGGAGGCTAGCATGACTTCCAACCATGGAAAGGCATGTGATGATGCCTATTGGTTTGGTGGTAAACAAGCCATGTTCTCTTGGTTTTGAATTCTTGTAGGAGTATTGGATTTTTGAGCTCAAGTTGGAAATAGTTGGAGTTTCCTCATCATCTTGGTTCTCATTATATATTTACGTATGTGGATTTGTGAAGTTTTAATCTTCATGTAAAACACCTATTTTATATTTGATGTTACTTGTAAACTTAAGTCATTTGATTAAGAAGTTTCCTCTTCATTATTGCAAAAAAATTATTAAGAAAAAAGGGAGAAAATGAAAGATTACAATATTAAAATCAAGAGTTCTTTTATTTTACTTGTCTTCATTTGAAAGGTTGTTTTGTTTAAAATATGCAACATCTAGTTATGCATTACATGTTAAATCTGAAATATTTAGTGTGCTTACTTTTAAAATGAAAAAATAAATTTGATGGCATTACATTTGGTATCAGAGCCATGGTTCAAATAGACGAACTCTTTGGGTAATTTCTGTTTTATCTATCTTTATTGTTTTGTTAAAAATGGGGGTGGTTGTTGTTGAGCAGATTATGTATTTTGTGAAAAATATTGCATATTGAGTTTAAGTCTCTTGTAAATGAAATTTGGTAACAAAATGATTCATTTAAATAAGAACTTGTTGTAACTCTTATCTTTTGAATGAAAGTTGATTTATTGAATCTATCTTGTTATTCTTGTTATTGATCTCCTTCTTGTCAAATCTTTTAACATTTTTGAGTTGGAAATAAAACACCATTCTTGGCATGCATGTACTCTTAGTTTTTTTTTGAAATATTAGTGAATAGTATACAACTAGTTTTCTCTCTTTCCTTAATGCCAAATTAAGATGGATACATTAGTTAGATCACATATGAACATTTCCTCTCCTTTGCTAAGTTGTAAACTTAATTCAAACCAGATTTTATTGTTCCTAAAATTTCATATAGTTTTTTTTTCAAACCAGATTTTTAATTTTCACAACTTGATGAAAATGGTTTAATATTTAACTTAGTGCAAATATATCAAAAATAAAATAAATTTATATCAGTCATATTTTATTGTATATTTTTGTAGCTATGAGATTGCAGATTTTTATATATTAAAATGTATTAAGGAACATATTATATATATGCATATATATAAATCTATAAATATATATATATATATATATATATATATATATATACATATATGTATGTATGTATATATATGTATATATGTATATATATGTATATATATATATATATATATATAATAAAAATAAAAATGAAAACAAAATAAATAAATAAATAAATATAGGTTAGGGAGGGCCGAACCCCCTTCCCAACTCCCCTGCAAACCCACCACCACCGCCCCTCCTCCCACGCCACCGCCATGCGCAACACACCCAACCGATCGCACCCCAACCGACCGCACCACCCTACCGCACCCCAACCGATCGCTACCGCCTCCGCTGCTTCCTCATCCCACCGGCCGCTCACCCTTCCTCCTCTCGTCCTTGTGCAAAGACCGCCACCGCCACCGTTGTCAACCTCCCCACATGGCCACCGAACCCCATTGCTTCCACCCTCTCTCGCCTCTATGCAGATGTTACCCCACACAACCGCCCTATGCCTGCTATCCTCCAAAACCCCTCACCCATGCCACTCTCCAACATGTCTCCATTACACACAAATTCATAGCCATTAAAACTCGCGCCCAAAATTGTTTTCCTTTCACAAAAAAATATAAAAAAGGGTATAAATTTCAGCCAACCGTAAAGTAAATCTGTAAGAAAAAAAAATATAAAACAAGGTAAAAACCCCGAACCCACCCAAAAAGATGCAAGGATGGAACAATCTTGAGAAGTCTTCTCCCATCATAACTTAAGATTAAAAATAAGTGAGAGCAAAAATAGTAATAATAATACAAGAGAAACTCGAAATTTCTTCATGGCCATTCATGGCCTCACCCAAACTTGCACAAGAAACAAAATGAAAAAAAGGAAAAATCAAATGAAAAGAAAAGAAAAGAAAAATATAACATAAAGATGATTAGGGCAACTTTAGGGTAAGATTCAGATCTAGGGCCTAGCTTTGTTTAATCCTAAGGAGGAATGAGGAGTGGAAGGTCCATTTGACTTGAGATACGGTAACACAGGAGATGTTCAAGGAGCGGTTCAGGCCGTGTCTATGTCGAGAATTTTGTGCAGAAGAGGATCGATGAGTTTCATGACTTACGACAGGGCTCGCACATAGTGGCATAGTATGAGAGCAGGTTCTTGGATCTCTTGCAATATGTAGACTACCTACAAGATGAAAAATTGTAGGTAAATAGATTTATTCGGGGCCTAAATGCAAATATAGTAGTAGTTAGGATGTTATCTCCTCCCACGCTTGAGAAGGCCATTAAGAAGGCCTACTTGGCTGAGGAGAATAGGACCAAGGCATAGGAACACTGAGATAGGAACAAGAGCAAGTTCCAGGATAGGATTCAGGCATTTCAGAGTCAGAGGACATGGGGTGCAGTACCACCCCCTAGAGGAGGATTCTGGCCTCCTTCAACAAGATCTTGAGAGTTCCACCGCAGCCACCGCAATGCAGATATCATCAAGGACACCAACATCAGAGGGGTAGATAGACTCAGATCTTTTAGCGAGGTGGATCTAGAGGTGGGTTTGGTGCATCTAGGTATAGGAGGTCGGGTAATCATCACTCACCAGACCTACTGCACTGCAGTCTACTAGGATTGGTGCGGCGGGTTCAATTCGCCGAGTAAAGGAGGGACCCCATCTTAGAGGGGTACAAGAGGATGTTTTATTTGTGGGGCTCCAGACCATTATGTGCGTATGTGTCTGCACAAGACCACTACTATGGATATTTAAAGAGATCCTAGGTCCGAGCAGATGGTGGGTGATGTGGGACGTGCCCATCATGTATATGTAGCAGTTAACAACCACCAGGCTGAGCATTAGGCCACATTGTTGAGATGATAGGTACTATCAGGGGTATTTTTGTCTCAGTACTTTTTGATTCAGGTGCTTCAGATTCTTTTGTATCCCCTTTTATAGTGGACTAGTGTGGGCTAGTGGTGGCTAGGCAGCCAGATAGTTGGCAGGTTGAGTTGGCCTCTAGGGCCAAGCTCGCAATGGACTTGTATGTGGAGAGTTGCGTACTTGATTTAGGAGTTTTCTCCACTACTCTTGACCTCCGAGTTATTCCTCTAGGATCCTATCAAGTTGTTTTAGGTATGGATTAGCTCAAGGCTCATCGGGCTAAGGTAGATTGCAGGAATAAGGTCATTGAGTCGGCATGATCTTGCGAGTGTAGTTGCGATATCAGGGATGCAGAGGCCTATCTCTTTGCATATGATCTCAGCTAAGAAAATAAAGTAGAGCATGTGTAAGGGATGTCGGTTGTTTACTATCAAGCATCGGTGATCATTTGGATAGTACTCCAGAGCATTCACCCCTTGATGATCACACAATTTTGAGGGAGTAGATAGATGTGTTTCCAGGAGAGCTTCTAGGTTTACCACCTAGTAGGGAGGTGGATTTCACCATCGATTTAGTGCTCTGGCTCCACACTAGTTTCTAAGGAAACCTATCAAATGATGACTTCGAGCTTCATGAGCTCAAGATTCGATTAGAGGAGTTATTAGAGAGGGGTCTCATTTTCCCTAGTGTAACTCCTTGGGAGCGCCACCATATTTGTGAAAAAGAAGGATGGTTCTCTTAGGCTTTGTGTAGACTTCAAACAACTCAACAAAGTCACAATAAAGAACCGTTATCCACTCCCTATGATTGATGACTTGTTTGATCAGATGTGGGAGTGAGAGTGTTCTCCAAAATCGATCTCAAGTTAGGTTACCATCAGTTGCGCATATCGATGTAGATATTCATAAGACAACTTTCCACACACATTATGGGCATTATGAGTTCACTGTTATCCCCTTTGGTTTGACCAATGCCCCATTGTCTTCATGAGCCTCATGAATGGAGTGTTTAGGACCTTCCTAGATCACTTTTTCATAGTGTTCCTCGATGATATTTTGATATATTCTTGTTCTGAGGAGGAACACGAGGAGAATTTACGTCGACAGTGCTTCAGGTTTTGAGAGAGCAGAAGTTGTTTGGGAACTTGGAAAAATGTAACTTCTTTTAGACAGAGATTTAGTACTTAGGGCACATTATTTCAGGAGAGGGTATATCTATAGATCCCTCTAAGATTCAAGCTATCATGGATTGGCAAGCACCCACATCAGTGACTGGGCTGAGGAGCTTCATGGGTTTAGTAGGATATTACCACAGGTTTGTATAAGACTTTTCTAGGATCGTTCACCCTATTACTTCTCTTCAGAGGAAAGGGAAGAAGTTTGACTGGTCAGAGAAGTGTGAACAGGCCTTTTAGTTACTTAAGGAAAGGTTAACCATGACACCTATCTTAGCAATTCCAAACCCGATAGAGGATTTTTTTGTTTGCATTGATGCATTACTAGAGGGTTTGGGAGTAGTTCTTATGCAAGAGCATTGAGTTATTACCTTTGAGTCACGTAAGCTCAAAGATTATGAGCTTAACTATCCTACTCATGACTTAGAGCTTACAGCAGTGGTCCATGCTCTTGTGTGTTGGCGACATTTCCTTTTGGGTAGACCCTTCATTTTGAGGACATATCATCACAGCTTGTAGCATATCTTCTCACAGCCGAACATCAATGCACGTCAGCGGTGTTGGATGGAGTTATTATGTGAGTATGACATGGACTTGCAGTACATCAAAGGAAAGGAAAATTTCATCACAGATGCTCTTAGTAGGCAATGACATGTTCTTGCTTCTTTGACACTGCAGTCAGATCTGAGGGGCATGATTCTTCAGCATCTTCCTGAGGATAGGTTTTATGAGGGTGCTAGACAGATGTTGGATTCTCAGGGTTCTTTTGAGGGAAGATATTCAGGATGCATGTTAGAGTCAGATGGTTTACTTTGGTTCCATAGGTGCATTTATGTGCCTAAGGTAGGTGATATGCATATTTTCATCCTTATAGAGGCTCATTGAGCCCCATATGTGGCACATTTAGGAGTGAAGAAAATGGATGCTGATCCGAGGGAGTTATATTATTGGCTTGGTCTTCGTCGAGACATAGCAATTTTTTTGCACGTTTCTTTGAGTGTCAGAGGGTCAAGGTAGAGCATTCTCATCCCGCAAGACTCTTATACCCTCATGATATTCCCGAGTGGAAATGGGATGTGATCTCCATGGATTTCATAGTAGGGCTTCCTATGTCCTCTTATCATCATGATGCCATTATGGTCACTTGTGGATAAGTTGACCAAGGTTGTGCATTTATCGCCAACCAAGGTCACATATAATGCACATGCCATCTCTAAAGTGTTTATGGAGGACATTGTTAGATTGCATGGAATCCCGAAGATGATCATCAATGACAGAGATACCATCTACACTTCAGTTTTATGGACTTCTTTTTAGGATGCCTTGGGTACACAGATTAATTTCGCTTAGCATATCATCCAGAGACAGATGGATAGATAGAGAGAGTTAATTAGGTATTGGAGGACATGCTGAGGATGTATGTGATGGAACAACATAAGAAGTGGGAAGATTATTTGCATTTAGTTGAGATTGATTACAACAACAATTATTATAGCTCCATTTGCATGGCTCCCTATCAAGCTTTGTATCGATGACCTTGCAAGACACCTTTGAGTTGGGACAGACTTGATGATAGGATTATTCTCGGGGCCATCTTACCTTCGTGGTTTAGAGCAAGAGGTTGTTCTAATTTGACAGTTGTCTTGAGTAGGCTAGAGCATGCCAGAAGGTGTATCCGGACACCAAGAGGATTGACCATCACTTCTCAGTGGGTGACAAAGTATTCTTGAGAGTTTGTCCACATAAGAGTCCAATCCATTATGGAAAGGGTTCTAAGCTATCACCTCATTTTGTGGGGCCATTTGATATTCTTGAGGTCATCAGTCCCGTTACCTATCGCTTAGCTCTTCCGCCACCATGCCTTGCACGGGCCCATGATATTTTTATATTTCTATACTATAGATATGTACCAGATGTCATTCATGTTTTGGATTGGTCGGAATTACAGGTAGAGGATGGAGGATAGTGGAGACTAGAGCCCATATATATACTAGAGCACCGAGAGATTGGCCCTTCGGGGTCAAGAATGGACCAGTTAGAGTGCGATGGGATAGATATGACGAGACATCAGCTACCTGGGAGGATGCTACACCGTTGAGGGCTAGATATCCCTATCTCTTCCAGTGACTTTTAGGAGGAAGTCTAATCCTAGGAGAGGGGGATGTAGTGCCAACATTTTTATAGCTTCAGTTATCTATTGGTTCCTTTATGTATAGACATGTTTGACTGAGACTCTGATATATTTTGGACATTATGCTATGTTATTTATCCTCATGGACATTATGGTATTTTGGGCACGTAGCACCAATTGGACTAGATTAGTATATTGATATATTCCTTATGATGTTGATGACACTAATAGGGTTACATGATAGTGAGATTTATTGGTTAGATGTTGATTTCTTGTGGTCAATTTGATCAATGATATAGTTTTCTAGATTTGATAATGGTAATCTACTGCTAGCATAGGTGTATGTCGTTATAATTATATCTGTGGATGATTCATGGTAGATTATGTGTATAATTGTATGTGTGGAACTATCAATTGCATAATGATGTTAGGATATTATAGGTTTGATTTATTTTGTGATGAGTAGATGATGTTTATTGTATTAGACAGGATGTGGTTAATGTGTGCAATGAGTGTGTAAGTGACAACTTATAGGAGAACATGGGTTTCAGGGTGGCTACGCAATTATGCACAAGTGGCCCACGGGCTAAGTCCTAACCATGCTAAATGTTTGAGGCCTTAGAGTAGGTGTATTAATTGGGAACCATGAGTGAACCCTCAATTGTAATGTATTTAAGTCTTGTAAAATTAATTATGTTTCGGGCATGTTTTATTTAAGTAAACTAGTTTAGGGGTTTAATGATCTCATTTTAATTTAAGTGATGGTTTTGGGTGTGTGTGTGTGTGTTGGTAGAAGGGATTGGGGCCACATGTGAACCTTGGGTGGACCCCACACCCTCTACCCTTGTGCCCAAGTGTGCCAAACCCGAAATTGGGCTATTTTGGGCATTTTTAGTGACCCCTTTTTAGTTTGGGAGTTCACTTAGCATGAAAATGGGTTCTGGACCCTACTTAATAGGTAGGGGGCTTATTTCCAAGGTTTGGAGGGAGTTTCCCTCCCATTTTTCCTTCCTTTGGTCACATCCATGTAAGGTGGATGGGGAAGTGTGTTTTGTTAAAAGTTGCTCCACTTTGTTTTATTTACATTTTTAGTATTTTGGGTGATAAGGGCTAAAAGGTGAGTTTACTTTTACTTATTTGGTTTTTGGGAATCTTTGACTTGAGGAAGGGGGTGACGCATGTCATTTTCCTATTGGTGAGGAAAATTTTGGGTTCCTCTTGATATTCTTTCTCTTGGTGAAGGAAGGGAATTTTTCCCCTTTTTTTTGAACTTGGGACTTGGAGAATTTTGGGGAGCTTGAGGATTACTTGGATCAAGTGGAAAAGCTTAGAGTTTTTGGAAGCTTGTAGAGGTAGAATTCTTAGTCCCTCTTTCCTTGTTGTTGCTTGTATTTTTAGCTATGCATTGGTCAATAAAATAAAGTGTGTGAGGTTTTATGTTATAAAGTTTGTATGAAGAATGTAGTCTTGGTTGTTTCGTTTTGTTGTTTTAGGTTTTACTCTCCACCATCATATGACTTGATGGTTTTTGGAGAATGTAGGGGAAGAGAAAGGGATTTCCCTCTCAAACCTCATGGCTTGTTGGTCAAGCCATGAAAGTTCTTTCTCATACCCCCATATGGTTTGAGGTGGGAGAAAGGTTCATATGGCTTGAACCTTTCCCCATTCTTGGAGAGGAAACCCTTTTGGTTTGAAAATCCTCCCAAGAAGGATTTCATTGACATAAGGAGGAATAAGGAGGGTGAGTGTTTGGCAGGAATAAGGAGATTATTAAATGTGTATTTGGTGTATCCTATGGTTGGATACCTTTGTTTTGGGCATCCTATTTCTTCTCTTCCCCTTTTGTGTGAGGGTGATCTTGTTTCTCGTCATAGTGTTGTCTCACCATGTGTATTATGTCTAAGTGTATTAAATAATTTCTATGTACTCTTGTTGTGTTTATCCCCTTTATACTTGTCCACATTGTGGAAGCTAGTTCCTCTCTCCCATGGGCTTGGGGAGGCTAGCATGACTTCCAACCATGAAAAGGCATGTGATGATGCCTATTGGTTTGGTGGTAAACAAGCCATGTTCTCTTGGAGTTGGATTCTTGTAAGAGTATTGGAGTTTGGAGCTCAAGTTGGAAATAGTTGGAGTTTCCTAGTCATCTTGGTTCTCATTGTATCTTTACGAATGTGGCTTTGTGAAGTTTTCATCTTCTTGTAAAACACATATTTTTATTTGATGTTACTTGTAAACTTAAGTCATTTGCTTAAGAAGTTTCCTCTTCATTATTGCAAAAATTTTGTTAAAAAAAAAGGAAAAAAGGAAAGATTACAATATTAAAATCATGAGTTCTTTTATTTTTTTACTTGTCTTCATTTGAATGGTTGTTTAGTTTAAAATCTACAATATCTAGTTATGCATTACATGTTAAATCTGAAATATTTAGTGTGCTTACTTTTAAAATGAAAATAAAATAAAATTTGATGGCATTACAAAAGGTATCTTTGGATCTTCAATTAAGTGCATCATCCTTTGTTCCATACATAGTCTTACTTATTCCCCTTCTAGCAAAATAGTAGCATGAAAACACTATTTGAATATTATCTAATAGAGGTAACCAACTTATGTGATAAATATATTCTGTCTTTAGGATTATAATCCACAAAAACAATGTTTATGTCAAGAAAACTTATAGGATATGCACAAGGTAAACCACCAAACCTTTCACACAACCAAATCAGGAACTTCACATGAATCCATGAGATAAAATCTATCATATTCTATAGAATCACTTAAGGTAATCCATTAATGAAAACAAGAGGACTCATATTACAAGGACTTCTAGAACCTAACATGTAATTGTGTAGCAACCATAAATTTACAATAAAAGAGATATACAATGGATCTACATACAAGTGAATCTAAATGAGAATTATTCCTAGATAAATATCAGACACATATTCTAATTTTTAATTTAATTATTTTACTTGTATAAAAGAGGTGAATGAAGGGGATTTTTTTGGAACCAAGAAAAATAAAGAGTTTATCTATATGCTCATAGATGCACATCAATTCAGTTAGAGGGAATGTAATTTCAAACTAACTCAAAATAACAACCATATAACAAACATTTTTTTGGGCATGGGTAAATTTAAGGGCAATGTGGTAGCTTTATCATCTAATACGCATGATGAGATAATTTGTGAAATGGAATCACATAAATAAGAGAACTTAGAGATGTTATTTCTTATTGGAAAAATAAGGTGTCAACTAAAAACAATAAGGGAAAGACACAATCAAAACATTATTAAACACACACACAATATATATATATGTGTGTGTGTGTGTGTGTGTGTGTGTGTGTGTGTGTGTGTGTGTGTGTGTGTGTGTGTGTGTGTGTGTGTGTGTGTAATGCTATTAACTTTGGGGGTTACACATCCATCGGGAGCCATCAACAAAAAATTAGATGAAATTATGCCACGTGTATCACCGTTGGATGGTCATGATCTTTGCTTTGACTCGCCATGATCAAGATCCTAGACCCAAAACACTATGCACCACGGTTAATTCCACAAGTTTGAGATCCATGGGAGGAAATCATTATTATCACAATTTCTATACTTTCTACTGGAGAAAAAGTTTCATTATAATAATGTCCAAGTATTTGTTTATAGCCTTTTACAACTACCCTTTCCTCGTGTCATTCAATCTTTCCTTCGAAGTAGTCTTGGTTTTATAAACCCATTTAATCGTAATAAATTCCTTTCCCATTGGAAGGTCTACTAACTCCCATACTTCATTCTTCTCTACTGCATGCATTTCTTCATCCATTGCTTCATACCATTTACTATTCTTAATTGCTTCTTCAAAGTAAATTAGATAAGCTGCTGAAAATTTAAAAAAATCATTTCATCTTCATTTTCTTCATACCTTGATTGCTCGTAAATCTCTTGAACACTTCTCATTCAACCTTGGTGTTGATTTGAGTTAGATGATGATGAAGATGTCAAATTTTCTGGTCATTACATGTTTTATTGGCTAATATCATTTGAATAATCACTCCTTTTTGAAATAGGTGTCCAACTTGGTGTTTTGTTTTCTCTTCCATCTGATATTTTAAAATTACTTATGGTTGTTCCACTTCTTGTGCATCTCCCCAAGATGCTTCCTCAATGAATTGAACATCTTGGCTGATTATCAGTTCCTTTGTAACTCGATTGTATAATTGAAAAGATTTTGATTGCTCACTATACCCAATGAAAATTAATTTCTCTCCTCTATTATCCCACTTTGATCTTCTTTTCTTTAGCACATTTGCATATGTTACACACAAAAAACAATTCAAGTGTTCAACACTTGGATTTCTTCCCCTCCATGTTTTTTGAGTTATTTGCTATCCATTTTCCCTCGAGAAGAATAAAGAACAAAGGAAGGATTGGACCCGGGATTGGATAGGGCCTTCATAGGAAAATATGGGATTTATAGGTGAAATTCATGTTTTGGAAGCATTATGGTGATTCAGGAAGGTGTGAAATCATTCAGAGGAATTTTTTCCTCTTCTAGGGTTTGAAAGGACTTAGTATTTACCTAAGGTGGAAATGGGATCGTGTGGGACCACATTTAGTCAAAATGAGCAAAAATGGCCAAACTTGGGTAGCGAGCCCGATGACATTTTCCTTAATCCCAATTAGCTCTCTAACACAAGAAAATTTTAAAAATCCCAAGAACCCAAAGGCTCGGGGAAAAAAATTATAAAAATGGCCAAGGGATGGCCACCAAGCTAAAATTATCTCACCAAGCTGCTCGGTGAGGTAAAGTAAAGCAAAGGAGGCCAGCCCTAGGTAGCTCAGGTAAGCTATGAGTTGGGGTCAAACAGGTTGGGAACACAATGAGTTATTTTAGTGAGTCGATGAGGAGGGAGCTCGACACATGGAAGTGGGTCAAGCTAAGAGCCAAGTGAATCGAGAGTGGAAGAGACAAGAACTCAGCTCATATGGTGAGTGAGTCACATGGATGGCAATACCAAGCCACTTGGAGGAAATTAAGGTCGGACCAAGTTGGCCAAGGATATTTGGTATGGAAGGGAACCGAGTGAGATGAGATCATGGCTTGATCAATGCCCGATTAGATGGCTAGGGAGAGCCCACGGGAGTTGGAACCGGTGAGGTGTTAGGGCCAAGCTTGGTGGGGCTTGGTATTGAGAGGCTGGTGCAAAGGGTAAAGGCCAAGCAACTCGGTGAGTTACTCAATAGGATGCGGGGCCACAAGATGAGGCGAGTTGGTTGAGAAGATCTGCATGGTGAGTCAACCAAGCCAATGATGACTCACTCGGGGAATCCATAATGCGGAAGAGTATGGATTGAGATCGAGGCTTGTTGATAATATCGGTTCCTTGAGGAAATGCAAGAGCTCACTTAGAATTGGCATCAACGGAAAATCATGGGCTCGACATGAAGAGATCTCACCATGGCAAGATGGAGGATGAGTGGGTTTGGAACAAGCCATGTTGGCTCAAAATTGAATGGAATAAATGCATATCGTAGATCCCGGAGGTGAACTCACGAAGGTATCTTGGACAGGGGACTTCAGGGATAATTTGGGTTGGAGTTTTAAATATTGGAGTAATACAAGCGTTATGGGTGAAAAATGGAGGAGAGGCCCAAAATATGAATACCAAAGTTTGGGGTCAACGAGATCTTGTAGGGTCAATGAGGCATTTACATCGGAGTTGAAAGGAATGTTGATTCAAATATCAAGAGGTGGAATTTCTAGTGACTTTACCTAAATATTGAAGTGCACAACTTGCCCGGAGATTTTTGAATTTAGGGGTAGGTGGTTTTGGGTTTTAAGGCACTAAATGTCTGATGTGGGAGGGGGAAAAACTATGAACTCTACCTATTCTAAATATTGAAATCTCAAGTGAGTCTCAAAGCCATTTTTTGGAAGTAGTTGCATTGGGCGGCGAGCTATGTGGTAGGTGGAGAGTTGGTGAGGGGGAATGGAGCTTGGTAGGTGGGAGATGAGCCTTAGAAGTAACCCAGACAAAAATCATGATAACTTCCTCCATAGTCATCTAAATTACAAAAATTATAGTTTTTGGAAAGGTGATTCGGAGATCTATGATAGAAGATAAAAATGGGAAATTAATGAGTTAGGTGGGTGAAAAATTATGATGAAGTATCATGAGATGGAGGACATACCCAGTGTAGATTTGGAGTAAATGTAATCATGGAAATCCATTTCTTCTTGCTCAAGGAAGGGTATAATGAAGTATGGGATCTACAGGTTCCTCCATTCCTCTTGCAGTACAATGATGTTTTTTAGAGGATGAAAGAAAATTTCAGACTTCTCCTCTCTCTCTCTCTCTCTTCATATTCTTCTATAAATTGTAAGGAGGGGTGATTTTCAAAAGGTTAGACATTCTTGCATCTTCCCCTCCACTCTTCCTCACCAGTAAGACATTTGTGGAGTTTCAAACCTCCCTTTCAAACACTTACTTAAAAATCATGCCATTGTTCCCCATTGCAATGACTTGTATCAACTTCTTGGAGAAATACAATCAAAATTGTGGATGTTTACAACCCTTGTTTGCATTTTATTGTAACTTTATGACATTTTCATTACATCTAAAGGTCTTTGTGCATTATCTTACTTTTATTGCAGGGTTTAATGGCAGTGTCTTTACTGGAAATGTTGTGTGAATGATACTATAGTTTGTGGTGCTAGATAATCCTCCCCACATCATTTTATTCTATTTTCATGCAGTGTGAGTTGTTCAACACCATTTTCTTAGTGTATCACCACCCTTTAGTGTATGTTTTATTTTGCATGCATCTCCCTATATCTCTTTCTCCTTGGAAGTATTAGGGTAGGATTAGATTAGGTATTTTTCTGCATTTTGGAGTAGTGTAGTGCTTAGTTTAGGAAGAGGAAGTCAACCTTCTCCAGAGAGCTATCCCATTTACAAGGTCCCATACTTTAGGATAACTCCATGTTACCCAATCAATCTCAATGCCTTATTTACACAAACTAGCAATTCGGGGTGTGGTGATTTGGTGATAACAAATTTGACACACCTGGTGGGACAAAGAAGTCATATATTCACAACTTTGGAGGTACTTTACAAAAAGAATCAGATTTTAGAAGTCCCTCTCGTATTTTGGATTTCAGATTTTTTTGGATTTCAGAATTTGGAGGTTACACTACAGGTCCAAGTTCCAAAATTAATTTTTAGGGGTTTCACATGTGTGAAACAGGCCTTAAGTTCTGAAAAGAGTAGATTGGTGGTTAGGGGTTGCAAAAATTTGTCTTAAATTATCATTTTTGTATTTTGGAATTCAAATTTCAGAGGTTCATTTCAGATTTCAGAAACTCCATTACATTTCAAATTCATGCTTTAGATTTTACACTACATTTTGCATTTCAGACTCCAGAGATTTCAGGTTTCAGATTTCGGAGATTGGTTTACATTTCGGGTTTTAGTTTTTGGGGGGTTGTTATATATGAGCTAAGTTACGAATTTTAGATTTAAGATATGCCAGCTTTAAACAAGTTCTAGCCTCTGAAAATCAAAATCTAATTCCTTTAAGGTTTACATTTCTATTTTTGTTGACTTTAGATGTGTAACTTGGAAAAATTTTAGCCTTTGGGGGATTTTTTCTAAACACATCTGATGAATCCCAAGAGTAGAACTAAGTGGTTTTAGCAGCCCAAGTTTCCCAAATTCATGAGAAGAATTCAAACCAGATATGAGACAAGAGAAGAAGGAATATTTGTGTACTTGCAACTATCTCTATGGGTAGAGGAAGGAGAGGAAGGAAAATCTAGAGGTCTCTATCTCTTCCAAACATAACCTTGTCAACACCTCCACCTTGTAAATCCTTCCTTCAATCAACCAGTTCCTTAGACCATCATAATGGCTCAACCACCACCACAAAACCCTTTTTCCAACTTCATAGAAGCAACCCACTTGCCCTCAATGCCCAAAAGTCCATTTTGATGGCAAAATTAAATAACATTCCCTACTTCATTGGGGAAAATCATACAAACCCCATTGATCATATTCAAGACATTGCAAATGTCTATTCTATTCATGAGATCAATGAGATGGATGTTGTAGTTAAACTGTTAGCTTCCTCTTTCAAGGGAAAGGATTTGTATTGGTTTAGAATTTTAACAACAGGATTGATTTAACACGGGATCAAATGTGCACATATCTCTATAATCGGTTTGGAGAAAGGGAAGACAATTTGTCTTTATTGGAACAATTGACCACAATCAAGAGGGCTTCAAATAAATAGATGGATGTTTTCAATTTCTGATTCCAAAAGACATGGGAAATAATCCGAATGAACATGAAGCCAATTTCCCAAGGTGTGTTCCTCTACTTTTTTAACCCTCTAAAATCGACATAGCTATGGTGATACAATCTATGGGAGGAACAACACTACCGAGAGCCTATAATATAGCCATCGAGTGGAAAATTACTTAATTCAAAGCCAAAATCTTACACCAAGGCCACACATGCCCCTATATATGAAAATGGGGAACCCAACTACTAGTCAAACACTTAAGTTGAATCCCATTCGAGCCCCTATATATCAGAGCAATAGTGAGGAATCCAATTCTTATAACACTTCTCATAACTACAAGAGGTTATGAAGTGGTTGTAGAACTTAGGGAATGAGCTAGTGACTATTAAGAGGAAAAAAACTCAAAATTTAAGACTATATCATCCTCAAGATCAATAAAATAGGCCTTCATATCAACCAAATAGACCTCTAGATCAAGCTACAAATAAAAATTAAAATCAAGGACAACCTCAAGCTGCCAGACATCTCAACCATAAAATCCAAATGTAGTTTTAACATCCAGGGGCATTGGTTCCAACTCAAAACAACATTACACAGATCATGAATAGTGGTTCCTGGTAGAAAACCTCAAAACCAAGAAAAATTCTTCAATGGTGCACTAAATCAAGCCTTAATGGTGTAGACACCAAAATTGTGTCAAAGAAACACCTTGGTCCTTCATCAAAGAAACACCTTGAACACATTCACCTAACCATGGCCCCTTTCATCTCACTCTAATATTAATTAAATTAAATTAATTAATTCTCTCACAATATTTATTATTTAAATATCATAATTGAGATAAGGCCCACACATCCACCTCACCTATACACATCATCAAGCCACCTCACCTTAAGACCTATTCTTAGTATGTTGCCATAGCTAACTGAGACCTACCCAATCCCTAAAAATCAAAGCCTATATTCCCTCTAACCACATTCTTGTCCGTTAGAAAGAAATATTCCATTCTAATCTGTAGAGAAAAACGAACGAGATCCAAGAAAATCAAAGGGATCTGCCTAGTTTAGTAAATCTAGGAAATCCCACCCTAACCGATGTTGGTCACCCTAAACCACCGTCGGTCAACCCAGAACTACCGTTTGCGGTTACCATTTAACCCCCAAAAAAACCTTATTTTGAGGTTGGCACATTTCTAAGAGATTGACACATCTTTTGAGAACAAGAGATGAAACCAGAGTTGCATGTAAGCAGAATGAGCATTCGTACATGCATCAGAGCACCCATAGCCAACATCAGAAGCACCCATAGAGCCATCTACCTTCACGGGAGCATCTAGGGAAGTGTCGAACCACATCAAGTTCCTTCCATTTGATCACCCACCATTGCCAACTAGACATCAAGCTCATACAAACAATAAGTGCTTTGTTAACCAACACTTGTCCATTTATCATTTGGTAGATTCTTTTACTTTTGTTATTAGTTTCTGCTCCCATTTCCATTCCACCACCATTTACCTCCATGCAAACTTGACCATCCCTTCACCCATACCCTTGAACTTCCCATACCTGGATTTTAATCATTCCTGTGCATACCTGAGACCCACACGAACCTTTCCATTGCCCTTCCATTTTCATCTAGCCTCAGATCTGTCACCCCACCAAGTTTTTACTGAGTTTCCTGTACCATGACCATACCGACACCGGTTACCTACAACCATTACCGGTTAACCTAAACCGACATCAGTCATACCAGATGACATTGGTCTCTATGTTTTTGACTAGAAACCAAGAACAGAGCTTCCACTCTCTACCCAATACCCAAAACGGCCCAGAACCTGACCCTAACCAATACTTGTATTTTGACAGAGACCTTGACCTTCAGATTCAGTCATAGCTTAGCCTGTTGTGAATGAATTTTCTTATTGTAGATGAATGAGATACCTAAATCATTTTAACTATAGTAGGATTTCCTTTATTATTAGCATTAAGTTGTTTTAAACAATGGATTGATAGTTGTCTATGAAGTATCACACTTCCCAGATCTAGCATACGCTAGGTAGTCCACTGCATATACTAGTTTAAATTTTATTTGGTGGTCTTGTTTCCATTTCAGGTAGTTCCTCCAAGCAAAAAGGAAGCTCTCACGATCAGTCTGTGGATCAAGAATTCATACGCGTGTAACAACCTACAACTAGAATTTTGACAGGTATTCCTCCTAGCCTTTACCTTTATCTATTTCATCAACATTTGAAGAAATGCCCTAAAATTAGGTGAAACATTTTGGCATGCCCAGGTGGGACCCATTCGGGGTTCTTTGCATTCTTTCATTTCTAGGTGAAAATTTACATGTTTGTTTCCTTTCTAAAAGGTTCTTACATTAAAATTTCTCCCCTGGAACCTTCTCTTCTTCTATTGTCTAAAAGCAATCATATTTTTGTGCTTTAAAAAGAACATTTCTTACCTTTCATTAGTATCACACTAGTGAAAGAGCATCCCTTTTCTTGTTCATCTTTTTGTGTCATCAAATTCAACATTTCAATTTGGGCTTAAAATTAATTGCATTTTGTTCTTATTTACTGCATTAGCTCACATTAAATGAGGGAAACCTATACATTGGAAGTCATGCCCAGCTGATGGTTGAAAAATGAATCATAGGAAAACACTTCCTATCTCTTTCTCTCTTTGAGTCTTACTAAACATCACAAAATTAAATATATATACACATTCTTAAACAACATCTCACCCAGAAGAAGTTGTAGGTGATCACACGATCACGATATAGTGGGTACCCCGCTGGTTATCTCTATCCAGTACCCCATTAGAGGACAACCCACCCCCACCATAACATAACCTGAAACCTCTCCTTATAGATCTCCTTCTTCATAGGAAGCCATCCTCACCAAAAATTCTATTATAAAGTTCATGAGTCAGTCCTTAAATAGGATAAGCTAAACAAACATAATAGAAAAAGCACTCTTAGGATCATGTTTTTCTCAGTGTTTCTGCTTGGCTTGCATTTTGAGGTGAGAGGTCATGTTCTTCATTTTCTTATTTTCCTTTGCACACTCCTCATCACAGTTGGTGTATTCCATATTCATCTGAGTGTGCCTAGACCATATTCTCATCATTCTTAGAATTCTAGGGTTTGATTCCACATCTAATTTTAACTCACAACCACATTTCTTCATTATTATTTCAATTTCATAGTAACCGGTGTCGGTCAACAATCGTCATCTGGTTATCCTCTGACCATCATCGGTTTCACCCAACCAACGATTGGTTTACTGTTCTTTTGGTTAACCTACTCAAAAGGACACCCACTTCACCTTCTTTGTTGTTCAGAGCCTCTGTCACTCTTAGCATATTCATTTTCTGGTAAATTCCATCAACAACTTGCATACTTGGCAAATTATTGGCCTTTTACCTTGTTTTGACAAACTTTCCATTCTCCACATGATCGACAACAGCTTAATCGTGACCAGCATCAATTTACCCTAACCGACATTGATTAGCCTATGCACTTTTTCCGATGACATCTTAACTCCAATTCACCTACCACCGCTTGTTTTTTCCTATTTTTATTGTATTTCTGTGTCATTTATAGAAAGTAGTCCTACCACGTCAGTACTTGTTCACATGGTGCTGACCCAAAGCCAAGAAAACGCCCTCATATTCCACGCCAATCGTCAACCACTCCCACCTAGTCCTTCACCACCTTCTATTTTATCACCCATGGATCCTACCCAACCTATCACTATCACCATAGGAGACAAGGAGTTCACACGACTCCTTGACCAGAACCCTACCGCCTTGCAGTTTTATCTTTCCCACTCATCTACTCAAGGTGCTTCGGGTTAGTTGATATACGACATACCCGTATATATCCCCCGAATACTCATCCCTACTTCTTCTCCAACCTCCTCTGGCTCCATGCTACTCGCACACCGCCTTGCCCCGGTCATTTTACAGCTAAACCCTATACCTGCTATGACTGTTGTGCTTTCCACGTCTATTGCACTTGCCACATCTAATATACCTTCACCAAACACCCGAACATAACCTCATCCACCCCTATTGTTTCACATATACCCGTAGCTACAAAACCACCTCCGGTGTTGGTGACCCCTACCCCTTTCAAAACATTATTATTTCTATTCCATAATCCTTATCCCCATTGCCACTAGGGTCACCACAATCCTTCCACGTCAATATATGTACTATCAAAAACCTCCTATTTCATCTATCATTCATTCTGGGTACGTACCCCCTATTTCACTTCCTCCTTCTCAATCTACCTATACAACATCACCATATATAGGAATGCCACCTCCATCATATGTCCAACACCAACCTCCTTACGCTATAGGAGGTACCCAGCAATCACAACCTACCAACGACCTAATCAAGTTAATGATGGACAAGATGCAAACATTGAGGCATTGGTTTCTAGCACATGCAACTCTCTCTCACCTACGATGAGATTTGTAATGAGCCCATCCACCCATCCATTCCTATTCGTCCATATCCCGTACATTGGGAAATGCCTAAATTTAACCACTTCAATAACAAATAAGACCCGCAACAACATTTGCGTCTTTTCAAACATGGGTGTTATCTGATCACCCATGATGATGCTTTGCTCTTGAGGATCTTTCCCATGTCTCTGACTGGACCCGTGTTAGATTGGTATAGTGGGTTACCTAGACACTCTATATTCTCATTTAATTAGGTAGCCCAAGCCTTATTGGATCACTTCTCCATCAATGTTTTTAAGAAGGTGACCATGACTGACATTTACTCTACGTCCAATATGATGATGAATCTATCACGATTTTGTTGCTCATTGGTGTAGCCTGATCAATAAACTCACATTCCAACTACCACAAACCAAACTCATAGAGTTCTTCACATGAGATTGTGCTAGACATATCTCACTAACCCTATAGGTCTTGACTTTTCAAACTTTCGATGAAGCATTCACCATGGCACGAAAGCTAGAGATTCGGTCCATCGAAGAAAATAAAATCCAACTACGTAATAAGAACTTGGCATTCAAATCGAATGATACCTCTTCTTCTTTGAAACCACAAAACAATTATTCAAAATCCAAGGGAACCGCTAACCCAGAGGTAATCAAGGCCAGCCTAGCTCATCCCTCAAATTAGGCTAACTCCTCATCTAAGCTCTCACCCGTTCAGACTTTTCAATATAAACGTGAACAATGAAAATACACCCCAATTGGGGAGCCTTATTCTTTTGTCTTATAAAAGCTTATTAAAGCTAGGGCTATCACCCTTCCTCTTGTAAAACCACACACTGGTTTTGATCCTGCTCGTCCCACACCCGCGTGGTATAAAGAGCATGAATTTTGAAACTATCATCGGGTAAAGGTCATGTTATCCAAAATAAGCCCCTACTTATTTTGGCTAACTTTCCTTCATCCTTCCTTCTTTTGTGCCTCAGTCAAATTTTTCCACTTTTCAGGCACTCAAAATTATCTGGAAATGGCTTCATTAGATAGAGAATTTTCTCACCTTTCCAGAAAGGTAAAATTTTCCTTCTAACTCCTTGTATTTTGCAAGTTATGGCTCGATGGAGTTTTTGAGGGAAATTTTCCCTGGGAAGGTCCACAACCAATAGGAATGTGCCATGTGGCAGCGGATGGTGGGTCAGCGGAGGTAAGTTGGAAAAAATCACCAAGGAGTGGGTGGGGCACAAAGGAAAATTTTTTCCCATGGGCCCGCCAAGGAGAAGGAAAAGAAATGGTTTGAACCCATGGACCAATAGGAATGTGCCACATGGCATTGGAATGGCGGGTCGGTGGAGGTAAGTTGAAAAAGTGGTCAAAAAGGTGCAAAGGAAAATTTTTTTCCCGTGGGCCGCAGAGGAAAGAAAGTTGATTAAGGCCTGTGCCAAATCAAAGTGTGCCATGTGTCCATGAAACCAGTGGGAGTTGGAGGGGTGGAGTAAATTTTGGCTTTTTTCCAAAGTAGTAGAAGGCGCAAAGGAAAGAATTGGCCCGCAGGCCTGCCAAGGAGGAAATGGAAATTTTTGTAACACCCCCACGGACTAATGGGAGGATGACACATGTCTTGTTCTCAGCGGAGGTTGGGGGTGCAAGGATAATTTGGAAATTTTGCCAAAGTGGTCGGCAGCGTCAAAGGAAAAATTTGGAGCGTGTGCCCACAGTGAATAGGGTGGTGACACGTGTCCTGAGTGGTGGGGCGTGGAGGAATTTTGGAATTTTTTTGTGAAATTTGAAAAAGTGTAAAATGGCCATTTGAACTCGCAGTCTAATGGGAATGTGCCACGTGGTAGTGGAGCGGTCGGGCAAGAAGCTTTTTGGGGAATTTTTCCCAAATTCAAAAAAGGGGAAAAATTTTAGGTTTCGGCCCGCCGACCTGATTTTTGCCCTAAATCTTCAGAGGGGCATATCTTTCGATCTAGAGCTTAGTTTTTCTAAATTTTGGTGTCATCGGAAAGCTATTGAAGTCATATACACGATGGAATATTCAATTTTGTTTTTTGGTGGAGTTTAGTGAGAGAAAAATGAGAAAAACACCTTTGGCATGGGGAAAAGAGTAGAACCGACATTAAATCACCATTTGTAATGCAGTATGGCTTCCATTCTTCTCCATCATGGTAAAAAATCTTGGGAAATGAACTTTTAAGGGTACCCATGATATTTTGATGGATTTGGTAGGTGGTTGAATCATTCATTTCTATTTTTCTAAGGTTCTCCTTCCCGAACTCGTGTTTTCATTGTTAAAATCTAGTTTTGGCTCATTGGTAAAGGGTTGGACTTTTTTATGTTCTGTAGGCTCCCTCCTTCACCCTGGCAAGTGAATTTGTGGAATATCAAACCTTTTTAGGACTGCAACATGTTTTCTACCTCTTTTCTATTGTAATGCATTGTATTTAAAAATGGAAATGACAATACAAGCTTTGTGAATGAATTTTCAATCCTTTCTTGTGTTGTTTTCTCTATCCTGATCCTTCATTACAATTTTAGCAATTTGTGCATGATTTTTGTTGCATTTTTCATAATCTATGTCAATCTACAGAAATAGATGTTCACCACTCCTTTGGTGTATCACCTTGTCAGTTTAGTTTTATCTTATTTTCTTTATCCTTGTCTCCTTGCGAATTAGTGTAGAATTGTGAGTTAAACCTCTCTAAATTTCATGCATACATATGATTAGAGGAGTAGAAGAACTAGCCTTCAATCTAGAGAGTTTTTTCCCATTTTTGCAAGTCACACACTTGGGGAAAATATTCTATGTTGCGTAATCACACTAAATGACCAAATTCTCAGGTGCAGATCTGAAGGTCATTTAGGGGTACTACTAATTTGCACTAATAGGTCATAGTGATGGAAATTGTATCACTTTCAAGAAAATTGTCTAAGAAATGCTTGAGAAAGGTGAGCTAACCTTGGATAACCTGAATGCACTTGCTAATCAAAACCTACATATCTTCAAGAAACCATTTCCTAATCATGCCCCTTCTTCTGATCAAATCGGAGAGACCTCAACTCATGATAGCCATACCCGTGAGGTCCATGCTATTTTCAGTGATGCACCAACCACTTCCCAATTACCTCATATTCCTTCCATAGAAGAAATTATAGCCCAAGTCCACCTACACTTGAACCTACTTCACCTATTCCTCCACCCACAGAGGAACACCCTTTATCTCCTCCCTCACCTGTGAAGGAGCCTCCTATTAACATCGAGACCATTTCACCTTTGGATTCTCCACCTAGAGATCCATCACCCAAGATATCCCTCCGATCCACAGAAGTTGCTTGTTTATCTCCTCCAACTAGAGAGGTGCACCCATTATCTCCTCCACCCACAGAGGAGCACCCATTTTCTCCTCCACCTATCAAGGATCCAGTAGAAATAACTTTTCCTCTAGGTGAACATTCTCCATCAGTTACCCAAGATCCTACGGACTTACTTTCGGCTCTATTACCCACGGAAGCTGAAGCTAGAAAATTCCCCATCTCTAAGACACATTTTACGGGAATTACCATTATATCCTCATTAATTACACCTACGGTAGTGTTTTTCTCATGCTTAGCCGATTGCCTAGATTATGTTGATAGAGCCTTAATTTGAGGGCATCTTCTACTTCTTGTCTCAACACAAATGCAGAGGTCACTTACGATATACTTCCATAATTTATCCCAAAATATTTTGGCCAACCGAACCACACACAACCACAACTATCACAAATTCTCCTATGATACCACTCATGGATCAACTCACACCCCTACCCATAACCCAACACACATCTACATCCAAACCCACACCTACATCATCTTCCTTTCCTAAACCTATAACTACCTTAGGGGTCATCCCAACCACCTGCCTTACTCATCCACCCATCAAATTAGATTTAGCTACATCCTCCAAAGCCAACACCAAGCTTAATCTAGCACCCAAACAGAAGAACCAATCCCATAGATCTCATACCCCAACACCACCGATTACACCTTCATCACCTTCACCCCTTTCATCCGTCTTCGACCTCACCCTTCCAATATGGCTAAGAAACCTCTTCTTGTCAAGAAACCAAAAACTAATAGCCCATTCTTCCCTCACAAACCTCTAACATACCTAAGCACCTGACATGACTTACACCCACACCTATAGCATCTTTACCACCCATTCCTCCAATACCATCGGTAACTTCTTCACTACCCACTACACTTCAGTCTCTTTCCCTCACACCCCCTGCATGACCTGCGCCATCTACCTTCACAACACCTCAGTTATCCTTGTGGGTAACTTGCCCTCTTCCCCATCTTCTTTTCCCTCTAGATCTTCTGCACCCATATCACCTTTACCCAAGAAGCAACCTAAAGACAAAAATCCACTACCCTCTAATAAGGTAGTCAAAACAACCACACACTCTCCTTCTAGTTCATCTACCATACCCCTACCCAAGAAAACACGACCAACACCTAAGATCACACCAACACCTAAAACCATAGCTCGACCCACTCCCCCTCATGCAAAGACCCTTCCTCTACAGTTCAAATACCACACCTATACCCAAACCCACTTTCACTTCCCATTGCGATCCACTAGCGGGATCCTATGCCAAAATATTAACTAACCTCCTTGAGACTTCTGTCATCACATTACCACCGCTCATACCTTATGACCCTTTCAAACCCAAACCAAAAGGGTTTGATGACACCAAAATTTACACCTACCATAAAGTGTCGGGCACATTGTAGAGAACTACAAGGCTTAAAAACTGTTCTTATCTAGTTGTGTAAGTCTGAAGAAAAATTTGACAATGATGACCTTCTCGATGAGGACCCCATTTCACCAACACCCATTCCCATAGTTCTTCCCTCACTACCTACTCAACGATCAATACCTTCACCCCCACAACTCCTAGAACCACCCCTGAGATTTGAAATTAACATGGTTCGCATCAAAGAACTCGCCAAACCTCCACCCAAATGTCGGTGTGCCCAGCTCATCTCACAAGGTTCCTTCCCACCATTTGGCTTTTACCCTCTTGTCTCTATAATTTTCATGGCTCACCTACTTCACCTACCTCCCCACCTCAAATCAACATGATCCATGTTGCTACCCATGCTCAGAAGGAAAAAGGCAAGGAAAAGGAAACCGACCCACTAACCTATCCTATACCCAAAGATATCATATTGCGTGATACTAAAAAAACTACACCAATCCCCCTCAAAATGTCTCTATATGACCTCATCCAAACCTCGAATCCCATCTTCAAGATCACATGGAAGTTCTTCAATCTATTGAGGTTTTACCCAATGACCATACACCCGAAACCTCCATTATTACACCCCATCATGTAGCCTCTCTCACCAAATTACCACTTGTATCTACACCTCCACCTACTCAAAGTAGCCTCCCTTAGCTTCTCAAAGGAAGAGATCACACCGCACCAAATTGATGACCTAGACCCAGCTCTCTTCATCTCTGTACACATCAATGATATACATATACGATGTGTTATGATCGATGGGGTGCTATCATTAATATCATTTCCTCTCATGAATTCACTCAAATGTGCATACCTGAAAATTGTATGCATAAACATCCCATCATGTTGCATTCATTCAGTGAAACTATCAACTCTACACTTGACACATCGAACATCCATTTTTGCATGCCCTCCCACACATTTCCAGATTTATTTTACATCTTAGAGGGGAATTTCAATATAACTTGTTGCTTGGTAGACCTTGGATTCATGTTATGGGTTGTGTTCCTTCCACTTTGCATCGTTGTGTAAAGTTTGAGCATGAGGACACACCTATACCATTCCGGATGACCCATCACCTTTCAAAACTTGTAACATGCTTTACCGACCCAATGACATGCTCATACCTATTAAAGCATCTACCTCCACAACCACTACCTCTTCACCTACACCTCCACTCACCAGTGTCGCCGCTACCTCAACCGCACCTACATCCTCCATTCCTACCACCTCCGCAACCTCCACGGCTGAACCATCAGCCTCCCAATCCATTATCTCCACCTTTGATCTGACCTCTGACACATCATCTATCCCATTACTGCGCATATCAACCACCGATCCCTTAGAAGGCATTTTTCAATGCCTCACTTTAGGGGAGTATCATTTATATAGTGTTAACACATTCCTTACTCCATAAGATTATGGAGGTCTTCACCAACACCCTTGCTATGATCATTGCATATGAGAGTGCCTCATTTATGGTCCTCCTCACCTTTATACTAGTCTCACCTATGGGGGACTTGATACTACCACTTACACACCTGAACCACCATCACAAACTCACCCATTTTCTGCTGACCTCCAATCACTCACCAATCACCATTTCACCCACACCTTCCTGAACCGATGTCCATGGAAGGGTTTTGGTTTTAGATTTTGTGAGCAAGGCCACCATACTATTATTCCATGTACTACCCACAAACATAATGACCGTAGTGGTATCATCTTTATTGAACCACCTACCAAGAAGGCTGCATTGAACTCATTAAGGATATCATCCCTTCTCCAGCTTCTTCGCCCGCTCTACCTTATTCACCACCTTCACATACGAGTCAATGGATCCATAATCCATTCCCTCTAACTTTTTTTTCATAAACACCATCTCCTTAGGCCCTCTGACTTATCAATGTGAGGGTGAGGCTCCTTCCTCTCTTCCCTTCCCGTATCTGAAATGATCATTGACGATACACCTTCGATTAATGTCGTTCAATTTTAGGATGATGAATATATACTCACCTACCTTGGTGCAGAAGACTCATATATTCATCGGTTGTTACCATATGAGATGAAAACCATGTTGAATGAAATGACTATCGAGATCAACATTCATACTCAGGATGACCTGCGCATTCTAAAGATCAGACAATCTTTAGATGCTACTGAATAGGAAGTCATCACTTCTTTTCTCAAAAACCATAAACACGTTTTTGCTTGGTCTTACACAGATATGCCCGGTATTGACCCCACTATAGTGTTCCACAATATCGTAACCATCCTTGATGAAAAACTCACAAACAAAAACTAAGGAAAATGTACCCTCGCATTGCTCTTCTGGTCAAAGAAGAACTTCAACACCTCCTTTATGTTTCCTTCATCTTACCCATTGATTATCCTTGGTGGATTTCCAACATTGTCCTTGTCACCAAGGTGACAGGGGGACTTCATATTTGCATGGATTTCCATGACCTCAACCTAGCTTGCCCATAAGATGACTTCCCTCTACCCAGTATTGACAAACTGGTTGACATTACCGCTAGTCACGAGATGTTATCACTCATGGATGGTTTCTTGGGTTATAACCAAATATTTATTTCCTTAGAGGATCAACACAAAACCGCATTCATCACCCCTTTGGGGACCTTCTGCTACCGAGTCATGCCTTTTGGCCTTAAAAATGCTAATGCCACCTATTAGAGGGCTATGACTTATATCTTCCATGACAACATGCATCATATATTAGAAGATTACGTGGATGATCTCCTAGCTAAATATAAATATTGCTCTAAGCACCTCGCTGTCCTAAAAACCTTCTTTGACTGCCTCATTAAATATTGTGTTCACCTTCAACCCAAGAAGTGTAATCATGTTGGTGGCGTAACGCAGCACCGGGGACTCTGCAACGCGATCGGTTGAGAATCTCGGTGTGATTACACAACATGGAGCTTTTCCCAAGTGTGGGACCTTGCGAAATCGAAAAAGCTCTCGGATGAAGGCCGGCTCCTATTCCTCTGCATTCGGATGCACACGTAGAAAATGCAGAGGGTTTACAAAAAAACCTAATCTAACTTGCCAAGGAGACAGGGTAAGAAGATGCATGAAATAAAACCTAAACTACAAAGGTGATGCACCGAGGAATGAAGAACACCTGTCTTGCCAAATAAACACAGACCATTAAAATGCAATGCAAGATCATACACAGATAGCCAGATTCATAGTGAAAGATCAGGGGGATGCAAATGAATACAGAGAGGGTTGATAATTATCCACAGACATGCATTAATTTGCTCCAAAGATTGATACAACACACTGCAAAATGCCAAGAGGCAAGGTTGCATTACAGTTTCAAATGGGAGGTTTTAACTCCACAAGTTCACCTGCCAAAGAGAAGAAGGGAGGGGCAAAACAGAAATGTCCAACCTTTAGAAAGAAGCCCCTCCTTACAATTTATAGGAAGAATGAGAGAGAAAAGAGAGAGGAAATCGAAATCTGCCCCAACCACCTCCAGAATGCACTTAACTCATCTCATAATGATGGTAGGTGAGAACCCAGCGAACCCAAAAGTGGCGAACTATATTTTTCATTTTAAATAATTTGTTCTCACCCAATTAAAGATATCCAGTCGTAGTTAGATAGAGGACCTCGTAAGCTTTCTAGAAAGTCCAACCTTGCATGAATCCGAGCTCCCAGTCAAAAGTTATGGCCATTTGAATATCTGCGCCAGGGTCTGCTTCCTGCCAGCACTCAGAATGTTGCGCCTCCTGAAGGTGTGCCTTGGCGCATTCATGTGCGTGTCAACATCCTCTTACATGCGCCATTTCTATGTGCCAAGGTGTAAATTTTCTGTGTCGACACTCCGTGTCATGCGCCATTTCTGTGCGCCAAGGCGCAACTTTTCCTGTGTCGACACTCCGTGTCATGCGCCATTTCTGTGCGCCAAGGCGCAACTTTTTCTGTGTCGACACTCTGTGTCATGCACCATTTCTGTGCGCCAAGGTGCAACTTTTCCTGTGTTGACACTCTGTGTCATGCACCATTTCTGTGCGCCAAGGCACAACTATCTTCATATTCTTCTGCTTGTCTATATCCTCCCAAGGGGGGATATATATACAACAATTGGTGACTCAACGGGATCACCTGCCTGCTAGGTAGAAGATCAGTGGCCTTTTAGTAATCCATTGGGCATGGAGTCATAAGCAATAACCTGAAACCAACCTGATATCTGATCCCGAGCCTGATACCGTAACTTCTTCTCGTGACAAAGACTCTGAACCGTAAAAAAACAACTCCGAGAGCAAGAAACCTATGCCAGAGCACTTAGGGAAAATGAAACCTAACTACAACAAGACAATGTGCATACACACTTAGAGGAATTGAAAACTAAGCTAATATTTACAAGGGTAAACCTTTTCCTTTTAGTAGCAATGTTTAAGATAGATTCCGTTAACCGGAATCGGAAGTTCCTCTCCATCCAATGTAGACAATTGGAAGGCATTACTACTTTTACATCCCGTGACCATGTAGGGGCCACTCCAAATGGCATCAAACTTGGAATGCCTTCCTGGTTTTGCTCGATCTGCATCCCATTTTAGAACTAGGTCCCCTTCCTGGAAGGTCCTTGCTCTCGCTTTCTTATCAAACCATCTTTTTACTAAGGCCTGATCCTTTTCAATCGCTGAACTGCATGTTCTCTTATTTCTTCCAATTCCATCAACTCTGCATACCTAGCCTCCATTGGTTCGAACTCAGACAACTCCAACTACTTCATGAGCTCCAATGCTGGCAATTCTAGTGATATAGGCAATACTGCCTCTTTTCCATAGACCAAATTGTAAGGGGAATTACCTGTAGACCTCTTTGGTGTTATTTTGTCAGCCCATAATGCTGATTTTAGCTTGGTATGCCATGTTCTTTGATTTTCGTCCAGAGTCCTCCTGATGATTCTTAGCAAATTTTTGTTCGTAGACTCTGCCTGTCCATTACCCTGCGGGTAATAATTTGAAGAGGTGCTCAAATAGATTCCATTCTTGACAGCCCATTCTGTAATCTTGGAACCTATAAATGCCAATGCATTGTCTGATATGATAGTGGCCGGCACACCGAACCTGGTCACTATTCCTTCATAAAAGTCTAGTATGTTAGACTCATTTGCTTCCTTGAGCGCTACTGCTTCGGTCCACTTGGTGAAATAGTCCGTTGCCGTGAGAATCCACTTGTGGCCTTGGCTTGAGTTTGGATTGATGACCCCAACGAAGTCCAATCCCCATTGCATAAATGGTTGGTCAACCAGAATTGGGTGCAATGGAAGCGCTGCTAGTCTTTCTTTGCCTGTGAAGAGTGCACATTTCCTACACTTTCTTATCCATGTATAGCAGTCACTGAAGACTGTCGGCCAATAATACCCTGCCTTCATTATCTTGAGAGCTGTTACTCGTGGGGAAAATGTCCTCCAGAATCTCCATCGTGAAAATATCGTAACACCCTCTCAATTTGGCCTGTCCCAATGCACCTCAATAGAACTCCATTGATGTCTTTCTTAAACAAAACACCACCAACAAGCACATATGGAATGGCTTGTAATCTGAAGTATCTCCTCTTTTCTTTTCTCATTTCTGGAGGGCATAGGCCTGTCTGTAGGAAGTGTATCACATTCTGAGTCCAACAGGGAGTGGGCACATCATCATTTTCTTGTTCTTGGTTATCCTGTAGTACCAAGACAACCTCTTTTTCATCACCTGCTTCAACTTGTTGACTCAAGGCTAGCTGCTCACATAGTCCCTTCCCACGTACTAGTTTGGTGACCTTGATCTCGATGTCATATTCCATGACACGAGTTATCCATCCTGCATGTTTCTCATTCAGATCCTTGTTTAGAAGGAAGTCCCTGACTCCCGCATGAGAGACCAATAATTGGATCTTGTTGTTTGAGACTAGGTGCTTGAATTTCTTTAAGCTCCTGATTACTACAAGGACATGCTTTTCAATGAAAGAGTACCTAGTTTCGTATTCCTCCAAGCCTTGACTGAAGAAAGCAACTGGTTGTTCTAATCCTCCTTTGTTTTGTTGGACCAGGATTGCAGAAATTGTGTCTCCACCACCGAAGGCATATAGCACGAAGTCCCTAGAGAAGTCTGGATTGACGAGAGTTGGGGCTTGGGATATAGCCTCTTTTATTTCCTCAAAACTTTCCTTTCCTTCAGATGTCCACTTAAATGCCATGCTCTTCTTTAACATCAGCGTTATTGGCTTTACGAGAGCTACAAAGTTTGGAACAAACCTGCGGATGAAATTGATCCTTCCTAAGAAGCTTTGAAGAGCCTTCTTGTGACTTGGCAATGGCAATGCTTGAATTGCTTCAACTCTTTCTGGGTCAATCGTCAACCCTTCCTTTGAAACGATATGGCCTAGAAGTTTTCCCTCGTGAGCCAAGAATATGCACTTTTTGGGATTCAAAGATACCCCAAATCTTCTACACCTCTGAAATACCTGCCTTAGATGAAAGAGGTGATCTACTGCATTTTTTGAGAATACAGTGATGTCGTCAAGATATATCAGAACTATTTTATTGATCAACCCCTTGAATGCCATATCCATTGCCCTTTGGAAAGTGGCTCCAGCATTTGATAGCCCAAATGGCATCTTCTTGTAGGCATAGGTCCCCCATTTGGTGGTGAAAGCCGTCTTGAATTGGTCATCTTCCTTCACCATCACCTGATTATACCCTGAGTAGCCATCTAGGAGAGAGAATCTCTCTGAACCGGATACTACTTGCAATATTTGTTCCATTGAAGGAAGTGGGTAATGGTCTTTGAGAGATGCCCTATTGAGGTCTCGGAAGTCCACACACAACCTGATTTCTCCGCTCTTCTTCCTGACCGGAACCAAGTTTGCAACCCAGCTTGAGTGCTTAATTGGAAATATAATGCTTGCCTCTATTAGCTTGTTTATCTCTCTCTTCATTAGAGGCTCACCGTGAGGGTGACTGGTCTCTCAATTTACTTTCGCCGACGGGCTTAGCATCTGGATCCAATTCGATGGTATGTTGTGCCAAATTTGGATCGAATCCTCTTAAGTCTTCATAGCTCCAAGCGAAGACATCTGGAAATTCTTGGCAAAGCTGTATGAAATCTGATTTCTCCCCGCTCAAGGCCACTTTACCAATTTGAAGTGTTTTGCCTTCCCAACCGGAATTGGCTCAATCTTCTCTCTTGACTTTGTTTGTTAGCCTTTTCCTTACGGGCGGGTCGTTAGGGTTGAAGATAGACTCCAATGTTACCAAACCCTTAGGAAGCTTGTTTGTCTGTCTGCAGCTGTACTACTTGATCCCCATACTGCTGCTCCAATCATCCCGATTCCTAACTGAAAATTCAGCCTCTTCTTGTAAGAAATTGACGATCCGTTGATCGTTCTCAAACACCGCCACTTGTGTTATTATCTGAACTATCGCCTCACAATCACATGGATATGTGGTTGTGTTTTTTCTTTTGATGTTGTCAACCACATCAAACGTTGCTCCAACTGCTGCGAGCCTATCTGCGGCTTCATTTTTCTTCCTGGGTATGGATACAATGTTGAAAGCTTCGAAATCCTCAATGAGGTCCCATACCCTATTCTTGTAGCTCTTTAGTAGGTCATTCTTTGTAGCATGTTGTCCCCTAACTTGGTTGATGATTAGCTCGCTATCTCCAAACACCTGCAAGTTCTTTATGCCCCTTTTCCTGGCCCAATGAAGTCCATGAATCAAGGCCTCATATTCAGCTGTGTTGTTTGAACAAGAAAACTGGAAACGAAAAGCTGAATAATACTTGATGTCTTGTGGTGAAATCAACACTGCACCACCTCCAGCACCTTGTCTGCTTCTCGAACCATCGAAGAATAATTTCCAAACTTTGTCTTCATCTTTTTGTTCAGGCTGAATGATGTCGAATGGGTGAATTTTCTTCGTGTACACAATACACACCCAATTCAGATTCTTCAATTTCTTTGTATGGGTCAAATTCATGACTCTTGTTTGCCCATTCATCCAAAGTTAAATCAGGAATTCCCTCGACCTTAGTACCTATTTCTAGATCACTTGAACACTCCTGATCAAAATATGAGCAATTTGCATTGATAGGATTTGGTACATGAGGCTCAATATGGAAATTGGCAATTGGTTCTGACTTGATTGTTGCTTTGGCTCCATACCTTGTTCTAAAAATCATGTGTGACCAATCTGCAGATAAATATCCACCGATTTTTGCAGTGAAGTCTCTTGATAGACACAACGCAAAGAGTGGCGGAAGGTCAATCACAGATACATCTTGCAAAACTGTAACATTAGGACAGGAATGTAGTGTTAGGCTTAACCCCTTGATGACTCCAACAGTCCCTATTGCCGTTGCCCATCTAGCTGTACTACTCCTTTCAAAGACTTGGCTCATATTTCAAACCCAAATTGATCCGCTATTTGCTTCGGCATCACCGAACTACTCACCCTTAATCAATCATGCAATTGTGTACCAAGTGGTTTCCAACAATCAACGAAACATAGAATGGTGGAGGCTTCAAATTTTTTCTTGTCTGGCCCCCATCATGTTGCACTGCATTAGTGAGAACTTTCTCATGTCCCTGGTTTGATACATTTGTGGCAGACCAATTAGCCATTGCAGCTTGCAATAAATCTCGTTGCCCTGGGATCGCCAGTGATTCCCACATGGAAATGTTCACATGTGTCTTCTTCATTTGATCGATGATGTTGAAGGGGGATGAATTGTCCTTTTGCTGTCCCTTGCTTGGCGCAACCTTTTCTGGAGCTTGAATAGGTGCATGTGTTGCTACAACAAGTACCTTAGGTTGATTCTGCACATTTGGAGCTGCGTTTGGTCTACTGATCCCTTGTTGTGTAAGAGTGGGTTGAGAAACAACTGGATTACATGGTTGTCCCTCTCCTATATTTCTCTTCTTTGACCATGTGTTGGCAGCCACGCCTTGAAAAGGCTATTGGTTAACTCCACAAAAGTCTTCCGTTTGCCAATGGCCAATGTGGTTTCTGTTGGAGGTCCTTCTTGTTGCGTTTGTTGCTGTTGATTCTCCTCCTGGCTTGGTTCTTGAGGAACACCAATGGTTTGCACCATCAAGGCCTGATTTAGTGCACCATTGAAACATGCTGACTGATTGTGAGGTAGATTGCAAGGGTAACACCAGTCGTACTCGACCATGTTATTTTGCATCGGGACCAAAGCTCTTGAGGACGCGTCGTTGCATTTGGATCATATGGTCGAAATGGCCTCGATGACTTGAGGTTGTCCTTGGTTTTGGTTTTGATTTGCAGCCTGAGGTGGTGGTCTATTTTGTTGGTATGGGGGCCTAGCTTGCACGTGTCTTGAGGCCGATACATTGTCTAGCACTTTGAGCTTGCTGTCTTTTGATAGTCACAAGCTCATTTACAAGGTTCTGTAGTTGTTTCATAACCTCCTGTAATTCCTTTGAAGTATTTGAAGAAGTCGACGCCTCATTACTGCTTTGATTTCTAGGAGTTGGAATGGGATTCAACTCTGGTGCTTGACCGGTTGTAAGATTTCCCATATCCGGATAGAGAGGCATTGGTGGCCTTGGTGCAATCTTGCCAGCTTGGATCAAATAGTTCTTTTCTCTCTCGATAGGCCGTGTGTCGTAGGCCGCTCCCATTGATTGGATCATCATGGCTATGTCTGAATTTATAGCCTTTAAGAAATAAAGGAATGCTCCTTCGGCGGTTGGTCTAACGGCTATTGGAATCCTATCCCATGTCCATTGGAATCTGAAGTTGAAATCTGCCATTTGTTTGTTAGGAGCCCTTTTGATTGTTGTCAGTTGTTCCAATAAAGATAAATTGTCCGCCCTCTCCCCGAATTGGCTGCAAAGAGCAGAACAAAGTTGGTTCCAATTCGTAATAGACCCTACTGTAAGGCTCCTAAACCATTGTAAGGCCTTTCCTTTGAAAGATGAAGCCAACAGCTTGACTGCAACATCCATTTCATTTATTTCGTGGATTGCACATGCATTAGCAATATCTTGGATGTGATCAATAGGAGTAGTATGATTTTCTCCTGTGAAATAGGGTATATTCTTTAGCGCTGCAACTGGAATTTGATTCTGAGCATTTAGGGAAAGTGGACTACTTCCCGTGAAATTGACAAAGGGATTCAGTGGTAGATGCGCCATTATGATTGGCCTAAGAACCCTGGTTGATGCGAGAAAAGGCCTACCAGGTGGAGGTGTAGACAAAGTCCTGTTAGGTGGAGATGGTGATCTTTGTGGTCTTCTTCCTCTCCTTCCTCTGCCTGGTGAAATTTGCAAGTGGAAAACTAGCCCTTCTTCTCGAGTATTAGACCTGGTTCAAATTCTTCTCATGTGCCTAGGCAACTTGTGCTGCTACACCGCTAAATTCTATCCTCTTCGGAGTCGCTAGATGTGTTAGAAAGTGAGCCTCAAAAGGCTAGATCCTGCCAAGTTACACACCAAACCTGACAATATTTAAAAATAGAAATTTGAAAGACCTGTATTTTTTGATATTTTAGAGTTTGGAATGGGATTTGGAATGACAGTCCCGAAAATCCAAAAATGCCAGACTTCCGAAAACCCGAAATCTGAAAATCAGAAAACCATGAAATTTTGAAAGTCAAAATCTCAAAAATATAAGAATACCTTTTTGAAGATTATCCCCTAATCTATCAACTGGTGAAATTTTGACTTGTTTCAAGCAAGTTAAGCCCTTGAAAATTGATTTCAAAGTTCAGCCTGGAAGGTTGAAAAAACTGAACCGTAAAACCTGCAATTTTTTAAGTCTGAATTTCTTAAAAGTTCCTTCAAATCTTGATGGAATGACCTCTTGGTCCCACCGGGCATGCCAAAACTATTGGTGACATAACATAGCACCCCTGGGACTCTGCAACGTGATCGGTTGAGAATCTCGGTGCGATTGCACAACATGGAGCTTTTCCCAAGTGTGGACCTTGCAAAATCGGAAAAGCTCTCCGGATGAAGTCCGATCCTATTCGTCTGCTCGGATGCACACGTAGAAAATGTAGAGGGTTTACAAAAACCTAATCTAACTTGCCAAGGAGACAGGGTAAGAAGATGCATGAAATAAAACCTAAACTACAAAGGTGATGCACCAAGGAATGAAGAACACCTATCTTGCCAAATAAACACAAACCATAAATGCAATGCAAGATCATACACAGATAGCCAGATTCACAGTGAAATATCAGGGGGATGCAAATGAGTATAGAGAGGGTTGAGAATTATCCACAGACATGCATTAATTTTCTCCAAAGATTGATACAACACACTGCAAAATGCCAAGAGGCAAGGTTGCATTACAGTTTCAAATGGGAGGTTTTAACTCCACAAGTTCACCTGCCAAAGAGAAGAAGGGAGGGGCAAAACAGAAATGTCCAAACTTTAGAAAGAAGCCCCTCCTTACAATTTATAGGAAGAATGAGAGAGAAAAGAGAGATGAAATCGAAATCTGCCCCAACCACCTCTAGAATGCACTTAACTCATCTCATAATGATGGTAGGTGAGAACCCAGCGAACCCAAAAGTGGCGAACTATATTTTTCATTTTTAAGAATTTTTTCTCACCCAATTAAATATATCCAGTCGTAGTTAGATAGAGGACCTCATAAGCTTTCCAGAAAGTCCAACCTTGCATGAATCCGAGCTCCCAGTCAAAAGTTATGGCCATCTAAATATCTCTGCGCTGGGTCTCGCTTTCTGCGCCGGCAGACTCGAATGTTGCGCCTCCTAAAGGTGTGCCTTGGCGCATTCATGTGCGTGTCGAAATCCTCTTACATGCGCCATTTCTGTGTGCCAAGGTGCAACTTTTCCTGTGTCGACACTCCGTGTCATGCGCCATTTCTGTGCGCCAAGGCGCAACTTTTCCTGTGTCGACACTCCATGTCATGCGCCATTTCTGTGCGCCAAGGCGCAACTTTTTCTGTGTCGACACTCCATGTCATGCACCATTTCGTGTGCCAACGTGCAACTTTTCCTATGTTGACACTCCGTGTCATTCGCCATTTCGTGCGCCAAGGCGCAACTATCTTCATATTCTTCTGCTTGTCTATATCCTCCCAAGGGGGGATATCTATACAATAGTAACTTCATAGTTTTCTTGGGAAAAATCTTGGGGTTTATCATTTCCTTACGTGGTATAGAGGTTGACCTGCTAAATTCAAGGCCATTATGGAAATTCCTCTACCCACTCATCTTAGGCAACTTCGTAGCCTATAAGGCAAGTTACTGATCTATTCGCTTTACTCCATTTCACAATTACACGATCGGTGTTAACCATTTCATCATCTTCTCAAGAAGGATGTCTCTTTTAAATGGGATAATGATTGCCAAAAATATTTTGAGGCCTTAAAACAATACCTTCTCCAACCACCCATCCTCATTCCACCTAAAGATGATCAACCCTTCTACCTATACATCTCAGCTACCGATCATTCCTTGGGGGCCATGCTTGCTCATCGTGATGAACAACATAGGGAGTAGACAGTTTATTACATAAGCCGTACTCTTTTGGACTACAAAACTCGATACACCCATGCTGAAAAACTTTTCTTAGCCTTAGTTTTTGTTGCCACAAAACTCTGTCATTACCTACCCAACCACAAAACCTATGTCGTGACTAATACCAACCTCTTACACTTCATGTATGCCAAACCTTACCAAAATCAACGTGCCGCATGTTGGCTCATGCTTTTGGCTGACCTCAACCTCAAATTTATCCACCAAAAGTCCATAAAGGACCAAGCTATCACTGACCAATTGGCCAACACACCTATTTCCGAGATCAACCCTCTAACTTTTCTAGATGAGTCAATTGCTACCCTTTCCTGGATGAACTAGCTTACCAAATGAAACTCTTCTTCGATGGTTCCAAGTGTTAGTGTGGGGTGGGGTTGGTGATATCCTCATTCTTCCTGATGGTGAACCCATGTCTTTGTCTTTCAAAATCAATTTTTATTGTACAAATAATATTTCTGAATACGAAGCACTCGTATTGGGTCTCCAAGCTGCTTATGCCTTAGATGTTAAATCACTCAACATCTTTGGTGATTCTCAATTGGTCATAAACCAAGTCAATGGTATATACCAATTTCATAATGAGATACTTCAAAATTATAAACATCATGTGGACATACTTTTGACCACCTTCGACCGCTACGCCCTTCAAATCGTCCCGTGTTCAACCAACAAATTTGTAGATACCATGGCCTAGCTTGTATTCTCAAATACCCGCTTCACCCACCGATTCTAAAATATTTTTCACCGTATAAAGACTCCAATCACCCTCTTATTTACCTCATGAAATTTACTCTATCGGAACCGCTGCCCTCGACCCGAGTGACCTTTGGTATAAACAATATTCAAACTATCTTTCCCTCTCCATCTTGCCTCCCAACCTCACTTGTAATGGACAACGGGCCTTTCTTAAAAGGTCTCTTATTACATCATCATGGGTGGCCTCCTCTATAAACACAACTTCGATGGCATTCTCTTATGGTGCCTTACAAGTTTTGAAATTCCTTATACCATTAAGGAAGTTCATGATGGCATATGTGGAGGTCACTTCAGTGGCCTTGTTGTTGCTAAGCATATTCTTTGCCTAGGATATTACTGGCTGACCCTCAATCATGATTATTGCGACTACGTTAAGCGTTGTGTAAAATTCCAACAACATGCCAACCTTCATCATACACCCAGTCATACCTTATAGGTCACCTGTGACCTTTGGCCCTTCTCTCAATGGGGTTTGGATCTCGTCAGAGAGATCAATCACCATTCTTCACAACGACATCAATGGATCATCACTGCTATCGAATAATACACAAAATGAGTTGAGGACATACTACTCATCTCCACGAAAGTTGTGAAAATATGTGAGTTCATCAACCATCAAATTATTTTTCATTTTGGTGTTCCGCATTGTCGATCACCGATAACAAAAACAATTAAAAATAAAACCTTGTAAAAAATTTGCGACACCTTTGACATTCAGCTAAGTTTCTCATCACCTTATTACCCACAGACCAACGGCAAAGCCAAATCCACCAATAAAACCTTGAACAAAATTCTCATGAAATTGGTTAAGGATACTGGGAAGGACAGGCATATGCACATTACTTTTTCCTTGTGGGCATACCGCACCAGTATTCACACTTCCACTACTTCCACACCTTTTTCTCTGGTCTACGGTATAAAGGTTGTTCTACCTCTCGAAGTCCAGATTCCCTCACTCCACATTTCTCTCCATGACATGCTCAATGATGATGAATTTCATCAAGTTTACCAAAAACACAACAAATGTGCCTATGAAAAACATGTCCATGAATGAACCTTCCAATTCAGTGACCTTGTCCTAAAAGAAAATCAACATGTAACCAAAGTAGAAAAAAGTAAACGGGGAAAATTGCTCCTAATTGGTTTGGACCATACATTGTGACTCATACTTATGGATCAGGTGCTTATCATTTATCTTCATTAGACGCAGTGAAACCGTAACTCGAGCCCCTTGAATGCCTTGCATCTTCAACCATTCTATTGTTGAATTTTAGTCCTACCTCACCTTCTATATCTTTTGATGCTCATCCCTTGAGTGCTTTTCAATTGCCTCCTTTCACTATACCACCCCCAACGATTAAAAAAGAATCATGTGCATACCCATCACTTTTTATCTTCTCTTAAATATGTGTACCATGACGCTGCACATAGCATGGTTCTCATGGATACTTTTCATCTATTTTTTTATGAGATCCCATGGTCGTTCCACCTTGCTTTTCTGAACAAGAATCCTATCCTTCACCTTAGTCTTGTCCATGACTTAAAATCCCTCACATGGGATTCAAATCCTTGATTCAAACTTCTAATAAAAGATGAATCCCTCAAAAAGGACATCTCTTCTCTCTACATCGCTGCTATAAATAGACTCCTCCCTCGAAGGACAGCTATATAAAAGCCCGCTAAAAAATGAACAAGAAGAAGAAAGAGAGAGAGAATCTGAAGCTTCCCACATTGATCAGCTTCACAAAGACCTCAAGGATTTAATTTCCTCATCCCATATAGAATTCCCGCATCAATTAGTCTATCTCAAATACAAGTCAAACAGAAAGCATTTTTGTCATGGACTTACTCATTGTGACCTTAGATCTCTTGCCAAAAAGGCATGCTACCTAGTACCATATAAAAACTAACCACTTTTCACCCTCTCACCATTTGCACTTTCATTTCCTACCACCTCAAGGGACCTATTGGACCATGACATTTGGTGATCATGTGACTACTTTTTCACCTTTAGAATAATCAATCATGCAATGCTTTTAGGGTCTTACATTCATCATCCCATCTAAGGTTTGATCCACCCGTTATGATCCTTACCAATCAGGTTGCTTTCTTGCCTCTTCTTATATTTTAAACCTTCTTCATTATGTATTGATTACCTTATACATGACTTGATCCTTGACACTTATTTTTGGGTAATTTTATCCTCCTTCACCATAATCAACTCAAAATCACCCATACCAATGTGCCCACAATTCACCCATACCTAAAATACCTAGACTCAATCATGCATATAACCTACCAACTCATTCTCATACCTCCTTGGATTCTTCCCTAACTTATGGGAGAACTACATCGGCATGAGGTCCCTTTTCACCAGGACTATGTAGGCAAAGCACTCCAAGGGCATGGGGCCCTTGGAGGTTAGCTCAGCCACTCTCTACCCTAACCAATTCACCTTTCATTTTCCTAAATCACAATCTACCCTAGTTAGATTTATTTTTCTATAAATAATTGGAAATTAAACCCATCAAACAACAAATTACTTTCCATTTTTATCATCATCAAACATACATTCATTATGTCTACCATTTCTTTACCATTATCATGCATGTACTATAAAAACATCTCAAACATGACCCATATCATCATTAATTACACAAATTAATGAATTCCATGCCTAAACCAAAAACCTGACTCAATCCATGCCTATAACTTGACTCAATCCATGCTTATGACCTGACTCAATCCGTGCCTATGACCTGACTCAATCCATGCCTAGACCACAACCTAACTTGATCCATGCCTATGACCTGACTCTATCATGCCTACACTACTTAATTTCCATAACATATACACATCAAAATAACAAGATAACCATAACCATGTATACACATAATGACCATAATCATCATCATCATCATCTCTATAAATAAAAATATCTAAACATGTGTCTCCATATACATAATCTCAAATATATTCGGCACACAGGCTGGTACATATAATCAAATCTCTCAAAATCTCATATACAGCCTCACCATCTTTGGCACGTAGGATGGTATATGATCAAAAATATGCAAAACTCTCGTACATCCTCACTCTCCTCAACACACAGGCCAATATATATCAAAAAATGAATCAAATACATCAAAATAAAGGGATGTGCATCAGATGTCATCCTACCAAACATCCTCCATATCAGTCTTGCTTGTCTCCTCCTCAGCTCTTGGCCGACAGCCTTATAACCTCTCACCACCCGCCATAGGTCGCGGTCAGCCCCCTGCTAGTACATCACCTGGAGCTAGCCTCCATGAGCTAGTCACCTCACCTTGATCCTGTCTTAGGGCTCGATGGCCCCTTGTGATCTCCACAATGTTAGTACGAGATCTGGTCCTATCACTCGAGGCCTGTTGTGCCCTGTACTCTCCATAGGATAGAAAATCTATCTCGAATGCTATCAACTAATCCTGATAATATCTGGCCTCACCTAGGGCATCCTGTAATCGGGATAGGGGCACTATCTGTGGTGGCCCCATCAGCCTTGGCCCCTGTACCTATCCTTTGGGACCACTGTCATGCCCTTGCCTCGTGAATTGGGACCCTATCTCGATGCATGTGGAGGTGTCATTGGCCTCGCATGTTGTGCTTGTATTTGTGCCTATAATTCCTAAATTTGCACTGTGTAGTGGCCAACTAGCCCTGCAAACCTGTAACATGCACCTATAGGGCAGCTACCTACTCCTCATCTCCATCTTCATCTCCACCTTGGGCCATCTGGGCCTATAGATTGCTACCTACACATGCAATGTGGTCACCTCTGCCTCCGAAGCTGCTAACTTCCCCTATACCATCCCCAATTGGGTAATCAGGGTCACCACTTGCCCCTATAGGGAATCTCTCTGCACAGTGATGGTGGCTAAATCTGCTGCCCTAGCCTCGGGTACTTGCTCAGTAACTATGTGGCCCATCGGTGCTTGTATTTATCAATTACTCCGGCATCATCAATCTACCGGTCTCTCACCTGTTCCTCCTACCCCGTTGGCACTATCGGCTATGGTAGAGGCAATGGCCTCTCCACATCATCCCTCCTATACTGTGGGAAGGGTGGGGGTATATCTTGTGGCAGCCCAAACTACCATCTGACCCAATCAACTGGGATCATCTCATGCTCCCCTGCATGACGCCCCTCTATCCACCTGTAATTATGCAATCCTGTCGCTCCTCTACCATCCCTCTGTATGAGGGATACCCCACATACGGTCTCCAGATAATGTCTACACTGGACAATCCCTCCAATAACCACCGATAATATGCTACATCATGAATAGCTTGGTTTTCTTGACGCTCTCCAATCATAGGCACCCATCGTCATGCCCACCCGAATAAAACCTAGCTTAAATGCATCATCCCGAGGCATGCCGATCGACGAACATACACAATGTGCTCATAGGCCCAACAATGTAATAGGAAAGTACAACACAAACTGAACCTCTAAAGTCATCCATACGCCCATAGCTCCTTATATAGCTGCACTAGGAATGATGTCACCCATGTGAACCAGGTCCTATCCATAATCATGTCATGTAGTACTCCCATTAGTGATCGTGGGAACCTACCAAACTCTCGCATTTGGTAGTGTGAAACAACATACTTGCTCCATCGCAGTAGTAGTACTAGCCTTGTCTCCTCTAAACAGCCTCGTACATCTCGCCATAGCTCATGCTGGCGCTGTGGAATGTCATCTCCACTAGTCCCTCACCAAATAATGTTAGCATCAACTCCTCGGATGCCTATGAGGAAATCGAATACACCTACATCCCCAATATCGGTAACCACAAGATCCTGTACACATCCTCCAGGGTGACTGTCATCTCACCCGTCGATAAGTGGAATGTGTTAGTCGCCGAGTCCCATCTATCGATGATGGCGACCATCAAGCTCGGCAATCAAACTACATGCCGGTAGCGTCTGACTTCGATCAGACCAACATCCATGACATGACTCGATTCCTAGACTATCGTAACCCTAAAACTATCAAGAGTAGGGGTGGTACCCTGTCTCTCATCTGCCGCTAGGCTCTCGCTTGCATCCAACAACATAATTACATTATTAAAACCTGACCATATCTATCCTCACCCATACCCACCACCTATTTACCCATCTACTCCTACCCATTCGACCTCACCTATCTACCCATACCCCGACCCTTACCAACTCAACTTTACCTATCCACCCTACCCTAACCTCCCTACCTACCCAATCGACCCGACCAATTGTTCTACTCACCCACCACCTACCCAACCCCATGTCACCCTACCTCTTTACATACACTCCCCGACATTACCTATTTACCCACAAGTCTCAACACTTGGCCCTAACCACCTAACCCTTGCCTATGTTTTCTACCCTTTGACAAAGGCCGGGTCCTCCTAGACCAACCACGGTTTCCCACAACTAGCATTGGTCACCTCATCCGTGACCGATTCTAGTTATACCCCACCGACATCAGCCCACCATTAATTGTTATTAGTCACTGTCATGGCGACAAACCAAAAATAAAGCCCTGGATCTACCCATTTTATCTCCATCTCTCCCCTCCCCACCCCCATTCTTACCTACAACCCTTCCCACCCAGCATACTACCTATTCCTACCCTCCCCCATCCCTCTTTTATCCAATTTCCCCCTAACATTCAAATTTCATTTCCCCCCAAACCCATCTTCCCCCCACCCAAATTTCTATCCATTTATCTAAACAAAACAAACATGGAGGGATATTGAATCTTACCTCATCACACCACCGCCGCTTTGGTGGAACATTGGGCCACTGCACTGGTGGTCCACTTGATCCCTCTCCTGCCTCTACCATCACTAAATGACCTCTCACTCTCCAACCAATCTAATCAATCCAATCCAGATCATGGATCCACCTATCAACCAACTATCACGAGCCATGTGGCTCGCCAACTCAGTCCTCCATCTCCCTTTGTCACTTTCCACCTTTTCCTCTTTCTCCTGTCATTTTCTCCTATTTGGCAAATGACAAATGATTCTCAGTAAACGTGGAATTTTTCTTTTTATAACCTACCCGACTTGACCGGCGACGGTTTTACCTAAACCGACATCGGTCCTGTGCCCTAGCTTACCATGGTAAGTCAAGCTTCGACTATCATTAGTTCCCTTCAATCGTAATTAGTTTCCCTACTTAGTCTTTTTCTACCCCCTACCCCCAATTTTTGACCTGAATCCTTTTTTATCTTACCCACACATCCCTTGACCACTTCACTTGACCCTCTTGACCTTATCATTTACCCCCTCACATCATCCTCATTCTGGGACTTGTTATTTTACCCATACATCAACCCTACCCATGTTGTGACCTAGATTCTTAGACTCGAACGTTATTAGTGACCTTTGACCTCCGTGTTTTCTATACCTTGTGGCACTGTTATTACTGTGTTGATGGACATACTCGACCTTACCTTGCCTCTTGTCGTGACTGTTTATCCTGACCTAACCCTTGGGTGTACCGGAACATACCTACACTGATCTGCGCATTGTGTTTCCTGACCATATCCTATAACTTGATACCGGGATCACTTCAACCTTGTTTGGATAAACCTATCGACTTTAGACAATGTAGAGTTTGCCTTCTCTTCAACTTGGTATTGTGCTGTAGTTTATACATGTGCATGCATTTGACTGTTACTACCTTTGACCCTGACCCATTACCTAGATTACTCGAGTAGACCTTTTTCCTTTTTTCCCCCGTTACCCACCTTCCTCTTTATCAAATTCACCTTTTATCAAACCCCTCACTGATTTTTCCTTCTACCTCGCTGGGTTCCTAGTTTGAGGGGGAACACCTTCACCCACACATGGGGCAACCACATCTTATTTTTGTCACACTGCCGCTACCAATACAAGCTACGCAACAAAAGGGTCAAAATGTAGACACCAAAATTGGGTCACACTCCCTTGTCCCTCATCAAACAAACACCTTGAACACATTCACCTAACCATGGCCCCTTTCATCTCACTCTAATATTAATTTAAATTAATTAATTCATTATCTCACAATATTTATTATTTAAATATCCTAATTGAGATAAGGCCCACACATCCACCTCACCTATACACATCATCAAGCCACTCCCCTTAAGACCTATTCTTAGTATGTTTCCATAACTAACTCGAGACCTACCCGAACCCTAAAAATAAAATCCTATATTCCCTCTAAACACATTCCCGTCCATTAGAAAGGAAACTTCCATTCTAATCATGGAGAAAAGAGAACGAGATCCAAGAAAATCAAAGGGATCTACCCAGGTTTATAAACCTAGGAAATCCCATCCTAACTAATGTTGGTCACCCTAAACTGCTGTTGGTCAGCCCAGAACCACCTTCGGTTACCATTTAACCCCCAAAACAGCCTTATTTCAAGGTTGGCACATTTATAAGAGATTGACACATCTTTTTAGAACAAGAGACGAAACTAGAGATGCATGCAAGAAAAACAAGTATTTGTACACACATCAGAGCACCCATAGCCAGAATCAGAAGCACCCACAGAGCCATCTTCCTTCATGGGAGCATCCAAGGAAGCATCAGCACCACATCAAGTTCCTTTCATTTGATCACCCACCATTGCCAACCAGACATCAAGCTCATACAAACAATAAGTGCTTTGTTAACCAACACTTGTCCATTTATCATTTGGTATATTATTTTACTTTTGTTATTTGTTTTTTCTCTCATTTCCATTCCACCACGATTTACCTCCATGCAAACTTGAGCATCCTTTCACCCATACCCTTGAACTTCCCATACCTAGATTTTAATCATTCCTGTGCGTACCTGAGACCCACACGAACCTTGTCATTGACCTTCCATTTTCATCTAGCCCCAAATCTGTCACCCACCAATTTTTTACTGAGTTTCCCATACCATGACCATACTGAAACCGGTTACCTACAACTATTGCCTGTTAACCTAAACCGACATTAGTCATACCAGACCAACGTCGGTCTCTATGTTTTTGACTAGAAACCAAGAACAAAGCTTCCACTCTCTACCCAATACCCAAAATGGCCCAGAAGCTGACCCTAACTAATACCTGTATTCTGAGAGAGACCTTGACCTTCAGATTCAGTCATAGCTTAGCATGTTGTGAATGAATTTTCTTGTTATAGATGAATGAGATACCTAAATCATTTTAACTACAGTAGGATTTCCTTTATTGTTAGCATTAATTTGTTTATAAACAAGTGGATTGACAACCTCGCCTCAGGAAGTATCACACTTCCCGGATCTAGCATACACTAGGTAGTCCACCGCATATATTGGTTAACTTTTTTTTGTGGTCTTGTTTCCATTTCGTAGTTCCTCCAAGTAAAAGGAGGCTCTCATGATCACCGTGCATCAAGAAGGCATATGTGCACAACAAACTACAACCAACATTTCGATAGGTATTCTTCCTAGCGTTTACCCTTATCTGCTTCATCAACATTCAAAGAAACACTCTAGAATCAGGTGAAATAAATGGTACAGGACTATTGGTGTGAACCAAGAGATAAAGGAGGAATAAAATCAACAAGTGGCTACTCAAGAAACACCCCTAAATGAGACCTCACTTGTGAACTAGCAAGATGAGGATTTTTGTGGCATAATTCAGTCTCCTTCTTAAGGTGTGGTAGCCAATACAAGGTCTAAAAAGAGAAATATAGAGGAAGGGATGTCCTCTAATCCAATTATTTCTCAACCTCCTATCATGCCCCAAGGCAAAGTGCCAATGCAAAAGTAGTCCCAAACCCACAAAATTAGGCTGAAGGCACCTGTTGTAGTAACACATGTGCCCAGAAAGTGTCGAGAATATTTTGCCAAGTAAGGGACAACAAAAATATGATCCGTATCATTTCAATATTATTGATCAAACGAAGAAGAATACTATTAGTATTTCCATGTGGGAATCACCGACAATTCTAGCACAAGGATTTATTATAGGTAGGCATGGAAAATTGGTCTTCTTTGAACGAGTCCTCCAAAAATTAGGAGAAGGTTGTCATTAATACAATACAGCAGAGAGGGAGGTAAACCGAGAAAAAAATTAAAGCCTCTCGTTGTTTTATGTGTCATTTATCATCTGGGGTAACCTAGTACACACTTGCATGATTCACTCAAGAGTGAGCATTTCAATAATGCCGAAACAAATAGTAGATCAATTGGGCCTAAAGTTAGAGCCGGTATCCAAAGGAGTGGTGCAATCGATGAGATAGTAGTGGGAACCGTTGAGTGATCAAAGGGTTGAATCTCATGTTATATGCTTGCCCCATGCCATGGGACTACAAGATATATTCGTGATTGACTTACCACTACTCTTTGCATTGTGCTTGTCGAGAGATTTCATGGATAATTTTTTTGGGTACCTATATGTAGACTGGTCACATATGCTCTTCAGAAAAATATATGGAGCTAAAGCCACAATCAGATTAGAACCAATTGCCAACTTCCACATTGAGCCCCAGTGCCAAGTCTTATTAAATAAAATTTCTCGATTTAGATCAAGAAGATTGCCCAAGTACTGCAGAAATAAACACTAAAGTTGGAGGCATTCTAGACTTAACGTTAGATGAATGGGAAGACAAAAATCATGCTTTTAATCCATACAAGGAGATGGAAGAATCTGAACTAGGCATATATTTCTTATATAAAGAGAATCTACCTCTCCCTAGCATCACCAAACTAGATGACAAAGATGAAAATGAAGGTTGGTAACTATTTTTTTATGGTTCAAGTAGTAGGAAAGGTGCTAGAGGAGGTGCAATTCTTGTGTCACCTCAAGGAATAAAGTACTACTCAAATTTCCATTTTTAGTTTGCTTGTTAAAAAAATAGCTGAATATGAGGCATTAATCCATGGATTGCATTGGGTAAGGAAAAGAGGTATCAAGAACTTACAAGTATTCAGAGATAGTGAGATGATTGTGAATAAAGTTAGAGGGTTAAACACAACAAAAATGATCTCCTAAAGAGCTACAAGAATCGGGTATGGGACCTCATCAAATATTTCTAGGCATTCAACATTGTTTCCATCCCAAGGAAGAATAATGAGGCTATAGACATGCTTGTAGAAATTGGAGTAGGATTCGATGTTGTTGAGAATATCAAGAGAGATCAAACTTAGCCTCATATAAAAGTTATCGTGAGACCAGTTGTTCCAAATAACAACACTAGCTTGCAAGTGTTCGAAAGTGATCAACAAATCATCAATTTCCTATAGGAATAAATTGAATTATTTTGTAAGAATCGTGAAAATTAGAGCAATAAGATGGTGATCAAGTGGTCCAAATGAGAATAAATAAATTTCTGAAAGGGCTAGTGACTCTTGAGTAAATATTCAATCCCAAAGAGTAGTTTTGGAAAGAGAAAGTAAAAATTCAAGTCAAAGGGGGAAGATTTAGAACCTATTTAGATTGGAGATGGTAAAGTAATCCAAATTGGTAAAGTGAGTACCGATCAAGAAAACCCGACTTCATACATTTTTTCAACCCATCACATAGAAACAAAGACTAGTCAACTCTCATATCGAGCCTCTCATGAAGAAGGATCTAAATAAGCTCAATGAAGCAAGCATTATTTTTCTAATCAAGCAATCTTTGTGGGTTTTCAATCTAGTTCCAGAGGGAAAAGAAATGGAGAAAACAAGTTGTGCATGAACTTCCAAGAATTGAACATGGCTTCTCTCAAAGACCATTATCTTCTTCCTTCTATGGAGAAAATCTTACAGGTAGTAGCTGGTTCAGAAAGGTTCTCTCTCGTAGATGGGCTATGTTGATGGTGAATCATAGCACCCCTAAATGTCTTCAACTTTATGGGTTGAGACTCTCAGTGCGATTGCATAACATGGAGCTTTTCCCAAGTGTGGGACCTTGCAAAATTGAAAAGCTCTCCGGATGAAGGCCGGTTCCTATTCCTCTGTTCAAATGCACACATAAAAATGTAGAGGGTTTACTAAAAACCTAATATAACTTTCCAAGGAGATAGGGTAAGAAGATGCACAAAAATAAACCTAAACTAACAAAGGTGATGCACCGAGGAATGAAGAACACCTGTCTTGCCAATAAACACAGACCATTAAAATGCAATGCAAAATCATGCACAGATAACCTGATTGCAGTGAAAGATCAGAAGGATGCAAAATGAACATAGAGAGGGTTGAGAATCATCCACATTCATGCATTATTTGCTCCAAAGATTGATACAATACACTACAAAGTGCCAAGAGGCAAAGTTGCATTTATAGTTTTAGATGGGAGGTTTGAACTCCACAAATTCACCTGCCAAAGAGAAGAAGGGAGGGGAAAAACAAGAATGTCCAACCTTTAGAAAGAAGCCCCTCCTTACAATTTATAGGAAGAATGAGAGAGGGAAGAGAGAGGGGAATTCAAAACCTACCCCAACCACCTCCAGATTGCATTTAATTCATCTCATTATGGTGGTAAGTGAGAACCCTAGCAAACCCAAAAAGTGGAAAACTTTATTTTGCATTTTTAAGAATTTTTTCTCACCCAATTAAAGATATCCAGTCGTAGTTGGCTAGAGGACCTTGTAAGATTTCTGAAAATTCCAACCTTGCGTTAATCTGAGCTCCCTGTAAAAAGTTATGGCCGTCAATATCTCGTGCCGTGTGGTTCTGTCAGCGCTCAAAATGTTGCACCTCCTGAAGGTGTGCCTTGGCGCATCCATGTGTGTGTCGACATCCCTTTACCTACGCCATAGGTGCATCCATTTTCGTGTCGACACCTTCTGATTGTGTGCCTTTTACCTACGCCTTGGGCGTGACTTTTGGCATGTCGACATCTTCTTACCTGCACCATGGGCGCATCCATTTTCATGTCGACACCTCTTGTTGTGCGCCTCGACTGCGCCATGGGCGCGAATTTTGGCGTGTCGACATATTCTTACCTGTGCCATGGGTGCATCCATTTTCATGTCGACACCTCTTGCTGTGTGCCTCGACCTGCGCCTTGGGCGCGACTTTTGGCGTGTCGACATCTTCTTACCTACACCATGGGCGCATCCATTTTCATGTCGACACCTCTTGCTATGCGCCCTTGACCTACGCCTTGGCGCATCCATTTTCGTGTCGACACTCTTTTCTATGCACCCTTTACCTATGCCTTGGTGCATCCATTTTCATGTCGACACTCTTTTCTGTGTGCCCTTTACCTATTCCTTGGCACATCCATTTTCGTGTCGACACTCTTTTCTCGTGCGCCTTTACTCTGTGCCTTGGCATCCATTTTGTGTCGACACTCTTTTTGTGCGCCTTTACTCGCACCTCGGCACATCCATTTTCATGTCGACACCTTCTTTTCTAGTTTCTTTGATTTCCATATTCTTCTCACGCTGGCCTATATCTACCCCGGGAAAGATATATACAACAAAAGTTATTTAGGCTACAATAAAATAATGGTAAAAGAAGAGGAATAATTCAAAACAACCTTTACCGCCAAATGGGGCACTTATGACTATAGGAAAATTCCATTTTGGTTGGCAAATGTTGGAGCTACATTCCGTAGAGATATGGACATGGTGTTCAAATGGATAATAAATAAGATAGTTTTGGTGTACTTAGATGACATTACCATATTTTCCAAGAATGCCGAAAATCACCTTTTTCACCTTAGGAAACTATTCCAAAGATGCAGGAGATTTAGAGTGTCTCTAAATCCAAATAAGTGTATATTCTTAGCTCATGAAAGCAAGCTCTTAGGCCACATTGTGTCCAAGTAGGGGTTGACAATTGATACGGAAAAGGTTGAAGCTATTCGTGGACTACCATTTTCAATTCATAAGAAGGCTCTCCAAAGTTTCTTGGGAGAATAAATTTTTCTAAAGGTTTTTTCCTAATTTCTCCCCTCTAGTTAAGCCACTAACCATGATGTTAAATAAGAGTATGGAATTTAATTGGATAATAGAGGGAAAGGAGAGTTTTGAAGCTATCAAGCATGTTACATCTCAAGCTCTCACTCTCATCACCCAAAATTCTCTTAAGATTTAATTCTCTATGCCTTTGGTGGTTTAGACACCATCTCTGCAATCTTGGTGCATCGTAATAAAGATGGATATGAGAAATTGACTACCTTCTTCAGCTAGAGCTTATAGAATTATGAAGTGAGGTATTATTTTATTGAGAAACATGTGCTTGCTATTATAAGGAGTTTGAATAAGTTCAAGGACTTAGTTTCTAACAACAAAATTCAATTTCTAGTGTCTCATGTCGGGTCAAGAAATTCCTCCTAAACAAGGATTTGAATGAGAAAAGGGAAGGTTGGATTACCCGAGTGATGGAATATGAAATAGAGATCAAGGTCACTAAATTGGTTTATGGCAAGGGACTGTGTGAGAAACTAGCTTCCAATCAACATGTTGAGACTAGTGACGAAGAAGAATTTGTTTTTGTGTTACAAGATAATTAAGGAAAAATAGATGATAGTATTCCTACTCATTGTTGGACTCAGGATATGATGCATTTCCTACAAACAGGTCTATGTCCTCCAGAGATGAGAAAAGAAAAGAGAAGATACTTTAGACTCTAATCCATTCTATATGTCCTCATTGATGGTGTTCTATTCAAAAGGGACATAAATGGGGTTCTATTGAGGTGCATTGAAATAAATCAAATTAAGAAATTACTACATGATTTCCATAAAGGAGAAGTTGGAGGTAATTTTTCTCCACAAGTAACAAACCTCAAGATCATGAAGGATGGATATATTTTCCCACAATGTTTAGTGACTTCTAGACATGGATTAAGAAGTGCAAAAATGTGCATTCTTCACAGAAAGGAGAATTTAGTAGCACTTCCACTCTATCTAATCTCAGTTGATCAACTATTCATGTAGTGGGGATTGGACTTCATCGGGATCATCAATATAAACTCGAGCCAAGGCCACAAGTGGATTCTAATAGAAAAAACTATTTCACCAAGTGGAACGAAGCAAAGAGCACTTAAGGAGGCAAATCAGGTCTAGCATGTTGGACTTCTACGAAGGGATTATCACTAGATTCGAGTCTAGAAAACTATCATATTAGATAATGATCTAGTGTTCCTTGGCATAAATATCATTGAGTGGGTTGTTAGGAATGTGATATACTTGAGCACCTCCTTAAACTATTACCCTCAAGGTAATGGGAAAGTAGAGTCCAAAAACAAGAACTTTCTAAGAATCATCAAAAGGACTCGGATGAAAACCAAAGGAAATGGCATACCAAGCTCAAATCAGCCTTGTGGGATAATAGAATCACACCAAAGAGGTCTATTGATAGCTCTCCATATAAGCTAGTCTATGGAAGAGAAGCTAGGATTACCATATCACTTGAGTTGTCGATATTACATTTTCTCAATCTGTTGGAACTATCTCGAATTTGAGCCTATGGAGGTCGGGTATAAAGAACTCATGGAGTTGGAACAAATAAGAGGGAATGCAATATAAACCATGGAGAAAGATCAAGCCTTGATCAAGAGGAGCTTTGAAAAGAAGGTCAAGGATAGAACATTCCAAGAAGGGGACTTGGTTCTGAAATGAGATGCAGATAGGGAAAAATTGGGAAAGCATTCCAAGTTTGATGCCATATGGAGTGGCCCCTACATGGTCACAAGATGTAAGAGTAGTAATGACTTCCAATTGTCAACTTTGGATGGAGAAGAAATTTTGATTCCAGTCAATGGAATCTATCTCAAGCACTGATATTGAAAGAAAAAAATTCACTTGTATATATTAGTTTGGGATTTTCATTCCTCTGAGTGCTTGTGCACATTGTCTTGTTTTTAGATTTGGTTTTAGTTTCCTTAAGTGCCTTTGGTACATGTTTTATTTCTCCTAGTTGTATCATTGCACAAATCTAGTATGCCTCCCGAAATGGTGTGTAAACAAAAACTCAAATTCACAGGGGAATAATTGTGACCCTTAAAAAGTTTCAAATGCAAAGAAAATAAAAATAAGATTTAGAGTTAGGGTCTTCATTCTCTTGTCCCTTTAGATCAATCACGATTTGAGTTTCTAGTGCTTCCGCAAAGTCGGTCTCGGGAAAATATTTCCCCAAATTTATTCTAGGGCCTCCTAGGTTTCGAGAAAAGATCAACCTCAAATCCTTCTTGATCCCATTTCGTTGAAAGCCTTATGGGGTTATAGAAAGCTCCAGCCTTCTGGTAGTATTCGAGTAGCAAGTAAAAGAGGAAAATCAGTTTTAACAGTGTTTTCCAAATCAATAGGCAGCCCAGTGCTTTGCCATGTTCAAAGATGGGCCAAAGAATCATCAATCAATCATGTTTTATACTTGGCAAAGATTCTGGTTTTGGGGATGAGTTCAAGTCTTCAATTTCTCCCAACTAGATAGATTTGCCGAAATGAAGGAAAAGGAAAATTTCAAATCAATTTTTTTCCACTCATGCAAAATTTGATATTTTCTTACACAAAATTGGAAAGTACAAGCAACAAATCAATTCTAGGTTTAGTGGGGTTTTCAAGTAGTTTCCGGGGTCAAACTTAAAAGGTTTGGTTAGTTTTAAAACATTGATAGTGACTCCATGAGAAATGGGGCTTCAAAGTACTGCTCAAACACATCTAGTAACCGATGTCACCGCAAGTCACCAAAATTATTATCCATTTTTCCCACCGGGTAGAATCAATAACAAGGGAGGGATTGGACCCAAGATTGGATAAGGCCTTCACAAGAAAATATGGGATTTAAAGGTGAAATTCATGTTTTGGGAGAACTACAAAGATACGTGGAAGGTGTGAACTAATTCAAAGGATTTACCTAAGGTTGAAACATGCTCCGATGGGCCAACATTCACCAAAACAAGCAAAAATGTCCAAATTTGGGTAACTAGCTCGATGAAAATTTTCTTTGTCCTCATTATCCCTCTAACATGAGAAAATTCAAAAAATCCCAAGAAACCAAAGGCTCGGGGAAAAAATTGTAAAAATGGCCAAGGGATGGCCATCAAGCTAAAAGTAGCTCGCCAAGATGCTCGGTGAGTTGAAGTGATGCAACAAAGGTGAGCCCTAGGTAGCTCGATTGAGCCATGAGTTGGGGTTGAACCAATTGGGAACACGGTGAGTCGTTTTGATGAGTCATTTTGGTGAGTCGGCGATGAGGGATCTTGACACATGGAAGAGTGTGAAGATAAGAGCTAAGCGGTTTAAGGGTGTAAGTGTGAAGAACTCCGACTTGCATGGAAAGAAAATCACATGGATGTTGATGTCAAGCCGCTTGGAGGAGAATTGAGGTTGGCCTAAGTTGGCCAAGGCAAGTTGACATGGCAGAGTTATCGAGTGGGCTAAGCTAATGACTTAGTTGATGCATGATTGCATGTATTTGGGTGAGCCTCAAGGTAGTTAGGAGTGACGAGGTGTTAGGGCCGAGATCGGCGGGGCTTAGCGTTGAGAGGATGGTGCAAAGGGTAAAGGTCAAACAACTCGATGAGTTTCTCAGAAAGATGTATGGTGATAAGATGAGTTTTCTAGCCGAGGGGAGCCACATGGTGAGTTGGTACCAAGCCGTGAATGGCTCACTTAGGGAATCCACAAGGTGTAAGAAGAGTAGCTCAAATGACCAAGCTAAAAGCATCTCAATGAGCCATGTTGACTCGGGGTTAGAGGGTATGGATTGAGCTCGAGGATCATGGGGAATATCGGTCTTAGGAGGAAATGCAGGAGTTCGGCTCATAATTGGCATCACTAGGGAAATCATGGGCTCGGCATGAAGATATCTCACCATGAAAAGTCAGTAAGATGAGCGGGTTTGGAGCAAGCCATGTTGGCTCAAAATCGTAGGGAAGAAATGTATATAAGGGAGAGCACAGGAAGTGAGATCTAGAAGGGATCTTGGTCGGGGACGTTAGGGATAATTTTGGGGTGAAGTTTTGGAGATCGGGAAATGCAAGAAAGCTACGTGAAAAATGGAGGGAGAGGCCTGAAATCCAAACTCCGAAGCTCGGGGTCAATGGGATCTTTTGGGGTTAACGAGGAATTTACATCAAATTTAGGAGGTACGTTTATTCGAGATCAAAGGGTGGAATGTCCGATGACTTCGGATCCTAAAGTACAAAGTACACAACTTTCTGGGAGTTCAAACTTCGGGGTAGGTGGTTTTAGGTTTTAAGGTGCCAAATGTTCGATGCGGAGGGGTAAAAATATGAAATCTGCCTATTCTAAATCCTCAAATCTAACATAAGTCACCGAGCCATTTTTGGGAAGTGGTTGCATTTGACGAAAGATACATGGTATGTTGGGATTTGGTGAGGGGGTTATGGAGCTCGGTAGGTTATGGAAAGGTGATTTGGAGCTCTGAGAGAGCAGATGATCATAAATGAGAAATTAATGAGGTATGTGGGTGAAAAATTATGATGAAGTATCAAGAGTTGGAGGACATACCCAAGTGTAGAGGTGGATTAAATGAAAGCATTGACACTCATTTCTTCTTTCTTAAGGTAGGTACAATGTACTATGGGATTTGCAAGTTCTCTTATCCTTCTTATAGGTACAATGACATTTTTGGGATAAATAAAGAAAGTTTCGGACTTCTCCTCTCTCTCTCCTCTCTTCATATAATTTTTTAAATTATAAGGTGGGGGAATTTTCAAAAGGTTGGAAATTCTTACATCTTCCCTCCCTTCTTCTTCATTGTAGGACATTTGTGGAGTTTCAAACCTCCCCTTTCAAGAACTATAATGAAAAAATCATGCCTTTGGCCCCCATTGTAATGACTTGTATCAAATTTTGGAGCAATAAAATCAAATTTGTGGATGTTTACAACCCTTGTTTGCATATTATTGTAACTTTCTGATCTTTTCATTACATTTAAAGGTTTTTGTGCATTATCTTACTTTCATTATAGGGTTTAATGGTGTTGTGTTTATTAGAAATGTTGTGTGAATGCTTTTGTGGTCTATGATGCTAGATCATCCTCCCCACATTATTTACCTCTATTTTCATGTAGTATGAGTTGTTCAACACCCTTTTCTTGGTGCATCACCACCCTTTAGTGTAGGTTTTATTTTTCATGCACCTCCTCTATCTTTGTCTCCTTGGAAGTATTAGGGTAGGATTAGATTAGGTGTTTTTCTACATTTTGGAGTAGTGTAGTGATTAGTTTAAGAAGAAGAAGCTGACATTCTTTGGAGAGCTATCCCATACACAAGGTCCCACACTTTAGGATAGCTCCAAATTACCCAATCACACCGAATGCCTTAGTTACACAACCTATAAATTCAAGGGTTGTGGTGATTTTGTGATAACGTTATCTTTTTCCTCACATTTTTTGTAGAACATCTATTTAGCAAATATACTACTATGTCAACTTCTTGAACCCAAAATTCATCAAACAATCCTCTAGCTTTGATCATGATTTTTTCCATTTCTTGAATGGTTCTATTCATAATCTCATCTACACCATTTTTCATAGGTGTATACCTTGTTGTAAATTGTTTCTTAATCCCGTGTTCCTTATAGAAGTTTAAAAAATCATTTGATATATACTCTCCCCCTCTATCCATTCTCAATGTCTTTATATAATGGCCACTTTGTGCTTCTCAACCATGACCTTAAACTATTTGAATACTTAAAATGTTTTTGATTTATTTTTCAAGAAATAAATCCATGTCCTTCTACTGAAATCATCTATAAAAGTAATGAAATAAACACTTTTAGATAAGGAGGGAGTCTTGATGGAGCCACACAAATCTGAATGTATCAACTCAAGAGATGAGCTTGATCTCCAAGATTTACCTGAGGGAAAATCATTTCTATGTTTTTTCCTAAATATGAAGCCTTCACATACTTTATTCGATGTGCAATAGGTGACAACCCTTTAATCAACTTAGTTTTATAAAGAAAATTCAATCCACCATAACTCAGATGTCCATACATGATATGTCAAAGAGTATATTGATCAATGACTATTATTTTGAATGCTACTCGTGCTCGCACTCTGCATTTTCAAAGAAAACATTCTATTTTTGTCATCCTCACTTTTGAAATCAGCTTATTCTTCCATATTTATCATATATACTACATTTTCCATTTTCAAACTTGACTTTGTATATTATTTTGACGAGTTGTCCAATTCTTAGAAGATTATACTTTAATCATGGGACATAGAAGACATCATTGATCTTCTTCTTATCTCCTTGCTTGGTGAGAATGGATATAATGCCTTTACCCATCATAGGAACCTTGTCATTTGTTCCCATATTCACTTCAGATCTGATTTATTCATCTATGCTATTAAACATCTCCTTATTTCCACACATATGGTTGCTGCATGCACTATCCAAATACCATATTTGTTTGTTTCCTTTCTCAGCTACATTGCAAGTTAGAAAGAAAGTTCCACTCTTTTCATTCTTTTCAGGTTCAACTTATTTTTCATTAGAGAAGCTTGCATTATGATTTTGATTTCTCAAATCATATTATTTCTTTATACATTCACTTGCATACTGTCCATACTTTTTGCAATAGTATCATTATACATTTGATTTTTCATACCTTTGTGAAGAACCACCTCTAGAAGTGTTGTTTCTCCTTCCTCTTCCTCTTCCTTTTGTCTTGTGGCTCTTGTTGGTGGTTGTGTCTTCCACATTCTTATTGGTTGGTAAATATTACTCATCATTTATTGTAGGCTCCTCTCCCCCTACCTCTAACATTTGTATTTGTTTTGAAGGCTTGTTCATTGGAGGAGTTGGTTGTCCTACTCATCCTCTGTTCATAGGTTTGCAAAGAACCCATAAAATCATCAACTTTCATTTGTCTCAAGTCCTTAGACTCTTTTATTGCAACCAAAACTGGATCAAATCTGGTTAGCAGGCTCCTCAATGCCTTCTCTATGATCATATGATATTTAATAACATCTCCATTAGTTCTCATCTGATTGACTATGGTCATTTTTCTTATGAAAAAACCATTTATTTATTCTGATTCTTTCATAAGAAGGCTTTCAAAATATTTCCTCAACATCTACAATTTGAATACCTTCACCTTGTCACTTCCTTGATAAGCATTCACAAGGTATCCCATGCTTGCTTGGAGTTTATAGTTGTTGCTATCCTTGGGAAAACTAAATCAATGACAACATTCTAGAATGTAACTCAAATCCTTTGCATCCTTTCTTCTATTTTCCTTCAAATAATTCTTTTGAGATCATGTCAATGCATTGAAAATATCTTGGTTTGCTAACTCTACATATACTCCTTCAACTAGTTCCCATAGTTCTTGACAAGAGAACAATATATTCATCTTAATATACTAGATATCATAGTTCTTCCCATCAAATATTGGGGATTGTTTCCATGGGTTAAATTGATGGAATACATTAAGAATCAATACATAAACTCAAATTTCCATGAGATGTTGAGTTTTTTATTTTCTCCAACAAACTTTTTCACTTTGATACCAAGATGTTGGAAAACTATGGTGCCAAATCCAACCAAGAAGGGAAATATATAACTAGAACAATATAAAACACACACACACACACTATATATTATATTCTATTTGAAACTTCATACTATCTTAGAGCTACTTCTTTGTATTTTCTTTTGTTTATTTTCTTTGATATGAAAAATCATAAACAAGATGTTGGCAAAATATGGTGGAAATTGCAACCAATAAGGGAAAGACAAAACCATAACAATATAAAACACACACAATATATATATATATATATATATATATATATATATATATATATATATATATATATATATATATTTGATTTGAAACTTCATACAATCTCGTAGTCATTGATTTGTATTTTCTTTTATTTCTCTTCTTGTGTCCTCTTCTTTGTTTATTTTTCTTACAAAAAAATCTTTGTGTTGTTACACGTATCTATTTGCAATATCCCCCCTTCTATATTCTTCTCTCTATATTTCTTTGTCTATATGTTGCGAAATATACTTATCTTCTATATTCTTCGAGTTGCAACTCTTTAATCTCTTTTCTAATCTATATATTTTTCTCATATATATTAAGCCAAAAATATAAGCATATATGCATCCACGTGTCACTTATTGTCGAAGAAACACAACAAAAATGAACTGAAATAATATAGACTCCAATTCTTTTGAGTTGACGTCCACCCAATCCCATCAATATAGAAAGTGGTGAAATCATGCCACGTTTCCGCTTACATCGAACGAATGCTATTGACCACCGAATTGCCTTGACTAAAGGGTGGACATGACACCAATATAGAATGTGGTTCAATCCAGGGGTTACATGTCCACCTGGGAGCCATCGCCCAAAATTTAGATGGAATACTCGCCACATGTATCACCGTTTGATGGTCTTTATCTCTGTTAAATCACCGTGACCAAGTGCCCATATCTCGACACACTATGGACCATGGTTAATTTTGCAAGGTTGAGATCTATGGGAGTAAAAATGGGAGGAAAGAGGAATGTTTCCATATGTCCTCTTGCATTGGCGGGGGATTTAAAAACTCAATGACCACAAAGAAAATGACCACTAATATAAATTCTAGTCAATAAGGTAGATAGGAGAGAGGGAAACAAAAAATTGAACCTGTGAGAGGCTCAAGATTATAGAGCATGAATTCTGACATTTATCATTGGTCTTATAGACTCATCTTCAATTCTTTGAATTTTATTTTCTACAGAATTTTGGAAAGAGAAGAATTATTAACAACGCTAGTGAGAAGAGGTATCTTACCTTTCAAATTTTCCCAAAAATTCTTCTTCGTGGTTGGATACAAAGTAATTATATTCTTCTCTAAAATTTATTTTTATCAATATAAATATTTTTCTTTTCAACTCTTCCAACCGAGGCTTCCTTGAAAGTCTCTATTTTTTCTTGATCTTTTTTTACTAAGATTATAATCAATTTTCTCCTTAGACGTTATAACATTAATTTAAGAAAGGATATCTTCACTACAATATCTCCTACCATTATACTTATTAATCATTTGAGATCTTAATTACTCAAGGTCAAACACTTGAGATTCATAAGTATAGGTCGCATTAATTGAGTCTTCATGAATTACCACATATACATTGAATCCAAGTGCTCGTAATCACTATCAACATCCTCATACAAAAATATACAACTACAACAACATCACATGAAGGATGAAGCATAAAAAAATCATCACACCACTCAACTTATTTAATTTTATTTATTTCATCCACGCTGGTAGTAAGAGGATTTGGTGTTTCTCTTTCACTACTATTATGCTCTAGCCTTTTGTCTTTGTGAAATGGATTCTTTCCTTTTCCATATACTATGTCATGTGTAGACATTTATCCTAATTATGTGGTTTTTCATTAATGTACCCCATTTCCCACATGGGAGGAAATACCTTCCCATTGCGATCCACCCTATAAGATATATCTTTCATATTTCCCATCATTTTATCTAACTTATCATCCAAACTCAATGAACTACTTGCTAATTTTGTTTCACACGGTGGAATAGCTTATACATCACCTAGTTTGGAATGATTTCCATTGGCTATAACATTTTATTTATATTAATTTCCATGACATGGGACTATATTAAATTAACCAACCCCTTATTTCTCGAGATAAAATCCATTCTTTGCATAAAAATATTCACAATAATGAATCAAATATGAAACATCATTCGATCTAATATTCTTAGGAAGTCTCATAAAAATTATTAAATATAAAATTACAATCTTGTACACATTCATTCATATTCTTTTAATTATTTCAAACTCAAAAATAAAAATCATGGATCACCAACTTGAAGCTTGAATTATCTCTTCATCTCGAGACAAGAATCAATACTACCACCCAACAGAGCATAAAACCAAGAATAAGAATTTTCCTCCAATGCGTGGATAAAAATATTGATCACCACATCCTCATACACAATGTCATATTCATAAATAAAATAAATAAAATCCTCAACTTTTGCTCACTTGAAGCTAAATTGTTTTCTTTGAATTTAGACAATATATTTCTAATATTTGTTGGAATTTCATTGGGGAAACCTTTCATTTTTGATAAATTGATTTTTATATATATTTTAGATCCTAATAGAGGGAAAAGAGCTCTCAAATTATACACAATGAAATTTAGATAAGGATTATCGGAAACCAAGATATTATTTTTCTATGATAATTTAAAATTATAATTGGACTAATTGGATTTAAATGGTGATCTTTATTGATCGTATAAAATCAAGAACAATATTATACATAATAGTATAGTAAAAGGAGTATTCTATTGAATCTTATCTCAATTTTCTAAGGGATATATTAGTTGAATGTGGAGTGTTAAGGAAAACATAATATTTAAAAATTATATGTGACGAACACTCTCTTAGTTTATCAAATAAAGGTGAAGAGAAAATAATAAGATCCTTTGTAAGAGGAAGGGACTTACTACTTGCTTCTAAAAGTAAAAGTGGAAGATATAATGATTTACTTAATGAATCAAAATATTCGAAACATAATCATTATCTTCAGGAACATATTGAATAGAAATATTATCACCAAAATTATTCATAAGATATACAATAGTGCTAGGCTTAGAAATTAGAGAGTGAGACATACCTCATCTCTCAAAAATATCATGATTTACTTTTCTTTGGATGCTGAATTTACAACGGGTAGTTTTGAATGCAAATTATTGGATGAATCTATATGAAATTTGAATGTAGGCCTACCATACTCACAAATTAAGAGCAAAAAAGGTAGTGCTAGCAAAAGGGACACAAATATAACTGAATTTCAAAAATAAAAAGATAAACTGGACTCAAGCTCAAGGGAGATGCCAATACCTCAAAGGTTTACACAAATCTAACAAAGAAACTTTACATCGAACTATTTATGAAAGTTTCAAATACTTAACATAACATCTTCACATAAAATACACAATATACTTGAATGAAACCACAAAGATGAACAATATATAATGTAGTTCCCACCCCACTTTTTCCTTAACAACCCAAATTTACATATTAACATCACTTGCAAAGCACCCCTATTTTATGTGTTGGGTGGATTTAAACTTAAAATTTAATTGACTTGAGATCAAACCCATTTTCAAAAATTACATGTCTTTCCTAACAAGATTTTTGTCACCGTGAAAGTGCACTTAAGCTTGTGCATAGTTACCTCACTAAATCGGTAGATAATTTTGATGTTGTCTTGCATGTATGTGTATATAAACTACAACTATTTTATTTTAATCTTGAGGGTTATATAATCATAATAATCATGATAATGATAGTAAAAAAATATAAATAAAATAAAAAAATTAAAACCATGATGAAATAAATATAAACAAAAAATATAATAATAAAACAATAAAATCTCAAGGATTATGAGCTTAATTACCCAACACATGATCTTTAGTATATTTTCACCCAACCTAATTTGAAGGCCTAGTAACGACATTGGATGGAGTTCCTATGCGAGTACAACATGGACATCAAGGAAAGGAGGATGAAATTGTTGATGCCTTGAGTAGGTGATGACATGACATTTTTACCTTGACCATTTGATCTTATCTTCGGGGTAGGATTTTGTAGCAAATTTTAGGGAAAAATTTAATGAGGGTGCTAGATAGAGGGTTCACTTGCAGAGACACTTGGTGGGTAATTATGATGGATATTATTTGGATTTGGAATGCCTTCTTCACTTCCAGGGGAACATTTATGTGCTCAAGGTAGGTGATCTTCATAGTTTGATTTTATCTCGATGCTCATCGAGCTCTATATGCAAAGACATCCAGGGGTGCAAAAGATGCATGTCGATATTTTCCACTTTTTCTTTTGGCATGGTTTACGCTGAGATATGTCCACTTATTTTTCCCACTTTTTGGAGTTATAGTGGGTGAAGGCTAAACATTTTTGTCGACTAGCCTTCTTTATCCCCACAACATTCTAGAGTAGAAGTGGGAATTTTTTTCAATGGATTTTACTTTGCGGGTATCCCCATGTCCTCCTTATATCATGGTGACACTAGAAAAACTAATCAAATTCACCCACTTATATCCCACAAAAATGATGTATAATGCAGTCATTGTAGCTAGAGTGTACTTTAATGACATTATGCAACTACGTAACATTGCAAGAAAGATTATTTTTGATCGGGACATGATCTATATGTCAAATTTTTGAACTACATTTTAGACATCGTTGGGCACTTGGCTCAACTTAAATTTCACTAACAACCCACAAAAAAATGGTTAGATACAGAGGGGTGAAATAAGTTCTAGAGGATATGGTGAGAATGTATTTGATGTACCAATAACAAATATGGAAGGACTACATATATCCGGTTGAGTTCACATACAACAATAGTTTTCACAATTCGATCGATATGGTACCATATCAAGGAATCTATGGTAGACCCTGCAAGACACATTTGAGTTGGGACAAAATTAAGGGCATGATAGTTCTAAGACTATCCCACTTGCATGATTTGGAGTAGTATGATGCTTTGATTAAAAACATATAGAGAAGGCTCATGTGTGGAAGAAGGCATATGGGGATTCAAAGAGGGTGGAACATCACTTCTCAGTCAGTGATAAAGTATTTTGAGAGTGCATCCACACAAGAGTCTTATCCATTTTGGAAAATACTCTAAGATAACCCATCGCTTTTCATATCTTGGAGGTTAATGGTCTTGTTTCTTACCGTATAGCCTTACTACCACACATATCATGAGTCCATGATGTTTTTCATGTTTCTTTGTTATGAAGATATGTACCTGATAGATCTCATGTTTTTTATTAGTTAGCTTTACAGGTGGAGGTTGATAAACGGTGGATCTTTGGAGCCGGCTCACATCTTGGAGCACATGAGGCTGGCCCTTTGAGGGTGAGACCTAGACCATGTTATATTATAGTGGGATGAGTACGATGAGAGAACAAATACTTGAGAGGATGTAGGGCTGTTGAGGGTGTAATACCCTTATCTTTTTAGTTATTTTTGGGAAGAAGTCTAATTCTAGTAGAGGGGGTGACATGACCACCTCTTCTTGACATTATATTTTGGATTCTGATGACTCATATTTTGATCTATCATGTTGACATTGATACTATTATACTATTTTTATTATGATTCAGGTACATGCCATTTAGATTATGATGGATATATGATGTATATTATGGTTTTTACTAACTTGTTGACATGATGTATGATTAGTTGTTTGACATTATGAGCCTTAGGGTGACTATACTATGGATGTCTATTTCATGATGATTAGCTATGGATTCTCTTTGATTTTTCATTGATGCTTATGGTAGCATGTATGATATTAGGTTGTGCGTATCATGTTTGGATGTACGCACCTCTTGTATGAGATTGGTGTGTCATGGATTGATAACATGTTAGTTGTTGATTTACATGGATTGTATGTTCATTCAGTTATATTATATTGAGAAGGTATGATGTGTGTGCATTGAGTGTGTAGGGTTCAAGGCTAGTGAACATGGGTTTTAGGAGATTGCTCTCATAGTGGCACAATTGGTTGTTGGCCAAATTATACCCCCTTGTGTATTACATCTTATTACTTGCATATTGGTTTGGAAACCTTATGGCTTGGTGATTATTTTATTTTCCTTATGGTTTTGCACTTAATTAATTTAGTATGGGTAATTTTACCCTTGGGTTTCATAGTCCCTTCATTGCTTTAATTTATTAAATTTAATTCTAACTATTGGTTTATTTATTTCATTATTTTCCTTTCCTCTTTCCTTAATTTAAATTGAGTTGATTATGTATAACTTTGTTTTAACCTTACTTATGACTTTTTTTACCTTTCTTAATAGAGTCTAGACTCTTCCCAAGGCACCCCTTCACCCAAATTCAGATTCCAGAAGAATGATACTTTTGGGAAGTGTGCATGGCTTGTAGAGGGCCTAATTTTCCTTGAAAAGAGTCCCTAAATCCATACCTATGGCTAGGGAAATCTCTTCCCAATACAAAAGAGACCTTTTGACCTTTCTAGGTATATATAATGACCTACATTATTTAAGATTTTTGGTCTTATAGAGATCACTTGAGGTGAGTTCAATTCACCTCAAGTGGGTGAATAACTCTTCTTGGATTTTGGGATATCCTCTTTTATGACATTATTTTGTCCTAGGTTTAGGGGAGATAAGTTGATATGGAACCTAGTTGGAGCATGAATATATGCCAAATGGATCTCTCTTCATTTGTTTCTTTTTTGGTGCTTGTTATTATTTATCTTCAAAATTTTGGAGAATTGAGGTTGCACTTGCTTTGATTCTTGTTTGAATTTTTGAAATTTAGAAGAACTTGTGAATTCTTGGAGTCTTTTGGATTTATCTTGGATTTCCTTGGAGAGATT